>JAHRIK010000002.1:2042849-2642849 GCA_020085045.1 Pythium oligandrum
GGGTATTAGGGTATAGTGGGTGTTTAGGCCCTAAACCCTAAACCCTAAACCCTAAACCCTAAACCCTAAACCCTAAACCCTAAACCCTAAACCCTAAACCCTAAACCCTAAACCCTAAACCCTAAACCCTAAACCCTAACCCCTAAACCCTAAACCCTAAACCCTAAACCCTAAACCCTAAACCCTAAAACCCTAAACCCTAAACCCTAAACCCTAAACCCTAGTAGCATCGTCCTATGATTACTCGTCCTTAATTAAGCAAAGCAAGATTCTATGAGGCCAAGAGACGAAAATTCTCTTCCTGATCGCAACGTCGCTACCGTATTGTGAACCGTCATAAAACTGGGTCTCGAGGGCGAGAACTTTGTGTTGTAACATGACCGTAATTTGCCAACTTTGCAGGTAGTGATCGCATTTTTATATTCGCCACGGCGCCAACAACGAGAAGCGCTAGCAAGAAGAAGAAGGTGAACGAAAGCGCCAAGACGAAGACGCGGCAATCACGAGCAAGCCAGAACAAGTCAGTGACAATGGCAGCGTGCACCAGTGACCGGCATGGGCGAGTCCTACCTGCTTGTGATCCCCCTAAAAACTTGATCAAGGCGATGGTTGCCGCTGGAGTGAAAGGAGACGGAGTTGAGGGAGACGGACAATACTACGTACTTGTCGATGGGGTAGAGTCCGACGCATGGCGGCTTTTCAGGGATTGGGCCTGCTCGACTGGAGAGGCCAAGCCGTTGGTCCACGCATTTTTCGGTCCAAAGCCAGAGATTTTTCAATCTAAGTCGATGCCACCCATGGAAATCGGTATCCCGATCCAGATCGAAGCGAACCGCATTGTTAATGTCATCGCGTCAATGTGCATTGCAGATCTCCCGGCAGTTGGGACACCAGTACTACCTGGTCCTTCTCATCCACTTTTAAGTGTCAACGTCCGCCATGCGGAAGTTGCTGTCTCTGCACTGATAGGGGCGATCTCGAACCCTGGCGTGAACTACCCGGTCATTTCGAGCCTGCGCCATGGATCGTACATATGCCACGTGTTTTACAGATGGTGATACGGCTCATACGTTGCGGTGGCAGTCTTCCGGGATGAGCGAGTGTTTTGAGGTGTGTCGGGCTCCTGTAATAGCTTCTTTCCGAACCGATTCGGCTGATATCAGACGGAGAGCTTCATCAACAGAAACATAGTGCAAATGATTCCGGCCAGCATTCATGCAGCGGCTCAGAAGTTATCACCATGTTGCTCCGTCCAGTCGAGTTGATAAAAGTAACTCACAAAACAGCGGGCCACTTTTGAAGTCAATCTCGTGGTTGCACATTATCACGATTACAACTAACAACTTCAACTACGAGAAAATGAAAACTAGGGTCTCGGTGGCAACTGCATCGACTGCACCATCACCTCGGAGTTCTGTTGGGTCATTTGATACGTCTGCTCTGCTGCCAGCACGAGCTGATTCATCTGCTGCCACATAAGCTCCTGCGAGTTTCCTGAACCGCTCGACGAAATGCTCTGAGTCGAAGAATAGCGCCGACCCAGCTGTTGACGACGCTCCCACTCGTCTGCAGTCTCGACGTGCAATGCATCAGCATCGCCAACGAGATCCGCTTCAGTAAGCATGGCGAGGTCTTCGTCGACGGTGTTCGTTGTATCTCGCAACACGGAAAATCGGCCTCCAAGAGAAAGATTGCGAGTCGCCAATTGCATGCCACGAGCTTCATGCACAAAAAGCACCCGAGCAGTATCATAGGCATCATGCTTCGTCGACCACATAATACAATTCTTGCAGAATGTTGTAGGAACTTGCACGAGATCGCCATTCCGCCGGATGAAACTCAACTTTCGCACCGTCACACACCGCGAGCACACAGTGTCCAGACACAATCCGCATGCCGTCGTCCGGCGCAGCAACGTGATGCTTTTTGTACACAGCGAGCACTTGTCTTTCCGGACTGGCTTACTATTCGCACCAACTTTTCGCCCGAGCATCTCAGAACGCACCGAAGTGGGCTGTGTCATCAGCCAAGACAACTTCTTGTTCTGACCGACCCAAGGGAACTTCCATGTCGAGATGAGAGCATTCGTTGATGAAATGGTGGCTACGGAGTCGATGATCTTTCCGCCAGGCTCAACCATTGATCGCAAGTACACCTCAACAGAGTTCGGACCCATAGGTCGGAAGAGATAGCACGCTGCGAGCTGGCAACGGATGATGCCCGGGATTTCTCGACATTCGGGGACTTCAACCGAATGCAAGAGGAAGTATCCAAGGCGCTCACCGTCGGGCATGTCCATCACGCCTTGACAATCCAGCAATACCAAGTCACGAGGCTTCACAATCGCATTCGCGCCGGGCACTGCCTTGACATACCAACGAAGACAGTGGAACTGGAACGGCTCGTCGATTGTCGGGCGCCGCCATACGTTCAACACTCGATAGTCCACACACTCGTCGTCGCTGTAGGATCGCCGGATCCGCATCTCATCAACCGTCAAGGTGGTGTTTCCGAGCATGAAGTCGTCGAAGCTGCCGACGATGGAGCCAACACCGAGCAATCTCAACCCACGGTTTGCCTCATCCGAGCCCACGGTCGATGGCGTGCCTGGGTAGACTGGCACTGGGTCGCTCTTGGCGTGATGCATGTCCTTGTACACCGTCATGTTCTCTCGCGTCTTGGTGGGCTTCCATCGTTTCTTGTCCACCTCGCGGTTCTGCACGTGGACGAAATGCTCCCATTCCGCAATGGTCTCATTGACGACCACGCGCGCGAGACTCTCGAGCTCGGCGATGCGCTCGGGCGTGACTTCGACTGGCGCGAACGGATCGCTTTCGAGTGGGAACTTCATGCGTGCTGGGGCTCTCGGGTGCGTGCGGAACTGAGACTGACACAGCGATCGGGCGAGCGGGTGGGAAGAGGAGTTGACACTCGGGACTTTGGTGATCAGTAAAGGATGTGTGTCAGAGATGTCGTGGAGAGGGTCCACGTCACAGTGATACCAGAACAAGGTACTCTATGCGGGGTGGAGAGTCGACTCCGTGCCAAAATACGCTTTTTATCGATAAATAGATTTTGATATGCACCTTGTTCTGTTGCCAAGATGCTCACGCAAACTTCGATGTGTTCGCAGGTGCCGCCGGTTCGACCTATGAACGGTACAAACGCGAGATTCGATATATTCTATTTTCCGATATATACAAGCAGGTGTTTGCGGGTTAAAAAGATTCTAACATATGATATTCATCTATATAGGATAGTATTTGTTTATGCAGGAAGTTCCGTGGAATCAGCGTTCTCAGACGCACGACAGAAGGGGAATCCTCCAAGATGTGGCGGGAAGCTCTGAATTATTTACGCACGCGTGTTCAAGCTGAGAGGCGGACAAACTAACAAAGAGTCAGAATCTCGTAACGAAGAGATGATGATGGAGGTGAAGTTCTATGAGCGAAATTAGCTGTAAGCTAGTCATCCCAGTTGACACACAGGGTGTAAATCGTCGCTGAAGAGGCCATGGACGAGCATGCCCAGTTCTCGTCGTAGAATGTACGACTTGCGAGCTGAAATGGTGATCCATGGCATGGTTGGCGAGCCAGCCAGCCATTTTGGATTTTGGTGGACGCTCTTGGATGATGCGTCCATCATCGGACATCGAGCAGATCTGGTAGACGCTGTGCGGTCGTGTACAGCCATAATAACTATGGTTATTTGGTTTAAGGTAGCAGCGTAGCTGCTGCATGATGTCCCCGACCACTTCAATTGGTCGCCACTTGTCTTAATGAGCAGCTCGCACTCTCATGGTAAGGTCTTGATTATTTGTCGTTGCAGGGTGAGCATGGGGTTACGGTGACACTCAGGAAGGTTTTCGCTGTGCCTACTCACACACGCCCCGGATCCACCTGGGCTCGGATCACCACCCTAAACCATCAAAAGAAGAGAACGCGGGTGGCAGTGTCACAGACGACACTGCCTAACTGTGGTAGACTTGTATCATTGAAGATAACATCAAGGTCTAGCACCATTCAAACCCTAGATCGTGTAACTCCGGAGTTCGCACATCTTCCGTGAAGGGGAAAGTTAGAGTATTAAACGCTCTCTTGCAGCTTGTAGCTTGTCGTATGGATGTAGATGGCACAGTCTCACGCCGAAGTGCTCCGGAAATTATTGCTTTGCTAATACCTCTAGGTACTCTACAAATGTTTACCAGTTTTGCGCTACATTTATTACCTGTGGTCTGAAAATTCGGAGCATGCATCCTAGGCCTGGGCTTACTATCCAACTGAGGACAGCCATTTCCCATAGGCACACAAGCTGGTGGATGTGGATGCACAACTCTGAGGAGCTCTACTGGATTCTTGTGACTGGCTGCATCCATCTAGCTAGCTTATTCGGTGGTTTATCACAATGGTTGCCCAGGTTGCGTCATCGCACGCAAAATCTAGCAGTCTACGTCATCCAGCTCAAAGTGACATCGTTCCCTTCGCTTCCTGTAAGTGTAGCGGATGCGTCAGCTCACTGCACCATGGATGCGAGAGCAAGTAGCCATGTGTACTATCCGAAATGACGCTCGCAATATTCCAACCTCGAAAGTTTCGAAGCGTTTGGCTAAATATGAAGCAACTGCTGTGTAATCGTAGAATCTGCGGGACACGGCAGAGAGGGAGTGGTGATTGTGGAGAGCGGTACTTACTGGTAATTACGCGGAGAGCAATACAGCCACCAACCAGGGCAAGCATGGCGGGGACCCAGATGTCACGAATTTCCTGGTGCTCCTGCAATGTAGCTTTATTACAGACAATGCTGTCTAGGGTTTGGCAGACTTGGATTGTCAAAAGTCGCAGCGAGGTGTCGAACTACTTGTCCGTGCAGCTCGGGCGTACGCTAATCTTGGGTGAGGCGTTTGCCCACCTTGTTGACCGGTATCTGTCTGGGCCCTATTGTGTGGCGAGCCAACTCTGTGTTAAGGCTCCAATTTTATCTGAACTGTTATAGTTCAATAAAGCGCATTTTTTTTATTGGATTGGCTCTTCGAGTTCAAACGAAAGAGCTAGTTTTTCCCCTCCATTTTGCATCAATTTTTGGCGGAGTTGTGCCAGTTCAAATATTGCGACGCAGCGAAGGTGACGATGGCAAACACGGCGAAGTATACTGAAGAACAATATGCCACGGGCATGCAACTCCACTCATCAGGCACTTCAATTCGCAAGGCAGCAAAGCAAGCGGGCGTGCCATGAGCGAGTCCTCTAACATCCTTGGATCGCTTTTCCTATATTTGTTCATGTGGTTCGTGGAGAAGTTACCCGATACTCGACCGCAACTGCTTATTCTCGACGGACACTTTGCCCACCTCGACTACCAAGCAGTGCAATGGGGCATCAGCCAGGACGTCCATATTTTCGTGCTTCCAGCGCACACTTCTCACTTCCTCCAACCCAACGACATTGGAATCTTCTCTCCATTCAAGAAACATTGCGAAGCCGCGCTGGCAGACTACCCACTTCTGAACGAAGGTCAGCTTCCCATCAAGGACGACCTTGCTCGAGTCACCCGCGAGCCACTCGAGAAAGTGCTCACTGAGGACAACATTCAGTCGGCGTTTGAAAAATCTGGGATGAGAAGTTTTCTGGTGGCGCGTTGATGACATATGCAGACACGGTGGAAGCCAAGAAGAAGAAAGACGAGCAGAAGCGCCTCGCAGCGGAGGCCAAAGAATCCAAGCCGCGCGAGGCGATGGAACGCAATTTGATGAATTTCCATGACAGCACCCAACATCACACAACCAAGACAGCCAAGCAGGTGAAGGCAGCCGCACGACGCCTTCTCGCCGCGACCAAGCCTAAAATTGTTCGCGGTCCTACAAAGCGTGCGCACCTGACACGCATGCTGCTGCACAGGTACCGAAGAAGCCTTGCGTGTATGCAGTAGTGTAGATCCCTTTGGTCTTCTTGTTTTGTATTGTTTTGTATGAAAAAAAGTCCCTGATGTTTTGTATGGGAAAAAACAGCGCCCCACAATATGCTACAACTGAGATAATCGAAGCTCGTTTATCTTGAAATTTGTATAGAATCTTAGGTGCCCCATAATTCGTCGGTGAAGCCACAGGCTAGGAGCTCAAGATAATCGTATAAGGTTATGTGAGAATTGTCCGTATCATTTAATACGGGTATTGATTGGATTAAGGTTTTGGATAGATCTTACCTTCTTTTGGTAACCCAGTTTGTAACATTTGTACCATTTCTCTACCGTACCATCCAAAGTGCAGTTCACCACCAAATCAAGAAGAACGTCATGGAGCTTGACGGCAACATCATCGTGTTCATCCGCCTCGAGGGCGAGTCCCCCGTCACCGTCTTCAAGGAGGATGAGTCACAGGTCAGCAACGTGCGAGTGCTCCCTGTGTCGTCGTCGTCCAACCTCCAGGAGGTCGTCGCCGAGCACCTTGGTGAACATGACGTCCTCGATGGTATCGTCGCTTTTAACGAAGATGTGAACGCCCTCGCGAGCGATCTTGGTGTTCTCACTCCTCACATCAAGGCCGGTGGTACTCTGCACTTGTACGTCGCCGATGTTGACGATGAGAGCAAGGTAAAGAAGCAAACGAACAATCGCGTAGTGGGGTTGATACTAATGGCTGGTGTTGCTTGCAGAATTCTGTCCTCATGGGCTTGATGATTGCTGGCTTTGTCGAGGCCGAAGCCGACGCTGAAATTTCGGGCTACCCCGGTCTTCCTACTGCGCGTCGCTTTACTTCCAAGAAGCCTGCGTTCGAAAGTGGCTCCAGTGCCGCCATCCCACTCAACTCGAATGGTACCAAAACTGCTCAACCACTGAAGAAGTGGAAGGTCGTATCGGATGATTTCGATGGCGAAGACGACGATGACGTCATCGATGAGGTATGCTCTTTGTGTCGCTGTTGTGGATGTATGTTTACTGTGAACTAAACGAACATGGACGAGTGCAGGATACCTTGCTTGATGACACGGATGAGGTTCTTCAGGCAGCCAAGGACGACTGTGAAGTTGGAAAGGATGGAAAGCGTCGTGCATGCAAGAACTGCACCTGCGGGTACGATGAATTTCCAACGATCGACGATATGCTCTGAGCTTACACACGATTGGGATGATAATCTAGGCGCAAGGACGAGGAAGATAAGCCAGTCGTCTCCGATGCTGAGCTGACCCAGATGGTGTCAAGCTGTGGAAACGTAAGCCGAAGTATTTTTTCCCTTGATTTTAGTGTTGGGATCTTGTCCTCACCAGTTTTTTGTCCCATGTGAACGCAGTGTTTCAAGGGAGATGCCTTCCGTTGCGGTAGCTGTCCATTTCTCGGCAAGCCGGCCTTCAAGCCTGGCATGGAGAAGGTCATGTTGAATCTGGATGACGCCGATGATATTTGAGGACCGATGCATAAACAGTAGAGATCGTCGGACGAAAATTGAATACCGATAACCAGCATTTGCCCTCGCCGTCTTGCATGCTTTCAGAAAGCAGACGAGCTGCAATTGTGACGACCCGATTTGCCCGTAGTGTGTGCTGATATAACAAACAGCTGACCCAAACGCATTCAAGACAAGATTGCAAGCAGTGTTATAAGGCGCTGCGCAATATCGACTTCAGAATGCGTGTGTATTTGAGATCTGATTGCTGATGCTATTATCCATCCACGTAGACCCGATCTTGTCTGGCGGATTCTTAATAGTATCTCAGACTCAGACACGTCGTCCCAAGCATTCACCCGTGAGTTGTGCCTTATTGACTGGAGTGGCTGCGGGTTTGAACAATGGGGCCTTGCAGTAGTGAGCTCATCTGCTGGAAGAGCTTGAAAGTCGGTTCATCGCGACATCATCGGAACTCTTACTATTGTGTATGTGTCTTGTTGATCAAAGGCGACAATGCAATGTGCAATGTGCATCCAAAGAGCTTCCAAAATCCCATGTGCAGAGACGATTCACATGTGTCCCTGCGTGCTCACCGTCGTCGTCGACAGTTGGTCCATTTTCGAGCACATCTCCCTTTGCCACCCACATCGATCCCACTGTACTTCGTCAACGAGACTATGTGTCGTAAACTCTGTGCTTACACCCCGGCTGTCCATCTGGCCAACGGCACCCAGCTGGTTTTCACCCACACCGGAGGGTGCACCACTCGTCGATGTGGCAGACTTTGGCTGAGATTTCGGTTGTGTCCGGATGCTGAGGCACCCGATTCACCCAGTGATAGCTCGAGCCACATCGTCGAGAGAAGAGCCGCATCAATGAGACAGAATGAGGCCGCGATCGCCTTCTTGAAATATTGAGCCTCTTCCACCCATTGTTCAAGGAAGAAATCAGCTATGGAACCGGCCAACGCTTGATGGTGGACGGAGGGTCCTTTTCACCCAAGTGGTCGGGAATGACGCTTTGTGCATGCAAGAGCCCTGGTACGAATATCCTTTGATGGCTGACAATGCGGTCCGCTTATTACGATGTACGATGTGTGCTACTTAGCGTGACATGCCGTCTTTCTTCACACCCCACGTGGTGCCTCATACACCTGAGCCTGACTCTGGGTTCCGCCACCCAGCTGGGTCGCACCTCTCGCCCGTCTCTCGCCACTTCGTTCAATCTTGGTGACGCTCCTCCGAGGGGTCCTTCTAAACGCAACTTCCACTGGACAACACCTCACAGACACAGTGGGTCCTTCCCTGACACCTGGCTGACCTGACACTCGGCGTTTTTCGCATTTTGTCCAAGTTGACGAAGCACACGCAAGTGATCACAGCCGAGCGCGGCGTCAGTCTGCAATCAGCGCCAACAAGACACAATCACCATGGTCTCGTGTGACTTCGACCAGCACAGCTGCCGTCACGACTCTCTCTTCCTCGACGAATACAAGCGGTACGCCACGACACAGCCATCTTTTCTTCCACGCGTGACTCTCATGATCGTTGTTTGATCCCTGAACAGAACCAATCGCACCAAGGGCACGAAGATCTTGCGCTGCTTCCCTCACTGTTGTCCAGAGCACGTCAATCGAAGCTATTGCGGTTCAGCACTTTATTGCCAAATTCAATTCCAGGCTGGAAAGCGCAGACGCAGCGAGAACGACTCGTCCTCTCTGCCTCTCGCGAGCCATCCAGATGAAGTACTAGTGTTTGCGCATTTCGAAGAAGCAGGCGCTAATCCCTACCACCTTCATGATCAACTTGCGTACAACACGGTGATGAATTCCATTCAAACGGAACAGAACCCAAAGGGGGAATGGATTGAGGGCTTACCACACGACACCATCGATCACGTACGTTAGCTCACGGGGTTCATGTATTCGTCCAATATTCTGACTGACATGTCTCTGTAGATGACTCATCGTTACCAGATCAATCCAGGAGCGCGATGGTATTATGAATGGGAAAGTGCTGCGACGAAAGCACAACGGTTCACCAAGCACGTCCTTCGGCTGTACGTGTTTCAGAAAGAAGTCCGCGCTGACAAATCCGTAGCGAGTCTGCGGATCGTCGGCATCGCTACGTCGTCCGAGTTTATGGTCGTCTCTTATCGTCGCGCACCCAATGAGGTTCGCGGTGGGCAGCGGATCTTGGCGATGCTTGCGGAAAACGCTATCAACGCCGAAGAACTCGGCATCGAGAAGGACCAAATCATTTCATCCCTGCGCAAGAAGGTGATCCCCCTCTTATCGACCAAGGGCAAGTCCTCGCCGTCGAGCTCAGCTTCGCTTAGTCCAGTGATGTCTCACCATCACCAACCATTCCAGCAGCATGCTTCGTTTTCGCCCATTGGATCACAGGCTTGGGGACATACCAACGAAGACATTCTCCAGCTCGCTAAACGCGTGGGAACTCTTCGTCGTTTCCTCGAGGTCGCTAGTACGGCTGCTATTGCGCGAGATGGATCCGTCTGGAGCTCCCACATGATGGCTGGGTTTGCAGCCTGGACAGTCGATAACTGGCAGCTAGCGGATATCAACAACCGCGAAATCGCTATCAACAGCATCGCTTCTCAGCTCTCGTGGGACTTCCTCATGCCAGGTTCGTCACCTTCCGGCCACGATCGCATTCCGTCGCTTCGAAGTTTCCGTGTTGACGAGTCTCGAGACCGACTGAGCAATCTTGTTCGCCAATGTGCTGAGAGCTTGCTCTCGATCCAGTTGGACGGTCATGCCAACCGTATGCTTCTGCAGATTCTACACGAAGGGGCAGGCACTCTACTTGACAAAGCCGGTCTGCAGCGAGAATTTGCTACATGGATTGCCACCTTCCACGATTTCATCGACCAATCGCTTCAAGCGCGTTTTGGCTGCTCGTTCCGTCAGCTCAACGAAGCCATCACTGCGGCGGTTTTCCAGTTTGACGAGTTCCAGTCTTGTCGTTCTGAGTTTCTCAATCTTCTCTCATCGTCACGAACGCCCGAATGGAACGACTTTGTCAGTCAAAGTCGAGCCAGCTTTGTTCAGGATCAGCACAACCTCAAGCGTAAGCGACCGGCATCACCTGGCGACTTGAATGCGCTTCTCGCATTCCAAGGCAGATGGCTATCCGACACTCGTCGATTTGCGATCTATCCGCTCGACACTCGTCTGACCGGCGGGCCATCAATGGCCTGTGCCCTCGACTGGCTGCGTGAGTGGGCTGCTGTCTCTATTGCTGTCGACACAGAGACTCTGTGCATTGCCTCCGTGTGCACCAGCGCCGTGGACAATGCCATGACTCTGATTCTTGATGGCCGGCGACGAATCTTTGAGTGCTTCCCGAGTGGCATGTCCAGTGCCATCCCAATGGGCGGTCTTCTCTTTGGAGACTACAGAGGTCACATTGTCGGCGATCAAGACATCATGCTCGAGTTTGTTGCGTGGCCTTGTGCCTCTAGTCTCGAGCAAGACAAGAATGCACAAGCCTACCGATGGAAATTCCGCCTACAAGTGAACCGAGAGCTCTCCTCGCGTCTGCTAGTAGTCGATGGCTTGGGCGAGCGAACGCCATGCGGAGTCCATGCGGATGCTTCTCCCGCAGCACTCTCGTTCGACGACAAGGTCCGGTCCATTGCAGGGGACTGGACGCCAGTGTGTGAGACCAAGGGCGTCTATTGCTTGGTGTAAGGGTAATAAATTATGAATTCGTGGTTCCGTTTGTGCACGCAACGTGCTTACTCCCGAGTGTACAGCTGTCAGTGCGGGAACAGCCGTGGGCGACTTGTTTGTGGGGTGGGGGGCGTTGCTTGGGCGTGGCTGGGGAATGACTCGCATCCGTTGACTCTGGGGGACTCGCACCTGCGACTTGTGGTGAGTCGCATGAGTCAGAGCCCTGGCTTAGTCGATAGTGGGAATCATCCAACAGAGGGCGACGACGCCCCCTGGCCCCTCGACACCGCATGAAGAACAAATGACCGTTGAGAAGGATGGAAGATGCCGGTTGAAACGCACTCGGACGGCGACGACGGCGCTTGCTCCCTCGCCAAGCGATCGCCGAGGGGACGGAAAAAGTATGGAAGATCTGGATTCGTGCCAAATTACAAAACTAGTCGGCGCCGGCGCCACAAGTGGATCAATTGCAAAGAGACACTCGAAGCTTCCGTCGGATTCTTCCGCTGACGGCGCGCCATTCGCGACAACGGCGCACGCATCCGCTCCTACTGGACGCTTCTAGCACGGCCGATCGGACGGGTGCATGGCAGGCGCAAGGCGAGACGCGTCTCAGTCGAAACGTCCGTGATCCTCTTGCGCCGCAGCCAGAATGACACCGTCACAGCACGCAGCAGACGAGCAGCAGCCAGCGAGCGACAATACACACACACGTCAAGCAGACCAAGCAAACGCCGCAATCATCAACGGCTCAAGTCTTGGCGCCAGCGCGTCAGTCTCGTCCGAGGGCCAGCCACTCGAAGATCCGTCATGGAACTCCAGCGCATTACCGCCGGCTATCTCAGTCCGGACGCCGCATAGCAGCCTTCGCGTCGTCACCGACTTGTCACAACTCAATGGATCTTTGGGAAGACCAGGCACCGGGACGTCCCCAGCCTCGCTCTTTGCTCCATCACCGAGCAGCCAGCTGAGCGGTCTCAAAGTAACTACGGGCTTGGATCTGCGAATCGGCGGTGATCAATCACTCGCATCTGACGCTCCATCAGCTGGTTCTCCTCTGACGAGCAAAGAACTCCAGTTCGATCCGCGCTTCCTCGCTGAAACGTGGTCTCAGGAGTCTCCACAGAGCGTGTATGCTCTGCTTGCTCAGCCGATGGCTCAGCTTCATGGGTTCACACCCCTTGCGATTTCGCCCAGCAACACGAGACTGCTGAGTCCGATGGCACAGTCCCAGCAACCTCTCTTTGGATCTCACTTTCAAGGATTTGGGGCTCAGATCTCCCCCATGAGCAATCGACTTCCGCAACTTTACGCGTCACCGTTATCATTACCACCGAGTCCGCATCCGCTCCACGGCAGCCAGACATCTCCACTCTCCCCCTTGTTTCCGAGCGCATCGCCCAGCGGTGGACCCATGTCTGATTTGATGGGGCTCGTTGACGGAGCAGGAGTGTTCGCTCCGCAAACTAGTCCGACGGCGATGCTTCGGCATCTCTTACCTCCTATTGTACCACGACCTGCTGCCGCCAACGCAAAAGATCTCACCTTGAACGAGCTACGCCCGCATTTTAACAAACCCATGGCAGTCGTCGCCAAGGAATTGGGTGTGTGCATCACTTTAATGAAGAAGATTTG
The DNA here is from genome assembly GCA_020085045.1 of Pythium oligandrum. Lineage (NCBI taxonomy): Eukaryota > Oomycota > Peronosporomycetes > Pythiales > Pythiaceae > Pythium > Pythium oligandrum. The sequence continues at coordinate 2,055,557 of JAHRIK010000002.1, forward strand.
TCGACGCAACGGATTGGTTCGATGGCCGCATCGCCGTATTCGCAGTCTCGTGAATCGCATCACGTCGCTCCAAGTCATCGCTGCGAACGCCTCCGGGGCAGAGAAGAAACGATTTGCGTCTCAAATTTCGGCTCTGCGAGAGGAGCTCTCGTCTGTGATTCAAAATCCAAATGAAAAGAGTCGGAAGGCGCAGGCTGACGCAAAGGCGAGGCATGTCCCCGCTACAGAAGTCCGCCCAGGCGTCTTGGTCGAGTCAGGGAGCAAAAACTCGAGTGATGATGGGGATCAGCTTAAGGAAGAGGAAAGTAGCGATGAAGAAGACATTGGAGAAGATGCTGACTGTCGTGAAGAGAAAAAGAAAATCATCCAAGAAATGAACAACTCGGAGGGATCTCTCCAGAACACGTTCACGATAGATACGAAACGTCGTCTCGACAACGAAGCCACTCAATCTGTCCCAGAAAGTAAGCGCAAAGCAGGATTTCGTGCTGTGGTGGAGCCGCCACCACCCATCAAGATCCCTCGCCTGGATCTCAATCAGAGCATCAAAATGGAAGACGACGAGGAGGGTATGTGCGAGCGGCCTTCAAGCACAACCAGTACAGGCAGTGGCAAACGGGGCTCCATTCTCTCAATTCTTTGTGAAGATTCGCTGTGATCATGCGTGAATCTGTCCGTAGAAACGTGACGAGTGTGTAGCAGAAGTCTGTGGAGTAGATGCACCACCCGAGCAGGCAGTGTGTAGTAGTATAGCAAGTAAAAACAGGATTGGCATGATTGCATCGACTTGGCGTCAGCTGACAGATTGGCTTGTTACTTTATGAAGTAGCATTTTCGTCACCTCAGTTCTCATTGTGAGGCACTAAAATAACCCGGTTGCCTGACCAGGCAGCACACCACCACGAATCCAGTTTTTTATCACGATGACTCGAGTCGACGTCATGAATGCGATACACAACGAGGTCTCCGGATTACGTTTGGACATCGTGCCAGCCACAAGCGTACTCTACACCTTTCAACCAGTCCATACGTTGCCAACTGCCGATCTCTCGATCACGCTAGGTGCCGTGCTCTTACGCCGGAGTGTAGACACAGCTCTCAACCAACGTATAGTCTCGCTCGTTCAGCGCTCCACGAGAGGTTTGTACATCCTCATGCTTATCAGCTGTCCTTGCGCCGTTACTGCACTCCTGACTCGCAATTTGACGCTTCGGATTCTCGCTTCCCTCGTTGTGCTTCTGAGCGCATGCCCAGTGATCATTTTCGCTTTTATCAGTTTGTCTTGGGACATTGTCAAGCTTCTCCTCCGTACGTTTGAATTCTGGTTTCTCACAAGCGTCAACCTCATCAATACTCTGGTGCTCGGTAATATGCTCTGCGATTCCCGCGTCTTGGCGATCACCGCAGCGACACTCTTTTACCAGCTGACACTTTTTGGTGATGCAAATCTCCACACCCGTCTTCTTGAGATTCGACTCCTCGTCTTTGGTGCGCCGGCCATGTTTTTGATCGTCGCCGGCTCTGTCTTCAGCATCATTCCAGATCTCCAGCATACCAGTATGCGTCTCCTTCGGTGTACTATCGACGACATGGATATGCTGCTCACAGGCAACTTCATCCTCGCATTTTTCACGTCGCTCAAGGTTCATCGCAACCGCCGGTATCTCAGTGGAAAGATTCCACTTCAACTCGTCCAATGCCAAATGTACTTCCCCGATTGTCGGCTCGAGCGCGTACGTAGCCTCGACACGTTGCAACTTCGACGGGCGCAAACTACTCGGAAAAATACTGAGTGGACAAAGCGCTTATCTGGTGCTTGCGGTGAGATTGGCCATCGACAACAGCTCCATCTCGTGCATTCTTCGGTCACAGACGTAATCGATGCTTCACGGACGGCCTTCTCATATGAATATTGTTCTCAGATCTTGAAGCGGTGTCCGTGCTGCTGTCAGTGGGCTTTATCGGCGCTACTGAACATAATTGGAGTGTTAGGACTTGGCCTCACCGTCGTCATTCAGATCGTGTGTGCAGTGGATGGATCAATGTCAGAAGTTCCATCCACCATGAAGACTTCACTGCAGTTGATCGGCTGCGCCTTCACCGTTGTTTTCTTCGTTGTATTCGCTGTGAACTTCCAACGAGAACTACTGCGTATCCTTCTTGATGAAGTCGATGTTTGGTTTGCCTCTCTTCATGTTACGCTCGTCTCACTGTGCGCGAGCGATATCTTCCAGTGGAATGAGCGAGTTATCGGCATAGTCGCTGCGTGGCTCTGGGGTCATTGGATTATTCTCTTGGATGCTGTACCTCCGAGCTCTCGTAGACGTCTTGGATTTCGACGCCACCTACCGACTATCGTGATCTCGGTCTTGCTCGTGTACCTTGTTTCACTTGCATATTCACTTTTCTTCGCATTGCTTCCAACATCCAGTTTTCACAACCGTGTACTTCTCGATCTTTCGATCTCACGGACAATCCACCTGCGGCTCGAGATGTTCAGCTTTATCGCGAGTAAGCTTTTCACCGCCACGATCTGGATGGGTCGTTTCTTATGGCGGGAAATTGTGCGAGATCACGACGCTTTCAAGCTAATCAAGCACCGGGCCCAGTTTCTTATACCTACGACGTAGCACTGCATGGTGTGCGGGTTAATTAGAAGCAATGATTGAGAAGTCTTGGAACATTCTGGCTTTCTCACTTCAACAAAGTAGAACTTCACCTCCAGCTTCAGGCGTTGGTCCTGGTTATTACCATTGCAGTGGTACTACAGTAATGCGAAGAAGCGCTCAAAGTTCTTAGATCAACCGTCAAGGAGCATGTCCTACAAGCCAGTCCATGACTATTGTTACTTCCTAAACGTTATGGAGACCGCTAATCTTCAATCAGCAGCTGAGCTGCAACTATAGTGTCGACACTTCTAAATCCGGTTGGCCAAGCTCTTTGTGCGTAAAAACCCTGGAGGAAGCAGTGTCATCGCAAGAAGGATGACTCGTGTCGGAGTACATCCCGTGACAAGCGGCGAGATCGATGGCGGTCTCAACAAGCTACTAGCTGAACCGAATGACACACACACGACAACTGGAGTTGCAACTGACGAGCATGGCCAAGTGACTGGTCGTGGGGACGACGAACTGTACTATGTTGAACCGGTCAACCAGCTCCCCATCATTGATACGACAGTCACACTTGCCTCTGCGATATTGAAGCGAACCGATGATGCAACCTTTAACTCCAGACTGATCCATAGCGCAACACGTTACATCTGTTGCTTCATCTCTGTGCCGCTCCGATCTTAGGCTCTTGTCTCGCACTCTTTTTTGTTGATGCCCGAACCTGGGGTGTTGCACTAAGCATCGTCAACGTGATTACTGGCCTGCCCGTGGTTATCTTCGCGTATACGACCCTCTCGTGGGACATCATCAAGCTCTTGACTCAGACATTTGAGTTTTGGTTCCTCATGGACTAACAACGTCTGGTGGAACATGCTCTTCTCGGATCCACGAATCATGGCTATGCTCGTCACTGCCAACACTTTCCAGCTCGCGCTTCTACTGGACTCGGTCGTTTACACCCGCGCGTTCATCACGAAGATGCTCACCATCGGTTCTCCTGGTCTCTTTGTCGGCATCATCACGTCGGCTCTTCACATACCCTCGGAGCTCCATTACTTCAGCTTCAAGATCTTTGGGCTGACCATGGACGGTATGGATTTGCTGATCAATGGTAATGTCACCATCGCGTACTTCACTGGCGTCAAAGTGCTTCGATCGCTCCATTTCGTGTTACGAAAGGGAAAAGTTAGCGACGTGCCGTGCGAAATGTATTTCCCGCTTTGCCGTCTGGTCTCGCGAACCGAGCATCTCGAGCGACAGCGAAGCCACACAGCTCCTCCAAGCCTTGGGCCATATCAACAAGAACTGCATCTTCTTCGCACGGAGGAATTTCGAGTCATTGATGCTCGACTCACGCTCATCCCTGCACGACTTAGGCTGCGGATTCCAGGGATTGTGCTCAACAATATCGGATATGTTGGCGTCTTCAGCTCGACAGTCGCACTGATTTGGCATGCTAGCAACTTCAAAGCAGATCCGACCAAGCCTCAGGTTGTCCTTGCCGTGATCGGTCTTGCCTCTGCTGTGATCGTCTTTGTCGCTTACATCCCCCATTATCAGCGCGTGCTCTTCCGACGTGTCCTCATTGAGATTGACTCGTGGTTCATCTCCTTCTTGTTCACCACTGTGACTTTTGGTGCGTGCGAAATCATGCACTGGGATACTCGGGTGTTCTTCCTCGTGCCCGCGTGGATCTGGTGCCACTGGACCATCTTCCTCGACGCATTGCCTCCAATCACCCGCACCCGCTTGCAGTTCCAGCGACGATTCGCCCTTGTCGTCAACTCGGCCTTGTTCTTCTTCCCCCTCGTGATCGGCTACTGGATCTTCTTCTCCAAAGCACCAAAGATGCAAAACCGAGAGATGCTCAACGTCCCGTTCGGCTCGTTCACTGTGCGCATGGAGATGTACAGCTTCCTCGCCAGCAAGCTCTTCACCATGTGGGTTTGGACGGGTCGCTTCCTCTGGCGCGAGCGCTTCCGTCCGCATGACGCGTTCAAACTCATCAAGCATCGTGCGCAGTACCGCATCGCGCCGCCGACCGCGCCACCCATCGCCCAGCGCGCCGTGCAGCCGCAGCTCCGTCGCGCCTGGGCGTCCGTCTCCAACTTGCATCGCAAAGCCAGCTCCTAGTGTCACATGCCGGGGCTTGAGATCTATCCCCCACGAGTCAGCGCGTCTCTTGAGGCATACGATTCGCGTCACGCATTGACATGAGCCATCAAGCGTTTCCTTCCATTTCCCAAATCCAATTCCTCATATCTCTGGATCTCATCGAAACACGGGCAATAGTCACTGAGTCATGGACCATAGACGGGCCATTCATGAGAAATCCGTCCAGCAAGTGGACAAGGCCGGGTCATGTCCCCTAACCCTCCTAACTCAATTTTGATATTTTTCCACCGGTTTAGACCGTTTAGACTGCCCTTGAAGCTCGCCAAAAATCTCGAAACTGGGTGGGAACCGCTCTCAATAGTGGCCGCTTCACCGCTGGGTTCACTCAGTCGGTCCGGCTGGCGCAGAGAGCTCTGCTTCCCCACTTTCCATCTGGATCAGCGCGATGCGAGTGCTCTTCGCGGCCGCCGTTGCCGCGTCCGTCGCCAGCGCGCGTCCCGTGAGCGTCTGTCGCGACGCCACCTATGAGATCGCCGACGTCCGCGGCGCCCTGTGCTCGGGCGCGGGCAAGACGCCGGCCGGTACCGCCTGTCCGCTCAAGGGCGACGCGGCCTCGGCAGACTGCCATCCGTACCTGTCTTCGTTCAACGGCAACTCGTGTGTCGCCAAAGAGAATGCCGTCTGTCAGATCGTCACGGGAGATACGTGGGGATGTGTCTTCCCATCGGTAGGATGCAAGCCAACGCCAGCGCCTACTGTGATCGTCGAACCAACATGTGCAGACTGGAGCTACTCTGGTGACGATGTTGACATCGGGGCGATCTTCGATGAGGGTACTGCTCCAGGCTCGTCGGGTTTTGACGGTATGGTGGTGGTTGAAGAGTCATGGTTTGTCCAGGAACACCCAGTGTCGGACCTTTACTGCTGTGACCAAAAGCCAACCACTGCGCCATCGCCAACTACCCCAGCTCCAACTACTCCAGCTCCAACTACCCCAGCTCCCACAACTACTCCACCTCCAACAACCACATCACCTCCAATGACAACTCCACCGCCGCCACCCCCTACAACTACTCAGCCTCCTCCACCACCTCCAAGCTCGTCCCCACCACCTCCACCTCCAAGCTCGTCCCCACCACCTCCACCTCCAAGCTCGTCCCCACCACCTCCACCTCCAAGCTCGTCCCCACCACCTCCACCTCCAAGCTCGTCCCCACCACCTCCACCTCCAACCACCTCCACACCTCCGCCAACACCTACGCCAACGACGCCATGTCCGCCAACACCCACGCCAACGACGCCATGTCCGCCAACACCCACGCCAACGACGCCATGTCCGCCAACACCCACGCCAACAACACCATGTCCTCCAACTTCTCGACCACCAATTGATCAGAAGCCAACGCCATCCCCAACGACAGCGCGTCCACCAATTGATCAGAAGCCAACGCCATCCCCAACGACGGCGCGTCCACCAATTGATCAGAAGCCAACGCCATCCCCAACGACGGCGCGTCCACCAATTGATCAGAAGCCAACGCCATCCCCAACGACAGCGCGTCCACCAATTGATCAGAAGCCAACGCCATCCCCAACGACGGCGCGTCCACCAATTGATCAGAAGCCAACGCCATCCCCAACGACGGCGCGTCCACCAATTGATCAGAAGCCAACGCCATCCCCAACGACGGCGCGTCCACCAATTGATCAGAAGCCAACGCCATCCCCAACGACGGCGCGTCCACCAATTGATCAGAAGCCAACGCCATCCCCAACGACGGCGCGTCCACCAATTGATCAGAAGCCAACGCCACCACAAACGACGGCGCGTCCACCAATTGATCAGAAGCCAACGCCAACCCCAACGACGGCGCGTCCACCAATTGATCAGAAGCCAACGCCATCCCCAACGACGGCGCGTCCACCAATTGATCAGAAGCCAACGCCAACTCCTACGTCGACGAAGCCAACGACGAAGCCAACGCCAACTCCTACGTCAGCGAAGCCCACCCCTCAGCCTACGACGACCACGCCAGCTCCAACCGGCCAGAAGCCTGTGCCAACGCCTCCGGTTCCAACTGGTCAGAAGCCTGTGCCATCGCCAACAACGACCAGCCCACCATACGGCCAGATTCCGGTTCCAACGCCAGCCCCAACGGCGCAGGTCCCAGCTCCAACAGCTCAGGTCCCAGCCCCAACGGCTCAGGTTCCAGTTCCGTCAAACACGACTCCTGCGCCAGAAACGACTTCCCCAGCTTACCAGCAGGGCAGTGTTCCTACCCCATCAGCCCGTGAGACGACGACCCTGGCTAGCACGCTTTCCAGCAACTCGAATGTTGGAAGCGGAGCGTCTGCGGGCTCAATCATTGGCGTGACGGCTCTGGTGGTTGTTGCGATCGGCTCGGCGTTCTTCGCCCGCTCCGCTTACCGTCGTCGTCGTGACAGCGCCGACATGGACAGGGTCCTTACTCCATTGTAAACGTCCTCGGTGATCCATGTCCACGCAGATACTCAACCAGAAGTAGGACAGCATGCTGCATAACGACCAGAACAAGACAGAATTGTTCCCAACCTTCACTCTAGTTTGTTTCAGCCAATCAGATCATTCTTTTATTCCTATGGTTTCTTTTCAGCCAATCCTAAGCAATCTAGACTCTCCTTCAAGATAGAAGGACCGTGTTGGCGCCATTTCCACCACTTCCATCGTAATGGCCGCGACGGCACTGCGGTGCGTGCGCTGCGACGTCACGCGCGGCCCACACGCCAGTGAAACGTTCGCATACTGCGCACGTGCGTCCACTCATGATCCAGCAGCATCATCCACGGAGGTGGCGCTGCGCATTGGTCGCCAGCAGCGATGCTGGATGCGTCTACGTCGCGACCTCGAGGTCTCGGGCGTCCACGCAGAGCTCGTGCTCAAGATGGCAGACACCGCAGACGCGCCTCGTGTGGTGATACGCGACTGCAAGAGCACTAATGGCTCAAAGCTGAATGGGGAAGTGCTGGTTTCGCTTCAAGAGCGCGTCGTCGCCCATCAGGATCTCGTATTGATAGGGAAAAGCACCATCCGAGTACTCTTCTCGTGCGACTGCCAGAAAGAAGAAGCTCCAACACAGTCAATCATGTCGGCAGTCAAAGAAGAAATACACGTGGAAAGTACTATCCAAGCGAACGTGACAGAAGAGGTGAACGCCTTGCCAGATATGTCAAGTGTGCTTGAACAGGCAAATGTGGTGCCCCAAGAGCGTGAAGACTCGGAACTCATATTCGAAACCGACTCGGTGAAGCATGTTCAGTCAGAAGAGCGACCGAAGACCTCGTCGAGTTCCATCTCCGATTGTGTGGTGTGTGGCGCGCAGCTTGACGGGTGGAGTGTCTTGGAACAGCAACTGCATGTGAATGCCTGTCTCGACGGTGGTTCACGTACACAGACAAATCCACCGTCCGACTCGATGCGCACCAACAGGGAGAAGAAACCCAAGAAGCGGAAGCGCGCGCCGAGCCAGCAACTGACGTTGAAAGGACAGAAAGCAGATGATGAGACGCTGGCGATAGCAATGGCTCTCTCCAAGTCACTCGTCGATCCAGCACAGCAAATCGGCATGGACATGGCGCTTGTGTCAAGTGAGCTCGCGGAAATAGACGCACAGCTGAAGAAACTCACCAAGAAGCGCCAGACACTGGTAAAAAAACTTGAGAAACTCGAGAAAGCAAAAGCAAAAGTGCTCAAGCCGCAGATCTTTGCTCCAGACGAAGCACATGCACTCCTTGATTGGCAATGTGCACTCACGGTGCTGTTTCCGGTCCAGCGTACAGCATCGCTCGAGCGTCGAGCGACCAGGAGGAGAAGGCTTGTTATGAGAGCCTGGCGGAAAGAAAGCGTGGATCACGTTTCAATGTGGCAACGTGCGTGGCAAACACAAAATGACAAGAGTGATGCCGAGCTCTATCGCACACAGTTACTCGCGATGTTTCCTGACGAAGCAGAGCCAGAGCCGCCAGTGCCTTGTGATGGTTTGTCCGCTTTGGATACGCTACAACAATTTGTGAGTTCGAATGAATACTGTGACAGTGAGTGCCTGGCTGCCTGTACATCACGAACACTGAGCCCCGGAGACGCTGTCCCAGATGCCGTAAAGCGCGTGTTTCCTACGTGGTACGAAAACCTTCAGTTTCTCAAAGAGCAAAGTGTGGCGGATCTCAAGGATGCACTGGACGAAATGCGGCGAATGCGAGCAGAACGACGTGAGAACGAAGTAACAAGGGGCCATAGCGAAGTGGACGAAACAAGTGGGACATCACTGACTCAGCTGGACAGCCATGATGAAGATGTGGCTTGCTCGTACTTTGAAAAGGTCATGCTATCATTGATTCGTGAAAAGGAGACGCTCGGTTTGCAAGCCGATGTCGTTTCAATAGAGCATGTGGATGAATCGGAAGGGAATGGGACCGCGTCGCTCTCCACAAGCGTGATCTCAATCGTGGATTCGTCTCAAGAGGAGGCAGCAAAAGGAAGCTCAAACAAAGGATTCGTATCCGTTGGTCAGGTTGAAGAGGGGACTGGCGAGATGGACGAATTGTTCACCGATCTAATCCGTCAACAGCTCAAGTCACCTCCAATAGCTGATTCTTCAACTTCAATCGAGACTCCCGAAGATCTTCAAACTCCCATGAATGACACCCCAATAGTGGAAGAAGCCAGTATTGACAAACCACTGGCTGAGTCGGCAGCTTGTGGGTCCGTGGAGCTCGAAGCACAGCTTTTACGTGCTCTCAAGGCAAATGTACACCTCTATAAGGCTGTTCTCCTTCTGCAGCCTGTGGAACTACAGCAGCTTCACCACTATATTACCATAGAGATGGGGATTCGCTGTGCCAAGACAGTTTTGCTGCAGTTTTGTGATCGTCATGGCATTACATTCAAAAGTTAAGAAGCACATGCAAGAGGATCACACAAGTGTCGTATCAGTCTTCTCATCAACTTCCGCGGTCCTCACTTGCGGTGTGTCTTCCAAGCCCAGCAAATCGGCCTCGGTCGTCGCAAGCTGACTCACACTGCTGCTATTGTTAGTTGATGTCGGCATCATCGTGATTGCGAGTGATCCACGTCGACGCAGTCCGGTGGAGCAAGCGGTTAGTCCTGCAGCGGCACCAGGTGTGATCTCGCCGTGGCGCAATGAATTCCATATCTTGGTGGGCAACTTGACAGCAATGGCCATGGCCATGGCGCTGCCGGTTACGAGCGAAGGTGAACGAGCTTGCTCAGCTGCTGCGTTATGGATTGACACAATCCGTGCCGAGCGCGAAATGGCTTGACGGAGAGCTGTGACAAACTCCTGTCGACGCTGTGGTGTCTCGCACGTGACCATATAGCGCTTGACCGCGCGAATGCCTGCGATACTCTCCAAGTGGCCACGCAAGCGCGATCCGGACCGACTTCCACGACTAGCCTTAGTCGTTCTTGCCAGAGTATTGCGTTCCTGTTCCTGTTGAAGATATTGGAGCACCTCACCGGCCGATGCGCTGAATGAGAGCGAGCCGCGTCGTGTTGCCAGCAGTCCCGAGAGTGGACCTCGTGGTGAGCGACGGATGGTGATTTGGGACAGACTTTGGCAGTTGCAACGACCAATCTTGGCTACTTCCAGAGTGAACGCGCAGCTCTTGTACAGAAGCGCAGCTGGGTCGCGGTTGTCTTCTTCGTGGTCTTCATGGGCTTCATTCTCGTCGTCCCAATCATGTACGACTGCGCACGAGAGACAGATCTGACGTCGAATCTTTAGTTGCTCTTCCCGTCGCTTGGCCATGAGCAGCATATCCGAGAGCAGAATGAGACGCATCTTTTCGCCAGTACTACTGCGTCTTCGACCGCGCAGTAGAAACGATGCTGATGACGTGGATTTTGACGGTGGTGAAGAGCAAGTCGTTGGTGACATCACTGTCTGTACTGACGTCGACACAGTTGCGGAGCCACGTCGATCGTCAGCATACGAAGAGTAGCGATGCTGTGTATCATCCGGTTCATCTTTGTACGAAGATTCGCGCCGTCGCCGTCGACGGAAATGCCAGAGCAACTTGGCTGGCCATCCGGGAGGATCCAGGTTCAACACACCTGCTGTTGTCTCACACAGTAGTGTACGCGATGGATGGAGCAACTCCAACTTATTGGAAGGGTGCATGCTCCGGTGGAGCTCGTAGAGGCGAGCGTTGTTTTGTGCCTCTTGGACCTTTTCGTTCACGTACGTCGACACAGCCTGAATTTTCTGCAAGGATTGCTGGAGGATTAGCGTTTCCTCGGGTGTTGTGGCATTCTTCAGCAACTCGCGGAAGAGCAGCGGATAGCGGCAAATGCGTTGAACGGGCTTGATCATATTGGAGATGACATCGACACCGTGATCAGCTCGTGCGCGATCGTAGAGTTCCACCGTAAACTCGTTCAGTATCGGATACGAGCGTTGCAACAGTGCGAGCTCCTCTTTGGCTGACAGGTACGAAGCGCAGTAGCACGAGTACACTTTCATGTACTCGATTGTTGCGAGGAAGGCCGTTGAGTACTGATTGATGAGTGCAAGTGTGCCTGTGTAGCCGCCGAATGGATCAGGAGGCGTCGATGACGATGTGGACTCAGTTGATGGCTGAAGCTGGCACAGAAGTTCGTCGTGGATATTGAGGATCGTGGTCGTAGACGTATGCAGGGCAGTCATTGCACTGAGAGGGATGGCGTGGGTGCGAGAAAAGTTCTGGAGTGGATCGAAGAAGAGGCGTTGGAGTGCACGCAATGAGTCGACGTACGTTGTTTCGGTCTGCAGAATCTCGTCGCAGATGCATTCAATTTGTGTTCGTCGGTGACGTGTGGGACTCATTGCGGCAGCCTGCTCGACGTGTGGCGTTGGCTGGGTTGGATCTGTCGATGGGACGCGCCGTGGAGGTCGTGGAGTTATAGGGTCGTCGAGTCTGAGTGTTGCCATGCGGAAATAGGCTGGTGGGCGTGTGGCAGGGACTTCCACGTGTTTTCCTTCCTCATCTTGGTTACTTCGCTGACGGTCGCGAGCAAAAGCAAAGGGAAGTTGCAAGCGTCGTCTGGATCCAGTTTCGGACGCCCCTGGTGCCGACTCCTTCGGAACACGGAAGGTGGAGTAGAGCATCACAGACGCTCGTCGGCGTGGGTGACGTCGCGCGGGATCTCCTGGATTGGGGGCATGAGTCGTGGAGTTGGCGGAGGCTACATCAACTTGGTTTTCTTGTGTCGAGGTCGTCGGAGGCGCTGTATTGAAGGGCAGAGCGCATGTGTCGAAGGCCGGTATGAGCTGATTGTGACTTCGACTGCGTTTACGAAGACGAGTGCATGGCAAGCGCACGTCAGGTTCCGGTGATTGTGGAGTCATGGACACATCAGCATGTAGAGAAGCTTCAAAGGGTGTCGTCAGCGTCGACGAGTAGGGCATGCGTTCTAGCATGACGACTGAGGATTTGAGTGAGCGCATACAGCGACGCTAGCGACGCATCCACGCACTATCTCGAGACTCTTCTTCTGAGCGGAAAAAGACCAAGTGGCCGAGAAGCTCTTATTCAGAATGCATCTTTTGATATATTTGGCTGGGCGGAATTCATGGCGGCTCAGTGGCGACACGCAGCCGTAAGAAACGCCCATTTTGACTTCAGGAAGAGGCTCAGCCAGCTCTATCGCTGCTGCCGTTGGACGGAGGAATGCGACCTTTGGATATCCGATTATAAAGGTTTATGGTTAGAACGCCCAACTATAATGCTTTTATGGAGGTTTTGAAGACAAACTCTAGCAGATGTCAGTACGGGACGGAGGTACCCATATAACATTTGGTGTATCTCTCAGACCCAAATCATACTTACCTGACTGGTGCTTGGTCGCGATCAAATAGGCGACTGGCATGAGCCGGAGCAGGCCCCTTGCACCCCGGTGCTGTAATGGCTCAGGAATGCCCCTATGGGGTACTCCACAGTAGAATTTTTGTCAGAGGGGGTGAGCGCGTGCGCCGCCCCCACCCTCCACTTCAATTTGCACTTTTCCCTTTTCTATCTTTGACCCCCCCCCCCGTACCTTTTCCTAATCCATGGCCACGCCCCGACCGAGCGTAGCGAGGGTGTTTAGCAAGACCATTTATGTTGGCTTCTTGCTTCAAATGTGAAGTAGTCGGCATGCGTGACCTATCACTTTTCGTGCCTGGCGCATGCTCCATGAAGAGAACGTGGTTTAAGTAAAATCGCAGTGGTTCACGTTGTGCGCCGGACGAGCGATGAGCTACTGTCCTACGCTTTTAACAGTATTCCCGTCGTGGCACCCATCTACACACAAATTGGCTGTAAACTGATTCACATTACGCTGGTTATCTCTAGTACACGTGGTCATTGTCGCCAGTTGGTTGCACCTCCTCACTTCGACTGCGAAGGACGGTCAGTCCACGGAGTCTTGGAACAGCACGACGGATCGATGCGGACTCCATGATGCAAAAGACACAATGGTCCTTATATCAGAGAATCGTAAGGAGGTCATCAACCAATGACGACAGCGCTCTCTCTTCTGTTTCTTCTAATGGGCAGCCGTCTCCGAGGCAGGAGCTGGCGCAGTTGGGTCGTATGTCTGGAAGGCATGCGATAGATCCTTGATGAGATCCTTGGCGTCTTCAATACCGATGGCCAGACGCACGAGGTCTTCCGGGAATGACCGTGCCTTGCGCACCTCCTCTGGGATACTCGCGTGCGACATGGCACCAGGCAACGAGATGAGCGAGTTAACGCTGCCGAAACTCACTGTGATCTTAAATAGCTTGGTCACGGAGACGATGTGTTGCGAGATGGCGAGCGATCCAGTACGGAAGCACACGACAGCACCGGAGCCACGCGCCTGAGACTCGTGGATGCGACGCGCAGCCGAATTTGAGGGCAACAAACTCGAGTAGTAGACATGTGTCACCATCGGATGGTCACGCAGGAACGTTGCCACTTGCTCGGCATTCTGCTGGGCCTGGAGCACTCGCAGACTCATGGTCTTGACACCGCGGAGCAAAAGCCAGCAGTCGAACGGAGCCAGACCCGTGCCCTCCGCGTTCTGGTAGAAGTAGAGATCGCGGCAGAGCTCAGGGTCTTTGGCGATCACGATACCGGACATGGTGTCACTGTGGCCACAGATGAACTTGGTCGCCGAGTGCACGACGATGTCGGCCCCGAGCACCAGTGGGTTTTGGAGGATTGGACTCATCATGGTGTTGTCAACGGACAGCAGTGCGCCGACGCTGTGGGCCACCTCCGCGAGCTGCTTGATGTCGCAGATGCGCTGCATTGGGTTCGTTGGGGATTCCATCATCACGAGCTTGGTCTTCTCAGTCACAGCACCCGTGAGGTTCTTTGGGCCGTCTTCACCCGAGAGATCGACGTACTTGATGGCAACACCGTTCTTGGACGCCACCTTGCTCAACAGGCGGTACGTACCTCCGTACGAATCATCCGAGAGCACAATCTCATCGCCAGAGTGGGCAAGACGCGTGACGGCCGACAACGCAGCCATGCCACTGGTGAAGGCGAATGCGCGATGACCAAACTCGAGCTCGGCCATCTGACGCTCCAACGCAGCACGCGTTGGGTTTCCCGAGCGCGTGTAGTCGTAGGCACCGAAGCTCGTGGCTGATGGCTGTGCAAAGGTCGAGGTCTGATAGATTGGCATTGTGGCCGACCCATGCGGATCGTCCTTGCAGGCTTCAAAGCTCACAAGGCGCGTGCTGATGCTGAACTCGTCGTCATCCGCAGCGTCCTCGCGCTCGTTGAGGTTCACGTCCTTGACCTCGAGCGACTCGTTGCCATCAAGGTTCGTACGTGCACGGCGTGGCGCGCCATCGGCTTCGTGTCGTGGGATAAAGATCTTCTCGGGTTCTTCCTCGCCTTCGCCAGAGACGAGCTGAGTCACATAGCTGCGCTCGAGCATGAACTCGAGTCGCGACGAGAGCAGCGAGCTGTCGCTCTGGTTGGCGCTCTTGGCCACGGGCTGCGTCACAGGCGCCGGTGCCGCGCGTTCACGTTCAGACCGCAGCGTCCGCTCTGCCTCGAAGAACTGACGCGTGCGGAGGTAGTCACAGACGAGGTCAAACACCTCTGCCTCGCCAAGCGATTGCTGGAGATGCGAAGAGGACGACGACATGGCAATGAGAGGAAGTCGGCGAGATGGCGAGTGAGTGACGGCGGACGGCGGCGCCTGCGGTGGTGCCATGCGGCAGCGGTGCCATGTGAATGCGCAATAGACTCACATGTTCGAGAACTAGACAATCGGATTTCAAAGGTTGTAAGACACCTCTTTTTGCATATTCCAACCAGTCGATAAATGAACATATTTGACAGGTTATTTCCTGAATAGAGTCATCTTACCGGTCGATCTACTAGGATAAGTGGTTCTGGTGCTTGGTCAAACTGAGATAGACCGAGTCCTCTGCCGTGACTTTGCCATTTCCGGATGTCTGATTGGCTCAACGTGATGTTTTAGACCTAGTCGTTGTGAACAGAACTTGCCTCGAAAAAGATCATGGCTTCGAAAAGTGAGGTTAGACCGACAGGTTACTAACAGAAAGAGGAGGCGGATACGAACCGGTAACGTGGCAAGCGGGAGGGCACAAGACTGTAACGGGTGTTGTACCGAACTGGTCCAATTTGTACCGTAAAGTGAAAATACAAGGTATATTTCCGCCACCGACCAGAGTGCCAATTTCAATCTGGCTTGGTGGCTCAATCTTGGTCTCTACCACACCTTTCGCACGTGCTTTCACGTGTCTACCCACGCAGGTCCACCAAACACAGGGGAGAGAGAAAGAAACGCTGATGAGTTGCTGCACGATGCATGTGTGCTTGCTTTGCCAGAGCTTCTTTCGACTCCCATGGAGAGGAGCGAGTTATCTGAACCAATAAGAGCCGTTTTGCTCGGAGCGACAGGGCGAAGCGCGTGGAGCTAAGCCAGTCACCGAAAGCTACCGTTGGTGCAGTTCAACATCCGAAAGATCGGTGTTGAGGAGGGCGAAACACCACGGATCAGGTCATACTGCTATAACAGTACCTGCTGGCGTCACGACATGCGATCGCAAAGGGGCTCTGCACATCCTGTGCGGTCCATCCACTCGCTTGCCGAAGACAAAAACGCGCAGTTCAATTGGTGGCACTAGCTCCCGCTGATCCAGTCACCGTGGTAAACTACCATCACTTCCCCTTCTCTGCACACGCTCTGTTTCATGCGAGTCTAACGGGTGTCGTAATTTACCGTTTTAATTTTCCTGCCCTTGTCGACCCTGGAGGGAAACCGTGTCAAGGGAGCCACTTCGGATTCCGCGCCCCAGCCCAGCACGACACTGCGACCGAGTGGCTACGAGATCCCTCTGCTCACTCCTCATCCAGCCAAGTCGAGACCACCATGTGCAAGGCCACCACGACCACCGCCGCCAAGGAAGAGAGCCCGATGGTGCATCCGGAGCTCAACGCCAAGTTCGTCAAGACGAGCGCGGCGCAGGACGATTTCCACTGGGTGGGCTCGGACGAACCGCACGCCACGCGTCGTAAGCTCATCCTTGCCAAGTACCCACAGATCAAGGAGCTCTTTGGTCATGATCCGAACACCAAGTACGTCGTGGCGTTTGTGGTCGCGCTCCAGACCTACTGTGCCTTCCAGGCGCAGCACTTGGGCTGGCCAGCTTTCTTCGCGCTTGCCTACATTGTTGGTGGTACGTGCAACCACGCCATGATGATGGCCATGCACGAGCTCTCGCACAACCTTGGTTTCAAGCGCATGATGCCAAACCGTATCTGCGGTATCATTGCCAACTTGCCAATCGGTTTGCCTTCGGCCATCTCGTTCAAGCGTTACCACATGGAGCACCACCGCTACCAGGGTGAAGAGGGTGTTGATGTCGATCTTCCAACGCAATTGGAGGGCAAGATCTTCAACAATGTGATCACCAAGTTCTTCTTCGTCGTCTTCCAGGTGTTCTTCTACGCCTTGCGTCCACTCTTCATCAACCCAAAGACGCCTGGCATCTGGGAGTTCTACAACTGGGTTGCCTGCATTGCCTACAACTACGCCATCTACCACTACGCTGGTCCATTTGGCCTTCTCTACTTGGGCGTCAGCTCGGTTCTCGGTTCGGGTATCCACCCAGTCGCTGGTCACTTCATTGCGGAGCACTACGTGTTCATCCTTGGCTACGAAACGTACTCGTACTACGGCATCCTCAACTGGTTCACGTTCAACGTTGGCTACCACAACGAGCACCACGACTTCCCATACGTGCCAGGCTCGCGCCTCCACAAGGTCCGTGAAATTGCCTCCGAGTTCTACGACACGCTCCCTTCGCACAAGTCGTGGGTTGCCGTGATCTTTGAGTACATCTTCAACCCAAACATCGGTGCGTTCAGCCGCATCAAGCGCCAGACTCTCTCGGCCGACCAGAAGAACAAGATGAAGGAGGATTAGAGTTTTATGCCGCATCTTCATCTAGTAGACATGTTCCAACGCGCTTGTCAGAAGTCCACCCGCGTCGTGAGTGTGTCTTTCGTGCATGTTTGTATAGAAGCTGTGCTATGTCACAGAGCCCGTAAGCATTAAGAGACGAATCTCGATCGCACTCGCTTTTTCCATCCATTCCTCGTGGATCATGGGAGATGATGCTTCTCATCTGGTTCCGATGGGGTGGACGACAGGCGGACGACATGTGGATGTTCTTTGTCGATAGCGACGTCGTTATCGACGTTCGATGCATAGCGTCAGGCGATCAGCGTCATCATGGTCATTACGCTCAAGACACTGACGGCAGTTACAAAGAACTAGACGAGATATGCGGCGTTGGACTCCATTGCCCCAATGATTACTCTGAGATGTTACGATGCGAAGGGACTGATTCACTCTCCATGATAAACCTAGCTACCTAGCGAACCTTGGAGTGGTTTGGATTACCCAGCGTAAACAAGCGCGGCGCGATCGACATGGCCATGAGCTCCTGGAAGAGTAGTTTACATGCGTACGGAATGTGCACTTGGGAGATCTGGGTCTTGTTGCGGCACGTACGACACTCGAAGGTCATCTTGCGCAGGTTGGCAATCGCAATGATGCCACAGATGTCACAGACGTGCACACGGTAGGCATCCGAGTTGGCGAACAGTCGATCCATGAGGAAGTTCGCCGAACCGTGAGAAATCAAGCAATCACGCTCCATCTCACCCATACGCAAACCACCTTCACGAGCACGACCTTCCATAGGCTGACGGGTAAGCATCGTCACTGGACCACGCGAACGCGAGTGGATCTTGTCGTCGACCATATGCTTCAAACGCTGGTAGAAAGTAGGACCGATGAAGATCTGGGCAGTCAGTCGTCGACCAGTGTGACCACTGTAGAGGACTTCGTTACCGTGACGCTGGTAACCGAGGTTGTGCAATGTGTCGGCAATAGCCTGGACCGTCACATCCGTGAACGGCGTAGCATCACCTTCGTCACCAGTCTGTGATGAGACCTTACCGAGTAGACACTCCACCAAGTGACCGACTGTCATACGCGATGGAATAGCGTGCGGGTTCACGATAATGTCCGGTGTGATACCTTCAACCGTGAAAGGCATGTCCTCTTGACGGTACGTCATACCAATCGTACCCTTCTGACCGTGACGAGATGCAAATTTGTCACCGATCTGTGGAACACGGATGTTACGGAAACGGACCTTCGTGAACTTGAAGCCATCGGCGTTGGTCGTCAACATCACGCTGTCAATGATACCGTTCTCGTGGGAGCGAAGCGAAGTACTGGCGTCACGCTTCTGGTAACGTTGCTCCAGAGAAGAGTCTTCCGACACTGGAAGAGGAGAAGTCTTACCAATGATGATATCATTGCCACTGACACGAGTACCAGGGGCCACGAGACCATCCGCGTCGAGCTTGTGGTAGCTACCATGACGCAAGCCAAGACAATTTTCACGACCTGGCTTCTCAAATTCTTCACAAGCTCCACCGATTGCACCACCCGGACTCTTGTTGCGTTCTTGATCGACGTAGCATCGGTAGAAAGTCGATCGAAACAAGCCACGATCGATAGCGCTTTGGTTCATAATAAGCGAATCTTCCTGGTTGTAACCTGTGTAGGTCGCAATACCAACGATGGCGTTGATACCGGATGGGAGCTCTCGGAAGTGAAGGTATTCCATTGCACGCGTGGTCACCAAAGGCTTCTGTGGGTAGTTGAGCACGTTCGCCATGGTGTCCATTCTTGCGCGGAAGTTGGATGCGTAAATACCCATGGCTTGCTTACCCATGGCCGACTGATATGTGTTACGCGGAGACTGGTTATGATCTGGGAACGGAATGATACTAGCACAAATACCGAGGATCATCGATGGATGAATCTCACAGTGTGTGTAGTGCTGAGCAGCAGTTCCGACATCCTTCGGCTCCATAGCAATCATACACACCTCCTCTTCTTCAGTGTCGATGAGCTCAACAACACCGTCCGTGAGAAGATTGTGCCACCGGTAATTGGTGACCTTGTGGTTCTGGAGCTTGACAACTTGTTCCTTCTGCAGGAGCAGCTGGTTATCCTCCACAATGAAGAGCGGACGACACACACGACCGGCATCAGTGTAAATGCGAAGTTCCTTGTTCATCAGATCACGAATGACCGAAACTTCGGCGTCGATATCCACACATCGTCGCAAGGATCGGAGCGTACGCACCAACTCGTTTGGTTCTCGGTGAATACCAACCCAGTTACCGTTGACAAAAATCTTCGTCGAGTGAGGAATAATCTGGGGCTTGATTTCTTCAAGGTTCTCAGTGGCCCACTCCTCCAAGAATTCGAGAATAGGAGCTTGAGGAGAACCAACGGAAATGTAGGCCATCAAAGCCAAGTTCTTCACCAAACCGACAGCCTGGCCTTCTGGTGTTTCGGCGGGACAGATCATACCCCAATGTGTGTTGTGCAATTGACGAGGTTGGGCTTGCTTGCCTTCACGACCAAGTGGGGTGTTCAAACGACGCAAGTGCGAGAGCGACGAGGCATACGTCAATCGGTTCAACACCTGTGAGACACCAGCCTTCGAAGCAGTCTTCTGCATGCCCCAGTTACCCGTAGCCAACGAGTAGCGCAAACCATTCGTAATGGTACGAGAACGAATGGCCAAAGTCAAGTTGAAGTCCTTGCCGTTGTCCACACACTTCTGCAAGAAGGTCTTGACGTCCTTGGTCAACTTCTTGAACAGGATTCGGAAGAGACCACCGAGAAGAGGGCCAGCCAAGTCGAGACGCTTGTTACCATAGTGATCACGATCGTCTTCACCAATACGACCAAGCGAGCACATGAGCAACTTGTGCACGACGTATCCCAAGAAGTACGCCTTCTTGGTTTCGTTGTGGTCTTCGACACCGACGTGAGGCAGCATTTCCTTCTGGAGAATTTCCTGAGCGTATCGAATACGATCGGCCTTGCTGACGTTGATCGCACTACCTCGTCGACCGATGAAATCGAGCGCCACTTCCTGCTCCTGGATAACGAAAGCTTCTTCAAGCGATGGCTTGAAGCGTTCCATCAGTTCAGCATCCGAGAAGTCGTAACAAATGTGTTCAAGAATTTCACGATCAGCGACGAAGCCGAGGGCGCGGAAGATGATGACGACAGGGATATCCTGGCGGATGTACGGGATGACGGAACGGATCTGGTTGCCAGTGATGGCGCTCTTGCCACCGCTTCGCTGGTACATCTGCACGTACATGGTCGACGTTGGACGCACACCATGCTCCACGTGCGAACGCGTCTCGCAGACCCAGCTGTACTTGGAAGTACCCGACTTGCGGAAACAGTAGACGTGGTTGTTACTCATACGCTCCTGAGCAATGAGCACCTTTTCACTACCGTTGATAATGAAGTAACCACCTTGATCGTACACGCACTCGTTCAATTCCGTGAGTTCCTTGTCGGTCTTGTGCGTCAACACACAGTACTGCGAGCGAAGCATGATTGGCACCATACCAATGAACTCCTTGGGTGTCTCGACTTGCTCATATGGCTCCATTTCGTCGAGGTTCGCTGGACCACTGCTCGGCGCCTGGTACTTTTGACAGACCACATCAACGTAGAGCGGCGCGGCATACGTCAAGTTTCGCAGACGCGCTTCATGCGGGAACATGACACTGGTGGAGCCATCGGCTTCGGTCATCGTGGGCTTGGAGAGATAGATCTGTCCAAAGGAGATTTGGTAGATGGTGTCCGTGTTGGCCTTGGCCTGTCCGGGGTTGTATTGCGCCTCTGGGTTAATGCGGATGGAGCGCGAGTCGTCGACGAGTTCCTGCATCGTGTTCTGAATGAACTCGTCGAAGGAATCCAACTGTTGGCGCACGAGACCTTTCTCTTCAAAGTAGGCCGAGATCACCGCCCAGGCGTCCTCTTGCGAGACGCTGGCGCCCATGTGCAGCCCCATGCCGGAGCCGCCGTCGAGGTCGTGACCCTCGTACTGGTCGTCATGCTCGTTGTCGCTGTCGAGGTGGCTGTCCCAGCCCATTTTGGTTGGTCGCTTTCCCACCACAGAGCGAAAACGC
This sequence comes from Pythium oligandrum, assembly GCA_020085045.1. NCBI lineage: Eukaryota > Oomycota > Peronosporomycetes > Pythiales > Pythiaceae > Pythium > Pythium oligandrum. The sequence goes on from JAHRIK010000002.1 coordinate 2,076,859, forward strand.
GAGTGAGCGAGTGAGTGCGGGGGAGGGGAGAGTTGGTTTCCCCCCAAAACAAGAGTGATGGTCTCCATCCAATCCACCTTTTCTGCATGAGGTTTTATTCAGCTAGTATACTATACGACGTATCGTATCCGGAGATGAAGTGGATGTATACTTGGTGCTGCCGAAGAACGCCATGAGACTTCAAAGAACCTCACTACCGGCCAGTTCCGTTGACAGACAGAACGAACAAACCAACAACCACGACCGATACAAGCCAACGACCTGCGACGAGCGGCATCACGCAGTCCCCTTTCTTCCAGCCAGCGCCAATATGAACAGCGAACGCGGCGCCATCGCCTGGGTGCTCGCCGAGATCCAGCCCTCGGGAGAGGACGCGCAGCCCATCACGCCACCGCTCTCCGACTCCAAGGTGGTCTGTGAGTTTCTGCGAGATGGACGCGCACTCTGTCTCTTGGTCGACGCCCTCTCGAAGAAGGCCGGCGAAGACAACTTTGTCAGTGTGCTGCCCAAGAAAATCCAGCGCTCCATCCACCAGCCGTCCATGTTCCACGCCCTCGAGCGCGTGCAGTTCTTCATCAAGTGGTGTCGTAATGTGGTGGAACTCGAAGAGCACCATATCTTTACCTCGGTCCAGCTACTGGATGAGGCCAACACGGACGCTGTCTGTGAGTGTATGGACGCGTTGCGACTAAAGATGCGTCCAAAGTTCGACATGTACCGTGCATACCGGTCCTTTAACGCCGGTGATGCGACAGCGGGTGGAAGCAACGAGACGGGCAACAAGCTCGGTGCGTTCTTGAGTCAGTTCCCGACCAGCCAGCCACCCCCTACGTCCGCGCCTGTTGTCGAGAAGACTAGTCGTGTGGCGATGATCGCCAAGCGATTGGCGGGACGACCCAAGAGCGCTGGAAGCAGCAGCACCTCCAACTCTAAGCCTACCCCAAGCACCAAAGCACCGGCAAAGTCATCAGTGCTGGCCTCTTTTGTGGCAAAGCAACCTGCACCAAGTCCAACCCGAGCATCTCTTCCTTCTCGTCCTCCACAGAGCCCATCTCCAGACTCAAGTTCGGAGCCTGAGGAAACGAGTGAGCAACGAAAGAGCTTGCCCAACGTCAAGGTGCCGGCTGTGTTTAGTCGGGTGCGCTCAGCACCAAGCACATCCTCCAGCGAATCGAGCGACAAAGAGGAGCCAAAGCCAGTGCAACGCTCGGTGTCAAAGCTGAACATCCCAAATGCTTTCTCCAAAGCGACAGCCTCGACCTCTCCACCACCTTCCCCAAAGCCGGCTAGAACATCAACGCCAGCCTTCTCACCTCCTCCAAGGAGCGCGTCGAAGCTTGCTGCTTTCCTCAGCACGGTCCAAACTGCGAGTGTTTTCAAACCTGTGTCTGCGCCACAAAGCGCACGCAACTTGGGAGAAGACAAGACTGATACCGCCTCGACCACAACAGCGGCTTCAATTGAAGCAGACACTGAGCAGAGTGAAGAAGTGGAAGATCCATCGATTGAAGAAGACGAGGCTTCTGTCGAACCAGAGATCGAAAAGTCCGTAGCTGAGTCGGTCGAACCTGAGGAAGAGACTGCCAAGAAAATCGAAGAAGTGGAGGAGGAGGTCAAAGAAATTCCTTCTCCACCAAAGCCTGTTCAATCAACGAGCTCTCTCCGCAACTCGAAACTGTTTGCTTTCTTGTCCAAGGTTGATGGTGGATCTGCGCCAGCTTCGAGCGCTCCACAAACTGCGGTCCAACATCCAGAGGAAGAAGACGACGAAGAAGATACCACGTCATATCCGGTCGATGATTTCGCGGAGGACGAACTCGTCGAGGAAGCTGAGGAGGATGCTGACCCAAGCTTCCATCTCGGTGGAGCCTTGACGGAGCTGGAGGCTGAGTTGGCGGTCGTTACCGAGCAGCGAGACCGTCTGGCGGATGAAAACGAGCGCTTGCACAAGGAATTGAAGAGTGCTCGTAGTGGATCAAGCGACTCGGAAGATGATGTTCTGCAGCTCAAGCAAGAACTTGCGTCATTGAAGATCCAACTCGAAAAGCAACAGAAAGAAGCGAAACTGACTTTGAAAATTGCCCTTGAAAGTCAGAAACAAGAACTAGAAGCGGCCGCGGCAGCAGAACGTAAGTTGCTGGAGGCGAAGCTTAAAGCTCTTGCGCAAGAACCAGAAGCCCAACCTGCGTCCTCCGAACCCGTCGAACTCGAGGAGCTTTAAGTTTAGTCGTTTGCGATGGCTTGATGTTAGAGAGTGGTGCTTCCCTTTCGATTTTTCTCTTTTATATGATTCATATACAACAATTCGCTTAGAGAAATCATGTTGAGAAATTCTTTAATTTCGCGTTTGCAGAGGAGTTGGGCGCGATCGTCCTACAAGATGAAAGCAAGTGCACCGAAAGAGCTCTTGATCCAGGCTGTCCAAAATAATAGTATGTTGTATCATTGTTCCTTCGAAGTATGTTGAATGTGCACTGTGTTGCACGGCTTAGATCGAGTCGGTTTGGTATCCAGCAAGACTCTTCCGCAAGATAAATGCCGCTGCGCAGCCCACGATGATGAAGAAACAAACCACTGCCGCCGACAACCCGAGGAGCTGCAGTCCACTTTTGAGGTAGGCATGGACGTCTTCTTGTGACCACTCTGGGCATTTTCCGCATTCCGCGATCTATTCGTGCTCATCGTCAGATCCAAATCGACAATATGAACAAAAGTGCAGCACTCACATCGTTAGTTGTCTTCCCTTGATCTTCTGGGGAGTTGAGCAACGTCCACCCCTGTTGGCACTTGGCCGTGGTCGCATTACAGGAATGCACAATACCGTCGTTATCCATGGTGACGCCCAAGCATGGTACCATCTCGGAAGGAACGTCAGTACAGTTGGTGCAACCTGAGAGGCCGATGTCACAAGCCATTACATCCCTGTGCTGCGATGCATTGTAGTTGTCGGCCAACTTGTCGGAGAACGAGAACGCGGCGCCAGCGCAAACGAGTAGCGCAACGAAGCATGCACCAATACCGACGATGTACTACAGAGAATCTCATGGAAGTTAGACGCTTGGCTCTCCAGCGCATGCACAAAGCCAACATACAATTAGCAGCATCGTGCGACTTTTGGAACGGGAGGCGATGATACCGATCACAGAGAGCGCGAAGATGAGCGTTCCGACGACTATGAACATGATAGCTGCATACACCAAGACCATCAGTACAAATAGTAACTGCTTCCAGACGACAGACACTGCTCACCAATCCATTCTTGCCCAGATGTGAGCTCGTCTTTGCTCTTGACTGCGCACCCATAACCGAAAATGCCCGTACCCAGAACAATGAAGATGAAGTTGATCACTGTGAGTAGGTTCTTCATGACGATTGGCACGGTGACGATGCGAATGACGCAGTACATGGCTGCTAGGACGAGTAGAAGGCACACGAAGCCCAGTGCACCCAGAATCAAGAACTTGCTTTCGAGATACGAGACAGCTTCATCGTAGTTCTCACAGCACGGCTTGGTACGAAGGTAGTCCAGAACTGGATGCTTCCAATGGATCTTGAGCCAGGACTCTAGTGAGTCTTGGAAGGCGATGGCCGAGTAGCTCGAGATGAAGAGACACGTGATAAGGAAGAAGTTGAGGAAGAAGTAGAGCATAAGCATGGCACTTTTCTCGCGACCCGCGCCTACAAAGCCAAGCACAGAGAAGAGCACAACAAAGCTATCCATGCACATCGTCAGTGAAAGTCTGTCATAACACTTTATCTTGCGTAACGTACGCGCCAATGGAGGCCAAGGCCGCGGCGCTGGCCTGCAGATGCGCCGTGAGCGACACATGGAGTCCGATGCCAAGCAGTGCCCCGCCGCCCGCGAGCGTGAGGACGCAGATGGCGCGCAGGATCTTGCGCGAGGGACGCATGCCTTTCCGTTGCCGATGGAAATGGCGCTTGGTGGTTTCCTTGGAGCAAACGAAGAAGCCGAGAGCCTGATTTGGACGCCGTTTTGGCCATTTTGGCCAATCAGCATCCAGTGAATCAGTAATATCCGATTTCACAGGTACCACTCACTTGTGAATGCACAGAAAGGTGGCATTTGGTCCAATCGTCTTACTAAAGGTATCGACACGTGAGGGATGTAGCCATTTATGGGCGATCTTCGCGACTGTGGATCAGCCAAGAGACACAAGAAGGAATGAGTTCACGCACTTGAATTAAATTGTTAGGAACTTCCGCACTCGCACAGACGCAGTCGCTTGGTTTTGTTCTATGTACACACGCCAGGGATCGGGATCGAGTCTTGATCGCCAGACCGCCTGACTAGAGGCAAACTAAATCCTTACTGGCTAACGAACGACTTGAACACGTCGCTGTCTGAGAGTGAAGGATGCGAGGCAACGTATTGAAGGATGGCATCAAACTTCTCCTGGCGCAACTCAATGAGCTTCGAGTTCTGACGTCCACGGAAGAAAGATCCAACACCACCGCTTGGAAGTGGAGGCAAGTCAGCAGCCTCAGGGATCTGCGAGTCCGAGAGGTTCTTGTAGAAGTCGCTGAACTCAGAGTAGCGCTTCTCAAGTGGAGCTGGCCACTGCTGCGTCTTGCCATCGGTCTTCTGGATCAAATACTTGACGACACCGTCGTCAACCGAAGTACCGGTGATGTGGTACGTCACTGGAGTCGTGTGTGGTGCCTCGACTTCTGGCTCAGTCACACTTTCAGCCTCCTTTGCATCATCGGCAGGGTTCTCTTCAGATGGCTCTTCCTTCTGCTGCTCTTCAACAACAGGAGTGTCTTCGACAGCAGCCTTGACAGCCTCCTCAACCACCTCGTTCACGACCTCCGTCGCGACAGCCTCTTCCACCGTTTCATTCTGGTTCGAAGGAGCAACTGGAGTTTCGGTCGTCTCGACCGAAGCTTCGACAGTCTCAGCAACAGCAGGAGCAGCTTCCTCGACAACAGGGGCTTCCACCTTTACTTCCTCAACAGGGGTCGCCTCGGTCGCAGCTGGAACCTCCACAGGCACGGCTTCTGGCTCAGCAACAACCTTCACCGACTCGACCGCAGGTTCAACTGGGGTCTCAACTGGAGCTTCAGCTGGGGTCTCGACTGGAGCCTCAACTGGGGTCTCGACTGGAGCTTCAGCTGGGGTCTCGACTGGAGCCTCGACAGGGGTCTCAACTGGAGCCTCAACTGGGGTCTCGACTGGAGCCTCGACAGGGGTCTCGACTGGAGCCTCGACAGGGGTCTCGACTGGAGCTTCAACTGGGGTCTCCACTGGAGCCTCAACTGGGGTCTCGACTGGAGCCTCGACAGGGGTCGTTGATGCAGGAGGAGCTGGAACTTCCTCAGCGGCTTCAACGACAGGGGCCTCCACTGGGGTCTTATCAGCCTCGGCTGGGGTCTCAGGGACAGCAGCTGGCACAGCTTCAACTTCCGCGGGAATAGATGGTTCCACGGCGACAGGCGCCTCGGTTTCCACCTCCTTTGGACCTTCCTCCGAGGATGGCGCCGACTCCTCTTCAATGATAGGGTCGATCGTGCTCGTTGGAGGCGCAACCGACTTTTGCGAGCCAGGCACTTCAATGAACGAGAAAGAGAACGACTCAGGGATCTTGGTCGACGCGTCGCTCGTGTTGCTTGAGACACCTGCCGTGGACTCGACAAAGTCAGGCACGCTCTCACTGTCGGTGAACGACACAGGCGCCGATTCGACGCTGGCAAAGGAGGCAGGTGGGACGTCCTTGTCTTCTTCTTCGGTCACCGGAGTCTCCGAGACAGGCGCGACTTGTTCCTTGGTGACCACAGCAGCGTCCACCAAAGGCTCGGTGGCGACTGGCTGCTGGGCGTTCTCCACGACGGGCGTGGCCTTGGACTGGTTGCATCCCATGATGTACGGTAGAAGGAGGGAGGAGCGTGGATAGGATGTGGCTTCTTTTCTCGCGACCTAGCGCAGCACAGCAACGACCAAGAGGAGTCGAAGAGTGCGCGGAGCCAGGAGAAAATCGTGGACTGAGCGAGCAGCTCCGTCCGAAAAGATTCCGAGGGCCACAGGCGCCTCTCCCTCTACTTACCAGAGAGTCCAGTGCGGATACGGTACATATGTCACTTCCGCCATGTGGTTCTTTCTCACTACGCGTTGACGACGGCAGACGGCGTTTCTGCTGCCCCCGATCCAAGCCTTCTTCACTCGCAGCTGCCGCCACCCATCTCGTTTGACTACCCGGATGTCAAAACGGATGGTCAACCCCTAGCCTCCGCGACATAATTGGTAGAAACTGTGAAAATGGATACACTTCAACGACATTCACAGAATGGCTTCACTGACCCGATCAAGTTGACTGACTGACACGAGAGAAGTGACCCGAGCAACCAAGATAAAACCAGATCCACAAACGAACGATGGAAAAGAAACGAAGGAAGAGAAAATGTATGTAGTTGGAGTAAGTTAGTTCCTCTATATCTCTGTACACGAATCACACCGGGAGGAGCTCACGCACGCATTTAGGCCAAAAAGCTCTTCACCGCGTCGCTCTGCGCGGCGATTGGATGACGACCGATGGCGTTGAGAATGACGAGGAACTGGGCCTCACGCTCCTCGGTCAAGGTCTTGTTGCGACGACGGAAGGTCGAGCCGAGACCAGCGCGAGGGAGCGCAGGCAAAGCAGGGTAAGTCTTGAACTTGTCCTGGTCCTCGGTAGCCACGTTGGCCTCGTTGGCCATCAACTTGGCAACCTGAGCGTGGAGCGTCTTGAAGTCGTTGAAGCGCTTCTTCAACGAGATCTCCTTGGCTGGGTCAGTGGAGTCAACACCCTTGAAAGTGTAGAAGGCCACGTTGCCCTCTTCGAACACCACGCCAGTGGCCTCGAACTCGAGGGTGCTCGCAGGCTTGGCATCGTCGACTGGGGTCTCTTCCACCTCAGGCTCAACTGGCGCCTCTTCCACAGCAGGCTCGACTGGCTCAGTCGTAGCCTCGGCTTCAGGAGCAGCCTCCTCTTCGACGGTAGCACTGGCAACAGCCTCGGTCGACTCGACTTCGACAGCCGCTTCAGCCGGCGTCTCTTCGGTCACTGGCTCAACTGGCGCTTCGTCAGTCGCAGCTTCAGCTTCAACTGGTGCCTCTTCGGCGGACGATTCCTTGACACTGGCAGGAGCAGTCTCGGTGACTGGGGCAGTTGAGGCAGGGGCCTCTTCGACCACTGGAGCAGTCTCGGCGACCTGCTCCGCAACCTTGGATTGATGGCAGCCCATTTGTACGTAACTTGGAAAGTTGTGAAGTGAAGAAGGTTGAGTGGTCGAGACGAAGGCTCGAGGCTTGGAGTGACGTTAGAGGTCGCGGGAAAATTCGAGTCTGTGTCGTCGGGCGAGCGTTGGGACGCAAGTCGCTTTGCACTGGTGGCTAAAACACATGGCGCCTCTTTCCTATATCGCCTGCAGTCCCATCGTCATTCTTGCGTGCAAGACACGTGCACATTCTTCGTGTCTTCGCCATAGAGAACGACCCCGATCTTCCTCTTGGTACAGTACAGTCCATCCACATCGGCTGGTGGGGGATTTCCCACAGCTGGAGGCGCGACAGGCCGATAGAGCCGCGTAAAGTGTATATACAACTGTACCCAAGAAGAAGAAACGGGGAGAGAAAGAAAACAGCCTGCATTACGTATAGCGCCTTTGGCGGCCGACGCACTGTGACAAGAAGGCGATCTTCCCGTTCGTATTTAGTCACCGCCTTTACAGTACTCGGGGTAGGTACTCAACCGGTTTACATACCGGTAGTCATTTGGGTGTTTGGGTGGTTGCGTGATGAGGGTGGCCATCCGAAGCAGTGAGCCAGTCGATGTGGACCACGTTGTCTTGGTACCCGTTTTGTGGTACCTCGTGTGCGCGTTTTGACTGGTGGACGCGGCGAGCCAAACACTCGGGAACCAAACTCCAGCCGATCACTCGTCGAACCAGACAAGAAGGAGCAAAATGGTCAAGGAAACCAAGACTAGAAACACCAAGCGCTCGCCGGATGTTGTCGCTCGCGACTGCACCATCAACCTCCACAAGCGCCTTCACGGACGGTATCCTTTTTTACCAACGATTTTGTGTATATGAGAGGTGCGGCTCCCCCGAGTCCGCCTTGAGTGTCTGTGTGTGCGTGTGGCGATCGTGTGAGTGGATGTATCTGCGTGTGTCCATGCGTTTGGCGTGGTCTCTGTGCTTTGAATGGTTGACATGCGTGTGTGTACTCTTCCCACTGATCCTCCCGCCTCACTACCTGCCTCTCCCCACTTTATCCCGTAGCTCCCACCTTGGAGACTTCCTTAACGATGCTTTTGTTTTTGCTGTAATATAGCACCTTCAAGAAGAAGGCGTCGCGCGCTGTCTCGGAGATCCGCAAGTTCGCCCAGAAGCTCATGAAGACCCAGGATGTCCGCATCGACTCCAAGTTGAACAAGTTCATCTGGTCCCAGGGTGTGCGCAACGTGCCATACCGTGTCCGTGTCCGTCTTTCGCGCAAGCGTAACGAGGATGAGGACGCCAAGGAGAAGCTCTACACGCTCGTCCAGCACGTGCAGGTTGCCACCTTCAAGGGTCTCCAGAACGAGACTGTGGACGAGTAAACGCAACCCAGCCAGCCCTAGTCTTGCGAAGGAATTGACCACCTTGAAGGGAGAACGACGCTAGAGTGGTGTCCTAGTACCAGTAGCGATGGCATTGTCGGCGCTTTGCTTGTATGTCCAAGTCTGTGCTCCAGAGGAGGAGATATAATCAAAGTAATGCAGTCGCTGTTGGCATCCCACCATTGATTTGAGTTCACTTGGAAAGTGAAAAACTGAGCATGTATCAACTCGTGATCGACACTCGTAGCTGACACGGTTCAGAGAAGAAGACAGCGGAGTCAAGCATTGGAGAAAGCGGAAGTCTATTCTTGCCGTGCAAGTGATTAGAATGCGTTCTACTCGCGGCTCCCCCTCGAGAAATGGAAAGGCACATGCAAGAAGCACTAAGAGTGATAATTATAGAGACAGCAACAAAACAAAAAACTAGCAGCGCACGACCAAGCTCTTGGAGGAGAGGTCCACTGACGCTGCCAACAAGCACGTCGCACATGCGCTGCCGTTCCCATGCTCTGTCGCTACCTATCTCCACAAGGGTTGGCTTCGAGGGAGGGCAGCGTGCAACGCCTCGCTCCACGTCATTTACTTACTGCTGCTGGCACTGCACGCGCTGGCCGCCACGTTCCTCATCGGAATCGTAAGCCTCACGGTGCGACTGATCCTGCTGCGCCGCCTCAGCATCGAACTCCGACAAGAAGCACTCCTCCGAATCGGCCATGTGCTGAATTGGAGATGGTGGAGTCATGATCGTCTTCAACGTAGAGATTTGCTTCTCCGACAAAGCGCCGCTCTCTGGGAACTGCACCTTGAAGAGGATCACAAGCTGACCCTTGACGAATGGGTTGCCGTGCGTTGGCATACCCTCACCGTGAACAGCCTTGAACTGGTTTGGCTTGATAATCTCGCCAGGACGGGTCTTGATGTGTAAGTGACGGCCATCGAGGTGCTCAACCATCATTTCGAAACCGCAAAGCGCCTCCACCAGGCTGATCTTCTTCTCCATGATAAGGTTGCCACCCTTACGCTGGAAGGTAGCATGCTCCTTCTCCTGAACGACGAAGATAATGTCACCTGGGATCGTGCCTGGGGCCTGATCGGCTTCGCCCGAGAACGTGATGCGCTGACCGTGGCGCATACCCTTCTCAATGTGCACTTCGAGCACCTTGCGTTCCTTGGTGACCTTCTTACCCTTGCAGCCCTTGCAACGGTCAGCCTCACGGATAGTCTTACCCTGGCCACGGCAGTCAGGACACACCGACTGCATCTGCTGCACCATACCAGGACCGATCTGACGCATCTGAACGCGCATACCGCGACCCTGGCACGTGTCACAGACCTTCTCGGCGCCTTCGGCACCACCACGGCCTTCACAGCGACCACAGAGCACATCACGGTTCACCGCGAGCTTGACGGTCTTGCCGTTGTAGAGATCCTCGAGCGACACCTTGAGTGGGTGCGTGAGATCCTCGCCCTTCTGTGGGCCAGTGCGGCGACGCGAGCCACCACCACGGAAGAACTGGCTGAAGATATCACCAGCGTCTGGGGCACCACCGCCGTTCTGGAGGCCCTCTTCACCGTACTAAAGATCGCAAAAGATCTCTGGTGAGCCTCGTTCATCGCTGTTCTCGCAATAAAAAGACTTGGCATACCTGATCGTAGAGTTCACGCTTCTCAGGGTCCGAAAGCACTTCGTAAGCGACCGTGATGCTCTTGAACTATCATCCAGAAACCACCACGTCAGCATGCTGCAGTCTTTCCATCTTTCCAGAAACGCCGAGCCACTCACCAACTCTGGATCACCGCCCTTGTCCGGGTGGTTCTTCAAGGCGAGCTTGCGGTACGCCTTCTTGATCTCGGCGGCCGTGGCCGTCTTTGGCACACCGAGCGCCTCGTAGTACTTGGTGTTGTCCACTGGCTTGGACGCAGGCATGTGGCCGCCATCGAAGCCACCGCCGAAGAAACTCTCAAAGCCGCCACCGAACATGTTGCCTTTGCGTTGCTACTTGTCTACTAAGGGGAGGGGAGAGGAGAGGAGGGGAGGGTTTTACTTGGCTTCGTTCGAAAGGAAACGCTGCGAAGAGAGTGGAGTGGGGACCGCCAGTCAAGCCCCAAGAGTGACGCTGAACCTGAAGGTTGAGTCAAAGAGGCGGAGGATGAGAAGGCAAGACCCCCGGGGGAGGAGGATCGGGCAGGAGGGACGACGCCACACCAAACACACACCAAAGAACCACGACCTCGAGAAGGAAAGAACACTCGCCCGCATCGTCTGATTTAAACAGACTCGGATTCAAACATGAATCCCATGCAATGAGCTGTTGAACCATATCTGAACGAAACACAAAAGTGTTTTATACTCGGTCATATTGGGTGGTTCGAGAACCTTCGTTCCAGAAAGACCATCGCAACCTTGGGGGCTGTGGTTAGGCAACCCAAAATGGAGATGGATGTTGGATCGATCAACGACAAACACAGACTCACAGCAACACGCCGTGGGTGCGCTTGGAATGGTCCTCCGTCTAATCAAAACACACGAAGGCAAATCGGCTTGAAGGAATCCCATTGTTCTTCTTTCGTGATGCCGTCTTATCGGTCTTCGTGGCTGTTGGCCGCTTGTTAATTTGGGTCACTGGTTTGGTCAGCCTTGGGTATTTTGTGAACCCATTGGCTTCAAGTGTCTCATGACGAGACTTTCCCGAGCCAAAGGCTACGGTATTCGTCAAATCGAGCTAAGCGACGCTAACTTCTATGGATCACATTCTCTTTATAATGGTACCACGCGCTGATGAGGACGGACGAAGACTGGTGTAAACTAACTGCTATTACTGCTGGTGCTACTGCCTGATGTGGAGGCTGGTGGCAGGAAAGCGAGGAAAGACTTGGCGAGCTCAGCCTGATCAACGGGAGCAATTGCAGCCACTGCATGCAGTTTCTCGGCGAGATACTTTTCCGTGACGGCCTTGACTTTGTCGCGGTGATTCTGTACAACGTCGTTCTCAGTTCGATGGAGCTGAAACAGATCAAGGACGCAGTTCTTGATATCCCATGCGCTGTACCCTGTGACGTGGTGTAGCGTTGGGGTCCAAGCCTGTTTCTCATCCGTCATAAGGCGAGCGAGGTAGATAGCAGCCGCCACCATCTGCGATGGACGATACTTCAGCATGTGATAGTACAGGAGTGTGAAGTCGCACAGATACTACGTACGACAGGAAATCAAGTGAGAATCTCGGGGTGACACACACGATTCGTGGACCACCTACCTTGACGAGAATTTTCTGCTTATCTGTCTCGCACCCAGCGCTCACAAAACGGGATATGAAGCCATGACACGTGGTCGCCCCGATGCGATACTCAAGCGTTTGCAGCACCTTAGACTCCATCTCAAGCATCTTTTAAAGAAGCAATTGCGGTCAGTGTCAGGATCAGTTGGACTGTCGGCAGAGGGATGAAGGCAATTACCTCTTCGGATGTGTAAGTCTGATCGGAGATGTACACGAACTCGTCGACGTTTGGGCCGTAGACTTCTTCGTATTTGGCGGCAATCATCATGCATGCACACCCGAGCAGTTGAAACTGTTTCCGGTTGATCTTGAACTTGGCGAGGCATCGATCCACGAGGTTTACCTGATAGAACCATTTGTCAATTTGGCTAAAGTGGCATCCAGAAATCTGGTACAACGTACCGCTTTGTGAAATGTCAGAGAGTCGAGCTCGTACTCTTCGCCGACTTCGATGAGCCAATCCACTAAGATCGTTCTCATCTTTTCGTTGATGTCTTGCTGAATGTCACCGATGTATGTCGGCTTCGGCATGTACTTTTCTTCGTGGTGGCTGTGGTATCGGGCGACATCTCGCGCGATCTTCGGGCAGTTGACTGCTGAGCCCTGCAACAATGCGTCAACGTCACAAATCTGGGTGCGATACGTCTCCTCATCGAAGCCCGAGTCTGAAGATCAATCATTTGTCAGCCTCCGAATCCTGTCTGCCATCGAGAGCAACAATTGGCTCACCTTTGTGGTCGAATCTGAATTTGTACGGCCGACGAACGTAAGACGGGATCTCCGTGCGTCGAAGTGGCTGGGGCTCTTCTTTCACCTCGGGCGTGATGCTCTGTTGAGTTGGCTGGGTAGTGTCTGGTTCGATAGTCTCGTTGCACTCAATGTCAACAGCCTCTGCCTCGGCTTTGATCTTGACGTCAACGCCCTCAGTCGTAGTGGTGCTCTGTGACTTGGCCTTCTTCGTCGCGCTACGCGTGAGTCGTGCTGTCTTAGTCGCAGCTGGAGCGATCGACTGGAACGACAGTAGACTCGTCTGGACCTTGTGATGTGGCGCATTCTCGTCACCATCGTGCTTGCGCTTCTTGGCCGCTCCTCCGTCCACTCTTCTCGACGGCACTGCGGGCTTGACCGATCGCTTGGCCGCGCCTGTGGTGGTCGTCGTTGTGTTCGTGCGCTTGTTTCCTCGCGGAGCAGTCTTGGTCGTCGCTGGCTTGGTGAGTCCGCTGCCGATCGCTGGTTTCTTGGCCGCCGCGACGCCGCGGGTCGTCGCATTGTTACTGATGTCCTGCAGAGCGCCGCGCTTGCGCTTGCGGGAGTCGAGCGTCGCGCTCAGCTTGCCGGCCGTGGCGACGCTCTTGGAGGGGAGGGACTTGTGCTGAGGGGCATGGCGCGTGGTCTCCATTGCTTCCGGCGTGCTTGCCTTTCCTGCCTTGCCGCCTCGACAAGTTGAATTGCCCACAGTCGGAAAGCGAGCGAAAGTGAAAGAAGGGATGACCTCGCGGGTTGGGCCCGTTTACCCAAGCCAATCGCAGGAGAGGCGACGCAGTTCCCGCCGGGTTTGAAATTTGAATAGGTATACTGAATCCAAGTCAAACCCGTCCACCCGAGCCCGGTGGTTTGAATCGATAACAGTTAAGAACAATGTGTTACAAAGAAGATATGCCTTCGCACCTGGTTTTGAGAAGAACGGATCATCAAGCGACAGACAGATCGCCAGCTGGGAGAACGAGACGCTCGGGGGTGACGATGGGCCGCGTCTTCAAGGTGTATCTCGACAGCAACCGCGTCTTCCGCTGTCGTGAGTGCAAGGCGCATCTGACCAGTGTCGAAGAGATCATCTCCAAGGTGCAGCTGCTGCTAGAGATGGAGCGAAGACCTCATCTGATGTGTCTGAACGCATAGAACTTCCAGGGTCGCTCGGGCAAAGCGTACCTCTTCGACAAAGTGTGAGTCTATACGCACCTTGCACTTGGAGTCAGAGTTATAAACTCAACGGCATGGGTGCAGGGTGAACGTCACGACGGGACCACCCGAGGAACGCGTGCTCATGACTGGGCTACATGTGGTCGTGGATGTCTACTGCAATGCATGCTGGAGCCCGCTTGGGTGGAAATACGTACGTCCCTGTGAAGTACACACGTGAAAACTCTTGGTGATAATGGCTCTATGACTAGGAGGATGCCGAGGATGAGAAGGAAAAGTATAAAATCGGCAAGTACGTCCTGGAGCTGGCCAAGACGCACCGTGGAGACTAGCTAGCATCGCTTTGTATGAGCATTCTTGTTATCATTTGCGCTTGAGTCGTTTCTGGAATAGAGCAAAGGTTTTGTAGCTGGCCTTGGGCTATTTTCTACAGGAAAGCACTGCTGTAGCATCGACTACCGAGCTCTGTGAGGGAGTAGAAGTGTGCTTGGACCTGATTTCCTCCGAAAAATCGTCCATGGAGCGCTTTCTTCGCCTTTGAGGCGCTGTCTTCATGCTTGAATACAACAAACACCCGAACGTGGCTTTGTAGTTCTTGAATATCAACCTTCTCCACATCGCCAAAACGACTGCACTCGGAGCGGACTTCATCTTGGAGCTCTTCATCCACCTCACCAATCTTCACGAGATTCAGCAAGCATAAACAGCGCTTCTCCTGGGCATCGTTGTCGGCGACATCTTTCACTGCGTCCACATCAGGGTCTTCGACAATAGCGGTCCTTTTCCGATTAGTGTCAAGTGCAGCAGCAGTGAGGAACTCTCCGCCCTGCGCTACCTTGTCAGTGCTGATTGCCAGGTTGATAGTCATGGCTGATGGACTCGCTTTGCCTACTTGCAGCTTTTGACCTGCGAAGTCGAAGCCATTCATATGCTGAATGGCGTTCATGGCAGAACTAACGTCTGCGAACTCGAGAAAGCCATACCCGCGATGCTGCAGAGTACAGATTAGAGTCATGGTAAAGGCGAGAGAACAAGTCCTTCGAGTGATGAGCTTACCGTGCCTGGCTCGAGTGGAGAGCTCGCCGTCATCACGCACGCTTGAATTTCACCAAATGGAGAAAAGATACTCTGTGCAGACACATGCGCGGTCAATAAGGGCCTAGGCTTCACAGAGATGGGAGTGTAGCGTACCTTCAATTGGTGACTATTGAGCTCAAGTCGTACACCACCCACGTAGATACAATTGGTCGAGACACTGAACCAACACAGTAGGGCTTTAGCGTGTTTCATAGGCAAGGTGTCCTGAGCGACTCACTTTTTGATGGCCTCTTTGCCTATGTTGACGCCGTCCGAGAGATTCCCACGATGAGGACGTCCCACCTTTGCGAACGACATTCAGTATGTTATATGCTGAGCCATCAGCTTACACCATGCCTCACCTTCAGCGCACGATTCCCCAGTATGCTTCCATTGAGGACTTGCACAGCACTCTCAGCTGCGAGAACGTCTAACGCACTTGTTGTCAGCCCATTGCAATCACATCATGGCCAAAAGAGTACGCACCTTCGTATTCAATAAAGCAAAATCCTTTCGACCTTCCAACACTTCAAACATGCAGAAAATGAGTGAGTGTGATTGATCGGTGGCGAGAGATCGTGCTTCGTTACCCTGGCTCCATGGAGAGATCGATAGAATTGATACTACCAAACGGCGAGAACCAGTTGCGGATGTCGTTTTCCTTGAGCTCGTAGTAGAGATTACCGACATACACTCGTTTGGCGATGTCTGCCTGTGTCACTTGTAAGGTCGGTAGACCGAGAGCAAGTACACTCGCCTGAGCTAACGCACGCGCCTTGGCAGCGGCCGCATCCACCTGTGTTGTCGCCTATCCAACAGCAAATGCCACGGTGAACTAATCACCACACACAAACACAGACAGGTATAGCATCACACAGAGGATCACACAAACAGATAGACCGCACAGCGTGGTCAGGATGATGCCATGTGCGAGTGTCATCGCACCAGTCTACGAGTCTACCACTTACACTAAGATTCGCTTGGAGCTGCTGTGGTGTCGATTTTTCCTTGACAACACCCGAAAGACGCTTCACAATTTCGCTCAGCGAGTCTGAGCACAATCACAGACGCACGTACACTGAGTTAGAGCCTTCTACATCCTCATGCAAACGGAATCCACGCACTTTTGGGTTCTGGAGGAGACGTCTTGGTCGTGGTTGCTTTCCCGCCGTCGCTCTCCCAGCGCGAGCGCCGCGACCGCTTCCGCTGGGCATTTGAGTCCTCTGTCGACTCGTCATTGCAGGAGCTCCTGGCATCCAGCGAGCGCTTGGCCGTCGCCATCCTTCGCCTTCAACGTGAGTCCTGGCGCACACTGAGCAAATAGCGGAGACCAACATGTGCATCACCCAATCGAAGTTACGAACCGACTCAACACTCGTTAGAAACAGGTGTTCTTATATTTCACCTGTTTAGTAGAACATGGGTACGTTTTCAGATTGCATCCTTCCACTGCGTGAAAATGAGCTCGCTCAGACGTCTAGCCAACCGCACGTGAGAGTTTTTGTGTCTCCAGAAAGAAAGTGTTAGATCGTTAACGCACCTGGCTGGTCCGTTGTCAGTGCAGACGAAAATTGAGGTGAGAATTGCACTAAACGTCTCGAGCTGGAGCGCATTCTGCACATGCTGAGAACATTCAGCGCCTTCAAACTCCATGATGACTGACCCAGCCGTATCTCGTGTTGTATCCGACGCTTTCTACATTGTGAGTCCGTGTTAGTCTCTGTAGAATGTCATGATGGGATCCACGTCGCCTCGACTTACCGAGACAAGCGCTATATGGGTCTGCTGAAACAAATGCTTAGCCTGATCATCGGAAAACTTCATCTGCCTGGAACGAAGAAGCACAGTTTCCTTCACCCCAGCTGCTCCTGCTTGTTTAGCGATAGCGGCAACAAATTCCATCATTAAATGCGCGTGCGCCTGAACGAAAATAACAATCGCGAGGTTATCGTCTTCGCGTCTCGCGCTAACTCCGCCGGTGAGGGGTACCACCAGCTTCGCCGCCTCTACTGTCAGCCCAACTTCTTCTGCTGTTTGCGTCGGCAGGCCCCACAGTGTCGGTGTCGACATGGCCTCTGCTAATGGCGAGATGTGTGTTTGCGTGCTTATCGCTTTCCAAGCACCATGTTCTGGGGTAAAATTGTAGATCTACAAAACGTTATCGTCAGGCTTTAAACTTCAGAATCCACCGAGTGCGATTTACCTCGCTCCACCGATTGTTCCACACTGAAAACTTGGCTGCGTCAAATTGCTGCTGGAGATTGAAGTAGGCAAGTGGAAAACATGCAAATCGCATTTGTGACGACGTCTCAATGATCGGTTCTATACGGGTAGAATACATTAGACAATCACAATTCCCAGAAGCGACGTGAAGCAAACGTACCGGTAGCGCTATATAGGTAGACATCGATCTTCTCACAGTCGCGAGTGCGGAACTGCTGCACCGCGCACACAAGCGTGCAGTCGCGGCAATTTCGGAGGAATAGCGACGCGTTGCATGGCCCAATGACAATGCGGCAGTTGACACAATCGTCAATCTGCACGGACGTGCAGTGATCCAACACGAAGATATCACAATCTCGACACGCTTCGATGAGGAATTGCTGCCCATTGACACTGCCAGGGAGCTTGACAAGAAACGAGGCGCTCTGAACATTGGAAAAGATAAAGTCTTCGCGCTTGAGTGTCGGATCGCGTCCGAAAGTCAGCGGCTGCTTGGAGGCAGCTGGCGCTGAGGCAGGCGGCAACAGAGGCCCCGCGTGACACAAGTTGCCCATGCTTGTCTGGGCTGGCCGGGGCTTCTCGGGGTGACGCTTGGCAGCCGGTCATTCCCAAGATGGCTACATTCGTGAAACGGACTGGGCAGGTGACCACTTCCTCTTAAAGCCGGCTGAGAATCGGATCTAAGAGGAAGAACAGGGTTTGGTGGTACACAAATTATCGCATTAATACGGGTATGTTTTTATAAGTCCAGTTAAGATAATTATAACATAGATCCGGATAGTTCATTTGTACATGTTATACGGTTTATATAGCGTATTGAGATTTGAGACAGTACAACAGATGTTGACTCGGCAAGTCAGTGTCGCAATTGTTCACCCAGCATCCATGGCATCCGGATACTTTGACTCAGATTCTTTCTGGTAGGTTGCGCGGTCTTGACTGTTAGCTGCTGGCTGGTGATGCGCCGGGTGGCGGAGGGCGACGACGGCCACTTGAAGAAGGAGAAGACCCCGCGCGTTGGACCCGACGCCTTCCCTCGCGTCTTTGTGGCGACGGAAGCTTTTTATCCGCGCACATCCTCCCATCGCCTTCTTCTTCTCTGTGCTGGTGCGGCAGTCGCGTCGCGTCGCCTGTCTGTCTGTCTCTATCTCTCTCGTGAGCTGAACGTCCGCGCACCATGCCGCTGATCGCCGACATGGAAGGGCCGATGGTCCATCGCCCGAGCATGCTGAGCAAGGAAGAGATCGAGGTCGTGCGCAAGAACATCGAGCTCTTCGTGGATGGGATCATGGACGAGAAACACTCGCTCAAGGAGCTGCTCAACGAGAGTTTTTCCATGGACATGCTGGATCTGCTCTTCAAGCGCATGACGCTCAAGCTGCGCTCGATTCTCTTCACACGCGCCAAGACGGCCGAGATGGTGGCGATCGCGCTGGACTCGACGCTGCCGCGTCACACCCGCTCGCTCGCGACGTCCTTCATTGTGGCCGGTGGGGCCTCCAGTTGCCTCGTCACATGCGACGGCACGGACCACCGCTGTGCCAGCTTCTGGGACAACGTCTTTGGCGCCATGCAGCGCGAAGCAAACGAAGAGCGCAAGCCAGAAGACGCCGTGCTGACGGTACTGACGTACGAGCTCGACGAAGTCATCCGTGTCGAGGTCAAGGACATTGAGAAGGACGGCGCCAAGTCGTTGCAACGCAGTTTCGCGGAGCAGGTGGCCGCCAAGGTCGAGGAGAGCAGCGTATCTGTCGAAAGTGAAGATGGTGTAGTCGAATACGAGTCGCAGAAGCCGCGAACACCGCCATCAGCGCGTACTTCCATCAACCAGGACCCACAGGGCAGTGGCAGTGGGCGTGGCGATTCACCGCAATCCCCAACGCTATCTCCGTCCGTTTCGCGAGTCACAAGCCAAGCAGCCAACGTTTCGAAGCACACGATGGTGCCACCCACGCGTCCAAATGGCTTAACGGGGATTTTCAGCCATGACACAGCCAACTTCACTTCCCAGATCCTTCGATACTTCGCGAATCGCGGTCAAAAGGGCGCTTGCATCCTGCATTACATCGCCGAGCATCCTCCGATTGTCGATTTGCTGATTGCTAATATGGGTCACGACGACGTGCGTACGATGCTGCTTCACGTGATTTACTCAGACCACTCGGATGCTGCAATGGCCTCGCTGTTCAAGAGCGGCCTCATCGTCCAGATGATCGATCAACTGGTGACTTCGAGTCCCCCACGCAACGTCTTTGAGCGTGATAGTCTCGAGAACATCTTCCTGTTGCTTCGAGAGCTCATCCATGCGCCGTACCTGACCGCTCGTGGTGTCGCGATCTCCGCCAAGACGATTCCGTTGGACAAGGTAACTGGGCAGGATGAGTACGTCTCTATCTGCGGTGCGTCGCGCGAAATGGCCAACTCGTCGCTGCGCAAGTACACGTCACGCAAGGTCCGCCACATTGTGCATCTCTTCATGGATCACCACCAGTGGCGTCTCGAGCAGCTCTTCGTGCAAATGATCAAAGAATTGACGTTCTGGAGCTCTCCGGTGGCGACCCGACCGCGTGAGCGACGCAACAGCATATCAAGTCTGGAGTCGCTAGAGTCGTTGGGGCTCTTGAGACTGGGGCATCCGCGTCCTACCGCCACGACCATGCTTGCGCATCTGTTTGAACTTACCGAGACGGTGGATTTCTCAGAGGAGCACCCGCGAAATGCCGGACCCAACAGTGCCGCAGCCGCCACGACCGTTGGGATTGACTGTCTCAACTTCATGTGCTCGACGCATCTCGTGCGAAAGGGAGCGTTGCGAATCAAGAAGAAGCTCCGGAACGAAGTCTTGCCGTGTGAACTCAGCGTCAACTGCATGATGGGATTGCGAATCACACTCATTCGTGAAGAAGAGCCGACTGCGTTGGACAATGGTTTGGTACACAATCAAGGCAACCAGACAAGTATCACTCTTGACGAGCTCGAAAGTGTCAAGAGTAGTGACTGGCATGAGTTCGGTTTCGCGATCACACTCAAGAAGGAGCAAGCTGCCCCACGACGCTCAACCCACGGCCACGAACTCGGTGGTCTTGTTTCGATGGCTGCAGCGCATGATTCAGTGACGAACGGCAAGAACTTCACCAAGACTGTCGAGTATTTCGCTGCGTCATCCGAGGAAGAGAAGCAGGGCTGGATTGAATTGTTGCGTCAAGTGATTAATGGTGACCTGAACGCACTCGAGATCTTTTGCAGTGACGATTGGCGCAGCAACATTCGTGAATATCGACGTCTTCGTGAGTGCTTGATCACGAGCATGGAGCGCAAAGGCCACGATTTGATGGTTTTCCTTCGTCAAGTCTTGATTGAGAACTCGCGCAGAGCTTCCGGTTACCATTTGTGGACGATCGTCAAGTTCCTCAATGCCGTGCTTTCCAATGAGTCCAAACGCATCGATCAGATGTTTGTCTCGGCACAATTACTTGCTGTGCTCCTCACATGTTACGAAAAGTACCCAACGCACAACTTGCTTCTAGGCGAGATTACCAAGATGGTGGTGTTTTGCATCGGTGATTTCAAGAGCAAGCGCTCAAGACGCTGCCCAATCATCGAGAGACTCTTGATGTCTGGACCAGAGGGGAAGCTGTTGCCTTTGCTAACCAAGGCTTTCGTCGACACTGACGGTGGAATGACATCCATGTTTGTCCGTACAGACACGCTTTCCAACCTGAAATTGATCATGGAATCGCTCAGTTTTTGCTACAAGGAGCCACAGTCGCGCAGTCAAGAGCGAATCCAGAAGACCCTTCAAACTGACCCAGCGTGGCAGCGTTTGCTTTTGGCTGTGGAGACTGAGAGTGCCAAGCACCCAGAGCGTTCCATCACGTCCCTGCCTATCCAGCCAACCGGCTCATCGCCTAGCACGTACTCTGCTGCTAGCGTAGCCAGTCCCGACGCACCAGGTCGACCAGTTTCGCCTCCAGCTTTCCAAGAGCATATTATCCACCAGATCACGCGACCTGCGTACTCGTCAGCCCATGGTTTTGGCTCATCCTTCTTACTCGGTGATGGCTGCGCGTTTGGTTACATGTTCAAGGAACGCCAAGGTGGTGCCAAGTGGCAAAAGGTGCTCTTGGTGTATGAATACGAGTCCTACAAGCTCTGGTATTTCTACCCAAGCGAGGTTGACGAGACACATCACATCAAATGGAAGTGGATCGTACCTATCGGCGTGCGCACGCGTTACACACACGGCCATGATGAGACCCACTCGTCTGTCGGTCATCACGGCTTGTACGTAACGGCGTACGAACACCACCAACATAATGGTCACAGCCACCATACATTGGGTCAGCACAACCACAGCCCAGCGAGTACCAAGGAAGTACACTTCAGTGTGACCAAGCTCGAAGACCGTGATCAATGGAAGGATGTGCTCAGCAAGGCGGCCAAGCGTATCCACGAGCTGGAGAAAGACTATAACGCCAAGTCGCAGCACTTGAAGAAGCCCGACAAGAAGACTGTGACGCATTGTCAGGATCCGTCCTGCCACCAGCCATTCAAGCTCTTCCGTCGTGCCCACTCGTGCAAACGTTGTGCCAAGTGGTTCTGCTCGAAATGCTCAGACCAGCGTTTGTCGATTCCAGAATTCGGACTCATGCATCCAGTGCGTCATTGTCGCGCATGCTATCTTGCTGCAGGAGGCACGGAATCCGAGATGGAGCCGTCGCATCTCTTCAGTGGCCTTTCGATCGAGAACTCGCTGAGCATCTCGACCAGTGATTTCTGTGATTCGGTGCGTAACTCGTTCACGAACGCAGAACTGTACGAGCTCGCGCACGGTCGTGTGTCTCCACGAGCGCTGCTGCACATGCGTCGTCGTATGGAGCGTGCCGAGTCCATTGATTCGCCAACAAGTAGCTATCGCGTTGACGAATGGAATGATCAAGACGAGTCGTCCTATGCTGACGAAGAAGACGAGTGCCGTTCGTACGGGACGACGCAGCCAGCGAGGTATACCGAAGACACGCGTGGTTAGGTAATATGAGTGATAGGTATTGTAAGGCTGAGAGGAAAATGACGTAGCAGGTGCTAACGAAGTGGAACATAGAGGCCAGTTTTTGAAGTGTATTCACTGATGTTGCTCGTGTCGTCGTTGCATACGCGCTAGAAGTGACTGAAGACGCTGCTGGACCTCGTCATCAGGTGGATTGGGCTGCTTCGGAGGTCGCACAACTGCTGTTGGTGCTCCGACTGGTACTTCTGGAGGTTGGTATAGTCGTGTGGGAAGCGCTGGAGCCGATTTGATTGAAGCCAGCTCACCTTTTAGACTACCAAAGCTCCGTGGTAATGGCGGTGGGGGCAATGGCGATGGTGATGGAGATGTATCGTCCTCGTCGGACGGCTTTGGATGTCCTGTGTGCACGTGTGTACTGGCCGACGGACTTGCTGATATTCCGGATGACTGGAGTTCCGTGCTTTCAGGTCTCGCTTCGAGTGATCTCCATTGATTATATTTCTCTGTAGCCAGCAAGAGAAGCTCATCGACTTGTATGAACTCCGTGGCAGAGCGCTCAGGTTGTCGTGCAGTGATAAATGCTTGGATGTGGTGCCCGAGCTACAGATTGTTCAGTGGTGTTCTCAGCTTGTTGCAGATGTAAGAGTTACATACGTGAAGGTAGAGATCGTCTTCTTTTGACCCACATACGCTCAGCAGTGCAGTCTCGACCTGTACCTTACTCAGCCACATTGGGCCCAGTGGCTCCATTGACGTACGACGTGGCTTCGCGGATGCCGTTGATGCTTTTGGTCGATAGATGACAGGAGCTGTGGCGCGTTGGAGAGCATTCCGGAGTGTCAGAAAGAATGGTAAGTCAGACTCTCCGTCGTACGAGCTGTCTAGAAAACGGGTAAACAGCTCTATGTCGTTGTGTTTGGTGTGGATACGAAGAGCATCGAGTAGCTCGAGCGCCTGCTGCTCAACAAGCGCCTTAAGACCGAACCGATTCGTCAAGTATTTGCGTACAAACACTGCAAACTCATCTCCACCGACCGATCCATTGCGCTTCTGCAACACATACGAGAGTTGTCAGTGTACGTGACAAAGTTATATAGACCGGCAAATTGCTCCACCGTCGGGGAAGGCGGCGCGCCTTGTGCTGCAATGAGTTCATCATAGCGAGCGTCGAAAATCTCGCCGAGTAGCCTTATGAGCTTGGTTTCCTTCGTATATGTGCCAGTGCAGCGTCTCTGGAGTAGTTTCCCACCAAACTGAGCACAGGAGGGAAATTAGACAACTCTAGTTAGCCGAGTAACAGTGTGAAGTTTCGCACCTGACGAATCAAGCATGTATACCGCTGGAGGGTTGAAGGGATCGTGCTCGTCGGTCCTGTTGCCTCGGGTTCCTCCGATGCAACCGTGGGTTGTACGGCGCTTGCTGTGCGTGTGGTACTAGCGGGAGGAGCTGATGATAGCTGCTGTGTGGGCGGCGCACCGAGCCGAACATTGGCCACATAGCGTCCATCGCCCGGACGCTTGACAAACTGAGGTCGTGGAATGTGAGGGATGACGACCAGAAACATTAGCAATTCCATGACGACACCACGTACACGAACGTTATTCTCAATTAGAAAGCGTGCATACTGTGCTTTGGCCTTAGGCGTGAGCTCGCTGAAGACCACAAGGCGCGTAACTACGTCGGTGCCCCATTGCTCCATGGTTAATCACACTGCGCGTCTTTTCAAGATCACGGGTGAGTTTACCGGTATTTCAACCACTTTGCGACACGAAAATGATCCGGCGCGATCTGGACCGGTCCCACTTGCGGTCCAAAAAACGGCCACTCGTACGGTTTGTGCAATCTTACGCGCAAGCGTTGGATTAGATTGATTCAGCCCGGTTTGTTCCCCTCTATTTAATGCTGTTTTAATAACAGCTAAAACACAATTCCTTCTGGTATCATGGTCTAACCAGAGGTATATGTCGGTAAACCAAGGTTTGGATCTTGGTTTTTTGTTTTGCTATCGGCGGAAAGTTCTTGTGTTGCCTCTCGACAAACACTCCGTGCACACCACCGAGTCCCTCCACACCACCGCCACACTCCCTCGACGCACACACAAACAAATCCGCAGTGGCACACACACGCACAGGCGGAATCGCACAACCACACCGACCACTCAACCACCACCACATACACACACTCGTCCACCATGTGCGGCATCGTGGCCATCTACGCGTCCATGATGAAGGAGAGCGAGCTGCGTCAGGCAGCGCTCGAGGCTGGCAAGCGGTGCGTTTGTTGCGTTCTCCGTGTGGATATGACACATGTGCTCACGTGTTCTCTCTGTCGACAGCATCCAGCATCGCGGTCCTGACTGGAACGGTATCCGTGTGTTCCCAGAGAAGGGTATCGCCATCGAGCATGAGCGTCTCGCCATCGTCGACCCAGAGTCGGGCGCCCAGCCTCTCGTGAGCACTGACGCCGACGAGTCGATCACGCTCGCGGTCAACGGTGAGATCTACAACCACAAGCAGCTCGCGGCCGAGCTCAAGACGCCATACACCTTCCGCACCAAGTCGGATTGTGAGGTCATCATCCCATTGTACATGGAACACGGCGTGGAGTTCTTGAACAAGCTCCGCGGTATGTTCTCCTTTGTGCTCTACGACGCCAAGAAGCAGGTGCTCATCGCGGCGCGTGACCACATGGGTATCACGCCACTCTACTACGGTTACGGTGCGGACGGCAGTGTCTGGTTTGCGTCCGAGTTGAAGGCTCTGGAGCACGGCTGTGTGCGCTTTGAACCATTCCCACCAGGCCACTTCTTCAGCACCGAGTCCGAGTCGTTCACGCAGTGGTACAACCCATCGTGGTTTGACTCGGAGCACATGGGCGAGACGCCATTGGATCTCATGACGTTGCGCACCTCGTTTGAGAGCGCTGTCAAGCGGAGAATGATGGCCGATGTGCCATGGGGTGTGTTGCTTTCGGGTGGTCTCGATTCGTCCCTCGTGGCGTCGATTGCTGTTCGTGAAAAGCAGAAGCTTGTGGCAAGCGGTGGCGAATGGATCAACCGCATTCACTCGTTCACGATTGGTCTTGAGAACTCGCCAGATCTCAAGGCCGCCAAGGAAGTCGCCGAGTTCCTCGGTACGATCCACCACTCGTACACGTACACGATCCAGGAAGGTCTTGACGCTGTCTCGGAGGTCATCAAGCACTTGGAGACGTATGACGTGACCACGGTGCGTGCCTCCACGCCAATGTTCCTCATGTCGCGCAAGATCAAGGCCATGGGCATCAAGATGGTGCTCTCGGGTGAAGGTGCTGACGAAGTGTTTGGCGGCTACTTGTACTTCCACAAGGCGCCTAACGCCAAGGCGTTCCACCGCGAGACGGTCGACAAGCTTCGTGGTCTTCACCAGTACGATTGCTTGCGTGCCAACAAGGCCACCAGTGCGTGGGGTCTCGAGGCTCGTGTGCCGTTCCTCGATGCCGATTTCCTCGAAGTCGCCATGAACATTGACACCCGCGAGAAGATGATTGACGCCAAGAACGGTCGCATGGAGAAGTACATCATCCGTAAGGCCTTCGACGATGCTGAGAACCCATACTTGCCAAAGAACATTCTCTGGCGCCAGAAGGAGCAGTTCTCGGACGGTGTGGGCTACGGCTGGATCGACTCGCTCAAGGACTGGGCTGAACGTGAGGTCACTGATCGTCAGATGAAGCACGCTGCGCGATTGTTCCCATACAACACGCCACAGACCAAGGAGGCCTACCTCTACCGCAGCATCTTCACCAAGCACTTTGAGAAGGAGGTAGCTGCTGAGACCGTCCCAGGCGGTCCAAGCATTGCGTGCAGTACGGCGGCCGCCATCGAGTGGGACGCTGCTTTTAAGAACATGGCGGATCCTTCGGGTCGTGCCGTCGCTGGTGTGCACGTGGAAGCCTACGACGCGCAGCCATAGAGTGACAGACAGAGAGACAGGAAACAACAAATCAACAGAGTGCGTACTTTTACTCTTCCAAGCATTTGCCTTGAGACGGATTTAGCGTGGTGTTTTTGTAGAAACGACGATGGCTCGAAGCCATTTCGGTCACTTGGCCATATCAGAGCTGTTGGGCATGGGTAGCGAGCGAACCGGAGATGCAGGAGGCGGATTGAGTCTGCCTCGACTTGGTCCACCGCCCGCACCACCTCAGCGAGATGAGCCCGCCCACCGAGACAGCATGCGTCTCAGTCGACTCAAGCCACCGACCCAACGCAGTGCATTGCTACTTCAGTCAACTGGCGGATCATCTCCTTTGAAGCTGCCATCGCTAGTCAAGCCAAGTGGGCCATCAGCAGCATTGAGTGAGGCCACTCGACGACCCAGTAACGGGAATCAAGACGATGACGATAGAGATGATGAAGACCAAGCCAGCGAAAAGAGTCGCACTGCATCAGGACGCTCGAAAGGAGCTGTGGACAAGCATCGCGATTTCATCAAAGAGCTCGAGGAGCAGAAGAAGAAGCAAAAGGAAGAGCAGGCAAAACAGGAGGCACGTCGCAAAAAGCTGCAAAAGAAACTCACTCAGAAGATTCTTAACGAAGCTGCCGAACGCAAGGAGCAGAATGAGGAAGATGGAGCAGAGGAAGAGCAGGGAATGGGCGATGGTGGAAGCGAGGCAGCACCAGAGGCGGTAGACGAGCAGGACGAGGAGACACAGACCGAGCAGGAAGAGCTCAAGCGGAAGAAGAAGGAAAAGGCACGTCGAGCAAAGAGGTTACTGCAGAAGCAGCAAGCTCTGCTGGAGCAGATGCAGGTAAAGAAGAAAGAGAAGATCGAAGAGGAAGAGCAGGAGAAGGAGCGAGAGCGACGACGTCAGGAACGACTGAAAAAGGCTGTCCTCGAGTCGATCTACGCCAAGACCGAAGAAGTCCCAGAACAAGAGGTAGAGGAGGAACAAGTAGAGACAGCGCGAAGCACCACAGCTTCACCGGTCGAGAGCTCCGAGTGGGAGCAGGCTGAGTCTCCGCAAAAGACCAGTCCACGCTTGTCTGAGAGTTCGAGCCTAACTCGCGTCGCCTCTGTTGATGCAGGTGGGCCGTCACCAGATCTGACTAAAATCTCAGCAGCTGGGAAAGCGATCACTGCCGTCCGTCAACGCAAGGAAAAGAAGGAGCCGCTTGTCGAAGAACCGTCCGCCGAAGACAAGGTTCGTTCCAAAGAGCAACGAGAGGCGGTGCACAAGAAACAGCACGAGTATCTTCAGCGTCTAGCCGAACAGCGTCGTCAAAAGCAGAAGGAAGAAGACGACGCGCGCCTCTTACAAGAGAAACGTCGGAAACGAGTGCAAAAAGAAGCTCAGCAACGTCTCCAAGAAGCCGCAGCGAAGCTCCAGCAACAGAGGAAAGAAGAAGAGGAAGCCCGCGAAGCGGAGGAAGAAGATGCCGACAAGAAGCGTACAACTACAGTGGACGTAGATGCAATGATTGCCCGACTGAGCAAGCTCAAGGACAAGGATGCACAGGTGATCCCAGAGGCACGCGATTTTGCCTCGTGGCGGAAGCGGTATGGCGTCCGATCCGATCAGAAAGTGTTCTGTATGACAGGATGGTACCCTGTGATTCGAGAAGAGCTGGAAAAACGTGGCTGGTTCTTCAACCAAGAGCGCAACTCACCGTTCTTCGATCTCAAGTGGTCGCTCAAGAGCGATGATCTCAAGGGAATCAAGCTCGAAAAACATCAATACGTGAATCATTTCTTCCAGAACACTGCGATCACGACCAAGGTTGGCTTGTTGCACAATCTACGCAACCTCTCGTGGCACCAGAGTGTCGATATCGACACGGTCTTCCCACGTGCGTATGATCTGAATGAGCCTCGTGACATGGACGACTTTGTCATGGACTTCCGCTACAGTTTTGCTGAAGGGGTGCTCAAAGAGGTAGCCAAGCGACTTCTTCATCATCAGACACAGAAGTCTTCATCGTCGATACGTCTGAATGAGGCATTTATCGACGTGCTGCGATCGGTTGCCCGCAAGAAGTTGCGGTACAAACGTGTTTTGGGTAGCCATGATGAAGGTGAAGACGATCTAGGATTTGTGGATGCTTTGGAAGAGAGCGTGGACGAGATGGTGACTGCCGGCATGGATGATCTCGTGACCGAGCTCGAGTGGGAAGTGCTTACTCGGTGTCAACTCGATGCTCCTGGGGCCTTCCGTGCATCACTTGCATACAAGAAGCGCACAGTTGTCGACGACAAGACCGATCTAGACGGAGCTGGGCCACCAATGTCCAACGGGGTGGACACGGTGCAGTCTGCTCTCGAGAAGAAACAGCAGCGTCAGCTCGAGAAGATGCGCATGGACGCTTTCCAACGTGAGAAAACTCGATTGGGCAGCCTGTTATCTCGTGTGACGCCGTTGAGTAAGCAAACAACTGATGAACTCGTCCAACTCACCTCGACTTTGGCCAAGGTATGTCCACAGTTCCATCTCAACGGCGGCGGCGATCTCCAGTCAACAGATCCAGAGAACAAGAGCCGCAATGTGTGGATCGTCAAGCCTGCGGGAATGTCACGTGGCCGCGGTATCCGAGTGTTCAACAACCTCGAGGCTTTGCTCGAGTACGCGGACGTGGAGAACCACAAGGAGTGTCAGTGGGTGGCGCAAAAGTACATTGAGAATCCGCTCTTGATCTGCAAGCGCAAGTTCGACATTCGTCAATGGGTGCTCGTGACGGATTGGGATCCACTCACAGTCTGGTTCTATGATGACTGCTATCTGCGTTTCAGCTCGGAAGAGTACTCCATGGACGACCTGGGTGATCAGTACGTGCATCTGACTAACAACTCGATCCAAAAGTACTCGGACAAGTTCAACGACGTGTACACGACGGAAGACGGCGCGATGCACGTCGAGGGCAACATGTGGCATTCCGACGACTTCCAGCAGTACATCCGTGATACACTCGGTCGCGGTGACGTGTTCAACCGCGACATGCAACCTCGAATGAAGCAGATCGTCGTGCAGTCGTTGCAGTGCGTCCAGGATATGGTGCAGCATCGCAAGAACTGCTGCGAACTTTATGGGTACGACTTTATGGTCGACGAGACCTTGCGGCCGTGGTTGATTGAAGTCAATAGCTCGCCTGCCTGCGACTACAGCACACCGACAGCCAAGCGCTACGTCGAGACCGGTCTCGCAGGCATTGTCAAGGTCATCGTGGACCACCGCGAGTTCGAACAGAAGAAGAAAGCCGGCCACAATGTGGACGAGCCGGATACCGGCAGATGGCGACGGGTGCATCGCGCCGAGTATATTGGCAAGCCCGTGTCGTCTTTTGGCGCGGATTTTCAGGTCAAAGGTGTGAAAGTAGGGCGATCGCGCAGCAAAGCGGTTCGCGAGAAGAAACGCCAGGAAGAAGAGGACAAGGTTCCTGTGGTGGAGACGGAGGACATGGAGGACGAGCAGGATGCCCTGGAACCAGACGGAGATCTTGCGTCTGTGACGGAGACGCCGCAAGAGCCACATGAGGTCACGCATACACATGCAGCGACGATGGAGGAGGAAGAGGAAGAGGAGGAGCATGCACGTGGTGATACTTCGGTGGATTCCTTGCTGTAGAATCCTGCGCTAGATCGCATCCCCACAGTGTACTGTAGTGGACGATCGTCCACATTCCAGTGGGGCGTTGATACATACACGGTGATGATTCAACGAAGTGCCATGTAACGCCATGATATCAATGCGCCAGTGGACGACCACAGGTGAAAGCCACCTGGGGACATGTCATTGCCACACATCGCTCCGGTGCAGAATCCAGTTCCGAACGGAGACTGTCGCGTTCAGGTTCGCCTCGCACCCCCAGCCCCTTGCTTGTCTAACACGAGATTCATCCAATCAAAAGAGTTGGTTTGTGTTTCTGACGAATAGAAACCCCACCGCGAGCGCATAGAACGTGCAAACGTGGCTAAGCCCTATCCGCGAAGCGGCCACACCAAGTGCGCCACCCGACACCGAGTCACGTACGCGTCGGAACCTCTGATCTCAAATAATATCATCACACCCAGATTCGCGTCCACACAGGCCAGCTGGCGGATCCACCTCCAGAACCCCATAAAGAGTGCTCCCATCTCCCTGGCACGGTGTGTGGACCACACCGTCCACACCCGACTGTGGCTCTGACTCTCGCGCTCACTCGTCCCAATCACCAGCAAACAAACGCCAGTCTTCTCCTAATGGTGCGCGTGGTGGGGTGGACGCTCGCGATGGCGGCGCTGGCCGGCGTCATGGGCCAGACGACGACGACGACAACGACAACGACGGAGTCGACAGTGGAGGCGAGTGTCGAGAGCACCACGGTGGCCAGCGACAGCGACTCGAGCTGTGTGTCCGGCGGCAAGGTGACGCTCACGGCGGCGGGTGACGACGCGGCCGTGCTCGATTCCTCGTGTAAAAAGACGCCGCTGACGGTGGAGACGCTGGCCAAGACCAACCGCACGCTCTCGGCCGCGAGTCTCGGCATCGAGCAGGTCACGAGTGTGCCGGACATCGACACATTGTACGACGGCAATTGCGTGGGGAAATGAGGGGAAAGCAGCCTTCTCACCGTTATTGTGTGGCGTATCGTAGGGATCTCTCGTGGAACTCGGTGTCGTCCATGAAGGACCTGTCCAAGAACGCGCCGAAACTCCGGAAACTGTGCGTCACGGCGATTTGAGTCAGGTTCAACGTTTGCGTGTTCTAATTGCGTGTTTGTCGCAGGGTCTTGATGAGCAATGGACTTTCGTCCCTTGACGGCATTTCGCTCCCACCGACGCTCGAGGACTTGTACGTGGACCATCGTCACCAACAACATTCCCCTGAGTTATCCTAACTGGTTATTTTCCACAGGGATCTGTCGACCAATCCCCTCGGATCGATCTCGGGCCTCGACAAGCTACCTCTCCGGACTTTGTACGTGCTCTCTGGGATGTATCATGATAAAGCCATGTATTGACGGTCCTATTCTCTGTAGGACGATCACAAATTCGTCCGTCACAGACATTTCCAAGGTCTCCATGCCTTCGTCTCTGGAAACTCTGTACGTGTCATAAACGAGGCTTGGGTCACGGTCCAAGTGATGACTTATGTCTCTATCTGCTCTCAGGAACGCGGCGTACAACGGCCTCACCAAGTTTCCATCTACTGACAGCCTCAAGTCGCTCAAGACTTTGTAAGTGCATGTCGCCACTCTGATTGTCGTCGCCTTCCGTCTTAATGATTTCTCCATCCCAGGACGCTCACTACAAACTCGCTCAAGTCGTTCAAGGAGATTACGTTCCCACCAGCTGTCACCTCAATGTACGTCTCCATCTGTCGAGAGTTTGGTTCTCATAGAAGACACTGACTTTTGTGTTTTCTTCAGTGACTTGAGTTGGAACTTCCTCTCTTCGTTCGATGGCTTCGAGTTGCCATCCACTGTTACCAAGCTCTACTTGGGCGGTAACCTCTTCACGTCGCTCTCGGACATGAAGATCTCGAACGATCTTACGATCCTTTACGTCCACGACATGGACATCAAGTCGCTCGATGGCGTGACGTTCCCAGACACTGTCACGGCGTTGTCGTTGATGAACTGCTCGCTGTCCGTCATCAAGGAGACCAAGCTTCCGAGCCAGTTGGTGTACCTCGACATTTCGGAAAACTCTATCACTGCGTTGCCTACCCAGCTACCAGATTCGCTCCGTTCGATTACCGCGACCAACAACAAGTTTACGGAATTGACGAAGATCAAGTTCCCATCTTCCATCACCAAGCTCGAATTCGGCGGAAACCAGATTTCCAAGGTCGCGGGTATTGTCTTCCCATTGTCGTTGGAGAGTGCGGCTTTCGGTGATTCGGTCATCACCGAGTTTGAAGTCTCGCGCTCGGATTATCTCATGTTCCAGAAGACCAACAGTCTCAACGCCACCATCGAATCGACGAGTTGCTCCAACCCGGCCGCCGAGAAGGGTGTGTACGGCAAGGCGACGTTGTGTGTATTGCCGGATGATGTCTTCGAATCGTTGTACGGCTCGCGAGGTGAAGGAAACTCTAAGAGCAGCAGCTCCGATGGCGGTAGCTCCAGCACGTGGATCATTCCTGTTGTCATCTCGGTCATTGCGGTGGTGGGCGTTGTCGTGGGTATCTTTGTGTACCGCAAGCGGAAAGAAAAGCAGGCGCAGGAGCAGAAGCCACTGCCAACGCATTTCCCTCAGACATTGGCTGATCCTACGGTCTTTGGTGCCATGGGTGATATCAAGCTCAACAGCACAGAGATGAGTTCGTACCATTCGATGTTCGGCACTGGCAGTGGAAATGGCGCTGTCACCAGCGGCGGATCAAACGGCCCAGATCAGAGTCTCATCAAGTACCGTATCCCAACCAATGAGATCACGCTCCAGCGCGCTCTTGCCAAGGGTGGTTTTGGTATTGTCTACCTTGCGTCGTACCAGTCGCAGGACGTCGTCGTCAAGAAGATTCTGCCAGAGAAGTCGAGTGACGACCGTCACCTGAAGGCATTCTTGGATGAAATCAAGCTGTGCTCGACGTTGAACCACGCCAAGATCATCAAGTTCATCGGTGTGAGCTGGAACACGTTGTCGGATATCGCGGTGATCATGGAGTACATGTCCGGTGGCGATTTGGACACGTTGTTGAAGAAGCAGCATACTCGCAAGGCCGAGTATCCTGGTGAATTCGACTGGTACGCGTCAACGATGTTGCCGACGAAGGCGCAGTTGGCGTTGGACGTGTTGGAGGGTGTGGTCTACTTGCACTCGTTCAGCTCTCCTATTATCCATCGTGACTTGAAGGCGAAGAACGTGTTGTTGAGCGACACGTACGAGGCCAAGTTGAGCGATTTCGGCGTGAGTAAGGAATGGCGTGTGGACACGACGATGACGGCTGGTATCGGTACCATGGCATGGATTGCGCCAGAAGTTTTGCGTGGCGAGCGTTACACGGAGAAGGCGGATATGTACTCGTTCGGTGTGATTTTGACGGAGTTGGCGACGTGCTCGAAGCCGTTCGATGGTGTGACGAACGCGTTGATCGTGCTGAAGGTGACTAGTGGCGAGCACCGTCCAGATATGGGTCCTGATGCTCCGGAGGATATTCGTGACTTGGGTCTGCGTTGTTTGAGCTACAACCCGATGGACCGACCGAGCGCGATGGTGGCACACTACGAGCTCAAGACGCTGCTTAAGGCACATTGCTCGACGTTCGAGCTGTAGACGCCGTGGGCCCTCCTCCATACTAGCGTAGCGTACCCTCTTTAGTAATTGCTTCAATCCAATTCATTTCACATTTTGACGACGTGTCCAGTCGTGATCTCTCTCAAATCCAAGGTCTCCAACTCTATCAAGTCTGTAGCTCACACACTCGACGAGCTGGAAGCCTCGCCTTGAAGATAAGCATGGTATGGTTTCAGTGTAAGCAACGTGGATCTTCGAAAGTAATTATTCGCTTGACGGATTTTCTCTCACTTGTCATCCCTCGGATGATGCGACAGTATTTGATCCGAGGGACAGGTTGCCATAACGAGATTTCCGTCCTCAAGTGCAGCATGCAGCTTTGGTGCGCAGTCTACGGCGAGAAAGACTCCTTCCAAGTTGACATTGACATCGCGAAAGACACCAGGGTGTGTGTCTTCCCGTCAACGTTGGAGATGTACTTGGCTCGGAAGAACGACGTCTGGCACAAAGACGACGATAACTTGAGTGAGCTTCTGCTCGGACTCGTCAGCAGTGAATACAAGAAGATCGGATCGACATGGTACGTGCAACGTGGCGACGTACTCGGCTCCAACTTCGAGGCCGGTGACAGTGAAATTTAGTTCTTGGTGTTGCTTCCTTCACCGCCGAGTGAACCAAGTCGAAATGTACCAAGCGCGACATGCGTGAGTTCCAAGAAGCATATGAGCGAGCCGTACGCCACATACATGAGCTCGGAGAAGCGCCAACGCAAGCATCATGGCATCATCCTGGTCGACTTGTGGGATTATTCCACGATGAACCTGAACGCTCTTCCACATGCGGACGAGCTCGAGAAGCTGCTGCTGCGGCCCTTGCCTTTCCGTCTGCAGCTCCGCGATGAGAAAGTAGCGGCCAATATATCTGATCCAACCGCTCGACTCGTCGAGTGCTCGGATCTGTCGACCATCATCGACACGATTCTGCTCGAGTGTGCAATCCCTAGAACCAGATCCGGCTCGTGGCAAGGCTTGTACGACGCGTTCTTCCGTCTCCCTCAGCATATCTGCGCTGCCAAGCTGAAGAACTTCTCGTTTCGCTGGAATCGTGGCGACAATATCGATCCCAGCACTGATCGTCCACACATGCTGGCTGTATACGATGGACTGGTTCTATTGCGTGGTGAAGAAGTGGAGAATCTCTTAGACCCGGGTGTTTACCTGTCCAGTGGTCCGTTAACCCGCAAAATGCGCAAGTGGAACTCACTCTTCTATGGCAACCTACCTTACACTTTGGGGTATGGTGCTGGCGCTGCCCAACTCAAAATCTACGCGATTGATCGTCATCTCGGAACAGCAACAGTCGTGGATTTTTACTCGATTGTTGCCGACAAAGCAGATGTGATCAAGTGTTTTACAACTTGGCGTTCTTCATGAAGGCGATGGGCACTCTACACAAGCGAACGCGTTCGTGTCCACTCGTGCCGTACGAGCCGTTTGCAAAAGACACGTGCACCATTGAGCTAATGGACGACGTGATCAAGCGAACAAGACACTCGTTGCAAGAGGAGAATGTCGATCGGCTCGTCGATATCTACACGAATCTGCAGGAAGTCGAGCGCCAGGCGAAGGAGAGGACTCATCTTCAGACTGTCCGCAAGATGGAACGTCAGTCGAGGGGTGTCGTCGTGTATCTGGAGCCAGTGGGGCGTACAAGAATCCCCGCCACCATCGACGAAGTGACTGAGTGGGTCCGAGCAATGCTCACGGCGCTGAAGCATTGGCACGGTCGTAACTTGTGTCACGGCGACGTGCAATGGCGCAACATTGTATATGCTCCGGTGGACGGCCCTGGGTACTGGGTGTTGATCGACATGGATGAGTCGTATCCTCCGGATAACTGGAATCACAAGTGCAGCGACGAGAAGCTCCGCTTCCAGCACGATTTGTTCCAACTGGGGGAACTGTTGGCGTCGGTGATGCCTGGATTGGTGTCATCCAGCTCAGCCCAAGTGCCGATACATCTCCAGGGTGTTGAGAAGATGCTGTTGAATGCTTTGACCGACCCGAGCCTAACGGCAGAGCGCGTTTTGGAGCTGCTCGACGGTGAAACAGACCAGGTTGGACCAGATTGCACCGCTCAGACATAAGGGGTATGGGCTGCTGGCTGGCTTTCTCTGCGAGAAACACGGCTCGTACTTCAAAAGCAAAAGAAGACTTTGTTATATTAGTGCACATTTACGTCACAAACGCATACAAACTGTGCAGAGCTAAAGGAAAGACAGGCAAAGCTTCATTCGTATACTTCTGCACTCCTAGCGAGACCCCTTGGCGTAGGACTTGTCTATGTCAATGAGTAGCCCCAAATCACGATCGTCCGTGCGCACGTTAGCTGTGACGCCTTCATGAATATCACCGTCGCTCGGGATATCCAGTGGTGCATCATTGCGTCATTCCCACGAACGACCATGACTTCTGGCTACTCATTGAACGACGCATTGTTCAGTATCACGCCTCGACTCGATGTCAAAGCGGCTCCTTCGCGATCCCTGTGTGTTTCTGATGTGAGGAAGGCACACTTGGATAGAATCCAACGTCAGCGCATCCTCGAGATTCTCCGCAGCTGAGAGGTCCATCCCATGGAATGAGTCAGTCGCTTGACGTCCCGGCATAGAACGCACGCAGCCACGACTGGAGCCATCCGATGGCTTTGATACCAGATGAGGTGGCGGAAGACACCTCGCGTGGTTGAAGGAGCTTTGTCGCCGTGGGTTCGAGTTCCATCCACTGTCTCTCTACCATTGATAGCTCACTCGTGGCTTCAGTCTAAACTGTACACAGCAACAAGAGAGAGTTCTGTGGAAGACTGACTGAACTTTGCCACCTCAGACGAGTGGATCAATCCACCACAGGTATAGTGTGTGTGTGTATGTGTGCGTCGTGTCCAGTAAACCTTTTTCACAAGTCACCTCAGTCCTCAGTCCTCAGCTGCTGCTGCTACTAGTACTCAGCGTCACGACGCAAGAGACCTAGGAGACCATGAACGCCACCTGCACGCCCGGAGGCAAGGTTACGCTGACGCTGGACAGCGCGGGGGGGGGGGGGGGGGGGGGGCGTGGTGCTCGACAAGGACTGTCTGCAGACGCCGCTGTCCATCGAGAAGCTCGCCGACACGAACCGCACGCTTACGGCTCAGAATCTCGGCATTGAAGAGGTCGCCCACGTCCCGGATGTGGATACCTTGTGCGTTTGTGTGGCTCGAGTGCGACTGCGAGGCTTTGAATCTCACTCGGTTCTGTTCTGTGCAGAGTCCTTTCGTTCAACACCATCCGGAATATCAGCGATCTGTCGACCGACGCGCCGTCGCTCAAGAAACTGTACGTGCATGACGCGTTCTTGTATCGACGTGACAGGCATCTCACGCGTTTCATGTGTTGACAGTGTGCTCATCAGCAACGGACTCGCTTCCCTCGAGAACATTACCCTTCCGTTGATGCTCGGGGACCTGTACGTCATGGCAAAACGCATACGTTAGTCATATTCACCGTGCTAACTATTGCGTTTGTATCTAGCGATCTCTCCTATAACCCGTTGGGAGCTCTTACTGCTCTCAATGATTCGCTTCCTCTGCAGAAACTGTGAGTGAATGGGACGAATCTACAGCGTGCACTCTCCACTGACGGCGAATGAACTACACAGGACCCTCACCAATGCCTCGATCTCGAGTATGAAGGACAGCTCGCTCCCGTCGTCACTAGAGACACTGTACGTGGCGTTGGCATATATAGTATGACCATGTTCCGTTGCTAAAGACTATCCGACGTTTTTCACAGAACCCTCACCAAGAACCTGATCAAGTCCTTCGACGACGTCTCGCTCCCACCAGAAGTCACCTCTGTGTACGTCCCAACTACCTTACTGCGATACAAGCACCATGTACTCACGCACGTCTTGTTTCACCAGCGACCTGAGTTTCAACCAGCTCTCTTCGTTCGACGGCTTTGAGTTGCCAGCGTCGGTCACCGACCGCTTTCTTGGCGGTAATCAGTTCACTTCGCTCAAGGGAATGAACGTGACGAGCGATGTATCGATCCTTTATCTGCACGATATGGCGCTGTCAACGCTGGACAACGTTACGTTTCCCGACACCGTGACGGCCTTGTCGTTGAGAAACTGCTCGCTCACAGACATCAAGAACGCTAAACTCCCATATGAGCTCGTGTTCCTCGACATTTCCGATAATAAGCTCTCCGTTTTGCCGACTGAGCTCCCAAACTCACTTCAAGCGATCACCGCGACCGACAATCAGTTCACCGAGCTCGTCAAGATTCAGTTCCCCGTATCCGTCATCAAACTCGAATTCGGCGGCAACAAGATCTCCAAGGTCAAGGGTGTTCGGTTCCCGTGGTCGCTGGACACAGCCAACTTTGGTGATCATGTCATCACGGAATTCGAACTCCGGTACTCGGATTTCGTGACGTTCCAACAGTCCAAGACACTAAACGCGACGGTGCGGCAGGCAACGTGTTCGAACACTGCGGCTCAGAAGGGATCCTACGGAGATTCGATTTTTGTGCGTGCTTCCTGATGATGTCTTTGCGACTTTGTACGAAGGAGGAGCGCCCGTCGCCGCGACCGATTCCAGTGGCAGCAGCAGCAACTCGACGACGTGGATTGTTGCCGTAGTCGTTTCGGTCTTGGTAGCGTTGGGTATCGTGGCTTTCTTCCTCAAGCGCAAGGGCAACTTCCGTCGTTGGCTCACCACCACTGGTTACACTGCTGGCACTTTCCGAAGTGATGATCTTGACGCACCTGATCCAAGTCTCCACAAGTACCGTATTCCGACAAACGAGATCAAGATCCAGAAAGCTTTTGCCAAGGGTGGCTTTGGTATTGTGTACCTGGCGACGTATCAGGCCCAAGATGTGGTCGTGAAGAAAATTCTACCGGAGAAAGCAAGCAACGACAAGGTTCTGCGAGGCTTCCTGGACGAGATCCTGCTGTTCTCGACGCTTGATCACGCCAAGATCACCAAGTTCATTGGTGTCAGTTGGAACACTTTGTCGGACATTGCGGTGGTGATGGAGTACATGCCTGGTGGTGATCTAAGCTCACTGCTGAATCGACAGAGCGGTCGCCCTGAAGTGTTCGACTGGTTCACGTCGTTGCTGTTGCCGTGCAAGTCGCAGATTGCTCTCGATGTGCTCGAGGCCGTTTGCTACCTCCATTCCTTCAACCCTCCGATCATCCACCGTGACTTGAAGGCCAAGAACGTGTTGCTCAGTGAATTCTACGAAGCCAAGCTGAGTGATTTTGGTGTGAGCAAGGAGTGGCGTCCAGATACAATGACGGCAGGCATCGGTACGATCGCGTGGATCGCTCCCGAGGTATTGCGAGGCGATCGCTACACAGAGAAGGCAGATATCTACTCGTTCGGCATCCTCTTGACCGAGTTGGACAGATGCGCCAAGCCTTTGACAGCGACGTGAACATGATGGTCGTGCTGAAGGTTATGAATGGCGAGCAGCGTCCTGAGCTCGGTCCGGAATGTCCCGAGCAAATCCGTGAACTTGGTATGCAGTGTCTGAGCTATGATCAAGACGACCGACCGACCGCCATCGGCGTATACTACCACCTCCGTAAGCTCCTGATGAGTTTCAGCTCGCCGACAAGTCGTCAAGCCAAGGAGAAGGCACTGGGCAGTGTCGCCTCCCTCTCGTCAGACGCCCTCAAGGCGCCAAGCGAAGGCTCATCAGACGCCTTTGTTGTTAGTGCATAATATACATGTCGTTTGTGAACCAATTCAGTCTATTGACTCGTAGACCATGCAGAATTGACTCGGAAGAAGTCTATTAGACACTATGGGTGACTAAGAGCGTCGTGCAGATGCGGCAACAGCGTCAAGTGGTCCAAGTCACTCGAAAGTGGCGGATGACTTATGCGTTTAGTATACCTTATAAAATCAGTACTCCCATGCTTGTCATTTTAATTATTTGATAGAGGTTCCATTAAGCATCACCAAGCCAATATACATTAGTTATTGACATCCATTAAAGAACAAATATACGTTCATAAAGGTACTAGATGCATCTGAGTCGACAAGCAATGTGGACATGCTCATCCCACTCGCGCAAGAGAGCTCCTCAAGTGCACAGAGCGACGCGGGCGACGACGTGAAAAGGTCCTGAGAGCTCTGGTGCTGGTGCTGCTGAGCGTCGGCATAGCACAAACCGCCATGACAGACGCGACGTGTACGCCTGGGGGCGACGTCACGCTGACGCTGGTGGATGGGGAGGCCGTGGTGCTCGACAAGGACTGCGTGCAGACGCCGTTGGTCGTTCAGAATCTCGCAGACACGAACCGCACGCTCACTGCTCGCAACTTGAGCATCGAAGTGGTGACGAGGATCCCGGATGTCGATACCTTGTGCGTTTCGACGATTGGCTCGACTGTGACGTGAGACGGCATGACTCACTCGTCTCTGGTGGTTGTAGGGACTTGTCGTTCAACAACGTTGTGTCCGTGAGCGACCTGTCAAAGGACGCGCCGTCGCTCAAGAAATTGTAGGTGTTTGGTTCTGATGGTCGACTCTGTCGACTGTCATCTCACTGATTTGGTATATGACAACAGAGTACTGAGCAGCAACAAGCTCTCGTCGCTTGACGGTATCTCCCTTCCAGCCACGCTCGAGGATCTGTACGTAACCACATCAATCCGCCAGCGTTCGTGTTGTAGTAAACTCGAGATTTACGCATCACAGGGATCTCTCGTATAATCCACTGGGGACCATTCCAGTTCTCAAGGACTCGCTTCGTCTGACCAAACTGTGGGTACTCGTCTGTGGCTCAGAATTCGTCGGTTTGCTGACAACGTATGAGCTTCAGGACCCTGAGCAGGGCTTATCTCTCAAGCGTGGAGAACGTTTCGCTCCCATCGTCCCTAAAGTCGCTGTACGCAAACTGCATCTCACGACACTCTCCTCATTTGCTGAATGACTGCTGTCGTCTGCAGAATACTCACCAAGAACTTGATCAAGTCCTTCAACGACGTCTCACTTCCTTCGGCAATCTCCTCTGTGTAAGTCGCTCGCGCACCCTGCTATTGCGAGTTACCTCATACCCACGTTATTTCTCTTACTAGGGATTTAAGTTTCAATCTGCTCTCAACGTTTAAGGGCTTCGACTTGCCTTCTTCGGTCACTAGCCTTTTTCTTGGCGGCAACCTCTTCACGTCGCTCAAGGGAATGAACATCGCAAGCGAGATCTCGATTCTCTATCTCCACGATCTGGCGCTGTCGACCCTTGACGATGTCTCATTTCCTGACACAGTGACAGCTCTATCTTTGCAAAACTGTTCGCTGTCGAACATCACAGATCTTCGTCTTCCAAGCGAACTCGTGTTTCTGGACATCTCCGAGAATCGGCTCTCTTTCCTACCGTCGGTGCTTCCGAACTCACTCCAAGGGATCACCGCGACCGACAATCAGTTCACTAAGATCACCAATATCCAGTTCCCATTGGCTATCAGAAGACTCCAATTCGGTGGGAACAAGATCACCGAGGTCAAAGGTGTTCTCTTCCCATGGGCATTGGAAGTGCTGAACTTTGGAGACACCGTGATCACGGATTTCGAGCTTCGACAGTCAGATTTCGTGATGTTTCAGCAGTCCATGACACTCAATGCCACGATTCAGCAGACGTCATGCTCCAACACTGCGGCACAAAAAGCATCGTATGACCAGTCCACTCTGTGTGTGTTATCTGACGATCTATTTGCATCGCTATATGGCAATCGAGATGGCGATACAATCACGTCAAGCGACTCAACGGGCAGGTCAACGTCGTGGATTATCCCGGTGGTCATCTCAGTCGTCGCAGTGTTGGCAATTGCGATGTTTTTCCTCAACCGCAACGGTACGCTACGCCGATGGTACTATTTGCTGGCTAGCAATGGGAACACAGCCAATTCTACAAGCACTGTCGATCACGACGGACCCGATCCGAGCCTCAACAAGTATCGGATTCCATACAATGAGCTCGCGATTGAGAAAGCATTCGCCAAGGGTGGCAGCGGCATCGTGTATCTTGCGTCATACCAGTGTCAGGAAGTCGTGGTGAAGAAGATTTTGCCAGAGAAAGCAACGGACGACAAGGTCCTGAGAGGTTTTCTGGACGAAGTCCTGTTGTTCTCGACTCTCGATCACGCCAAGATCACGAAGTTTTTTGGTGTGAGCTGGAACACTCTGTCGGATATTGCGATGGTGATGGAGTATTTGCCCAATGGTGATCTAAGCTCTCTGTTGAAGCGTCAGCGAGACCGCCCCGAAGTTTTTCACTGGTTCTCGTCGTTGTTGTTGCCGAGCAAGTCGCAACTTGCTCTCGATGTGCTCGAGGCTGTCGGATACTTGCATTCGTTCACACCGCCAATCATCCATCGTGATCTAAAGGCAAAGAATGTGCTGCTGAGTGAATCGTACGAAGCCAAACTAGGAGATTTTGGAGTGAGCACTGAGTGGCGTCCAGA
Organism: Pythium oligandrum; assembly: GCA_020085045.1. NCBI lineage: Eukaryota > Oomycota > Peronosporomycetes > Pythiales > Pythiaceae > Pythium > Pythium oligandrum. The sequence goes on from JAHRIK010000002.1 coordinate 2,118,670, forward strand.
TACAATGACAGCGGGTGTTGGCACGATGGCGTGGATCGCTCCTGAGGTGTTGCAAGGCGAGCGATACACAGAGAAGGCGGACATGTACTCGTTCGGTGTATTTCTGACTGAGTTAGACACATGTTCCAAGCCATTCGACGGTGTATTGAATGCAGTGATCGTCTTGAAGGTGACAAATGGCGAGGAGCGTCCTGCATTTGGACCAGGGTGTCCGGAGACTATCCAAGACCTGGGAATACGTTGTCTAAGTTCCAATCCTGAGGACCGACCGAGTGCAATGATGGCTCACCACCACCTCAAGAAGCTTCTGATACGCTCTGTCTAGCTTCTCAGTGCTTCGTAGGGCCTTTTCTGGGATAGCGGTATACTTGAAAAGCTGTTTCACTGAAGCCGATCTAATGGTATGATGCCGCTGCCTTCTGCCTCACGTACGAATATACAAAGTCGATCGCGTTGCTTGCCATTCACAATTCTCTATGATATATTATCATTATATATCACATGTATCGTTTTATACAGTCCTGGTTATAGGCATTTCTTTACGGTCACAATAACTAAACACTCCTAAGTATAATTAATAACAGGTTCGAAGGCACAAAGAAGGCAGAGACAAACACGACTCGAAACTTACGCTTGCTAATGCATATTACGACTGTGGCCTACGCCAAGAGTATCTGCAGCCCTGGCAGGGACGGCCTGCTAGAAGTTCTCGCAAAAGCTTCTCCTGCTTCGAGTCATAACGTACTAAAACTGCGCTATCGCGAAGCCCATGTGCCAAACACACATGAGCGTGCAGCCTTTGACACACACTGCGAACGGGTTTTATCCAATCACCACCGATTCTAAATGTTCCAGGCATTCGGATTGGTTACCCTCCTGTACGATCGGGGTATGTTGAAGTGAAACAGTTCTGTGGACGGTCGCCATGCCCTTTGGGTTCGGTCTGTGTCGCTCGTACACATTCCGTGCATGTATGTGGATGCCCCATCCACAGATCCACTGTTCGATTCCCATACCAGCCGCGTGTACGGAACCGTGTACCCACCGTCCAAACTGTGTACCACGTCCGCAAGGTGGCCCAAGCGTGGAAGAAAGCGTCCGGCATCCTTCTTCCCGCGTACTGAATGTAAAGGCCTCGCGTATGAATCACCTGGATGACCGACCCTCTTCCGACGTGGCGTTAATGGAGAGGCTGATGAGTCTGATCGCCTGACTCGATGCGTTTCCATCGTTGCATCTGCACGTCCGCCGTCAAGATCGCTCGCGCTAGTTGATCCCTTCTCTTTTTTCTCGTCGCCATCTGACTGGCCGCGGCCGCCTCAAGTGGCTTTGAGTTGTGCGTGACAGTTTTGAATCAACATGCGCTTCCTAGTCGCATGTAGCGCGATTGCACTGCTACTGAGCGGTGTCTTCGCTGATCAAGCGCCTCAGACGGCGACGAATGCCAATGGGATCCTAGAGAGTGACGTGGTGAGTGTCTGTCCGGCCCAAGACAAGCGCGTATTGCGGCGAGACGCAACGAATGCGTACACTAGCGACATCATCACGCACAATTGCACAGTGGTGGGTCAGCTCAACGTGTCCGAGTCTGGTGTCCTGGAAGCAAGCAGTCAAGCCCTCGATGGCGTGCTAAGTCACCCTGATGCACCGGAATTGTGCGTTTACCTGCTTTCCTTGGAATGTTCCTTGCTGATATGGAGACTAGTTGACTAACCGCCATGCGTGTCATTAGGAACTTTGCGTACAACAGACTAGTCTTCTTCTCGAACGACGTGCCCGCCACCACTACGAGCTCACTGTAAGTATGCGGAGAGGCCAGAGAAGGCGAGAAACGCCTGACACTATATTGACCGCTGACACCACACCTTCGACTAGAAGCCTTCAAGGCAACCGCCTGACTGACCTCGACGATGTGACTCTACCACCATCGCTGCAGTATTTGTACGTACACCATAATTGCGCACTCGAATTGCAGTGGATTGACACAATGATTCATTGACAGGAACCTCGAGAACTGCCTCATCACATCCTTGGCGACTGCGGCATTCCCAGAAACTCTACAGACGCTGTAAGAACTCTTCAATGATTCGTTGCACAGGGAAAATGCGAGGTCTGACCTTGTTGTCGTGGATTGTAGACGCCTTGGCAGCAATGCTCTCTACATGCCAGCCAAGATCAAGTTTCCCAAGTCTCTTCGTGTGCTGTACGTCTTCAACGGTGCTGACACTAGATCAAATCGCTATCAAACCGATATCTCATGCCGAATGTTATCTAGGGCTATGGAGAATCAGCCTCTGCAATCCGTTGACAGTCTCGAGCTACCATCGAAGCTCCAAACTTTGTACGTTGCTTGCATTTGCCGAGTCAGAAGCTGTTGTGTCACTGATCATTTCGTTCAATAATAAACAGGATCATTCATAGCACTAATCTCTCCTCATTAAACACCACCAAGACCCTCCCAGACTCCATTGTCGAGCTGTATGTCTGCTTTGCCAACTCTAGCGCCGTTTGATACATAACTAACTTGTTCGCATTCGCTGATCAGCAACGTCGCTCACAACAGCTTGACCAAATTTCCAAATATGTACTCCTTCCCATCGATTGCTCAAGTGTAAGTAGCCCAATGGGATAGGAACGCCCTAATGCTGATTCGATTTGCTTCTCTAGCAACATCTCGTTCAATTCGATCGAGTCTATCAAAGGGATCCACTTCCCAAAGACGCTCAAGCGACTTGATCTTCGTGGAAACCCACTTCAAGAACTCGAGATCGCTCGATCCGACCTCGCAATGTTTCAAGAAACGTCCTACTTACTACCGACGGTCTCTCAAACCGTATGCCGCTCTTCAAGTGCAAAACGTGTTCGTATTGAGAACACTGAGATTTGTGTCCTCGAAGATGCTGAGTTCAACCGCTTGTATGAGCATTTGGCATCGGGGAATCGATCAGAAGCCACCAACTCATCATCTCCCTCGGACGATACCAAGACAACACTGACTCCAATCCCGACGGAAGCAGCCCAGCCATCAGCTCTCGATGATGAACAAACGCAAAAGCCATTTTCTTGGACGTTCCTCATTATCGGAATCGTCACGATCGTGATGGCGGTCATGGGCATCATCAGTATGCTCTCCTGGAAACACCGAGAGATGCGCAAGAAGATGAAGAAGATGATCGACCGCGCCAATGGACTACGCACCTCCAGCTTCAACGGGGATCTACTGCGCGCGGTAGGACTGGAAGGTGAGCTTATTGCCCCTCGATATGAGTCCAATGGGATCAAGATCCTACGCGTTCTCGGGAAAGCCGGAGGCGGAATCGTCTATCTATCGGAGCTTCGCCGCCCCCAAGAAGGTGAAGACGGTGAGCAGCGCACCAGTAAGATCCCAGATAATCGGATTTCTTCAGGGGATCTTGAAGGGATGTCCGCAGGAGAGCAACTTGTGACTCTCAATCGCATGGTTCCTGAGCAAAGCGGTGAAAACAGTCGCGGTCTCGTGTCGTTCATCCAGGAAATCCAACTCATGTCCCAACTCAACCACCCCAAGATCATCTCGTTCATGGGGATTTGCTGGAACACGCTCGCCGATGTCTCTATGGTGACGGAATATCTCCCCAACGGTGACTTGCGCACACTTCTCAAGGTGGAAAAGGAGCGACAAGCATTTGGACATCGTCGTCGACTGCGATGGATGGATTCCCATACATCGTTTGCGCCCACCATGTCCATCCCAGCGAATGTGCTACCCTCCAAGTCGTCCATTGCACTCGATATCGTCGAGGGATTGGTCTATCTGCAGTCATTTGAGCCAGCCGTGATTCACCACGAGCTGCGATCCAAGAACATTCTCTTCAGCGCACAATACGACGCTAAGACCTGCAACTTTGGCGCCCCCTGCGAGTACCAGCTCGACGTCACGCGCACCACCACCATGGACACTGTTGCGTGGATCGCCCCAGAGGTTCTACGAGGTGAGCGATACACTGTCAAGTCGGATATCTACTCCTTCGGGATCATTCTCACGGAGTTGGCCACGTGCTCCGTGCCTTTCGAAGATATGGCGAACGCGGCGATCGTTCTCAAGGTCACCAACGACGACGAGCGCCCGAGTCTCGACGATGCCGAGTGTCCAGACCAAATCAAGCGTCTTGCACGCCTCTGCATGAGCGGCAAGCCGGAGGAACGCCCGAGTGCCGTGCAACTCCATCGAGACCTTCGAGGCTTCCATCAAGTGTAGCCATTCGTGGATGAGTCTCTGTCAGTAGCCAGTTTGGTTCCATATCTGATTCGCACCTGTCGCATCTATTCTCAGAAACTAGGTTTTTTGATGACATCAACAAGTGAGGTTTTGAGGTTGGTTGGTGTTGGAGAAGGGGCTACTATTGAAGATGTGGTTATGCAAGTGGAAGGCCGACAGCCACGGGGTCGTTGGAAGTCGAAGACGGCGGCAGGCGACGACAGCGACGCGCAAGTACCTCACCATGGACACAGAGAGCAAGGAATTGATGCGCGAATGGCTCGTGCGCAGTCTGGAACCAGTGTACGTGCCCCTACTCTCATTTTTCCGGTCGAAAACGGACCAACGACCGAGGAATGACGGGCCAATGCGTCGTTGACGGCTTTCTCACGTGGTGCTGTTGTGTAGATGCGATGCGGACCCGGAAGTGTTGAGTAAATACGTGTTGGCATTGGTCCAGAACAACCCACACAAGGAAGGTCTGCAGGAGACGTGTATAACCAAGTTGGAGGAGTTCCTCGGAGACGGTATGTACCCTTTCGTGGGCATTGCCAAGGTGATGAGGCAATTCACATGCTGACTCGATGATGCTTTGTATAGAAACGACGCCGTTTGTGGCGCGTCTCTTCCGTGCGCTTGAAACGGGCGAGTACCGCAACGAAGAAGGCCAGGAGCAGGAAGCGCAGGCATCCACGGGACAAGACGACCGAGACGATTCGTCCCGAAGAAGATCACGGACGGGTTCCGATGATGACGACGAGCACCGTCGGTTTAACAAGCGTCGTCGTGACGATGAGTACTCGCGTGATTACAGCCCACGCGAAGGCGGCCGACGAGAAGGCTACGGCGGACGTGACGGCGGACGTGGCGCGCGTGGACCTCGTGAATGGGATCGGGAAGGCCGTGAACGCGGCTATCCGATGGATCGTCGTCGTAATTATCCTCCAGAGTGGGGCATGCCTCCTCAGGGCATGGGCATGTGGCCGCCACACCCGCACTTTCCGCCTCCTCGAGGTGGCTTTCCTCCTCACCCAATGGGTGACTTTGATCCAAACACATACAACCCAGAGAACCCTGGCATGATGCCTCCTCCTCACATGATGATGCCGCGTGGTCCATTTTATCCGTACGGCGGTCGTGGAGGACGAGGACGTGGTGGTTACCATGGTGGTCGTGGTGCTGGTGGTCCAAAGACTGACGGTGAAGGCGCATCGCCAGGTGAGGCCAACGGCGCTGCTACTCCAGCTCCTGTTGGAGCTCGAACGACGCTTCGTGTCACCAATGTCGACCCAAAGTATGTGAATATGACCAAGCTGAGCCTGCATTTCTCCAAGTTCGGCAATGTGGTGAACGTGCAAATGCGACCGAACTACCGATGTGCATACGTGCAATATACGACTGAGGAAGAGGCCAAGAAGGCGTTCCACTCACCAATCCCAGTGTGTAACAACCGCTTCATCGAAGTGAAGTGGGCCAAGTACGACGCCAAGGATCCTCAAGGAGCACCTAGCGAAGAAACGGAGGAAGGCAAGAGCGCAGCGGGTGAAGATGGCAAGACAACTGATGGAGAATCTAAGACCGAAGAAGACCAGTCTGCTGTGGATACGACACCTGAGAAGGAGATGACGCCGGATGAATTGCGAGCAGCTGCATTAGAAAAGGGCCGAAAAGTCCTTGAAGAGAAGCGTGAGTTGTTGGAAAAGCAGCGTCAGCTGATGAAACAGAAGGAAGAGTTGCTGAAACGACAGTTGGCGCAGCAGAAAGAGCTTCTGGAACGAATGAGTCAGAACCCAGCGAGTGTCTCAGCAGCGGAGAAGCGTGAGCTCTTGACCAAGATCACTTCGTTATCCGAAGAACTCAAGGCATTGCAGCCTCGACGTGATGACCAGAACAAATTGACGGGCTTGAAGGCTGAGCTGAGTGCTTTGGAAGCGGAAGCGGCTTCGACCGGAGCTCCGTACGGTGGTCGTGGTCCAGCTCGCGGTGGAGGTCGATGGACGCCTACTGGCGGCCGTGGATTCTACCGTGGTGGCCGTGGTGGTCGTGGCGGTGGCCGTAGCCCCTACGGACATTACTCGAACGCACTGGATAACCGCACCACGATCGTCAAGGTTGAAAACTTGCCAGAGGAAGCACGGGATCCAAGCGTCTTGGAGCAGCACTTCGGCTCGTTTGGTGCTGTTGAACGGGTGGTTGTTGATGCGAGCGCCCCAGATCAAGGCTACATCAAGTTCCAGGATCGCTACTCAGGGCAAACGGCAATGACACGAGGCGGTGTGTACGGCGAGACTCAACTACAGCTCTCGTGGGTTGAGGCCCAGGATGCTCCAGCAGGCTTGGCCAATTCCGATAGCGGTGCTGCTCCTGCTTCCGAATCAATACAGGCTTCGGACGCCAACACAGCCAACGGTGAATCCACAGAGGTGAGTTTTTCCCGTGACACTAATGGCGTTGTGTGACTGACGAGTACTTTGTGATGCTAGGTCTCAGCCAGTGCATAAGGAGGTATCTGTTAGCGTCTGTCGTGAGAGACAGTAGGATTAAAGAGTTTACTTGAAATGCAATTACAGCAGCAGGGCATGCGAGTCCTCTGGATACACACGAAACTATGGTACAGTCATTAATTTACTATTGCGAGCTCTTGATGTCTTCATCGTCAAACTCGGGGTATCCTTGGGGTCGTCTCATATTGAGGTTCCTCAGAAATACGGAGTCCTTGATGGGCATAGTCGCTTTGCCGTAAGGAAGTGTGTTGAGAAGCTGACGCAACGCACTGTTGGTCAGATCTCCATCGCCCTTCATCGTGTACCAGCTCACGACTGGTGGAAGCACAAACTTCTTGTACGGATTCTCTGGGTCCAACGCGTCTTTGGTCCTTGCAAAGCGCATGGCGTGCGTCATGATGTTGTCTTTGTGATACACGAATTTGAGATGCGAGCCTTCGTGTGGGATGCTGCTCGCTGACCAGGTGGTCATACCGCCATGGGCGCTGAAGCTCCCGTGAGTGACGTTGCCGTCCATGGTCCAGATGACGACTTGCTCGAGGTCGTGACGATGGCCACCGATGAGAGTTGCTTCGTCTTTTTGGAAGTAGAGCGTGAAGAAATGACTGCAGTACTTGATGTTATCGGCGACACGACACGCGTAGCGGTGATACGTATTCGAGTACTCGAGGAAATCGTCGCGTTTACAGACATCATAGTTGCCGCCGTCGGTCTCCAGGCCTCGGTTCGGCTCACCAGAGCGACTAATGACGGCCGCTGGGTAGCAGCCATTGTCATCCATGTCAAAGAGTGGCGTAATCGACGAGATGTCCACGTGCTTGGGCCATGAGCGCGAGAGACTCGGGAAGACGTCACCTGTGATTACCTCGAAACCAATCCCACTGGCGAGTGGCACAATAGCAAGCACGATCGTAGAGACCAAGCAACGGACTGCCATCGCTGGTGTGTGGGCGGCTGAGCGCAGGATTTTGTAAAATGGCGTGGGTTGACTGAGGCACGGTATTCTCATGGAGGATAAATCCGTTGGAGTTGGTTGGTCGGTTGGACTGGATTCACGAAACACGCTGGACGTCCAGTGCTTTGGGCCTGGCTTTCTGTCAAATGCCGCGTCAGTGCCAGCGTTCGCCAGGTGGATGTAGCCATGTTGCCTTCTATGATCGCAGCATTGCGCCAGCGTCTCAGATAAAGATGATTGGCCGAAAGCAAGCTAAAAATTTCAATTTGACCAATCAGAGAATTGTGCCTGGATTTCTTGAGCTCGGCGGAACTCGCAGTGACTTCGCGCAACAAACCAGTCACCAGAGCATGCGATGGATGATAGTCGTCTCATACTGGATCGCACCGTGAGAAGAATGGCTCTCTTGGTGAAAATTTGCAGAGTTTTGACGAGATTAAACAAAAGATTTCGAGGGGAACACGAGCGGCACTTGACATCCGGACCAACGATGCCGACGTAATCCATGACGACCCCGAGCGCCCTGTGCTCTCTTTTGTGACACGGCACCAGCCGGAGAGACCGTATTGCTCGGCGTGTGGCGAGCGTCCAGTGAGTCAGGACCTGAGACCTGAGAGCCAGGAACGAAGGTTGCTCGAAGGTATTGTTCCAAATGTCGCAGCAATGCGGTCAGTTAGTCAGGGGCAATGATTACGCTTTTGAACGGGGGAGGGCCAGGCTTTGGACTAGAACAAATCACCATGGGCTCATCCCCATCTCACCATCGTCTGCCTTCTCCATGAAGAATCCCGACGTGCACGTCTACGGCAGGATACGGTAAATCTGCGCCTGTTCTCGCCGCTACAATACCCCCCTTGGTCATTTTCGATGACCGCTCTGATTGATGACTCGAATGAGACTCCAGGACCTCTTGGCGTGATCATGCGATCGCACGACACTCTTGAGTCATTCTCTTTCACTACTCTCTACCTCGAGTGTCTCCGTCTGTCCACAAAAACTTGCCCCTGGTGGTGTTGAAGCAATCATCCTGGTGTCTGTTCGTGCGACATTCGTGTCACCTTCCATACACTTGACCAACATTCTTTCCTGTTCACCAAGTAGATTGCGCTCCAGTGACCAACTGCACACGCAGTAAGCAGACCGAGGAATTGCGCGTCTTGATGACGACGCCACGCGCGCAGGACGCGCCGCAGACGCCCTCCGACGCCGACAGAAGCGAGTATGTGCGTCTAGAAGAGGGTGGCCGGCGTTCCGAGGCCGTACCGCTCTCCGATGGCGCGTTTTCGAGTGCCACCACCGCGTCATCCGCGGCGTCGTCGGGCATTCCGCGGTCCAACGAGCGTCTGGCGTACTTCCACCGCAACCAGACCGTCGAAGTGCTCCCACGCTCGCATAGCAGTCATCAGCCGGCGCTCAAGACCGACAAGACCGATTCCGAACTCTTTCGAACCTTCACGAGCTCGGCGCCGCTCAGTGGACGTCTGCGTCAGCGACTGTTGGATAATGACTCGATGGACCCGCCTGCCACGCCGCGGACGACGCGAGCGGCAGTGAATAGAAGCCCACAGCTCCGTCGACTGCCGAGTGTGGGTGCTGGACTCCCGCGAACCTCGAGTTGGCATGTCTTCTACCGCAATCTCCCGCGTACCTTGCGATTCCGACTCAATACACGATCGACCACGCGATACATTGACCCATCCAATGCGGCGTCTTTGCGAGATCGACTGCGTGCACAGCGAGAAGAAGTCGCGCGATTTTTGCGTGAGCCAGAAGAAGAGTTCCAGACGGATATGACGTCAGACACATTCCCACCAGCGCCGACACTTCAGAGAGAGCGAAGCAACTTTGAAGATGCCAGCAAGTACCTAGATCATCCAGCGGTGAGCACGCCATCCTCTGGCATGCACGGGCCATCGACGCCGGGTATGTCCTTGATCAGTCGTTCCTTCACCGCCGATAGACAAACGGACCAAGAGAGTTCCAACAATCGAGGACGTGCCAGCAGTATGTTCTCGGTGGATTCAGCCGGGCCAAATCAGCCGTCGTACCGAATTGTGAAGATCAATCCAGACGAACGACTTGAACGACTGCTTCCACCAACCAACGCCGCAGAGGACGGAAACGGAACCGGCGAAGTGATCTTCCCGCCAAACGAAGTCAAGACGTCCAAGTACTCCTGGTGGAGTTTCGTACCAGTGTTTCTTTACTTGACGTTCCAGAAGACCGCCAACTTGTACTTCTTGCTGATCGGTATCTTCCAGATGATCCCGGATATCTCACCAACGGATGGTGTGCCGCTCCAGTTCCTTCCTCTGGCCATTGTCACCATTATCGATGCTTTTTTTGCTGGTTATGAAGACTACAAGCGTCACTTGGCCGATGACCAAGCAAACTCAGCGCCGACGAGACACTTCAACCGTGAATTGCGCGAGTTTGAGGACGTGCAGTGGCGAGATCTCCAGGTTGGTGGCTTTGTCAAGATTCTCAACCACGAGACCATTCCAGCTGATGTGCTGATTCTTTCGGTCGTTCCCGCGGAAGGAAGTCGAACGGGTGGCAACTCTGGCGTCTGCTACGTCGAGACGAAGAACCTGGATGGTGAAACAAATCTGAAGCTGAGAGAAGCGCCACGGCTAACGAGACACATGTTCGATTCCGAGGAGGAAGTTGGTGAAGTCGTACAGGGTTATCTCGAGAGCGAGATGCCGAATGGTGATATCAACCGATATTCGGGCACTCTCTACATCGATCAGACTGAGTCGCTTCTTGAAACGACTCCAAACGATCAAGAGGCAGGCAGTATCGGTATCCCAATCACACTCAAGAACATGCTTCTTCGTGGAAGTAAACTCCGTAACACCAAGTGCGCATACGGTCTCGTGGTCAACACTGGTGTGGACTCCAAGATCATGATGAGCTCAGGTGACGAGTTTCCGGTGAAGATATCTTCGATCGACGAAATGACAAACAAGCAGGTCATTATCGTCGTCTTCCTTCTTGCAGTCATGTCGTTGATTGGTGCTATTGGTGATCATCAGTGGCTTGGCCAAGTGAACTTGCCGCCTGAGGTGGATCCATCCGACATCCCGAAGAGTATTATCGGTACCTTCGTCTACTTCTTCACGACGCTTGCTTCGATTGTGCCGATCACCCTTTACGTATCGATTACAATGGTGAAGGCCTTGCAGGCATATTTCATGGAGCATGATCTGGATATGTATGATGCAGAGAGCGACATCCCAATGGTGGTCCGAAATATGCAGTTGAACGAGCAGTTGGGTCAGATTTCGCACATTTTCTCGGACAAGACGGGCACGTTGACGTGTAACAAGATGGAATTCCGCAAGTGTAGTATCCATGGTGTGAGCTATGGTAAAGGAACTACGGCGATCGGTCTTGCAGCTCGCATGCGTGATGATTACAAGGGTAACCCCACTGACGACAGTGACGACGAGTCCACGGACGTCGACGATGAGATTATGGCCTGCCCAGCTCCCAACGTGAACTTCCGCGATCGCGGACTTTGGCAAGCGATGAAAGCTGGTGATGAGCGCACCACCCAAATTCGCGACTTCTTTCGCCATCTTGCGCTCTGTCACGGTGTTCTGATCGAGCACTTGGACGCCCAACCAGATGACATGGAGCATCCTCCGATCATTTACTCTGCGTCATCTCCTGATGAGCAAGCGCTTGTGTCCGGTGCCAAATACTTTGGTTTCGAGTTTGTCAACCGTGAACCAGGCAGTGTCTCAGTAAAGACTCCTGAGGGGGTGATCGAACAGTACGAGGTTCTGGAAGTGTTTGAGTTCGACTCGACCCGAAAGCGTATGACAGTGGTGGTTCACAAGCGCAAGACTGACGAAGAGCTCATGCAGATGTCTGAAGATGACGATGAAGAAGTGCTGGTGCTCACGAAGGGTGCTGACAGCGTCTTGTTCCCTCGACTCAATGAGTCGCCTGCCAATGTTGCGATCAAGGAAACGACGGTTGAGCACTTGGAATCGTTTGCGCGTGATGGTTTGCGAACTCTGGTGATTTGCTCGAAGGTTCTCCCGATGCGGGAGTGGGAGGAATTCCATCTCCGTTACCGTCGTGCGTGTTCGGATTTACAGGAAGTGGAAGCGAAGTCGCGAGGTGAGCCAAATATCATCGATAACCTGGAGGAAGAGATGGAGCAGAACTTGATGCTTCTCGGTGCGACCGCTATTGAAGATCGTCTTCAAGATGGTGTCCCTGAAGCAATGGAGCAACTCGCTCGAGCTGGTATTAGTATTTGGGTTCTCACTGGTGACATGGAAGAAACGGCAATCAACATTGGATACGCGTGTCGACTCCTGAACAATGACATGCAGCGTCATGTTATCAACTCTTCTCGATACCGAACCAAGGGTCAAATCCTCCGTCAACTCGACAAGATCTTCCATGAGATCTACGAGCACAAGAGTCCAAGCAGTAGCGATGAAGACGATGACGGTGTATCATCAAGCCTTCCACTTGACGCAGAACACGCTTTGGTGATTGATGGTGCGAGTCTCACTTTGGTGTTGGCAGATCCGCTTTACAACTTGCATCTCTTGCGAGTAGCGTTGCTGTGTAAGGTGGTTGTTGCTTGTCGTGTGTCCCCGCAACAGAAGGCCCAGCTTGTCGAATTGGTGAAGCTCAACGTCCCTGATTCGCATACGCTTTCTATTGGCGACGGTGCGAACGACGTTCCGATGATTCAGAGTGCGCATATCGGTATCGGTATCAGCGGTCAAGAGGGTATGCAGGCTGTGAACAGCTCGGACTACGCGCTTGGTCAGTTCCGTTTCCTGAGCACGTTGCTGTTGACGCATGGACGCTGGAATTACAACCGTATCTCGGCATTGGTCGTGTATACGTTCTACAAGAACGTCGTGTACAACGTCTCGATGTTTTGGTACTGCCTGAGTCCTTCAGCGTACTCGGGAACGATGATCTACTCGGCACTCATCCAGCAGGGATATAACCTCATCTTCACTGCTTTGCCAATTATGGCCTACTCAGTGCTTGATCGCGATGTACCGAAAAGCGTGTGTCTCGAATATCCAGCTCTGTATCACCCTGCGACGCGTGCACGATCTCTGTTCTCGTACACAATGTTCTGGAAGTGGATCTTCTTGGCGTTCATTGACTCGGTAGGCGTATATTTCGCGATTCTTGCGACTGCGTACAATGTGATGCGTGATGGCGAGTCCGTGGAGTACACAGTTCTACAGAGCGTTGGCTGGACCATGCTCTGTGTCGTCGTGAATGTGCGTTTCTGCTTGATGGTGAACTCGTGGGATGTGATCGAGGCTGCTGGGATCATTATCACAATTGTGATGCTCTACCTCTTCCAGTACATCGTGGACTTGATTTCCTGGACGACTCCCGACTACAACACGTACTCCTTCCCGTGGATCTTCGGTCGATGGATCTTCTGGCTGGGTCCTTTGCTCGCTGTCATCGGCATTTTCGCAAAGAACATCTTCTACGAAGGAGTCCGACGTCGCTTCTTCCCCGACTACATGGATCTGGTCAAGGAGAAGTTGTACGTGACTACCGAAGAAGACCCTGAGTCGAAGGATGACCTGAAGAAGTACTCGCCTCCGGCACCATCCTACTTGAGTCCAGAACTCATGACCATGCTTGACTACCGCGACCGTCGTGAGCAAGAACGTGCTCCAGTTCGTTTCACTGCTCCTGGCCGTTCGCATCTGTATCACGGCTTCGCTTTTGATCGACCAGCCTATGTGGTCGGTTGGATGTTGGCGAATGGAGGTCCGTCAGCTAATGGTAACGCAAATGGTCCATCACGTCGCAAGAGTATGAATCCTGATGTGCGCAAGCGGATCCTCAGCTCGGACGACCCAGTGATCTTTGAGAACGAACGCTACCAGCCATTCTTCGGATTCGGCAGCACCTATCCAGGTTACTTGCTTCCGACGGATCGCAACCGATGGAGCAACCGCTCCGGCAAGCTCAGCGCCATGTCGATTCCATTGGCAGGTCTTGAGTTGAACATGGACGTTCCAGGGTGTGACGACGAAGGCTGGGTGTACGAGAAGGATTTCAAGTTCTTCCCATCAGTGCCACCAGTAAAACCAGGTGAAGATGATGAAACGGAAGAAGAAGGCCGGAAGTCTCGTCCTTCGAGCAAGAGGGGCAAGAAGGTGACTGTGCTTCGTGGATTCGTGCGACGTCGTGAGTGGGTGTTGTCCGAGAAGTACAAGCAACTTGCCCGTGAGCGTGAAGAACGTATCTTGGCAGCGTCAGAATTGCTACAAAAGGAGGGTGAAGACCTAGATGCCCTATGTCAAGACGATCTGCGCGCGTCAACACTATCGTCGAAGCGTCGAGTGTGTCTGTAGAGGTAGAGATTAATCTTCATGGGAAGACCTGGACGAGTTCTTTTATGGATTACAACGTAGTTTACACAATACACAATGAATAGAGTATGCGTTTCAAGTCACATTCTCGAGCTATCGTCTACTAACTCTCTTGCCACTGAGACCATGTCCATCTGAGCAGGTCATGCAGCACAAGAGCTCGAGCATGTTGTTTTCGATCCCGGCGCTTGGCATCCTTTCCTTTACTTTGCTGTACCAGAACGGCCTCAGGGACGACGCATGCTTGCGGCTGGCTGTGTTCATGAACGCCTGCAGAGCTAGTCGACGGTTAGCTTCGAGTTTCTGCACGCACCCTGACGTCGGTGAGGTGCGCTGCGACGTCGAGGAACACCAACAGTTTATCTGGTTGACCCTGCTCGATCCCTGATTCCGGCAACATTAGTTCTCTCGTAATCATCATAATCGTGTGGTTCACCCCCACCGAGTTTCTGCGGGATCTTCTGACCATAATATGCTGATGTAACATGCTGATGTAACATGCTGTAATGAACACGACCGGAGGGCTAGAACATAGTACATGCATTTCATCCATCTCGATTTTAAACACGGAAGTCCTCGCCTAGGACACGAACTTCTGAAAGGTTGGCGTCGTGAAGGTTGGCGCCGTGGACAAAGTGGCGTCATTGGCAATTCACTCCTGCATGAGTTTCTGGTCGTTGCGATCGCGGAAATACGTGCACAGATTCACCTGAGGAAGCAGCGGCAGGCTCTCGGGTCCATTCCGTTCTCCGTTCTTGGTAATGTCTGAGATGCTGCAAAAAGGGAACTGAAGTCGACGACGCCCTTGGCAAAGATGACCTGTGCCGTTTCACACTCTCGTCCAAGTATGCATGTATGGACCTGAATGGATGCTTTCGTTGATGACAACGTAGCGTACACAGAACACACGACGAATAGAGTATGCACGTCCCGTATGGAGTCCTGAGTCTTCATGATCGGACTAACTCGTCTCGTCCTTGCCACGGTCCATCAGAATCGGACAGGCGGCGCAAGAACCTCACCATCTCGCTTTCGATCTCCATAAATGGAGTCTCCTTCATCCTCATAATGGGCCAGAAACCCCTCAAGTGCACCGCATGCTCATGGCTGGCCGAGTTCACAAATGCTTGCAGAACCAAGCGATGGTTCGCTTCAGGCGTAGTGCCACCAGGCAAGAACTCAGCGATACCACGCAGTCGGTACAGGTACTCCATGAACGTCTCTTCTCGTCGTTTTGTGGCGTTTGCAAGCATTTCTCGGACAGCAAACTCATTGATGACGGTCGCGTACTCTTGCACGAGGAGCTCTCCCGACTTTTCGATGGTGAGATTGGGGATGCTTGCTCGCATTCGCTCGTACCAGGCAGCCGCATTGCCATCCAGGCACAAGTGAGGGACGTCACATTTCTGTGACTGGGACCAGCTTCGGAGGCTCAACACCTGCGACCCAGTCAACTCAAAGCAAAATATCCTCCACCAGTAGCGCACCCCAGTATCCAATTAGCCATATTCGACACGACCCGTGAACTTGGACAGCCTCATGTGCTCGAGAGTGATATTCCCCTTGGGGAAGCGGGAAGTGTTGGTCCATCCATCCAACCTCGTCTTCGATCGATGGCGTTTCGTGGCTAATAGCCTTTTCGTTGTCCCGAGTGCGCTCAGGCTCTTGGTATCGCGTCACATTGCGTTCGGCATGGACTGACGGCTTCCATCGGCGTCGGTGTCGAGAGCGACGACGACCGCGCGCCTAGTGAGCAGAGGTCATGCGAAAGCTGTTGGAGACCTTCCGATGGCCTTTTGTAGAAAGATTTCCTCAGAGGGTAAGCGAAAGTCTTCCGTCTCCCCATGACAAGATACGGTCAGTTGTTTGGATATGGTACATGTATTTACATCCATCTCTAGTCTACATGCAAGTCCTCGTCTAGGACACAAACTTCTGGAAGGCTGGCGTCGTGGACAGTGCGGCGTCGTTGGCGATGGCGTTGAGAATGTCAGCGAACTGGTTCTCGCGCTCTTTCATGAGTTGCTGGTTGTGACGACCACGGAAGTACGTGCGCAGGTTGGCCTGAGGAAGCGGCGGCAGACTCTCCGTTCCATTCAGCTCCGCGTACAAGGCCTTGAAGTCGTTGTAGCGATGCTTGATGCCCTCGGCGTTCGGCTCGCTGGATGGATGGATGTGGTAGTACACAATGCCTTCTTCCGTGATAGACACGCCGCTGATGAGGTACTTGCCGTTCTTTGCTGGTGAGGAAGCTGAGGCAGCCTCACTCTCTGGCTCGACAGACGCTGGAACGGAGGCATTGCTCGCTGGTGCGGAAGGCACAGCAGCGGCGGTGACCGAGGTAGGAGGGGCATGGGCGGCTGGGTTCGTGACTGGGGTGGATTGATTGCAGCCCATAGTGTCTTGAGTACCGAGTGGTAAAGAGGAGGTCGAGCTGGGTAGCTGGAAGAGAGCAAATCGCCGAGTGCGTTCGCCAATTGAGTGGAGAGGCTCGTGTTCTTCCGCCTTCGCCTCCAGAGAGCAGGATCTCCATTCAAGTACAGAGCACCAGGTGGTTCGACCGTCTGAATCTCTCCTTATGCATTACTCTTATACTCTAGCGGCAGAGAGTCCTCGCATGGCGTGGACTCTCTTCTCCATGACCGACCAGCTGTCTCTTCAAGATCCCACATCAACTGACATCCTACCGGTAAGTGTACCCATCTTGCCTCTCTCCCTGGCTCACTTGCGCTGGACACGCCACACGAGCAGACTCTTGTCGCTGCTGCCGATGCTCACGAGTCGACTGTCGTCGCAGGTAAACACGACGTTGCTCACATTCATACTGTGGCCGCGTAAGATGTGCTGCTCGGAGTGTTTCGAGAGACACGGGTAGTTGTACACGCGCACTTGGCCGGTGTTGGTCGCTGAAACCAGCAAAGGCAGGGAATGGGCTTTCGTGACGGCGTAGACGTACTCGTCTTCCTTGGCAAAGTCCCAGAGACCCTGCGTGGGCCAGGAGAAGACGCAGCTCTGTGTGTGCCACGCCGTGTCCTTCATACTCGACGGCGTCGTGATCGCCGTGCCGTCCAGTGTACTGATGAAGAGCAGCTCGTACACGTCGCTGTTGATGCGGAGTGCGCTACTGTCAGCTGCAAAGTCCAGATGTAGCACCTTCCCGCTGCTCTTGGAGAATTTGAATCGCAGTGCAAAGTTGTCGAGCGTCGAGTAGAAGTAGACGCAGTGATCGGCTGAGCCAAGAGCCAGAAGCGTCAAGTCGGGCGAGA
This sequence comes from Pythium oligandrum, assembly GCA_020085045.1. NCBI lineage: Eukaryota > Oomycota > Peronosporomycetes > Pythiales > Pythiaceae > Pythium > Pythium oligandrum. The sequence goes on from JAHRIK010000002.1 coordinate 2,136,021, forward strand.
ACTTGATGCCCAGCACACTCTGCTTGGCGTCGCGGCCTTCGTGGAGGATCTCTAGAGTCACGGCGTCAAGAATCACGAACGCGCCGTCTTTATTCGCTCCTGAAGCCGTAGGGCCACCGGTACTACTGCCGAAACCCACGGCGATCCACTTGCCATCAGTCGAGTACGCCACACTGCGGAGCCCACCGTCAAGAGTGAGCTTCACCACGACCTCGCGTCGGGTCAGATCCCACACACGGACAGTCTGGTCCTCGCCGGCGGTCACAACAAGCTCTGGACGCTGAGGATGCGCGTCGATCGCTACGAGCTCCGTGTGATCAAAGTGGCTCTCCGTCACGAGACTCGTGTCTTTGGTCAGTCGCGAGAACTCGAGCAGTTCTCCGCCTTTGGTGCCAACCAACACGCGGTCTTCCGCGAGATCCCAGTGCAAAGAGCGCACGACAGCGCTCTGTGGAGCCGGCTTGACGTCGTGGATGCTGAAATCTACCACGGGCGTGAGCGTCTTGGACCAGAACTTGATGTGACCGTCCTTCCCGCCACTCACGCAGCCCTCGGAAGTCGCGTGGATGGCGTAGACAGCCCCTTCATGGGCCGGAATTGCTCGTGTGACGACACCAGACTCCCACACGTAGAGATGACCTGTGAGGCAGCCAGTGACAACTAGTGCACCGATCGAAGCGCCGCAGAGCACCGATTGTTGCTGGGCCTTGGTGCCAAAGACGCCGTCGGTGGCCACGAGAGTGGGGGCATCCAAGCGCCAGAAGGTCACGTGGTCTTTACCGCCTGTGACGACGTGGAACGGAGAAGCAGAGACGTCATCAACCCAACAGACGAAGAACACGGGTTGACGTGTGGTCCTGGAGCTCGCGAGCAACGCTGCGTCGCTCCAGAGCCCCGTGGCCGACTGATACACAGCAATAGAGTGAAATTCGTCCTGTCCAACAGATGCTAGGAGCTTGTGACTCGTATCGAACGCCAAGTAGCTCACGGCTCGGGCATGGAACGCACTGAGGACGGCGAGTGAGCTACAGGACGCACCGTCCCAGAGATGGATGCGTGGACGCTCGCTCTGCAAGTGTTGACCACAGATCTCGCCGGTGGCGACGACACTGCCGTCACGAGACGCTGCTAAACTTACGATCGGACGCGAGTGACCGCGATAGAACTGCTGACGATGGATGCGACGATCGTAGTGGATCGCTAGACAACCAGTATGGTACACTACGTGCTTGGTCTTGGTATATGCGGCGTTGTTGCGTACATCCGCACTTCGAAGACCGAATACTGTGTCGAGTTCGAAATTGAGTGTCTGAGCGACGCCATCTGCGTCAGTTGGCTCCGGTGTCTCGCTCGAAGGCGGGACGATGGCGCTTAGGAATGGCTTGATCTCCGCGGGAGGAAGATTCACGAAGGCTTCTGGTATAAACATGCCTTCTCGTAGCATATCCGGGTCGTCGTCGAGGTCTTTTACCACCGAAGCATTGCCCGTCGCGGCGCTGTCATCCTGCCCATAAGCCATACGCGTCCGAGTCTTGCGCCACTGAAAGATACAGCGATCCGAGCGTCCGATGCTCAGACAATGCGCACCATTTGCCTGTCCAGAGAACCCTACGCGTGCGATTGCACCGTGATGACCGACATACGTCTTGTATCCAGCGCCTTTGACAAACGCCGGGTATTTAAACAGGTTTAAGTGCCCATGAGACGTACCAGCGGCCAGCACAGCACCCGAGAGCTCCTTGGAGGACCCTGGGACTGACGCTGCACTCGTCGTGATCTGAATCTGCGCCGCCATCGCCGCGTGACTCGGCCAAATGCCCTGGTTCGACCAGTTGTAGACGGTCGAACACGTCTCCCATTGCTGGTTCTTGAGCGCCGACGCACTCGCGACGTGTGAGCCCGTCGTAATGTCGGCGAAAAGCAGCTCAAATGCACCGCAATTGGATCGAATGTACTGCGAATCGCTGGCGATGTCGATGTGAGTGATCCACGCCTTGTGCTTATTGAAAACGGCGCGTTTGGTGTAATTATTGGGGACGTCGTAGATGTACACGCAGTTGTCGAGTGCTCCAACAACCAGCGATTGGTTGTCAGGCGAGTACTGGACCACGCTGATCGACTGCTTGGTGTCACGTGTCTCGTACACGAGCTCCACACTCGCTCCTCGGTCCTCGAATACGAGAAGACTCCCGTCTTTCTTGTGGCGTTTACCTGTAGCACCACTGCCTAGGCCTACCGCAATAAAGTCACCGTCGTATGAGTACGCACACGCGCGGCTGGCTGTGTCGAGTGACTTGGCGAGGATCTGCACGTGACGCGTAAGGTCCCAGACCCGAAGGATTGCGTCGTCACCCGTGGTGCAGAAGCGCTCTTTCGACGGACAGACACCAAGTCCGTGGAGTTCGTGGTAGCTGTGGGCCTCGATCGTCGTGATTTCAAGACCATCGGACGTTTTGGGGAGTATTTGCGACCCATCGAGAGACGAGAGCTGATGGATACTACTCCCACGCGTGCCGATCACGAGCTTGTTCTTGTCGAAATCCCAGAACACACTGCGAATCGCGTATTTACTGGTGTTGAACTCACTAAACTCGGCCAGGCACTCGAGATCCGCACTCCAGAGCTTGACGAGGCCGTCTTTCCCGCCACTGACAACATGAAATGGGCTCTTTGGGACGCAGTAGAGCGCTGCAATGCTGCGTGTGTGCGCGGGGACAATGCTTGCGAGCTCTACGCCCTTGAAGCGATACAGATCACCGCTCGTCGTGCCCACCAAGGCGTCTTTTCCGCAAAAGACGACTGCAAGAAACGACTGCAAGACTCCTTTCTTGCCCAGCAAGGCGTCTTTCTTGACTAAATGGTGCCCTGAGAGTCGCCAGAACGTGATTCGCTTGACACCAACTGTACAAAGCATACTGGCGTGCGTATCCTGCTCAAACGCCAGACCCAGAACGCGTCCTGGGGCGATCCCCGTGACGGAATGAGCCAGTAAAATACCGCTTGCCCAGTCATAGACAGCCAGCGAGTTTTGTTGGTCGAGTCCGACGCTTGCCAGCAGGTTTCCTGTTGGGTTAAACCGCAACTCGGCTATCCCATGTCGATGGAAACCACGCAGTGATGACAGGACCTCCATTGTGTCCACTCGCCACACGTGAATCACGGGCGAGACACCCATTTGACCAGAGGCCACGAGCTCCAGCGTCTTGTACCCCGACATGGCCTCATTCTTTCCCTCCTCATCTTCTTCGCCTGTGGCTGTGGTCGGATGACTTGTACTCTTCTTCTTCCCATTGCCAAAGTACATGGCGAGTGCTGTGACTTCGTCCGTGTGTTGCTTGAAGTGGCGCTGCAACCAGAGCTTCGTATCTAAAATCACTACCACGTGAGCTGCCGGATACACCAGCCACGGCTTGATGCGGCTCGCAAAGAGATTGTTTCGAGCATCGTGAGCACGATACCCGTAGACCCACTCGAGTTCCAGACTCTCATGTGGCACGCTTGAGAGTTCCGAGTCTCTCTCGTCTGGTGCGTCGGCCGGAGCAACGGCACTTGCGACCCACGGACGCACTGGTACTGCTGCTGGCACTGTGGTCATCTCATTCGACACCTCGCTCGCTTGTTTGTGCTCGAGTAGTTCGAGCGCGTACTCCCCCGCGGTCGCTGCTTCTTGGAACGGCGTCCGAGCCTCGCCTCGGCTCTCTTCCGCCTCGTCATCAGACGTAGGATGTGTCTCGTACTCGGTCAATGCTGTCGGACCCAACGGAGTGAGTCCATCAGACGCCAAAGTCGATGCAAAGTCTTCTTCTTCGTACTCGACGCGCCATTGGAACACACAGCGCTCTTCTTGTGCAATGGACACGACGAATTGGTTGTCACTACTGAAGGATACGCGCGCCAATGCGCTGCTGCCGCCAGCGACACCGTACGCAAGAGCCTGGGGTGAGACGCACGGGTATCGATACAATCGCAAGCGGCCATCGGTGTCTCCGACAACAAGCAAAGGCGCGTTGTTCCCAGCCGACGTTGAACGGCCCATAGCGGAGACACGAGATGCTGTTGCTGTGGTGGGCCACACGCCTTGCACGGCCCAACCGTAGATACACGATGTCGTAAGCCATTCCACGTCTTTGACTGTCGCGAGTCGCGTGATTTCGACCCCCGAAGCACTCTCAAACACCACCATCTCGCCCTTGTTGGTCGCATTCGCTAAGATATACTCGCCTGTGGTCGCAAAGTCGAAGTGACTGAGCACCGCGCTAGTGTCACGCGCTTTGCACTTGCCCTTGGAAGCCCAGTCGTCGGTATTGTAGAGAAACACGAACGCGTCATTGCTATTGACGCCCAGCGTGAGCCCATCGCCTGAGAATCGGACGTTGCGGATGTACTTCTTCGAGTCCTTGGCTTCGTATTTCACAGCAAGCGTAGCTTCGCTTAGTACGGCAAACGCGCCTTGCTTACTGTGATTAAGTCGTTTTACAGCGTGTGCTAGCCGATCAGGAGGCAACTCAGCGTCTTCAGGAGCACCCTGACCGATCGCCAAGAGCGACCCATCAGGGGAATAGGCACATGCTCGTGTTGGTGCGTCCAAAAGTGCCATACGAACCACTCGACGCGCGTTCATATCCCAAATGCGCACCGTTTTATCGTCTCCGGTCGTGCAAAACTCGCGTTTTGTCGGATGCATTGCGAGCCCGTGGAGTTCGTACGCGAAATGTCCGCTTAGCATCGCACCAAAGTGTAGATTCGAGCCGTCACTCGCTGCGATCTCATAGATTTCCGCCCCTGACGTCGCCACGAGAAGCTTAGCACCACCATCAGGCGATGGTACAAGACTGCGCACACGAGAGGAGATACTGCCAAGCGCTTCCATGTCGAATTGTGCGCCTGGCTCGAGGCGTTTGCTCCAGAAGCGGATCTTACCGTCCTTACCGCCACTAAGGATACCACCAGGGAATGCTTGGAGCACGTTGACAGCCGTGGCATGTGCGTACAGCACTTTGATGCAGTTTCTGCCTTCAAACACCAGGATTTGACCACGTGTTGATCCAGCCAGGACCATACTCGCATCTCCTGGCACTGGTGCGAGACTCAGCAGCGTCTGAACTTTCGCTTTCCGTCCCAGAACACCAGGGCGCTTGTAAAAGAGCGCGTGCTCGCTTGTGTAGCGCTCATCGCTCTCTCGGGCCCAGAAGAAGAGATGGCGACGTCCTGAGGTCACAAACTGCGTCGCACTGAGCACAACACACGCGTGGACTGGCTCCCGACCACAACGGCCGGTGAAGATGAGTGCCGGCGGCTTGTTCCACTCAATTGATGCGGTATTGCCTGTAGTAGAAGTCGTTGACGCGGAAGCCATTGTCTCCCACTGATACACAGCGACACAATTGAACGCGTCCTGACCGACAGAGATGAGTGTGCGGCCATTGGGCATCCAGGCGAGGTGCGCCACGCCTTGACGATGGAAGCCACGCACAGCACTGAGTGTCGATCCAAGCGTATTCGTGTTCCACACGACGATCTTGGGGATGGCACCGCGTTCACCTGTAGCAACAATGTGGCGGTTGACCGGATGCACGGCGACGCACTGCACCAAGTCCGAGTGATGGAACACAAAACACTGCTTGTGCTCAATGACGTCGTAGAGCACAGCCACGTTGCCTGCAGGATATACGATCTCGGCGGGCGTGACGTACTTGACAATGTTACGGAGGTCGCTGTTAAAGCCATAGATCCAGTCAAGTTCGAGGCCTGCGGCGGGTGCATTCGGATTCAGTGTCGGTGGAGCACTTGGCGCGGCGTTGGGCACGGCTGCCTGCCAGGGCTGCGCGGGCGCTGGCTCGTCCTGGTAGAAGTACGGTGCCTTGGCGTCTTGAGGGAAGCCTGGATCGCGTTGACGCACTTTTAGGGCATAGAGGTCGTCGGAAATACCGTCGGGACCAGCTACGAGGGGATGAATCGCACTCTCCACCTCGAGATCGCTGTCGTCACGGTCGTTGGTCTCGACGAGTTCACCTGGTGAGTCGAAATAGTCAATCCAGGACGTCATTTCTGGGGTTGTTTCTGCAAATTTCAGGAATTCCGCAAGGATCAAGTAGTCTTCGGGTCCATGTTTCTGAGCTTTGTGGAAGGCATGCAGTGCCATGTCTTCGAGCACGAGCTCTGTGGGACACAACACACCGGACGAGAGCTTGCAGAGCCCCGTGAGTGTCGAACGCAGCGCCAGAGTGAGCTCGTCGATTGAAATCTGGCTGCTCTCGTTGAAATCGTAGCAATTGTACACGACTAGGACGCACAAATCACAGTTTATCAATCTGGAAAAGAGGAAAAGCGAGCCAAACAGCCACTTACACGTGAGCTTTTGTCGAATTGTCATTGCAGACATGATGGCAATCGTGCCAAGAAACTCGAGCGCATCGACCAGTCCGTTCTAGAGAAGCCGTCAGTACTAGATCCCGTCACTTTCTACTCTTGAAGACGTACCTCGTCCGTATCAAACGCATTGAAGAGCGGAATCGTGAGCTGGTCCATGTCGATCTTGGCATGGATCTCGAGCGTGGGCATGAGCGAGCGGCAGATCTCGCACATCTCGTCCTGATTGAGGCCAAAGCCCTCGGCGACGTCGTTGAACGCCTCCCAGAGCTTGTTCACATCCTTTTCCGAGGCTACAAACGCACCAAAAGGGTCAAAATTCACACAAACGTGGCTCATAGCACAGCTTGTCATGTGCGTACCATTGAGGAAGGGCGTCGCCGCCTGCGCATACGCAGCTTTGCCATGAAGCTGGCCCATGGCGAGTCGCGAGTGACGAAAGGGTCGCGATCTTGAAGAGTTGTCAGTCGCTAAGTGCGGTTTCACACTAAGTTCGCAGGTTAATCAAAAGCACAGTCTTCGATACAGGGAATTCCGGAAACTCGAGCGACAGGCTTCTGACACGCGAAGAAAAGGACAAGGCGAGTGATGCAACGACGTCCTTTGTTCTTGTCCGCGTGCGATCATCATCCTCTTCTCCGGTACTCAGATCAGGAAGAGAGTGAAAAGATTCGAAGCTAGGACTCTCGATGAGAACCTAGGGCTTCTTGTCACCCACCGTCGACTTTCGCTTGCGGGAATCTTCACAGCGGAGAGCCCAGGCAGCAAAGACTGGGTTCATGGTCACTCGCGTCGAGTCGACACGAGAGACTTGAAGATGTGATGCTGGCCCAGGGTTACACACGGGTTACGACGGCGGTACCTCCCGTGTACACTCGGCGAGTGTACGAGTCATTTAGTCTTCGCGTAAAATATAACAAAACAAGGTGATTCAACTATACCATTATGTGAGGTGGCAGAATGCAATAGACCTACTAATGATCCTGAATATACTGTATTACCTTGTTATGGAATGCTTGTCCATCCATCATGAGTGGTGTCTGGGGAAAGGCAGAGTTGGACGATGCACAAGCGTCGAAGATGCGGCGGCGGTCGCGTTCCTGGGGGCTGTGATGCAGTGACGGCAGGTAAAACGGCTCTATTCAAGTGGTGTCTTCCAGAGTGTCCAAGTAGCACTGCTTCAGACTCTGATTTGAGCTCGTAACGCCGCCTCGTACCAAATGAAGCTTTTGACGATCCTCTCCGTCGTATGCGCTGCTGTCGCTGGCTCTGTGCGCGCTGATGACTTCCCAAAGCTCGATGAAGCCTGGCCCAAGAACGTGGACATCCGCTCGATCACGCCGGTGCTCGACACGGACACGGATTCGTGTTTGCCAAGCGCCATGGTGAGTCGCACTGGTCAGCAGAACGGAGGTCTCAAGCCAAGCGGTCAGATCGTCGGCAAGTGCTACAACCACGACTTTATGAATCTCTCCAACTCGTACCACCGCTACGCGTGCCAGAACAGTAATGGAAGCCAGTACTGCGCGCATTTGTTCGCGTATTACTTCCTCAAGGACCAGAAGATCAACTTCATCGAGAGTGGACATCGTCACGACTTGGAGCAGGTCGCAGTCTGGACAATCAACGGACGTGTCTCTCATGGCAGCTACAGTGCCCACGGCAAGATGTACGCCAAGGCGGCGAGTGACATCCCGAACCAGGACGGCCACCTCAAGTTCGTGTACCACAAGGACGGCACGGGTACCCACGCGTTCCGCTTTGCCAAGAACAACGAAGACGCGGAGAACCCACTGCGGACGTTCGTGTTCCCGACGGTTGTGAGCTGGTACACGATGAAGGGCGACGGCATCGACAATGCTGGTCTTCGAGACAAGATGAACAGTCACAACTACGGCAGCGCCACGATGCCGATCAAGGACAGCACGTTCCTCAACAACATCAACAACTTTCGTCCGTCGGGTTTCCCCGTCTTCACGCAGGACAGTGTCAACAACTCGCAGTAACTAATTCATACAAGAGCTCGTACCAGAGAGCATTTACTATTGACACGAGACTGCGGAGATTGCTTGTTAAGCCTGACGTATGTTCTCTAGAAGCCTGACAACCTACAGTAAATGATCTTCATACTTGGGAAGACTACGTACTGAGGCTGAGCCAGGTCCGCTAGGAAGGTTCAAAAGGCTCAACGATCTACGTGTGCGTGTAATCCATCAACTCGGCCCCTCTTCTGTCGAGTCAGACGTGAAAGGACCATCGTAAGGAATCGTTGACTCGTGTGATCATCCGTTCCGGGTCAAGGATTCGACTACCGTTTACTTGTCAGCTGGTCGAGGGACTGGTGCACTCGCCGGCCAAGTAGGGCGTCACAGCATCCGTCAGCGAGACGTCTTCGAGGGAATCTCCCGCAGCCATCTTCGCAACCGCCTCGAACGACTCGCAACTGGCCCTTTGCGCTCGGTGGGCCCTGTAATCAGACGACGGAATCTTCAGGCCCGCATCTTGACGCGCGGACTCATCCTCACCGTTTTCCGTCGATTTCCCACCTCCCCAAACCCAAAATTCGAAATACCACCCTCTGCATTCTGTGTTTTTAGGGTTACATTTATCAAAACACGCTGTGATTCGTATCAGCATTCGTTTCAACTACAACTTTTTCTGGAATGAATAGCCAACATCGCAGCTAGATTTGGTTAATGAATGCATCCTTGAGGATTTGCCATCGTGTGCATCAAAGCATCACCACTCAAAGTGACCTGGGGCTCTTCTCTTCTCCGGCAAGTTCAAGAAGTCTGCGATGCGCAAGAAGCGGACGACGGCCACAGTCTGCTTCCAGAAGCCATTTGCCAAGACGCCACCATGAACTGGTCCGCCATCCTCTCGCTCTGCGTCGCCGCCACCCTCAGTTCCGTCCACGCCGATGACTTCCCCAAGCTCGACGAGGCCATGCCTCGTAACATCGACATCCGTAGCATCACGCCCATGATCGACACGGACACAGACTCGTGTTTGCCGAGCGCTATGGTCAGCCGCACGGGTGCGCAGAACGCCGGATTGGACCCTGAGTGGGCCAGTTTGGTCAAGGGCTGTCGCAACAACGACTTCATGAACCTCTCCAACACGTACCATCGCTACGTGTGCCAGAACAACAACGGCAACCAGTACTGCGCACACTTGTTCGCGTACTACTTCCTCAAGGACCAGTCAGTGAATCTCATTCCAAGTGGTCACAAGAACGACTTGGAGCAGGTTGCTGTTTGGACGATCAACGGTCGTGTGTCGCATGGCAGCTACAGTGCTCACGGCAAGATGTACAACAAGGCCGCGAGCGAGATTCCAACCCAGGACGGTCATCTCAAGTTTGTGTACCACAAGGACGGTGGTAGTACGCACTGCTTCCGCTTCGCTGGTAACAACGAGTTCGCCGAGAACCCCGCGGGTACCTTTGTGACGCCAACGATTGTGAGTTGGTACACGATGAAGGGCGACGGTATTGATAACGGTGGCCTTCGCGACCGTATGAACAACTACAACTACGGTAGTGCCACGATGCCGATCAAGGACAGCACGTTCCTTAACAACGTCAACACGTACAAGCCAGCTGAGTTCCCAGTCTTCACCCAGGACAGCGTGAACAACTCCCAGTAGACTCGAAGTAGTCCAGTTTTGTCGTCTGTGTAGTTGTCGTGATGGAATAATTTACGCCGTTTAGTTACTCAGAAGCGTGTCGTTTGCTCTTGACAGTCATGTCATCATGTGTCAAGCCATCTGCTTGATGTGGCGAATCTTTTGACCAAGTGCAACAGGTGGGCAACGCTACCTTGTCATGAGTACGAGTCCATCCCGCGATGTCCTGATTGCGGTAAGAAAGCAGGCCAGGCGACTGATCCTTAGCAGGAGGATGCTTGCAGCGGGCTGACTGACTGACTGACTCGCCAGTGCACAGCCATCGCCATTCTCCATTTTGCTTCATCCTGCCAACTCGACGACCTTCCCAAGTGCAAACCAATGAAGTGGATCGCCTTGCTCGCTTCTATCGCCTTGCTCGGCCGTGTTCGTGGTGATGATTTCCCCAAGCTCGATGCCGCGCCACCCAAGAACATCGATATCTCGTCCATCACGCCAGTTCTCGACATGGACACGGACTCGTGTCTTCCAAGTGCCGCCATCAGTCGTACTGGGGCCCAGAACGGAGGTCTCAACCCAAGCGGAAGTATCACTGGCGGCTGCCGACGCTCGGATTTCATGAACTATTCCAACACGTACCACCGTTACGCGTGTATCAGCAGCAACGGCAACCAGTACTGCGGGCACTTCTTCGCCTACTACTTCCTCAAGGACCAGGTACTGAGCACGGTTGGTGGTGGCCACCGTCACGATATTGAGCAGGTTGGTATCTGGACAACCAACGGCCGAGTCACCCACGGTGGCTTCAGCGCCCATGGGGCCATGACGAATCTCCCGGCTAACCAGATCCCTCAAGAAGGTGGTCGCCTCAAATTCGTGTACCACAAGGACGGAGTGGCAACGCACGCGATCCGCTTTGCCAAGACTAATGAGGCTGTTGAGAACCCAACAGGAGCCTTCGTCGTGCCTACACTGGTGAGCTGGTTCACGATGAAGGCCGACAGTATCAACAACGCTGGACTGCGCAACAACTTGAACTCGTTTGACTACGGCAACGCCAACATGCCGATCAAGGACAGCAACTTCCTGAACAGCTTGAATAAGTTCCGTCCAGCCGAGTATCCTGCGTTTACACAGGCCAGCGTCGACAACTCTCAGTAAAACCTAGGAATTCCGGTGCGATGTTGAGTAATAATATAACGTGACAATTGACTCTTGGAGGTAACCTGGCCCTGGCAAACCCACCCAACATTCCGGCACCAATCCTATTCACCGAGACCAACTGGTATTGCGTGATGCCACGACACTCCCGGCCTCTGTTCCAGGATGAACGTATACGTGTACACAAGCCACGGAAAGTCGCACCTAGGTTCAAACGGCGTCACGACCCCAGCGTCCCGGGAGATGAGAATCTTGGGAAAGCCCCGCAAAGGTCACTGCCTCGTCAAGTCCGAAACAGAGGGGTCCATCCCGAGTAAACTGTGAGTGCTCCATCTTCCCAGCCGCTTGGCGTGTGCGTGGGAATCAGACGCGGAAACTTATCATGGCCGTTTTCTGTCGTTTCCAGAATCCCCTAAAGCAAAACTCGGAACACCAGTCCCGCGTCAAAATACCAAAACACGAGAGTTTACATCCTCTTGGAACTGGTATAATGCGCGAAAAAAAACCTGTTTTGAATCAAAATACAAAATAGCACCACACATTGCGACGTTTGCTCATCTGAATGATGTCCTGGAGAGTATCACCATCCAAAGTGACCCAGGATACCTCTGCGCAACTCTACTACGGCAAGTTCAAGAACTACACGATGCGTAAGAAGAGGGCAATGTCACCCACCGCCGCAGTCTCAGTCTCCCTCCAAGCGTCATTTATCAACTCGCCACCATGAACTGGTCCGCCATCCTCTCGCTCTGTGTCGCCGCCGCCCTCGGTTCCGTCCACGCCGATGACTTCCCCAAGCTCGACGAGGCCATGCCTCGTAACATCGACATTCGTGCCATCACGCCCGTGGTTGACACGGATACCGATGGCTGTCTCCCAAGCGCCATGGTGAGCCGCACCGGTCAGCAGAACGGTGGTTTGGCTCCTGGTTGGAGCAACCTCACCAAGGGCTGTCGCAACAACGACTTCATGAACCTCTCCAACACGTACCATCGTTACGTGTGCCAGAACAACAACGGCAACCAGTACTGCGCGCACTTGTTCGCGTACTACTTCCTCAAGGATCAGTCGGTCAACCTCATTCCAAGTGGTCACAAGCACGACTTGGAGCAGGTTGCTGTTTGGACGATCAACGGTCGTGTGTCGCATGGCAGCTACAGTGCTCACGGCAAGATGTACAGCAAGCCAGCAAGCGAGATCCCAACCCAGGACGGCCACCTCAAGTTTGTGTACCACAAGGACGGTGGTAGCACGCACTGCTTCCGCTTCGCTGGTAACAACGAGTTCGCCGAGAACCCCGCGGGTACCTTTGTGACGCCAACGGTTGTGAGTTGGTACACGATGAAGGGCGACGGTATTGATAACGGTGGCCTTCGTGACAAGATGAACAACTACAACTACGGCAGCGCTTCGATGCCGATCAAGGACGGCTCGTTCCTTAACAACGTCAACACGTACAAGCCAGGCGAGTTCCCAACGTTCACCCAGGACAGTGTGAACAACTCCCAGTAGACTCGAAGTAGTCCAGTTTTGTCGTCGTTTTTCTAATTGTGGAGATGGAATACTAGTTACCTCCCGTTTTGTTCATTTGGCAAGTGTTATAAATCGTTTTCTGAGCTTGCTCAGGAAATGCCGATATCTGACAAAGGCATCGTTTCCTGGAGCTTGTTCGACTAATGTCGCTCGCCCGGTATCATCATCATGACGATCGTTTGCCTCAACGAGATCAACGCAGGCCCGTTTTGTGCGGTGGAATCTACAATCCCAGCGCTTGTGGTCAGCTGAACGCACACAATTGCACCAGGTCCAGAAAGACGTGGCCAGGTTCAAGCAGCTCGACGACCGCTAGGCTCAGGAACTTGAAGCTCCATCGAAAGCCTTGGGTTCATCTTTCCCGCTGCTGCGTGTCGATTACTCGTCATCTGGTCGAGTGAACTGTATCCTGGGTAGCCGGACACTTTGAGCGTCATACCGTCCTCCCACCCGCAGTCTCCATGCATGAATCAGAACGGCCAGGACTATATACAGTACTCGAATTTATACCAGAGGCAGTTTTCTGTATGTTCTGAATTCCTAACATTCAGTTTTCAGAGTACACAGTTCACGATCAAAATACGGTATGCATTACATACAAAACGACCAATGAACCTACGCTGTTCTGGACTATACTGACAAAACCATATCGCGTTTTGATAACGTAGCGCATCTTTCATGATGTCCATCAAAGCATCATCACCCAAGCGCAACTCTTTTACGGCAAGTTCAAGAAGTACGCAAAGTGGCAAAGGAAGTTGACCGAGAGACCAGACTGAGCGTCAACCCAAGCGTCATTTCTCAATCTACCGCACGATGAAGTGGTCCGCCATCCTCTCGCTCTGTGTCGCCGCCGTCCTAGGTTCGGCCCACGCCGATGACTTCCCCAAGCTCGACGAGGCCATGCCCAAGAACGTCGACATCCGCGGTATTACGCCCGTGATCGACACGGATATGGATTCGTGTCTTCCTAGTGCCATGGTCAGTCGTACTGGTCAGCAGAACGGCGGGTTGGAACCAGCGTGGGCCAGTTTGGTCAAGGGATGTCGCAACAACGACTTCATGAAGCTCTCCAACACGTACCATCGTTACGTATGCCAGACGAGTAACAACAACCAGTACTGTGCGCACTTGTTTGCGTACTACTTCCTCAAGGATCAGTCGGTCAACCTGATTCCAAGCGGTCATAAGCATGACCTGGAATATGTCGCAGTGTGGACAATTAATGGACGCATGACGCATGGTAGCTACAGCGCTCATGGCAAGACCTACAACAAGCCAGCGAGCGAAATTCCAACCCAAGACGGTCATCTCAAGTTCGTGTATCACAAGGACGGTGGCTTGACGCACTGCTTTAGATTCGCGCAGAAGAACGAGAACGCAGAGAATCCAGCGGGTACCTTCGTCTTGCCGACGCTTGCGAGCTGGTATACGATGAAAGGCGATGGTATCGACAATGCCGGTCTTCGTAACAAGTTGAACAGCTACAGCTATGGGAATGCGAACATGCCGCTCAAGGACGGCAAGTTCCTCGACAAGGTCAACTCGTTCAAGCCATCCGAGTTTCCAAGCTTCACTGAGGACCATGCAAAGAACTCTCAGTAACCAGGTAGAATTCCAAGAACGTCGTCACCATAACTGTGCTGATAAAACAATTTTCTCCCTGCTACTGCCTCGTATATGCTTGCCTTTCACGCGTTGTTATGCTTTTTGGATCTCAAGCGATACACCTATTCGAGACACAGAATCGGGGGAACGTCATGACCATGGATGGCATCAAGACATTTCAGAATCAGCAAGCGATCGACCTGATATCCATCTGGCATTTGCGACCAATCGTCTGATTAGCTCCTCTTCCTGCGCAACAGCACATCGTACAGTGCTAAATGGCTTCCTGCTGGCGGACTAACACAGGTGAACTCCCTCGACAAGTTTCCTTATCCATCCTTTTCTGTGCTTGCACCAGATACAACGTCGATGTCCTGATAGTCACGCACCGAATCTCATGATCACGAGAGTCGCTAAACGGACATGGTCATCCATGTGACTCGTGTGAGCTCTCTAACCACTCTCATTCTTCAATTTCCTTCTTCCGACGCAACCCACTCTTCCTCCAATACAGCTATGAAGTGGGCCGCGCTCCTTGTCTTCTCCGCCGCCTTGCTCTCCACTGTCCGCGGCGACGACTTCCCCAAGCTCGATGCTGCACCACCAAAGAACATTGACATCTCGTCCATTACGCCAGTTCTTGACATGGACACGGACTCGTGTCTTCCAAGTGCGGCCATCAGTCGGAGTGGACAGCAGAATGGCGGCCTCAAGCCAACTGGAAAGATTACTGGTGGTTGTCGTCGCGGGGACTTCATGGACTTCTCAAACACGTACCATCGCTACGCGTGTGTGAACGGCAACGGCAACCAGTACTGTGGCCACTTCTTCGCTTACTACTTCCTCAAGGATCAAGCCGTCCCCACGTTTGGCGGTGGCCATCGCCACGACCTCGAGCAGATCGGTATCTGGACCGTCAATGGCCGAGTCACCCACGGTGGCTTCAGTGCCCATGGCAAGATGGAGAACCGCCCAGTGGACCAGATTCCGCAGGAAGGTGGTCGCCTCAAGTTTGTCTACCACAAGGACGGAGTGGTGACGCACGCGATCCGCTTTGGCAAGACCAACGAAGGCGCCGAGAACCCAACGGGAGCCTTCGTTGTGCCCACATTGGTGAGCTGGTTCACGATGAAGGGCGATACCATCGACAACGCTGGACTGCGTAACAACTTGAACTCGTTTGACTACGGCAACGCCAACATGCCGATCAAGGACAACAACTTCTTGAGCAACTTGAACAAGTTTCGTCCATCCGACTTTCCAGAGTTTACGCAAGAGAGTATCGACACCTCCCAGTAAACCACGATCGGTCGACGTAGATCGTTTTTTATGTAGTGCTGTTTGTCCGGAAATCCACCCTCAGTCATTGTTCACCGTTTTCCTCTGTGCGTTGAAGCTGGCCAGCGTATGTACTCTAGATGACACCGATATGGGTGCACATTATGATCCTGCTGCAGCATCACGGCATGTCGTCGCGACGGAACTTGAAGGAGGGTGCTGTGGCCCTTTGAATTTGTGTGCTGTGCCGTGAAGAGCTTTCTAGTCATGATCATTATTCAATCTACCGCACGATGAAGTGGTCTGCCATCCTCGTCGTGTGTCTCGCCGCCGCCCTCGATTCCGTCCACGCGGATGACTTTCCCAAGCTCGATGAAGCCTTGCCTCGTAACATCGACATTCGTGGCATCACGCCGCTAATTGATACGGATACTGATTCGTGCTTGCCAAGCGCCATGATCAGCCGCACTGGCCAGCAGAACGGTGGGCTGGCGCCAGCGTGGGCCAGTTTGGTCAAGGGCTGCCGTAACAACGACCTCTTGAACCTCTCCAACACGTACCACCGCTACGCCTGTAAGAACAGCGATGGGCGTCAGTACTGCGCACATTTGTTCGCGTATTATTTCCTCAAGGACCAGTCGGTGAACCTCATTCCAAGCGGTCACAAGAACGATTTGGAGCAAGTCGCGGTCTGGACAATCGATGGGCGCATTTCGCACGGCAGTTTCAGTGCGCACGTTAAGCTCCAGACAAAACCGGCCGACCAGCTGGACAAGCAAGACGGCCATCTCAAGTTTGTGTACCACAAGGACGGTGGCTTGACGCACTGCTTCCGCTTCGCCAAGCCAAATGAGGTAGCTGAAAACCCAGCCGGCGCCTGGGTACTGCCGACACTCGTGAGCTGGTACACGATGCAGGGTGACGGCATCGACAACGCTGGACTGCGTGACAAGTTCAACAACTACGACTACGGCACTGCATCGCTGCAGATCAAAGACAGCGGCTTCCGCTGGAACATCAACACGTTCCGACCATCCGAGTTTCCAGAGTTCTCGGACGATGATGTGAGCAATTCCCAGTAATAACCCTAGCAAAGGAGCGAAGCCCATGGATTTCGGATCGAGCGACTTTGTCCAGGATTTAGTGCAACAAAACCGACACAAAGACATTATGTTGGAGTTTGTATGAGTGTCTACTTGTTTTGGATGTTTTCATTGTGTCATTCTGAGTTTTCCTCTTCCTTTTCTCACATGAACCCTTTCATGTCTTCGTCCGTGAACGTCGGGTACTCTTTTGGCTTGGCGTCGTTCAGATTACGCAGGAAATTAGCGTCCACGAGCGGATTGTGCGCACTGCCAAAATTGAGATTGCTCATCGTATTGCGTAGCTTCTCGTTGTTCAAGTCACCGTCCCCCTTCATGGTGTACCAGCTCACGACGGGAGGCAAGACGAACTTGGCGTATGCATTCTCAGCGCCCTTAGCGTCAACTGCCAGTGCAATTTGCATTTTGTGCTTGTAGTACACAAACATAAGGTGCTGATCCTGTTTTGGAATGCCCCCAAGAGGCTCGGTCTGCTTTGCACCGGCGCTGCCATGCGTGACGATGCCATCCGTCGTCCACACGGTCACATGCTCCCAGTCGTGACGATGTCCAGCAGGGTCATATCCTGGCACCACTTGATCCTTCTGGAAGTAGAGTGCGAACACATGAGCACAGTACTTCTTAGTGCTGTTGATTTGACAGGCATACCGATGGTACGAGTTCGATTACTCGAGAAATTCCTTCTTGTTACGGCAGCTACCAGTGATACTGCCCGTCGTCTTGAGGCCTCCGTTCTGCTTGCCCTCGCGACTCACGGCGACACTGGGGTAGCACGAGTCCTTGTCAAAGTCAATCAGTGGAGAAAGGGAGCGGATATCCATGTTCTTGGGGAGAGCTTCGTCCATCTTGGGAAAGTCGTGGGCTTCGGTGATAGCTGCCTGGAGAGCGAGGGCGAGGAAGGCGTTGAGAGCAGCAGGCTTCATGGCTGTGGTGCCTTGAGTAGTAGTGGCTTGGCTGGTTGTTGGCTAAATGGTTAATGGTCCAACGTATCCGCGTCGATCATTGACAACTTCGATCCAGTTAAGGAGACCAGAAACTTGATGGGTGTCTTGCTCATTCCTCTAGCGTTGGACGACACTCAGCGCCAGCGCATTCGTCTCATTGCACATCGGATTGTAGACAATTACTAGCACAGAAGCCACTTACATCAGCCTATAAGATAAGTGAGAGCAGACACGCGTGTGTGTTACCGTCTCAGATGGCGATGGACGGTTTCTGCCACGTCAGTCGTGACAACTTTCAGCCAATGGCTGGATGAGTGTCAATGGTGTGTCACGCCAGTCTTGACTCACACCACGTCGTGCCACCTCAGCTACTGAGCTGACTCAGTTGGGAGTGCGTGTTGATCCTGACTCACTGCGTTGGAACAGAAGATCTCTTACCAGGGCAATACGCATGGCTTTTGCACACCGTTAGTCCCTATATAGATAGTTCGAGGCGATCAGTTCCGAGAGGTTGTCCGACTCATTCCTTTCTAGAGAGAACCTATTGGCAAAGACTACTGGACCCCACTTAGTAGGGCAGGAATTTAGCTATGGAGTTTCGGTTTAACTCAATAGACGTCACAGTGAGAGTCGCTAAAGATCGGCCAAACCGGCGCCTATCGGCTCATTAATCACTACACATTACTTTATGACATGCCGCTACGCTGGATCTTCACCGATACCCGCCGACACATTCATTCCTTTCTAGTCGATACATCTTTCACATCTCTCTCTCTCTCTCTCACTGTGACGTCTATTGAGTTAAACCGAAACTCCATAGATATCATTCACACCAGAACAGAGAGTTTGCTGTTTGGTTTTCTTTTGTATTTTGCACTTTATGTTACGTCACAGGAAGATCTACAACTGTACAATCGACTACATACGTGGTTGTTTACTTCGATTGGATCATGTCAGCGTCTGTGAACGTCGGGTACCCCTCTGGCTTGAGGCTGTTTAGGTTGCGCAGGAAATCGCCGTCCAGAAGCGGACAGTGAGCGCTACCAAAGTTTAGCCCGTTCATCATATTGCGCAGTGTTTCGTTGTCCAGGGCACCGTCGCCCTGCATGCTGTACCAGCTCACAACAGGAGGTAAGACGAACTGCTTGTATGGGTTTTCTGCCTCCGCCTGGTCATCAGCATCAGCAAAGCGCATGGCGTGCGTCTGTATGTCGTCCTTGTGGTACACGAAGAGAAGGTGCTGGTCCTCATTCGGGATGGCATCAAAGGACGCAGTCTTGCCACCTCCGTGAGCACTCGCGCTGCCGTGAGTGACAATACCATCAGTGGTCCACACTGTCACATGTTCCCAGTCGTGACGATGGCCCAAGCCAAGAAGAGTCGCCTGGTCCTTCTGGAAGTAGAGCGCAAACATGTGACCACAGTATTTCTTCCCTTTGTAGTTGGCGCACACGTAGCGATAGTAAGTGTTGGAGTACTCCAGGAAGTCTTCCTTATCCCGACAGCCTCCGGCGATGTTACCAGTCGTCTTAAGACCACCGTTCTGCTTACCCTCGCGGCTTACAGCCGTGCTCGGGAGGCACGAGTCCTCATCAAAGTCAAGCAGAGGAGTAATCGAGCGGATGTCGATGTTCTTGGGCAAGGCTTCGTCCATCTTGGGGAAGTCGTGGGCGTAGGTGGCGGTGGCCTGGAGACCGATAGCGAGAAAAGTGAGGAATGTGGCTGGTTTCATGGTTGAGGAGTTCTTGCTGTGACTTAGTTGGTCAGCGGCAAAAGGCGCAATGAGCTGAGCCGTTACCTTGCATCGACCGGTGATCCCCAGGCTTTGGCGATGTGTTCTTCTTGCAGCATTCGCTTCGATCGTCCATATGCTTAACCGTCGTCCATTGTAGCCGGCCAAAGCAGTCGCCATTTACAGTCGCGAGTTTGAACAGCAAGAAGGTTGCGAGAGATCTCGAATCATATGGCTGTGGAATCCAGTGACCAGTTGGTTCCTGCCACGTCACTGACACACTTCAACTTGTGACTTGACCAATCATTGCTCCAGTCCAGTCGTGACGTGGCTTATCCAATTAGTGAAAAGTAGCCAGTCCAGTGAGTCAAGATATCCTGGTCAACGACTACCACATGGTATGTGACTAATATTTACGTCAGTGTCGTCCAGGTCACGATTTTGTGTTTGCATCAGCCACCAGAGATGGACGAATCAGTGAGAGTCAGCACGAAAAACCAGCCATGTACATCAAGATATTGTGTTGGCTAACTAAAAGTGCAGAACACGTGTTACGAAGACTGCTTCAATCGGTTACTGCGAGCCTGTAGCATCCTGATTCGTGAACGTGGGGTACGCACTTGGCTTGCCTCCATTCAAGTTGGCAATAAACTTGGCGTCAACAAGAGGGTTGAGTGCTTTACCAAAATTGAACGAGTTCATCTTTGTTCTCAAGGCTATGTTGTTCATTACGCCGTCACCCTTCATGGTGTACCAGCTTACGACTGGAGGCAAGACAAACTCGCCATAGTCATTTTCTGCCTGGGCGCCTTCAGTTGCGAAGCGTATGGCGTGCCCCTGTACTCCGTCCTTGTGATAGATAAACATGAGGGGGTTCGACGAATCACAGCAGTTTGAGCCACTCAATTGTAACAGTACAGGCTGACTCAGCTCAAGACCTGCCACAGCAGCCACAGCGGTAACGTGTCAGGTCTGAATCGTGACTTCATGAGCAACTGAAACCACCATGGGAAGATAAAAAGAGATAACACCCTGCCGTCGAGCTACTTCATCGTATCTGATTCTAACACTCAGTTTTTCTCAAGGTCAAGTAAAAAAAAAAGCATTTATTCGTTTGTGCATCTACTGAACTATTATCCTACATCGAATACACTTACTGCGAGCCCTTGACATCCTCATCGTCAAACTGAGGGTACCCCTTCGGCTTGGCTTCGTTCAGATTATCCAAGAAATCACCATCCAGAAGCGGGTTGTGGGCGTCGCCAAAGTCGAGACTGTTCATCAGGCCACGCAAGGCATCATTGGTCATGTTGCCGTCGCCCTGCATAGTGTACCAGCTCACAACGGCAGGCAGGACAAAGTCGCCGTACGAGTTCTCGGCGTCTTCGTCGGGGTTCTTCTCAGCGAAACGCATCGAGTGCGTTGTCGGTTCGTCCTTGTGGAATACAAACTTGATATGCTCGCCCGAGTGTGGGATCTGATCGATAGGCTTCACTGCCGCGTCACCGTGGGCACTGGCGCTGGCATGCGTGACGACACCGTCGGTTGTCCACACAGCGACATATTCAAAGTCGTGACGGTGTCCGAAAGGGTCCAGTCCGTCGACCATTTGATCCTTCTGGAAATACAGAGCAAACATGTGGCCGCAGTATTTCTTCTTCTCGTGGTCTCGACACGCATAGCGGTGGTACGAGATTGAGTAGTCGAGGAACTCTTTGTTGCGGCAACCGCCTGTGATGAAACCTGTGGTCCGAAGACCACCATTATGGCGACCCACTCGACTCACAGCCGCGCTGGGATAGCACGAGTCGTCGTCGAAGTCAAGTAGTGGCAAGATGGCCTTGATGTCGATGCCCTTTGGCATGGCTTCATCCAATCGGGGAAAGTCGTGGGCTTATGTGATACTCACTTGAATTCCGACGGTGAGGAAAGCGAGAATCGAGGCGAACTTCATGACTGAGAGGAGTCGTTGGGGCGAGGAGGTTGAATCCTTGGAGGAAAATTGCACAATGACCATGTACGGGGTAGTTGTCCCAAGCATGAAGCTACCTGGAAAACACCCGCCGTACTCCACTGTACCCAGTTGCCGTGCGTCGTTGGTTGTTGCCAGCGCACCGCTGGGACCACGTGTTGCGATCAAGTGTATTTTGATATGAAACAACAGCTGATCGATCAGCTTGTTGGCCACGTCAACTTGACCACTTCAACACCCAGTCAACCAATCACAGCCAAGTGTGTGACGTGCCATCCAATCAAAGACGTGATTGGTTGCTGAGTCCGGTGGAAAAGCGCGGAGTCGATGGTTTTGCCACGTGTAAACGTCTGGAACGCGATTGAGTCAGGATTCCGGGCCGGACACATTAGCCACGTGTTTGGGTTCACTGAGGTGGCAAAAGACCTGCCAAAATCGTTAATAGAGCCGACTTAGAAGGAGGTGGCAAAAGACCGGAAATCGTGAATGATACGGGGCAAAAAGAACGGACTATATGCTCACTTCTTACTACTACCCCTTCCTACGACATAGTAGTAAGCAAAGTACGCTTACAGAAGATTGGTGTGAAACAAATCCTTTTCACCAGCTCGTTAGGCACGAAGTTGCTGACGAACCCAGCCTTACTGCGAGTTGTTCACGCTCGCTTGGTCAAACTGCGGGTATCCCGTTGGACGAGACTTGTTGATTTTGTGAGGAAGACGCTGTTCTTGATAGGCATCACGGCCGGCGAGTAATCAAACATGTTGAGCCCATCGATGATTGCACCTGGGAGTGGATACCAGCTATCCACTACCAACGAGACGTACTTGCCGTACGGGTTCTGAACTGCCTCACCGTTCTTGGCGAATCGGAACGAGTGGTTAGTATTCTTGTAGTAGACGAACTTGAGACGCTGGCCATCCTTTGGGATGTCCGCAGCGGCCTTCGGTCCCAATGTGGCCGTACTGCCGTGCGTCACCTTCCCATCTGTGGTCCACACGATCACGTGATCGAAGGCGTGTCTGTGCCCACCACCAACAATCGTTGCCTGGTCTTTGAGGAAGTAGTAGGCGAAGACTGGGCACAATACTTCTTGTTGCCTGACGCTTTGCACGCGTAGCGATGGTAGGTGTTTGAGTAGTCGTAGAACTGCTTCTTGTTGCGGCAGTTGCCCGTAATAGCTCCTTCGTTCTTCTCGCCACCATTTTGCTTAACTTGTCGACTTACTGCAGCGCTTGGGAAGCATGAGTCATTCGTGATGTCAATCAACGGCATGATCGAGCGAATATCGACGTTTGCGAGGCATGACTTCATCGAGGCGTGGGAAGTCGTGCGCGCTGATGGCTGGAATACCCACGACAAACAAGGTGAGGAGCCAGGCAAACTTCATGATCAGTGGGGACTTGGCTTGATCGAAGGAACTTGGAGAATGACCTATCCAGGGCGAGTTCGCCCGCCGATCGACGAGAAGTCCCGAAGGCCTCCGTGGTGGCTACATAGGCAAGCGATGGGGCTCGTTGACTTGAGGGGCTGATCATTTTAGCTGATTGGGTACACTGATGATCTGCCAGGGGTGACTTTACCCGGTTTCCTTTTTTCAGCACCAGTCTTCGGCACACATTGCTGCTTCTAACTTTTTGTTTTGACCATTTGGACACACGTTTATGTGCATTTAGACACTAGTAGGATCGGAATGTACCCAACCAAGAGTGGTTCTCTAGTTGATATCTAAAACCCCTTGATTTGATTAAATTTAGTCTGTCGAAAGACCTGAGTTCTGATCCACCCACCGCGCCTGCAGTTGAAGCGGCTGATGCTACCCAACGATTCCACAACGACAAATAAATCAGCAAGGTACATGACGCTCCGACACTAGGGCTCTGGGTTGGATCAGCTTGAGCGTACGGAGATGCAGCTACCTCAGCTATTACGATGCTTTCCAACGCATAACGCACATGATGTAATGTAAACACCTTTATTGGCGTTGGATTGAAGCAACATGTAGGGGTTTGGTTGATTTGGAGTATCTCAAACCGCACAGCAATTTCGTTGCAGGCCGAGTATGTTCTAATAAGTGGTTAGCCGCTTGGACGGGACATAGATCTGAGTTTCATATTTACGCTTATTACAACGCATTCACTCAATCAGCCCATCCATGCCACGTAGGGTTCATTCGAGCGCTAAGTTTGCTAGTCCACCTGCACGACTAACTGAGGGTTTTCGATCCTAAAGTCTACAGAGAGACCTTGAGGCTGACTTCGTTGAGCTCAGGATACTCGGCTGGACGTCCAGCGTTCATGTTCTTCAAAAAGTGCTCGTCGGCCATTGGATTCGGCACGTTTTCAAAGCCCAGTGCGTTCATCTTCTCGATCATCTTCCTGTTGTCGATGCCTGCTTCACCCTGCATCGTGTGCCAGCTCACCACGGCTGGCAGCACGAAGTAGGCATTCTCATTCTCTGCAGTTTTGTCACCACTGGGGTCAGCAAACCGGAGTGCGTGGCGAGATGATCCTTCTTCGTGGAACACAAACTTGACGCGGTTGAGTTCCTTGGCGACATCAGTAGACATGTACGGCTTCGTCAAGGGTTTGCCTTTGGAAAACGCTGTTGCATGGGTCACCGTGAGCCCCATGGTCCAGATCACAACGTAGTGGAAGTCGTGAGGGTGTGCAGAACCCGCTGTCTCCTTCTCAAAGTAGAGCGCGAACATGTGCCCACAGAGCCAATTGCGGTTGATCTGCTGACATGCATATCGATGGTACGTGTTGGAGTAGTCCATAAAGTCCTTGTTGCGGCAATCGTCGACACTGACGCCTTGAAGACCTAGATTCGGCTCGCCCTTCCGACTAATCGCTGCACTCGGGTAACACGAGTCCGAATCCATATCGAACAGCGGAAGGATAGACTGGAACTTGAATTTTACTGGAACAGATGCGTTTAGCTTCGGGAGGTTCTCGGCAGTCGCCACAGAAGCGTGAAGCGCAGCGGCAACCACAGCAAACAGAGTCGTCCAGTGCATCTTGTGGGTACTAGTAACTGCTCTGGTGTCACTTGCAAAACGAGAAATGGCGACTACCTACGCACAACTTTGGAGACGATCGCTTTGGACAGCTCAAAACTCTCCCCATCAGCGCATTGTGAGTCTTTTGCTGACGTGGTGGTGACTCAATTTCACGTGTCGGTAAGCGAAACTAGTTTTAAAGTAGTTCATTTGGCGTTGAAGTGATATGTCGTACTTCCGCAGATCCGCATCGACTGACGAGACGAAAAAAAAAAACTCTTTCAATCCGTGTGTATTGTGTACTAGGCTTTGCCTATTGCGAGTTCTTCTCGCTCTCGTCGTTGAATTCTGGGAAATGCTTTGGGCGTGCGTTGTTAAGATTCTTGAGGAACACCCCGTCCGAGATTGGATTCGTGGAGCGACTGCTACTGAAGCCAAGCGTGTTCATAGTCGCACGCAATTTGGCATTGTCCGAACCCTCGCACGTCATCGTGTACCAGCTAACCACGTCCGGCAAGACGAAGAAGCCCTTCTTGTTTTCCGCTACACGGTCCTTGGATCGACCTGCGAATCGAATGGCGTGGCGAGAGGAGCCTTCTGTGTGCAATACGAACTTGACATTTGTGCCATCCTTGGCCACGTCCGAGTCGTTGATACTCTTCGTGTCCGCCTCGAGGTGCGACATGGCACTCACATACGTGACGCGGTCGCCTTCCGTCCAAATAATGACGTACTGGAAGTCGTGGGCATGCTTATAGCCCACCGTCTCCTTCTCAAAGTAATACGCAAAGATGTGCCCACAAAATTTGACGCCGCCACGAGCAGTACACGCATAGCGATGGTACGTGTTGGAGTGCTCCAGAAAGTTGGGGTTCTGGCAATCTGAGACTTCAGAGCGTGGAGGGTCGATGCCCTTGTTCACCTCGCCCTTTGAACCGACTACTGCGGCTGGGTAGCACGAGTCATTATCCATATCGAGCAATGGAGTGATTGACTTGATGTTGATGTTCTTGGGCAGTGCCTGCTTGAGCTTGGGGAGGCTTTCAGCGTGCGAGACCCCAGCAAGCATACCGGTAAGCATAGCGAAAATCACGGTCCACTTCATGGTTGAGGCGAGTTGCTCGAGTCGGGAGTTGCTTGAAGAGTGCAAAAGATGGAATGAGCACGGAGTCGCAGCGAAATCTCCTGGCTGTCTCTCTTCGTAGGTTGCCAACTAGATAGTGAGTCAGCATCATTCTGGCTAGTCTCCTGACTCACTCCAGCTCATGATCCCTTACGTAATCCAGTCAATAGGCGTGGCTATTGAGACGAATTACTGCTCTAGAAGCGATGCTATAATAAACCTGAGGTACGTTGCAGACGCATCAGAACTGCCACGGAGACTTCCACGTCAAACATATCAAAACGAAGCTCACACGTCAACATCTCATCATTTCAACCAATCCAAATGCTAGGCCAAATCAGATCTTTATCGGATTGGATAAAATCAATTCGAGTCGGTTCTGTTCTGGCTTTTTCTGATATCTAGAGACCATAGTCGGCTCAGAAATCACGAATTGCGTGGTGACCTGCTCATGACACTGACCGATCTTGCCTCCCTGTGGCTCCGCACAGCGTACTGCCAAAGTATCTGCGCGCGCGTGATGAAGGTTTCCCGCTTGAGGCATCAACAACGCTTCTTTTCGACAATCGTCGACCGATGGACAGGATAGGACAGCGTGAAGAGGAGCTCTTCAACTGATTCTGAGCATTACTCGCGCCAAATGGCAGAGATCAGCGGCGTCAAGTTGACATCAATATCCCTTACATGTCGCTGTCGGTTACTTTCATTCGCCATTTGGCCGTCCCGACCTGAAGCAACCAAGTGATTATGAAGACTCTGACCGCTTTGACGCTCTGTGTGGCTGCGTTGGGTCGGTTTGAACCGGCAGTTGCCCACGATTTCCCAAAATTGGACGCTGCTCTGCCGCTCAACGTGGATATCTCGGCCATATCGCCCGTGATGGACACAGACAAGGACTCGTGCTTGCCAAGCGCCGCTATCAGTCGCACTGGTGACCAGAATGGCGGGCTCAAGCCGACGGGGAAAATGACTGGAGGCTGCTACAACGCAGACTTTATGAACCTCTCCAACTCATATCATCGCTACGCGTGCCTCATGAGCGGTACAACGCGGTATTGTGGTCATTTCTTCGCGTACTACTTCCAAAAGGACCAGCTGTTTGATTATATCGAGAGTGGCCATCGTCACGACTTTGAGCATGTCGCTGTGTGGACAACCAATGGTACGGTGACTCATGGCACGTACAGTACGCATGGAGATATGGTAACCAAGGCTGCCTCCGAGATCCCGAATCAAGACGGGCATCTCAAGTTTGTATACCACAAGGATGGCGTCCAGACGCGGTGTTTCCGATTCGCCAAGACCAACGAGGCCGCAGAGAACCCTCAGAAGACCTTCGTGCTTCCTACTGTGGTCAGTTGGTACACGATGAAGGGTGACGGCATCGATAATGCTGATCTCCGTAGCAAATTTAACGGTTATGACTTTGGCAGTGCCCACAATCCGATCAAGGACGGTGATTTCCTCCCCAATCTGAACGAAGGTAAGCCTACTTCGTACCCTGTCTTCACACAGGCGAGTGTCGACGGTTCGCAATAAGGAGTAACTAGGTGGGCTAGTCTTCGCTTCTCTGGTCGTCCCAGAGCTTTATGTGTCAGAGGCTCAGTGTCGAAGATGAGTTTGAGATCATTTGAAACTGTTGTTCGTGCTTGAGTTAATAAAATAAAATGAAGCGTTGACAAGCACTTGGCGCTCCCGTCAACGAGCAGGTGGTAACCTGGGCAGTGGAGAAGACTGCTCGTTTGTTCGAATCATCACAGGCCGCTGCGACTCTGCACCCACTTATACCAGCCTGGTACAAGCCTAATATGACCAGACGCTCGTAATTTGAACAATGCACCTCGCTTATGGTGGAACGTATCCAACAAGAGGTTTTACTTCTAGTTCAGACTTTTCCTGGGTTTCACGTGACTCGAAGTGAGACTGGGAAAGCTGGCTACTTCAGTCCATGTCCAAGTGCATTGGCGGTATTATTTTAACTTGCCATATATGGTGGGAGAACCTTTTTTTTTAAAAAAAAATAAGTCTCTCCCACCATGTATGGCAATTTGATCCGTTATTCGTAATAAGAACGAAACAACCTGAATGCTCACCTTCCACCTGTGAATCCGTTGGGATTTGGCGTTGGTCACTTTGGAGAGGGAACACTTTGTGGACACGATTCTGAAGCGTTAGTTGATGAGCCAACCATGCGTCATCGACAAAAAGACAATGTCGCTGCCACTCACGAAGCACCAAGAGGCCGCCGTGCCGGGAACGCTCACGCGGCGGACGCTGTGGACAGTGCTGCTCTCGCTCATGGCGCTCGTTACCATGTCCATGGTCATGTTCTCTTCCTTCACACTGACGAGTTACTGGACAGCGTATCAGGCCGAGCAGCTCTCACGCATCTCTTTGCGCACCACACAACCGCGGGGCATTGTCATGCCGCTCTTTGACAAGATCGCGCTCCTCGGCTTCTCGCTCATCCTCGAGCTTCGTGCCATGCACGTGGACCTGCCGATCGAGATTCCACACTGTGGCGACTTGGACCCGCATTTGCAACGCAAGCTTCAGGAGAATGACCCGCATGTGCGCATCTACAACTTGTGCGAGGAAGCACTGGCGTACTCGGTGCGGGATAATGACTGGCGCAAATTGTTTTGTCGCACAATGCACGAGTGTCATGTCCGCTTCCGGGGCTTCGACATCAAACTCATGGCGCTCTTGCTCTCGCGTTTTGACGAAGTCATGATGCTCGACGCCGACGTACTCTTCTTTGCGAACCCCATGCGACTGTGGGAGAGTCCCAAGTACCTCGAGACCGGCACACTCTTCTTTCACGACCGCATTAGTTGTGATCGTGAGTTTCTCGCCACTCCTCGTCGTTCTAATGAAGTGGATATGACGCACTTGCAAAAGTATCTGACGTCTTTCGACGCGAAGCCTTTCAAGAAGTTCGCAACAGTCCCTCGTCCTCTGGCAACGTCCAAGCCTTCGCGTAACTTTACTTTGCCGTTCTCTCCGAGTGAGTTCCTTGTCACCAGTCACTCGTGGAATGGCCGTGCTGGCCATCAAGCAGACTCGTCCGTCATGCTCTGGGACAAGAAGCGCCAGCAGCGTGCGACGGCAATCCTCGCCTCGTTCATTACGCTCAACGGCATCGGCCGCCCTCCGTCGTACGGCGACAAAGAGTTTTACTTCATCGCATGCGAAATGGCCGAGTCCAACTACGCGTTCTCAGACTTTGGTGTTGGTGCGATCGGCCTGGACGCCCGCGACAAGGACAAGGAAGGCAAGTCAGTACTCTGTGGTGACGCGTTGCACTATATGCCAGACGAAATGGGCGTCACCGACCCGCCGCTGTTCTACATAAACAGTGACCGCATAATGGCGTGGTCCGTCCAGGACGAACTCTATCGCACCGTTGCGCGCCCTGCTTCGTACTATCCAGGTAGGATCGAAGAGCGAGGACTCGCACAGGAATGTCCGTTCGACGTGACGCTTCGACGCATTGAGGCTGAACAAGCCAGGTTATTTACGCGGCGACAAGCGTTCCACGAGACGGCCGTGAGCTGGAACGACACTCGACCGTAGGACCTCAGCTGTGATGGAGCACCGCTTGGCCATAGATTTGTTCATCTTGATTATATGGAATGCATGCATGTTGCTTCCTATCTATCCTTGAATTTACCTACGCTTATTGGATGCGTTGAAAGACTGACCGCCACGACTCATAGACTTGGATTCCCTATGCTCGTTGAATACAATGGACGAGCGGTTTATCAGGAGCATGTTCCACAGCCCATTGGTGCGCAACCAGCAAACCCCACAATTGAGTTGACATGAACTTGATGCGTCCTTCAATGAGCGAGCGATAAACTCGGGGGTGAGCGTGTTGGAAAAGACTACCTGTTCTTACACACCACATGGCTGCAAGCAACTCTGATTCGGTCCGTTCAAGCCATCGACTCGTATCAGGCATTTTGATCTGCATTCTTCCAGTAGTGTTTCGCAACCACGGTCACCAGTCAGTGTACTCGCACGATAAGAGCAAGAGTTGAACGTGCGTTCAGACTCCCAATCGTGACCCAACGGCGTCTATCCGAGCTACAATGCTGCTCTCAAAACCGGGATTCATGAACATCACGAAATGATTTTATGCGGCGTCCACATCTATTTGAGAAATTGTAGTGGTTCTTGTGCTCGATTGATTGCATTTCGAAGTCTTCCAGCACAATATTACCATGAGTTCGAGCCCGTCGTTTCACACCCAAACACAACACCACCAGACAATCTTGGTGGTCTCGTTCGCGGGTGCATATATCCAGCCTGATTCCTTACCCGTGGCTCGTCGTTGTGATGATCACGGTGCCGGATATGGCGCTGCGACAGCCGATCGCCAGAACCAGCTGGGTAGTTATTTGAAGAAATCGAAAATTTTCTGACAGGTCAGATTAAACAGTGGACGTGTGTGGCCCTATCGCATCCTTCTTCCAAGTATTAGATTACAAAGGTTTTACGTTGACGTTTTTTGGATGGGACACTTTGGGCTTCTCCCATCTACATGGGAGTACACTCGATCAGACCACCGCCAGCCAGATTCAATGGCCACATCGCCCAAGAGCCACTCACGAGCAGCTGGTAGTGGCTGCCACCTGCCGATTCTCAGTGTATCCATCGACCCTGTGCAATCAAAGTCTTGAGGGAAAGCCGTCCATGAACGCAGGTGGCTCCAGGGAACACGGATGGGCTCACTAGTGACTGAAGCGATATACTCCCGCTCAGATACCCCCACGCCAGTTTAGTCGCTGGTGAAGCACGTCCACAAGACCGGCCAGTCTCGAATTTGCTCCAACCTTCTCACTCAAGATGAAGACGATCTCCGCTGCGTTCCTCGCCGTCTCGGCCCTCCTCGCTGCTTCCGTCGAAGCCCACACCTCGCTTCTCGAGCCACTGTCGCGTGAAGGTGGCAAAGAAATTATCGAGGATGTCCAGAACCGAATTGGCTGTGGCAAGGGCGGAATCGGTAAGGTGACGCATGTCAAGGCTGGTGCGAACATCCCAGTGCGTTACTACCGTAACAACCACATTGGTGGCTTTGTCCGTTGGTCGATCATCAAGCGTGGCCAGCCAGAAACTCGTGAGAACTTTGACAAGAACATCTTCTTGTACACATGCCGTGAGGTTGGAAAAAACTGCCACCCACGCAATTTGCCATTCTCGCGTTGGGAACGTGCCAACGACAACGTCGACGTGTTCAACATTATCTGTGGCGACTACATCACTATCCCGAAGTATCTCGATGACGGCGACTACGTGCTTCAGTTCACCAACTTCGGCACGGGCCACAGCAACGGTATTCCAGGTCAGGCCACGCCAACCTACCGATCGTGCGCTGACCTTCGTGTGACTGGCGGCTCGAGCAAGAACGCGCGTCCAAAGTGTCCTGGCTTTCAGGGTGGTGATCGTGTCACGTACAACGAGAACATGCCAAACAACCAGTGCTACTACTTCAAGGACAACTTCGTGCCAAACTACTTGTTCCAGGAGAACGATGTGCGCAAGCTGAACGGTCTCTACCGTCTCGGTCGTCCAAAGCTTGTGGAGGACTGCAACTCGCGTTCGTTGGATCTTGAGAGCTACCCAGCGGAGAACTACAATGCTACGCACGATTACTCGTTCGATGCGCTGAACTAAACTGAGTGTAGTGTAGTGTAGTAGGCTCTGTTTTGGTGGTTGGTGGAGCGGTGTCGTAAGAGCAGTCGTTGATATCATACATGAATACAGTTGATGTTGGTCTTCCACTCGAAATTATTGTCCTGTATGTGGTCTAGCGAGCCGATCTAGAGGCGACCATCGTCAATCAAGGTTATAATCTGCACCGATTGAATAAGTTTTATTCACCACTTTGTTCCACCGTGACCACAAGGTTAAGCTCTCAGTAAAAGTAAACGTTCCAGCCAATACCACACAAAACGATCTTGGCGATAATCAACCCACGCGCATTCACGGTGCGTAATCACTGTTCATAGACGAGTGCACTTGCAAACAACGAGGCACAAAGGATCAAGACAAGATCCGATTGACTTTCGTAACCAACGATTGATAATAAGTCAACATCAAGTTTATTCGCATAGCTTTTTATCAACGACCGCATTCACGACACAGTTCTACCAACCACCAAAACAGAGCCTACTACACTACACTACACTCAGTTTAGTTCAGCGCATCGAACGAGTAATCGTGCGTAGCATTGTAGTTCTCCGCTGGGTAGCTCTCAAGATCCAACGAACGCGAGTTGCAGTCCTCCACAAGCTTTGGACGACCGAGACGGTAGAGACCGTTCAGCTTGCCCACATCGTTCTCCTGGAACAAGTAGTTTGGCACGAAGTTGTCCTTGTAGTAGTAGCATTGGTTGTTTGGCATGTTCTCGTTGTACGTGACACGGTCGCCGCCCTGAAAGCCAGGACACTTTGGACGCGCGTTCTTGCTCGAGCCACCGGTCACGCGGAGATCAGCGCACGATCGGTAGGTTGGCGTAGCTTGACCGGTGATACCGTTGCTGTGGCCCGTGCCGAAGTTGGTGAACTGAAGCACGTAGTCACCGTCGTCAAGGTAGCTTGGAATTGTAATGTAGTCACCGCAGATAATGTTGAACACGTCGACATTGTCGTTGGCACGCTCCCAACGCGAGTAAGGGAGACCACGAGGCATGCAATCCTTTCCGCCTTCGCGGCACGTGTACAAGAAGATGTTGTTGTCGAAATTCTCGCGCGTCTCTGGTTCACCACCGCTTGATGATCGACCAGCGGACGAAACCACCAATGTGGTTGTTACGGTAGTAACGCACTGGGATGTTCGCACCAGCCTTGACATGCGTCACGTGGCCAACGCCACCCTTCTTGCAGCCAATCGTGTTCTGAACATCCTCCACGATTTCCTTGCCACCTTCACGCGACAGTGGTTCGAGAAGCGACGTGTGGGCTTCAACGGAAGCAGCGACGTGTGGGCTTCAACGGAAGCAGCGACGAGGGCCGAGACGGCGAGGAACGCAGCGGAGAACGTCTTCATCTTGAGTGAGAAGGTTGGAGCGAATTTGAGACTGGCCGATCCTGTAGACGTGCCTCACCACCAACTGAATTGTCGTGAAAGTGTCCAAAGGTGTGGAACATCTTCAGTCTGGAGGAGCCCCATCCTTGTTCCCAAGAGCCACCTACACTCGCGGGTCACCGCTCGATTTGCACGAACTCGATGAATACCTAGGAGCGATGGATACATCGTACACTGAGACTCGACATGTGGTGGTCTTCTCCATGCACTTGCGAGTGGCTCGCGGCCTTCGCGGCCATTGACTTTGGCTGGTGCGAGTATACTTCGCGGAGATTGGCGAGCAGGAAAGTGCCCATCCAAAAATGTCAAACACAAAACCTGTGGGAACGCATAATCGAAATGAGATCGCGTGGGGTCCACG
The DNA here is from genome assembly GCA_020085045.1 of Pythium oligandrum. Lineage (NCBI taxonomy): Eukaryota > Oomycota > Peronosporomycetes > Pythiales > Pythiaceae > Pythium > Pythium oligandrum. The sequence goes on from JAHRIK010000002.1 coordinate 2,168,925, forward strand.
CGCGTCCACAGTTTAGTCGGACCTGCTAGAACTAATTAATTTCCTTCATTTGTGCACCCAGCTGGTTCTGGCGATCGGCAGTCTCAGCGCCACATCCTACAGCGTGATGGATCACATCGATGAGCCGTGGGTGTGGAATCACACTGGATACAACCTGATCCATCGCAGGTGAGATCACCAAGACTCTTGGCAAGAGTGTCTGGCGGTCTGGTGGTGGTGGACTCTGCGTGGGTGCGAAACTCAAGGCTGGGGAAGCGAGGCACCCATATCCGATACCGTGTGTATTGACGCAACAATTTCTACATGTACTCCATATAAATGCCCATCCACGTTTGGATAGTCCAAAGAATCTTAGAAGTCTCCTTCGTATGCGTGGATGGCGGACGGCACCTCTGCCAGAAACTCTGTCTCCGTGACGTTGAACAAGTCTCGGTTTTGACCCGCAGCGACGCAGCGGTCGATATCAGCAGGCCGCCCAAACTTGTACTGGCCGTCGTAGTTGGCCGCGTTGCCTTCACGGAAGACAGCGTTAGGGATGTCGTTCGAGTGAAAGTAATAACATTGATCACTTGGCAAGTTCTCTGCCTTGGTCACTCGGTCACCACCGACGAATGTAGGGCACTTTGGGCGGGGCTTACTGGCTGAGCCGCCCGTGATATGCAAGTCCGCGCACGAACGGTAGATCGGAAGCGCAAGCCCCGGGTCGCCGTTGTTGTGGCCAGTGGCAAAATTGGTGTACTGGAGCACGTAGTCACCATCAGCCAAGTAATCCGGGATGCGGATCTTGTCGCCGCATGGGATCACAAAGTTATCAGTGCCATCGTATGCTTCTTGCCAGCGCGTGTACGGCCGTCCGTTGCGCGGCTTGCAATCGTTGCCGGACTCGCGGCACGTGTAGTAAAACACGTTCTTGTCAAAGTTTTCGCGCGTTTCGGGCTCACCGCGCTTAATGATCGACCAACGGATGAAGCCACCAACGTGGTTGTTACGATAGTACATCACTGGGATCTCCGAGCCAGCGCGCACTTGCGTGATGGGGCCAGGACCAGGCTTGCCGCATCCAACGACATTGCGCTCATCCGCAAAGGTTTCTTTCCCGCCCTCACGCGACGCTGGGGTCACAAGAGACGCGTGGGCATCCACAGAGGAGGCGAAGAGCAGAGCGCTAGCAGCGGTGAGGAAAATCTTCATGGCTTCTGGTGGTAGAGGCAATTGCTGGAGTGTTCTCCAGTCAGCTGAAGTCATGTGCTCGAGCACAAGATGGGGAAATGCATCCTTCTAATTGGGCGAACTGAGTCGCACAAACAAAACAGTGCAGGATTGGCGCCTAATGAAATTGATGGCGTTGACGAAGCCTCACCGGACTTATTCGTCGAGCGTGGAAGCCATGTGGTGCTCGAGAAGCCAGTCTCGTCCGCCGTGTTCACTCGGACCGAACGCTTGCTTATCAATGGTACTATAGTAGGACGCAAACGACTAGTTTAGTCGAGACAATTGCAATTGAACGACCAACCACCTCTCTATTTAGATATTTTGTGTACTCCCAGTGGGTACGATCGTATCGTGTGTGTCATTGGTACCTCTGACAACGCATACAGTAATCTCTCTCCTTGGTCATGAGGGCTCGCCAGCACATGGGCGTACGTGGCGTGGCCCTCGATTGACGCGGCGTCGCTCATTGCCAGCACAGCAGCTTCCTCTGCGTATGAGTTCTCTCTGGGTGCAATGCCCAGTGGCTTCCGAGTCCGGGTGAGGTGTCAGTCACAAACTAGTTTCCTCTCCGTAACTATGAAGCTCTTCGTTCTCGCCTCCGCCGTTGCCTCGCTCGCATTTCTCGACGCTGTCTCGGCCCATACGTCCCTCAAGACGCCTGTGTCGAGAGAAGGAGGGCGAGAGATCGTCGAGGATGTGAATGGATCGGTCGGATGCAAGAAGAAAATGGCGCCAGGAGGTCCCGTGACGGAAGTCAAGGCCGGGTCCGAAATCCCAGTCGAGTACTACCGCAACAACCACATCGGCGGCTTCGTACGCTGGTCGCTCGTCAAGAAGTCGGACGAAGAGAACATGGACGCGTTCGAGAAGGGAGTCTTCTACTACACCTGTCGTGAGTCTGGCAATGATTGTAACCCACGCAACGGCAAGCCGTACTCGCTCTGGCGTGAAGCTTGGGATGGTGTGGACACGTTTATCATCGTCTGTGGTGACAAGATCAAGATTCCGGACTATCTGGACGACGGCGAGTATGTGCTTCAGTTCACCAATTTTGGTACAGGTCACAGTATGCAGGATCCTGGCTTGGCGACACCAACGTATCGTTCTTGTGCGGACTTGAAGATCACTGGTGGTTCTAGTAAGAACCCTCGTCCGGCGTGTCCAACGTTTGTGGGTGGTGACCGTGCGACGAAGAATGAGAACAAGGGCAACGACGTGTGTTCGTATTTCCAGACGAACGAGATTCCGAAGGCGAATGCTCTGTTCCATGAAAAAGATCAGTCGAAACTCGACAAGTTGTACATGTTTGGGAAGCCGGCCGAGTACGTGAAGTGCATGGCTTCAAATGGTGGAAACGCTGCCACGTCCGCTGCCCCGGCTCCTGTTACAGGAGGAGCTGTGCCAGCACTAGCACCAGCACCAGCACCAGTACCAGCCTCTTCCACAGCTACAGCCACAGCCCCGGCCTCGGCTCCTATCCTTGCTCCTGCGCAGGCACCAGTCCCAGTTAATGCAGCGCCTACCGTACCAAGTACAACTATGATCATCGACTCGCCAGGCGCTCAAACGATGTTAACGGCCGCAACCGCTGCGACCGCCGCTCCCGGTACTGTTCATGCTGCGAACGTCACGAATCTAGCCGTTTCTACAGCCGTGACTGCGACCGGACCATCAGCTGCGTTTGGCTCACCAGCTACCGCCCCTCTTGCGGTTGCTGCTCCAGTCCCCATGTCTCCAACTCTGCCTTTAGCGCAAACAGCTCCAGTTGCTGCGACCGCGCCAGTTGTTCCAGCTATGCCAGCAGCACCGGCGGCTCCGCTTGCCCCGACAGTCTTGGCGACTACTGCGACGGTCGCCGCGCCAGCGGTTGGAGGTGTCACAGTCCCACCGACCGCAGGGATTGATCCGCTGGGAGCCCCTGTGGCTCCTCCTGCCATGCAGGGAGTGACCGTGTAAGCCTAAAGAGAGATTGTGTCGTGCTTGCGTTATCAGGCAGGTCCATGCCATCACGTGCTCTATCCACTAAAATACTGTGCTTGCCGTTGTGATTCCTGTTTAGCGTACGCATCTGTACCAGTGACAGGCCCGATCACCGAAGATTGAGTACTTTAGGCCTTTTGCCATCAGATGCAGCGTAAAATATCATGCATACTTCGGAACACAACGACAAATGATATTGGTATGCTCGTCACAGTATACTGAAATGGCGATTCGATGGTGTGAAAGTCGCGTGAAGTGGTCAAATCGAGATAACATCACTGTATTCGCATGACATTAGAATAAAGCTACAGAAGAAAAAGACAATATATACTTGAAGTTTACGCTGGACGCACGGTGCCTGGAGACGTTCCGTTTCCCCCGTTTGCAGCCATGCAGGCCTCGTAAGGAGCTGGCTTGCCGAACTTGTAAAGTCCGTCAAGTTTCGACTCGTCCTTCTCCTCGAACAGCGGTGTGTTCTTTGGGATGTCGTTGAGATGGTAGTACGAACACATGTCGTTGCCCTTGTTCTCATTCTTCGTCGCACGGTCACCACCCACAAACGTTGGACACGCCGGACGAGGATTCTTACTAGAACCACCAGTGATCTTCAAGTCCGCACAAGAACGATACGTTGGTGTCGCCAAGCCAGGATCCTGCATACTGTGACCTGTACCAAAATTGGTGAACTGAAGCACATACTCGCCGTCGTCCAGATAGTCCGGAATCTTGATCTTGTCACCACAGACGATGATAAACGTGTCCACACCATCCCAAGCTTCACGCCAGAGCGAGTACGGCTTGCCGTTGCGTGGGTTACAATCATTGCCAGACTCACGACAGGTGTAGTAGAAGACTCCCTTCTCGAACGCGTCCATGTTCTCTTCGTCCGACTTCTTGACGAGCGACCAGCGTACGAAGCCGCCGATGTGGTTGTTGCGGTAGTACTCGACTGGGATTTCGGACCCGGCCTTGACTTCCGTCACGGGACCTCCTGGCGCCATTTTCTTCTTGCATCCGAAGACACCGTTGACGTCCTCAATGATTTCTTTACCTCCTTCACGTGAAATTGGCTTCAGTAGCGAAGTGTGGGCCGAGACCGAGTCAAAAGACGCGAACGTAAGCGCGACGGCAGCAGAAAACGAGAGGATGCTTGTCTTCATAATGGGAAGTTGGCTCAATGCGGTGGATTGGTGAATGACTCCTGTAGTAGGTGCTCTCCGTACCACCAGACAGCGAATAAGTACATAGTACTTGGTGAAGGACTGGCGTGGTGCTGACTCAGGCAACTTGATCCTTGGGTTGCGCGAAATTCAAGTTTATTCCAAGGTTGCAAAGTTTATTATCGATTATAGGAGGTCGACTGTTTCCTGTTTGGCTCAAGAATGCGTTCTGTAAATATCTGGTTATCACATATTGGAGGTTACTGTTCAAGATCCCCAGGTGGCAATGACGTGGATACCACCGGATGTTCTCGACGCATGGGAATAGCTCGTTTGGCATGTGTTCTATACCCACTGGGGTAGCCGTCGAGCACAAGCTCGAAACGTGGAATGTCATCCTGGATCTGAGCTGGAGAATCTGTCGCCAGCAATCTGTTTGCTCAATAGATACGGAGCTGAGGTGGAGGCATCGTTTGTCGCAGCAAAGCCGCCTCCAAGAGTTGCGTGATGTGCTCTTCGTGAGTCAAACCAGCAGGCTCCGATGCTTCTACTGGATTCTCACCGTCTTCTTCAACCACGATCTTGGGACGAGAAACCCAGATAGAATAGCAGGAGCGCTCGAATCGATCCAGTGCCGCCACATCAACGCCAGTGAGGAGGAGGCTGGACCACAGGTTAACGGACAACACGTTTGCTCTTGCAGCGACGTGCAGTACGGTCTCTTCTCGCCGATTCACGTGTTGGGATGACGCTCCACTCGCTAAAAGCTTCGTCACGACGTCACCAAAGTCATTCCGCACGGCTCCAAAGAGTGCTGTGTCGCCATTTCGATTCATCGAGTCAATAGCAGCTTCGTTTTCAAGCAATCGATTCACCACGTTCGCTTGACTAGCAGGGTCACCACAAGCAAAGTGGCCCACAGCTGACTGCGTGACGAATGTTGCTGTTATCAGAGGCGTGTTGCCGTCGCTGTCAACGGCGTTGACATCTGCACCGTGCTGGATCAAGAGCTGAACAATCGTATCGTACCCATTGGGCGCTGCGAGATGAAGAGGCGTTGCTTCGTAATCGTTTCTTGCATTGACGTCGGCGCCAGCGTCGATGAGAGCAATTGTGACCTCCAATGATTCATACGCCGCAGCGAGGTGCAGAGGAGTGTTCCCATTAGCATCTCGAACGTCAAGATTCAGAGCGTGGCTCATGACTTCCAAGTGCACGTCGTCCTCGATCACGTTGTACATGGCGACGAGATGCAAAAGCGACTGCCCATCGCTGTCCAGTGCGTTCACATCGCCGCCGTACGTCAGAAGGAGTCGTACAAATCCCCCAAGTGCTGCTTCGATCGCTATTCTCATCGCCGTCTGACCAGCGTCATTCTCAGGTGCTAAGGAAGCGCCGGCAGACAAAACGACGGCGAGGATATCAAGGTGCTCGGACTTTACAGCGAGATGCACGAGGGAGTTGTCCGCTTGGTCGCGGAACGCCACGAGTTCCGGACGCTCGTTAAGAATCTCCTGGACAGCCTCGATATCACCGCTTTGAACTGCGTGCACGAGTCGTTCCGGACTCGCCTCCATCGTGGGCAAATGGCTTTGTGAAGAAAACAAATGACTGAATTGTACTACGCTCGCGTCGTTTGGAGACGCGCCTTCCACGGAGGCAACGGTCGCGACGCGTGCGTCACCATCGCCCTTGGCTGATGCAACGCATGGCCGTTACAACCGCCGGTGTCCAGTGGCCCGCCTTATCTTCTGCCCGCTGCTTGGACTTCTTCGAAAAACTCAAAAGATCTTTTTGAGATCTTATGATTGGGTGAATATTTGATACAGTGGATTTTGATTGGCTTAAAAAGTAGAAAGAAGTCTGAGATTTCAGGTTTGGGTCAAAAAGCAAGTTATGAGGAAAAATCGAAAAAGTAAAGTCGACCGAGGGCGATGCTTGCGTTGTGTCAGCTCGCGCGTGCGACGTCTGCTAGTGGATCCAATGGCTCGGCCGGCTGCTTGGTGACGAGTCCCGCGAAGAGATCTCCTTCCGTGGCTTCAGATGACTTGAAGGCGATCTCGGGGGCTCGGGGGACTAGTCTCGGAGCAACTCCGTTCGGTTGATCCCATGACTTGACCGCGTCACGCATGCTCTTGCGATTGGTCTGATGCTGGAGCCAGCGTGAATTGGTCTGTAGTGTCGACGTCGACGATGTGACCTGCGGCAGGGAGACACTTCGTTGTCGGAGTCCTTTTCTGACGGGTGGGTTTGCTGTCGGTTGGTTTAGGATCAGACTGCCATTGATACACAATGTGTGCAAGACGGAGAGCTTCATAGGCGCCTTCTTCAGCGCTCCCATGAGTTTGGATTTGGTTGCGTCGACAAGCTTAGCAATGACGGACGTTGGGATTCGCTCGGTCACTGGTAGAGTTCGGTCGCGCGCCAGTTCGTCGCAGTACAACTCCTCGAAGACCAGGAAACACAGCGAGAAGAGCCTGTAGAAACTGTCTACGTCCTCGAGGATTTGCCAGTAAAGCGTCTCGACCACTGGAAACTTGCCTTGATTGCCTTCTTCGTCTACCAAGTGCATCGCCTCGCATATAGCGCGAGCGACCGCCATCGCCGCCTTGGCAAACGGATAGCCTCCCTTGGCACGCTTCATCATCTTGGATTCGCCCGGATACTGCTCGACGAAGAAGACGAGACACTGCAGGCCCAATTCACCCATTGAACGCAGGTCTTCTCCTGGATTTTCACTCGTGAACCCGCCCTCAGTGCACCAAAACGGACCAATTCGCTCAAACTTGGGCGTCTTGGCTTTGTTGACAAAGTGAGCTTCCCAGTATCGCTGTAATAACGCAAGATGCTACAATGAATACAGTCGCAGGCCGTTAGATTCCTCATCGACTCGTGGTGACGCGAGTTATCTGACCTCGGGTGAGAGCACCAGTCGCGTGAAGAGCTTCGTCTGGAGCTGGAAGAGGATCATGACCTCGGCATCGTTCGGTCGACGGCCAATCTCCGCCTGACTCAGCTCGTGCCCCTGCTGATTGCCCATGGTGCTGTCGTCAACGAATGTGCTCTCAGTTTGACTCTGAGCTCTTGCATCGTGACCTTTCGAGGCAAAGGATCCATTTTCGATAAAATGGATTGAAGGTTGTTTGAATGTATCATAGAACAGTCTCCAGATTGTGCGACCTGGAAATAAGACTAGCTTTTGTAGACACCGTCATGACAGAGGATCGTCGGCTCGGTGTTGGTCACCACTCCGCTAATTAACTGTATCGCCCAGCACAGGCGAGGACTTGTTCATGTAACGCGATGGAAATACTTGGATCAATCCTGTTGAATCACAATCAACCACCTCTACACTCCAGTAATCCCGTAACTCGGCATTTATGGTGTCTTCTCATTTGGGTGGGTTCGAATGCCTCGTGCTTCAAGTATGGTCCACAAAGCCAGCTGCACCGTTGTGATTGGATGCGGATTTGATGGGAAGGCGTGAACCCAATGGACCAATGGACCGAAGGGTTCACGCCGTCTCATCCAACGCAGTGCACAAACGACATCCGCCACTCATGGATGCCACTTCAACCTCGGGGTAAAGCGATTCTTCATTCATTATCTGACTTGCAAGTCGACACGCAGAAGAAAGGATGATTGCAGATAATAGCAAGAGCCGAGCAACTGATCCACCGAGCCCCATGATCCAAGTCCGACCATTCCAACCTAGAGATCTCAGGCAAGTCATCAAGGTCTTTGTGCCTGGTGTGCTCCACTATGCCGAGATTGAGAGCCACATGAAGGAGTTCTGGTCGGATTACATCGACAATACACTTAAAACCGATCTAGGTGACGTCGAAGGCACTTACTTCGCGTCTGGCGGTCACTTTTGGGTCGCAACGACCGTTGTTAACGGGGAAGACTTGGTCATCGGCTCCGTCGGACTCGAGGGCAAGCCCAACCGTGAAGGCGAGCTGCGTCGCATGACTGTCTTGGCCGAGTACCGTCGATATGGAGTTGGCCGCCTTCTGGTGACTCACCTCGAGCGCTGGGCCAAGGAAAACGGCTTCTCCAAGATCTGGCTCACAACGGCCACGATCATGCCCCAGGCGTGTCGATTCTACGAGTCCCTTGGGTATACGCACACCCGATGTGGGGTGTATTCTCGCGAGCATCCGTTTGAAGTCCTAGACTACGAGAAATGTTTAGGCTAGGTATGCGTCATTCTACCTGTGAATAATGCGTGATGGTTGATGTCTTCATGATGTCTTCAGTGGGTTACTAAAACGAGGAGTACCACATGGATGGTACGTCTCATCACTCAAAGAACAACCAAGAAAACAAAAGAGACCATGGGCGCGTCAGGATCCAAGGAGAATGAGCCAGCAGCCATCGAGTTCATCAACCAAACGCTCGAGCAGCACCCCTTGACGATCTTTAGCAAGTCGTACTGCCCATACTGTGATATGGTACGGCTACGTGGCTCTGACGATGCTTACTAGAGTATTGAGCTTGTTTTGCTATGACGCGCAGGCGAAGGACGTGATGCAGCAGGCGGGTGTGCCATACCACGTGGTTGAGCTGGACATGAAGGATGATGCACCTACAGGTAGCGACATCCAGAGTGCTTTGCGCACCTTGACGGGTACGTGGACTGCTAGTCATCTCGTAAAGCTTATACTGCGCTAACTAAATGGTTGCTCTATTGCAACATCAACTAGGTCGCGGCACTGTGCCAAACGTGTTCTTGAAGAAAGAGTCGATCGGCGGCGGGACCGACGTCAAGGCGCTCTTCCAGTCGGGCAGGCTGACCGAGATGCTCAAGGCTGCTGGAGTACTCCAGTAGATACTAGTGTCGTCACTACAGCAGGCCGAATGACGAGCTATGTCAATAATCACAGCGTTTGCAACACGACAACCGTTATAACAAGTGGAACAGATCACCTTGGGGGTAAGACAGCCTTGGCTGTAATGGCTGACTCGTGCATGTGTCCCTACCAACGCCGGCAGTCACCGAGTTGACACTGCCGACTCACCCTACAAAGCGCACACCTGTTGAGTCGACACAAACGCCGCTTTTAAGTGACGCATGTGTCGACACACGAACGTGACTGGCCTAAAGACGCCGTCCAGCCAGTCACGACACGAGACATTCGTCATGGACACCTTTGCTGAGACTTTCCCGAGTTGACGTAGACAGGAAGTATCCGGTTCAGAAGATACCACCCTCTGATTGGCCAATAAACACTTTGAACTCCTGATGATTGGTTGAAATAGATGTCACGGTTGACACGCATACGATCACAGCGGATGAAGCTCATTTCTCAAATTGACCAAGATGGCCAAGGACTTTGACGTGATTGTGTTCGGCGCGACGGGCTTTACGGGCGTGCTCGTGGCCCGCTACCTCCTCCAGGAGCAGGAGTCGGCGGTGGGTGCGCCAAACGCCATCAAGTGGGCGCTTGCCGGTCGTAACAACGCCAAGCTTGACATCGTCAAGGAAGAGCTCAAGCTCAAGGTCCCAAGCGTGGACCCTGCTGTGATCGATGCCATCCCTGTGGTCATCGCTGACAGCAGCAACGAGGCGCAGCTCGTGGAGATGGTCAAGAAGACCAAGGTCGTGCTCACGGTTGTGGGTCCTTACCAGCTCTACGGTGAACCGCTCGTCAAGGCGTGTGCTGAGAACGGAGTGCACTACTGCGATTTGACCGGTGAGACGCTCTGGGTCGAGCGCATGGTGCTCAAGTACGAGGAGGCGGCCAAGAAGTCGGGCGCGATCATCGTCAACTGCTGTGGTTTCGAGTCGGTCCCTTCGGACATGACGACATTCCTGTTGGTCGACAACGTCAAGAAGAACAAGAAGTCGGGCACGTCCGAAGTGTCGGTCTGTTTCACGGGCTTGAAGGGCACTGCCAGTGGCGGTACTTTTGCCAGTGTGATTGCCATGATCGAGACCTCGACGGCGTCGGAACTGGCTCGCATGCGCAACCCATTCTTCCTCACGGACAAGAAGACCCAGGAGCAGAAGAAGGCCGCTGGCTTGGCTGGTCCAAACACGAGCTCGATGGGCATCAAGTACGAAAAGGATCTCGGTCGCTGGTCGTCGTTCTTTGTCGGTGGAAACGTGAACGCTGCCATGGTGCACCGCAGCAACTACTTGCAGAAGAACTCGTACGGTGACAAGTTTGTGTACCGCGAGCGTATGGCCATCGGCGGCTACTTTGCGCAGCTCCTGACCACGATCAGTATCGCGCTCGGTGGTTTCTTCCTCTACTTCAGCTTGACTCGTGCCTTGGCGAAGCGCATTCTACCAAAGCCTGGCCAGGGTCCATCCGAAGAGGTGATGACCAACGGAAAGTTCATCGCCAAGGGTGTGGCCTACGACGACTCGGGCAAGTTGGCTGCCCGCTCCACCACGGTCGGCTCGGGTGATCCAGGGTACTCGATGACGAGCAAGGTGATCACCCAGACAGCGTTCTGCCTGGCCAAGGGCGAATTGGCCAGCGCTGCTGTCAAGAAGGGCGGCTTCTTCACGCCAGCAAGTGCCTTTGGCTTGGTCCTCGCCAAGCGTCTCAACGACAAGAAGATCATGTCGTTCGATGTCCAGTCCGTGTAAACTTGCCATACCAAATAGTAGAAAGAAAGAAATGACAACTTGCTCGATTCTGACGTGATTCTCGTTGAAGGTGAGTGTGAAGACCATGCGGCGTGATAATCACGACGCGTCATCACAACTGAACCAGGAATTCGCTTTGGAGGACGTTTACGAGTCACGAACACTGCCGAATTCCGACAAAATGCCTCGTCACATGGCGGTCCACGTCTGGTGCCCACCCATTGGCCATAAGTGAAGTTTTTGAGTCGTTTGATTGGATGAGAAGGCAATTCGTTGTTTATGCTTGACGAGCTGAACTCATCTTCAGTGAACACCGTCGACGGAGGTGATGATGCTTGGCACCGTGGCAAGTGAACCCGTGGGCAATGTCCTTCGCTCGCTGACGCCCAGCGTCCGGCTCATTCTACAATTTGCATCCTGTTCCAAGCTCCACTGCAACTGTCAACGATGACCAAGGACTTCGACATCATCCTCTTCGGCGCCACTGGCTTTACGGGTCAGATCGTCGCGCGCTTCCTGCTGCAAGACGCTGAGTCGGCTGTCGATGGTCCTAATGCACTCAAGTGGGCAATTGCCGGTCGAAACGCCAAGAAACTTGAGGACGTCAAGCGCACGATCAAGCAAAAGGTGCCGTCTGTGTCGGCTTCGATCATCGATTCCATCCCGGTCGTCGTAGCTGACGTCAAGAACGAGCAGCAAGTCGTGGACATGGTCAAGCGCACGAAGGTGTTGATGACGCTGGCTGGTCCATACGCGTTCTACGGCGAGCCAATTGTCAAGGCGTGCGCGGAGAATGGCGTCCATTACTGCGATTTGACCGGCGAACTGCTGTGGATTGACAAGATGTGGGGCAAGTACAATGATGTGGCCAAGAAGACCGGTGCTGTGCTCATCCACTCATGTGGTGTTACCGCCGTCGCTTCGGATATGGCGGTGGCGCTGCTTGCGGACTCTGTTCGCAAGAACAAGCAGTCCGAGACGTCGGCCGTCACGCTTTGCTACACCCAAATGAAAGGTGGTCTCAGTGGTGGCGCGATGGCTGGTGTCTTCAACATGATGGAGACCGCGTCGATGGACGATCTCAACAAGATGAACGACCCTTTCTTTCTCACAGACGCCAAGACCATCGAGTGCAAGAACAAGGCTGGCTTGACGAAGTTGAACACCGGCTCCTTCGGAATCAAAAAGGAGAAGGACCTCAAGCTCTGGTCGTCCTACTTCCTCTACGGTGGAGCCAACTCGGCGACCGTGCATCGCACCAATTTCCTCCTCAACGATGCGTACAGTGACAAGTTTGTCTACCGTGAACGCTCCGCCATCGGTGGCTTCTTCTCGCAGATTGGCAACACCATCGGAACCAGCTTTGGCGGCATGTTCCTCTTCTTCAAGTGGACGCGTGCGTTGATCAAGCTCTCGACGCCAAAGCCTGGCGAGGGTCCTCCCGAAGAGGAGATGAAGAAGAACGAATTCTCCGCCAAGGCCGCTGCTTACGATGCGAATGGCAAGCTGGCCGCGCGACTGACCATGGCGGGCAAGGGCGATCCAGGTTACATCGTGACGAGTTACATTGTCATGGAGTGCGCCATCGCCTTGGCCAAGGGCGAATTCGCGACGCCATGCGCTGGTTTCCAGACACCGGCCAGTGCTCTCGGTCTCAACTTGGCCAAGCGACTCAACGTCAAGAAGATCGTGGCGTTCGATGTGAAGACGTCTAGAGACCCGCCCTTGGAGTAGCCTCTATGGACATGATAACGATATTCGCTTTGATATTTATGCGCATGTCTAGTCAAAGTACTTCTCGTAGTCTAACACCTCGACTTCGTCCGAGTACGCCCATGTCCGCGTGAGCTTGTAGCCGAAAGACTCGTAGAATCGATGCGCTGGTCCTGCCACGCGCCCAGTTGTGAACCAAATCTTGCGGAACCCGTTCTGCTGTGCCCATTTCTCGAGCTCGATGACCAAAAGACGACCGACACCAAACCGACGGTACTCTGTCATGACGGACATGCGTCGGAGCTCGCCTTCGCCGTTCCCCTTGGCTTCCAGTCCAACAATCCCCACGACGCTCTCTTGTTCATCCACAGTCGCCGTCGCAACCCAAAAGTGGCCACCAGAGGCAAAGTACGTGCCTTCCATATCAGCCAGGTCGGTCTTGAGAGACTTTTCGATGTACTCTAACCAGAACTCCCTCGCTTCGACTTCAGCGTATTGACGCACACCAGTGACGAAGATCTTGATGACTTGGTCGAGATCCTTCGGCTGGTACGAACGTACTTGGATCGTACGCCGTGGAGGAAGTGCGCGAGTCTCTCGGTTGATGTCGGCGGTCATTCTCCGGTTCGGAGCGAGTTGGTAAATACACAATCGCTGGAGAGACCAGCATGGTACGACGAGGAGGACGCCGTCTCATCACAGCGTCGTCCAAGCTCAAAGCGGGAAGGCACCACTGCGTACCATCCTAGTGGTACCCCATCCATTACAAATGTAGCCATCCGGATAAAACGACAGTATTGACTGTTGAGTCTTCTAGCTTACGAGAGGCATTTTTCGTAGTATACCTCGATGATGTACGGGTATTCGGTCGAGAATGCGCCTGAGCCAGCGTCTTTGTATCCAAGAGACTCGTAGAATCGACACGCCTGGACCATCACGCGTCCAGTCGCGAGCCAGACCTTGGTGAAGCCGTTCTGCTCGGCCCAACGCTCGAGGTGGTCGATCAAGTCGCGTCCGACTCCGAAGCGACGGTACTCTGGCATAACAGACATGCGACGCACCTCACCCACACCGTCGGGTTTTCCTTCGAGACCGACCATCCCCACGACGACCTCTTGCTCGCCCACAGCGGTCGTTGCGACCCAGAAGTGACCACCCGAGGCAAAGTACGTCCCTTCAATGTCGCCCAGGTCGGTTTTCAGGGTCTTGTCGACGTAGTTCCTGTAGAAACGAACATCTTGACCTTCGACCTGAGCGTAAGCAAGCATTCCAGAGGCAAAGATCTGGACGACCTGGTCCTGATCTTCGGGCTGAAAGCGTCGAACACGAATCAATGGCTGCGAATAGTACCGAGTGTCTTGGCTGGCCGTCATTCTTCTTGGTGTGGGGCGAGTTGACTAATGAAAACCTCGTCGCATAGCTCGGGTTACGTGCTGGAGTGATAGCATCATTCTGCTGGCGCCATGCCATCCTATCGACTCCCTCATCCAATCACGAGCGTTTTATGTCCAGGCCATCCCATCAAGTTCTCATCCAATCACGAGGCAGAGAGGATGGCAGTGAGGCAACTGTCCAATTCGGAGAAGTCATGCGCATTATATACATATTCAATCAGCTAGCTAAAACACTTTTCGTAGTCTAAGACCTCCACGTACGGGTGTTCGGGCGAATAGACTCCTGATCGTGTGTGTTTGTACCCCAGAGACTCGTAGAAGCGACACGCTTGCTCCATCACGCAGCCTGTTGTGAGCCAGACGTTAGAGAAGCCGCTCTGCTCAGCCCAGCGTTCTAAATGAGCGACCAGAAGGCGTCCGACTCCGTATCGACGGTACTCTGGCATGACAGACATTCGACGCAGCTCGCCTTCGCGGTTGGGCTTGCCCTCGAGTCCGACTGTGCCGATGATCACTTCTTGGTTGTTCACCACCGTCGTCGCGACCCAAAAGTGGCCACCTGACCCAAAGTAAGTGTCTTCAACGTTGCCCAGGTCGGTCTTCAGAGTGTTGTCAATGTAATCCGTCCAGAACTTCTTCACTTGGCCCTCGATATCTGCGTAATTGAGCACCCCAGGCACGAAGACCTTGAGAACTTGCTCGAGATCTTCTGGTCGGAACGAGCGAACGTGAATCACGGGTTTGGATGCGACTGAATCGGCGCTTGTATCTTGGTTCTTGCTGTCTGCGGTCATTATCCTTTCTGTGTGTGGTCTGTGAGCAAGTTGGAAAATGAACAGTTGAATGCACCGCCCAGGTTGACTATCACAAGATCGTGCGACTCGAAATGGACCCTCTGTTCATAGGTAAACGTTCTATTTAGTTATAGCGCTTTTCGAAATAACACACTTGGACGTATGAATGGTCAGGGGAGATGGCTACCGTTTTCGTGTGTGTGTATCCGAGAGATTGATAGAATTGCTGGGCTCGCGTCATGATGAGGCCAGTCGTGAGCCAGACACGGACGATTCCGTTCTGTCGAGCAAACTCTTCGAGAGAGTTGACAAGAAGCCTTCCGACACCTGCGCGCTGATACTCTGGTGCGACGAACATACGTCGCAATTCCGCTTCGTTATCGGGCTTGAGCTCCAGTCCGACTGTGCCGATCACGATCTCTCGCTGGTCTACGACGGTGGTCGCGACCCAGAACTGTCCGCCCGGTGCACTATACGTGCCTTCGATGTCGCCCATGTCGGTCTTGAGGCCGTTTTCAATGTAATTGAGCCAGAACTCCTTCTTTTGACCTTTGGTTTCGGCGTAAACCGTCACTGCTGCCACATAGATCTTGAGGACTTGCTCGCGATCGTCTGTGCGATACGCTCGGACTTGGATCAGTGGCTTCTGCTGCACATCGCTCGCTGGGTTCACGGTGGCTTCCGTCATCCTTCGGTGCTTCGACTGGAGTAACTTGGATTGTGAGCAGGCATTCCTGGAATGGGTTGGAAGAATAGGAGCGGCATGTTGGTCTCATCACATGATGAGACGAGCATGTGCTCGTCAAACTCTCTTCCAATCAGAAACAGCAGATGATTTGCTGCTTGTGCTACTATTGGTAGGCTAGACCAGTCTAGTGATGCTGATCTTGTGGCGCTGTATCAAAGATGATCTCGCTAGCATCCAAGGCACATATTTCGAGTCCGGTGGCCACTTTTGGATTGCGACCGTTGAGGAGGATGACCACGACGTCATCGTTGGCATGGTCGGTCTCGAAGGCAAGCCAAACCAAGAAGGCGAATTGCGACGCATGTCCATCAAGGCCGAGTATCGCCGCTTCGGCGTGGGTCGTGTGCTGGTGAAGCATCTGGAGAACTGGGCGAAGGAGAACGGTATGAAGAAGGTTTGGCTCTCCACGTTTGCTGCCATGAAGCAGGCGTGCAAGTTCTACGAAGGCATTGGCTACAGCTACTGGAAGTCTGAGGGCTACTCGCGGGACCCGTCGTTCGGAGTCGTCTACTTTGAGAAGGACTTGAGCTAGAAGCCACTCTATGGAAGCTGGCAGACTAAACGATACCAAACAACCATTCAATATCTCGTTGCTTATACTTTACTCATGCGAAGGTTATTGTTCACAGTGCCTTTTCGAAGTAGACGACCTCGAAATATGGGTCCTGGGAGTACACTTCCGTCTTCCAGTGATCATAGCCGATCGAGAGGTAGAACTTGCGCGCCTGCACCATCACGCCTCCGGTAGAAAGCCAGACCTTCTTCATGCCGTTCTCCTTCGCCCAGTCCTCCAAATGCTTTACCAGTACACGACCTACACCGAAGCGGCGATACTCGGACTTGATAGACATGCGTCGCAATTCGCCTTCTTGGTTTGGCTTGCCTTCGAGACCGACCATGCCAACGATGGCTTCTTTGTCGTTCTCTTGGATGGTGGCGATCCAGAAGTGACCACCCGACGCAAAGTACGTGCCCTTAATGTCAGCTAGGTCTTCCTCGAGACTGTGTGCAATGTATTCGGTGTAG
Source organism: Pythium oligandrum (assembly GCA_020085045.1). Taxonomy (NCBI): domain Eukaryota; phylum Oomycota; class Peronosporomycetes; order Pythiales; family Pythiaceae; genus Pythium; species Pythium oligandrum. The sequence continues at coordinate 2,185,553 of JAHRIK010000002.1, forward strand.
ATCTCCTTGACCTCGTCCGCGGCGTAGAAGAGCATGCCGGCCTTGAACATCTCCACGACCTCAGCATGGTCTTCTGGACGGTACGATCGGACTTGCATCTGCGGCTGGGACGTTGGCGCGGCCTCAGGGACCTTTACGGCGTCATTCTGAGTGTGCGGGGTCGGCGCCATGGTCGATTCGACGGCTGTGATCGCGAAATGTCGTTTGGTGGGACTCTAGCAGCGGAATGCGACAACGCACGAGAGGACCACAGGTCCTGGGACCGGTTCGCGTTGACTTGAGGAGACTATGCCCTCACGGTTCACCCAAATGAACCGCTGACGTGATTACGCTACCCATCTGTCAACGACGCGACCAGCATTCGCCTAATCCGATGAACGTACGGCAAGTCCACATGGTACAGACTCACAGAGCATTATGTGAATGTACTACTAGAGCCCACCATGTCCCGAGGCGAAGGCGACTGTCCTGAGAGCCAACTCGGCGGAGTGGGGAGCGTAGCCTTCACGGTTGAGCTTCTGAGCGGAGGTCTTGAAAGACAGGAAAGAGAGAGCAGATCCGGGAGGAGCTGTACGTGTCAGTAGGTACGACTGTGGGCAGCGGTACCTGCAGTACTACAGTACCACATCAGACCAGTAGATCTTTCGAGAAACCAGTCGACTGATACAGTGATTCGTCCCCATTTACTTTAGCCAAGTGAGTTGCCACGTATTACGCTATCTTCTAAAACTTCAACTGTCCGTACCATCATTCCCACGACGGCCAATCGATCTCTGCCACGCCACCTTCGTGGAAAAGCTGTCAAGTTAGTGTCTTCTCGAAGAAAAAGAGCTCGAAGTATGGGTCTTCGCAGTACACTTCGACCTTGAACTGCTTGTAACCGAGGTTACGATAGAAGCGATGCGAGTTCTTCATCACGAACCCGGACGAGAGCCACACCTTGCGGATCTTGTTCGCCACGGCCCAGTCCTCTAAGACCTTGACGAGCTGACGGCCGATACCAAAGCGACGGTATTCCTCTTTCACGGACATGCGACGCAACTTGGCTTCTCCGTCGGCCTTTGCTTCAAGACCGATCGTGCCCGCCACGACTTCCTCACCATCTTCTACCGTTGTCGCCACCCAGAAATGGCCACCTGAGCCGAAGTAGATGCCTTCGAGGTCAGCGAGATCGCCCCGGAGACTACGATCCATGTAGTTGTTCCAGAACTCGAGACTTTGGCCTTCCACCTTGGAATACTCCATCAGCCCCTCCGTCACCACCTCCAGGACCTGCTTGTGATCGTCGGCCCAGTATGATCGGATCTTGATCTCAGGGAGTGTCGCTGTGTCTGTTGACGATGGATCTGCCGCCTCCGTCGTGTTTGGTGTCGGCGCCATTGTAATCTGATGCTGCAAAGCAAATCGACGAATGAACCCGAAGTGTGGCGCCAGACGATGGCGTGAGTCTCGCCTGCGCATCCTCAGTTGCATGCGCAATCGCGGCATGGTCAGTTGCGGAGGCATCCACATAACGATGGGTTGAGAATTACTATTCTATTGTTCTTTTACTCGAGTTTCTTTTCGAAAAAGTGGAGCTGAACCGTCGGGTCTTCAGGTAATGGCTCGATCTTTTGCAAGGTAAAGCCAAGAGAGAGGTAGAACTTGTGCGCGAGTGGCGCCATGACGTCGCCAGATGAAAGCCACACCTTCTTGAAGTCATGAGCCTTAGCCCAGTCAAGCAGGTGCGCGACAAGGAGACGACCAACACCGTGGCGGCGATGACTCGACTTGACCGACATGCGGCGCAGCTCGCCTTCCTCGTCGGACTTGCGCTCAAAACCGACGAGACCTACCACCGTTTCTTCGCCGTTTTCAAGTGCAGTGGCGACCCAGAAACCTCCACCAGAAGAGATGCAAGTGCCCGCAAAGTCTTCCTGCAGGCAGTGTTCGATGAAGCCATGCCAGAGAGCTTCGCTCTGGCCTTCGATCGTGGAGTAGTGCATGAGACCATCCCGGAAGATCTGGCTCACAGCCTCCTTATCTTCAGGCTTGTAGTCGCGGATGCTGATGGTCACTTGAGGCTCTTCGGTCGACATGGTGTGCGCTTGGTCAACGTAGAAGTGTGTCCCCCCTCACCAAGCCAGTCAGCCGAAATAGTGACCATCATTGTTGCTTGTCCACAAGAGTGAACATCTCTTGCACACTGCCCATCGTGAACTGCAGCTGGATGGACAACAAGCTTGCTCAGTGATTGTGCACTGCCGTTGCATGTTGATTGGCCACCATCGCCTGGAATATTCCGTCTGGCGCATGCTGGAACGTTCGCTGCGGTGAGGATCGTCACAGAGAAAAAACGAGGGACATGGGGCCAATGAGTACGGGCATTTGTTGGTCATGTTAGAGCAGTGATTTCTCGTAATCAAACGTGTCGAAGAAGGGGTCCTCCATGAGGATGCGCGTCTCAACGACCTTGTAGCCCAGCGAGTCGTAGAGCTTGCGTGCAGGGACCATGACTCCGTCAGTGTTCAAAGCGATTGTATGAAAGCCGTGGGTCTTGGCCCATTCTTCGAGGTGCGCGACGAGCAATCGCGCGAGTCCGTAGCCTCTGAACGCGTCCTGGACCGACAGCCGACGCAGTTCACCTCGGCCTCCGCCCTTGCCCTCCAGTCCAATCATCGCCGCGATGACTTCTTCACCCTCAATCTTTGTCGTCGCGACCCAAAAGTGCCCACCGCTCTGGAAATACGTCTCTTCCATGTGGGCAAAGTCCTTGGTGAAGCATTCCTTGACGTAACGCTGGAAACCTTCGAGGATGCGTGGATGCGTCGTTTCTGGTGGGCAGTAGAACAGCATACCAGTCGCAAACAGCGCGGTCACGACGTCATTGTCCTCTGGACGATACGCGCGAATGGAGAACGAGACGTTCTGCTTGGTAGCACCGGTCATTGCTCTGGTCGTTGAATCTCAAACTATGCACACTGCGCAAGGGACGGAAAGAAGGTTTGCTCGGGATTCAGTGGACAACAATCATTCAGCTCGCCACAATCGCTCCGGCGGTGGCTGTCTCGAACCACGCATCGTCCAGTCATCAGCCCTCTCTGGCGACCTTACTGTACAGTGCGAGTGGCAAGTGAGCAACAGTCCAAGCCAAGCATCCATGATGGCGACGCGTCTGCAGACGAACAGACCCATCCCTCCCAGTATCTCACAAGATGCGCCATCGCAGCCGTTGATGCAATCACCACCCGTCGAGGGCCACTCACGCTAACAACAGAAACTGTATTATAGTTACACAAGGGCCTTCTCGAAGAAGACCAGCTCGTAGTCTGAGTCGTCGCTCGCCATGCGTCGTCCGGTTTCCGTGTAACCCAGTGCCGGGTACAGCTTACACGCTGGTCCCATGACCACGCCCGTGTTGAGTTCCACAGTCGTAAAACCATGGTTTCGTGCCCAGTCTTCGAGATGTGCCACGAGTTTACTGGCTAGCTTGTGGCGACGATACTCCCTCTTGACCGAGAGCCGTCGCAGCTCGCCTCGTCCGTCTTGCTTGCCATGCAACGCGATGGTTCCAATGATCTCCTCTCGTCCTTCGCTCAGGTTTGTAAGGACCCAAAAGTGGCCGCCCGAGTCGAAATACGTGCCCTGGATGTCGGCCATGTCCGTCCGGAGACTCCACTGGATGTACGCGCGGTTGCCGGCCGCGCCTTCTTCGTCCTCAGGACAGTACATGGACATACCCGCGACGAAGATGTCGACGACCGCCGCATGGTCTTCCGGTCGATAGGAGCGGAAGCTGAGCGCGAGCGGCACTCCAAACGACGCCGCTTCTTCAGCAGAGATGCTTGGAACAACGAGCATGACTCTCTTGTCGCTGGAAACGCTGGAAACGCGCTGGAAATGGGCGAATGAAGCGGAGGAACGTGTTCGTCGCCAGGTGGTGCTGCTAGCAGCTCATCCCCATCTCTTTGACCGATCTTCTATCACTCACACCTACCCCTCGGATACAATCGATGACGTAAGTCCGTAAAATTTAAACTTATGAACCGATAACGTACCGGTCTAACTGGAAGTAGCCGTTTCTAACTAAAAGGGACCAACATTCTGTTGACTGATTGTCCATTTTTCGAAATGGGCAATCATTTGCGACGATGGGTCGACTCGGACGCCAGTTGATTCCAATGGAAAACGAACTTTCCCTCGAGAATGAAGCGCTTTCGATAACGCCGCTAACATGACATGGACGGTGATATTCCGTAGGATGCAGAAGTTAAGTCTCTCTGATCTGCCCTGAGTTTCCGATGAGCGATAATCACTGAAGAAGTGCTATCAGTCTTCTATCAACGATAGCAAAAATCATCGCACGCGTTGGAACACGCAATGAGTAACAACAACGAAACTACCTTATCAAGAGGGAAGCGCTTGATCACTAACGTAAACACCCATCCTTGCTCACGCAATCTCCACCTTAGCATTCAAACTTCCAGCAATTTGTCTCTCGGTGCAATTGGACGGGCTTATTAGGTAGGAAAAGCATCAAAATGTGCATATGACCTATCACTAGTGAATACTGACCCTATCGATTTGAGACGGTATACATTAGCAATGGTGTACTAGGAGTCAAATGTGTGATGAAGTAGAAAGAATGTTGATCAATTGCTGTGCTCATAATCGTCGCTTATGCTAATCCTTGATCTCACTTTTCAACTCGCCCTCGATCCACCAGTTCCAACGTCCAACTAGTCGGGTCTAACATGGTCCCGCGACCTAACGTCTTGAGTGGGATCCTTGCTGTCGTCCTCGCCATCACGCTCCACTACCTTTACGAAGTTTACGAAGCCAGTCTACAAAGTGGTCAGGACTGCTCTTACGCCAGTGGCGACGCCTGCCCGGTGGACTCGCTCAAGATCTCGGATACTGACGGGAGTGCGCTCATCTACCCGGGCGGCGAGACCCGCTGTGCTTTCGACGACTTCACGGATCCTAAGACGGGATTCTCCACCAACAGCACGTACTTCTTCCAAGTATTCCCCAAGCCGGAGCGTAAGAAGCTTTTGATCATGTTCCAAGGTGGTGGTGGATGCTTTGACGACACCGCATGTAACTTTGCGATGCAGTGTTCTCTCGGAACGAGTACGTTCACGACTGTTGCGACCGCGTCAAACACCGGTGTCTTCAACAGCTCCGATCCGGAGAACGTGTTCAAAGATTGGAACATTGTGCATATCCCGTACTGCACGGGCGATATGCATTCTGAAAGCAAGGTTGTCGACGGTGTGGACACTGGTCACGAAGGGGTTTTCAACCATGCGCAATGCTTGAACCAAAACATGCCGTTGCATCTCAATGGGTTTGAGAACTCGAAGGCCGCTCTCGCGTGGGCCAAGACAAACTATCCAGAAGTGGACGAGCTTGTGGTCAGCGGAATGAGTGCAGGCTCAATGGCCGCTCAAACATGGGCGATATACATTGCCGATTTATGGAATGTACCGAGCAGTGAGACTCGATATGGGATTTTGGCAGACAGCTGCATGGGTGTGTTGCCTGCTGAACACCCGGTCGGCAAGATGTTCGATTACGTTGGGATGTGCGACCTTGACCTCAAGCTGCCCCCTTCGGTTGTCGACGCATGCAAGGCGGGGACCTTGACGATGAATGAAATCGTCTCGGCTTCGCTGAAGGCCCTGCCTGAGAGCCGCTGGGCGTTTCTCAACAGCAAGAGCGATGGTGATCAGCGCTTCTTCTATCAGTTCATCAAGGACGGCATTCTTGGCTTCCCGTTCCCAGACATCCTTCCCGAAGCTGACTTCCACGAGGTACGATATTGACGTGATGGTAGCTTATCGTACCGCTTCTAACTCGTATTTCGATGGCATTCTAGACCGTTCTGAGGTTCATGGACACTTACAAAGAGGCAAGCTCGTACATTTCATCGTTTTTGGTCGAGGGCAGCCAGCACATCTTCTTGACGGAGCTCTCGTATTCGGACACGGTGAGCGTTGCTGGTCAGAGACTCGGTGAGTTCGTTGCGCAGTGGCTTTCATAAGTCACTCGTACATCGCCAGCGCCAACGGCCAGTTCACCTGGTTGTTGGGCAGTCAGAAGACTAATACGTCGACCAATATAACTTCGCATTAGCCTAGCTTGAGTCTGAAACTGTAGCCATTTCTAAACATTACCATCATTCCGACGCCGATTATCCACTTTCTGAAATGGGCAATCATGGCGACGATGGGTCGATAGTTGTTAGTTGCTTGTGTTCCGCTGTTGCAGTGAGCTCATTATTCAATCCAAGCACCAACACACACAAGCATCTAGAACCATGACCACCACGCCAGTCGAGTCTACAGTCAAGGTCTGCATCCGCGCGTGTCGTCCAGAAGACTACAAGACGGTCGCGGAGTTGTTTCTGGCTGGCATGCGCTCGTATATCACACCAGAAGTCGAGCATCTCGTGGGTCGCTTTGAGGAGTCACTGGCTGAGAGTGTCAATGGCGATCTCGCGAGTATTCAGGAGACGTATTTCGACAAGGGAGGGTTCTTTTGGGTCGCGACTGTCGAAGAAGACGAGAAAGAAGTCATCGTGGGGATAGTCGGACTCGACCGCAAAGCTGACAACGAAGGTGAGCTGCGTCGACTGTCGGTCAAAGGCGGCTACAGAGGATACGGTATTGGCCGATTGCTGGTGAACCACTTGGAGGAATGGGCGAGGGAGCACGGTTTTGTCAGACTGTCGCTTGGAACGAGCAACATTATGGACAAGGCGATTAAGCTGTATATGTCAGTGGGATATAACCTCCTCCAGACAAAGCTTGTCATGAAAGACCCACCAATTATGGCTTATTCCTACGAAAAACTTCTCGCGTAAGTCGGCAACGCGTGTAACGAGTAGAAAACGAGGCAACTCCTATAACAAAATACATATCACTCTCTAGATCCCCGAGTATCTTGTTCGTTCTGTTTTCACGATTGTTCAAGGAATTGTCTGAGGGCTCACTACTCCGGCGAATGCAATTAGTCTATGGGATAGAATAGTTTCCGTTTGAGATTAGTCTAGCCGAGACTAATCTCCTGCATTCCAGAGTTTCCGCTATACATAATTTTTCATTTATCTAATCACGCTTACTTTAAAGCTTTATTATTCTTATGTTCAGGCGCAGTAGACTAAACTCGGTTGTCCTCGCAATCGCAAAAGCATAGGTCTCAAGTCATCTACATGGACAATGTGGCAGGACACCAGGCAAGGCAATCGAGACGATGGATGATCCAAGCAAGCGCAACGAGATGGAAACGGTGCTCAAGAAGAAGAAGGTCACATTGGAATTCTTACCAGCTAACAGTACTCATCTCTGCCAACCCGCCGATGCAGTGATCATACAAAAGCTCAACAACTCTGGATGTTCTATTGGGATAAAGAGAAGGCTCAGCTCGCGGAGGAAGGCAACTTCGCAAACATCCCGAACGCCCGAGGCGATTGGTCCGGGAAATTAAAGCAGCCTGGCAAGTCGTTCTTCCTCAACCTTTTAGTTCAGGTTTGCAAAGAGGTGAGCAAAATGGAAGACAAGAACGGTGTTAAACTCGTTCGAAAGGCAATGATTCGCTGTGGGTTCGATAAAGACATCGATGGTGTGTGGAGAGAGTCTCAACTATTGCCACGACTTCAGACTGTCATCCAGAACAACCGAATCTACTTTGACGGCAAGGAGCCAACGGATTTTGTCGAAGCCGACAATTAGGTTTCACACCTCCACGATCTGCATCTTGTACAGTCTTCGTTTGCATTTACTCTCCGTTCGTGATTACTCTACGCTAGACTAATCGTGAATTTCGCTGCAAAAAACGCCGTTCGTCTATAGTCTCGGCGAGACTAATTGCATTCGCCGGATAGCTCGACGGCTTTGCCACTGACACAAGTCTCTGTTGGGTTAACATATGTGAGGGCGGATGTACGACGGACACAATCATTAGCCCATTTCTCGATTATTCACTGCGAAAAGCTTGGGTTTGTTTGATAACTCTGTCTTTGTCTACACAATCATTCCGCTAGAGTGGTTGCTTTTTTGCTGAACCAGTGCAATCGAGTGAGCAAGCCCACCGTAATCCACCCACAAAAACTTCTATATGAAGGCTCGAACAAACATACTGTAGAAGAAAGTAGTCATTGCCCCCGTGGCAGCAATCATCCACCTCGCTTCTTCTGTCCGACTGTCAGGAATCGTAACGCTACCTACTTCGACGTTTTATGCCATCCATGTTCAACTTAGCAATGCTAAGTTGAACATGGATGGCATAAAACGTCGAAGTCCAATTTGTCTGACACCTGAATGCTAACTTAGCATACAGGTGTCTGACAAATTGTTCGGGCATCCATCTGATCAGCATGGAGAGGTTTATCAAATAAAACTGCCACGAAATCTCTCTCAGTCTCTCATCTTATAATTGATTAGGAGAGGTATAGAGTAATAGTAAAGATAGGCTCGTGAACTTCGAGTTGGGATGAGTCAAGGGCGTTTATTGCCACGGCATTGCGCGTAATCTCCGCATTCTTTACGCTCTGACCCTTCAGAGGAAGGACACCGTTGTTCACTGTAAGTGGACGCAACAGGAAGCGAAGCACCCAGCAGAACTAATGCTCACTTTCCAACTCGCCCTCTACCACCCACCCAGTAACTACCAGCTCTAACCAATCGTGGTCTCGTATCGAGATCTGCTGGTCACCATCCTCGCTGCCACGTTCCTCAGCGCCACCCAATCCTATCGGTCTGGCGATCAAGTCTGCTCCTACACTGATGACAATGCGTGTCCAATTGAATCGCTCAAGGGCTCTAATGCCGACGGCAGTGTGCTCATTTACCCGGGCGGCAACACGCGCTGTGCCTTCGACGATTACAAGGATCCCAAAACAGGATTCTCCACCAACAGCACGTACTTCTCTCAAGTATTCCCCAAGCCGGAGCGTAAGAAGCTCTTGATGTTCCAAGGCGGTGGTGGATGCATTGATATCAGCACGTGCAACTTCGCAATTCAATGTTCCCTGGGCACAAGCCAGACGTTCACGACAGTCGCAACTGCGTCAAGCGCTGGTATCTTTAACAGTTCCGACCCAGAGAACGTGTTCAAGGACTGGGACATTGTGCATATCCCGTACTGTACAGGTGATCTCCACTTTGGAAGCAAGGCTCTTGAAGGTGTGGACACTGGCTTCGAAGGCATCTTCAACCAGACTCAGTGCTTGAACCAGAACAAGACAATGCATCTCAATGGGTTTGAGAACTCGAAGGCCGCTCTTGCGTGGGCGAAGGCCAACTATCCAGAAGTGGACGATCTCGTGGTCGGCGGAATGAGTGCCGGCTCGTTAGCTGCTCAAACCTTCGCGTTATATGGCCAATCTATGGGACGTGCCATGGTACCAAGCTATATTACGGGATCTTGGCGGACAGCTACATGGGAGTGTTGCCTGTGGAGCACACGGCTGGCAAGATCTTTCATTTCTCTGGAATGTGCGACACTGATCTCAAGCTGCCGCAGTCGACCGTCGACGCATGTAAGGCAGAGACCTTGACCATGGATGAGCTTGTCAAGGCTTCATTGAAGGTCCTACCGAAGAGTTACTGGGCTTCTCTCAACAGCAAGAGCGATGCCATCCAGCGCTACTTCTATCAGGTCGCCAAGGACGGGATTCTTGGTTACCCGTTCCCGAACATTCTTCCCGAAGCCGACTTCTACGCGGTACGATGTTCATGAGCCTTGGCTTCTTCGTTTTACTCACTCTAACTCGTTTCTTGAAAAATCTATAGACCGTTACGTCGTTCTTGGACTCATACAAGACGGTGAGCTCACACATTTCATCTATCTTTGTCGACGGCAGCCAGCACGTCTTCTTATCCAAGCCAGCGTGCTACAACACAGTGAGCGACGCCAGGCAGAAACTCGGCGATTTCGTCGCGCAGTGGCTTTCTCAGGTCACTGGAGCTTCCGACGCACCGTCGACGTCGCCAGCGCCAACGCCCAGCTCGTCTGGATGCTAATCTGTCGCTCTGCGCAGTGAAAGAGTGATCACAGCAGGCTTTTTCGATCAATACACGAAATGTCAGAACTCAGAGATGGGTTCATTAGCCTAGCTTTGGTCTCGTTACCAACATTCCCAGCCGAGCGATTACCCCTTTGGTTGATTCAGCAATCACGACCGGACGTCGATGACGCCATCAGTGTCCTGTGCCGTTCCGCTGCTTCGGTCTCACTTAGCATCTTTCGCTCCAGCCCCCAAGTCCCCAATCTTCTTCTTCTTCTAGTTCTCCTAGTATGACAGCCGACGCCGCCGTCACGCAGCGTATTCGCATCCGCGCGTATCGTCCAGAGGACCACACGACGGTCATTGAGCTCTTCCTGGCCGGCATGCACTCGTACATCACACCGGATCTCGAGCATCTCTTCGATGACGCCATGGCCGAGAGCCTCAATGGCGATCTCGCGAGTATCCAGGAGACGTATTTCGACAAAGGCGGGTTCTTTTGGCTCGCGACGATCGAAGAAGACGAGAAGGAAGTGCTCGTGGGCATGGTCGCGCTTGAGCGCAAGGCGGACAACGAAGGCGAACTGCGTCGCATGTCTGTCAAGGCCGAGTACCGAAGATACGGCGTGGGTCGTTTGTTGGTGAGCCACTTGGAGAACTGGGCGAAGAAGGAGGGCATGACCAAGGTCTGGCTTGGCACTGGTGGGATCATGCAGCAGGCGCAAAAGTTCTACCAGTCGATGGGCTACAAGCACTTTAAGACGGAAAAGTTCATGGAAGAGCCACCACTCGAGGCGTATTTCTACGAGAAAGAGATTGCATGAGCTAATTGAATAGACACATAGGAACAAATACGTAATTCTACTTCTTGCTCAAGTTCTCTGCTGTGTATCCGCCCATGAGGCTATTGGAAGAGGATCGAGGCAATAAAGCCTCGCATTCGGACACCACCCAGCCCACTTTACGATGGGAAGACGCTTGTATCAGCAGCAGAATGACGGATGCTCCCCCTTCGAATGCCCCCTGCCAGCTCCAAGCGTGGCTTCTGTTTTCTATTCTTGCTCAGATGATCTGTCAGCCCTAAAAATGCTCACGAAGACGACGATCGCGTCCGCCAAGACATCGAGGAAGCCCTCGGTGCACGTGTGACAACAAACGGCCGTGGACTGAGGATCTCACATCGAAATCGCGTCGTCGTGCGTCAAAGATGGCGCGGAAGAACACGCAGCCGCTGCAAATCGGCCACGAAGCAACTACGAGCATCATGTACTCGACGATGCCTATCTCGCTCGTCAGCAAACGCTCTATACAATCAGCGAAAGAGCGAGAGAAGCCACGGCATGCATCAGCACACCATCTCCGGCAGATCGCTAAGCTCAAGGACTTTGCGTCTTCCATACCCAAGTCCACATTGACCTTGCAGCTCGACTCACACAGTGTGCAGAGGCAATTGCTGCAGTCCACGACGAAGATCAAGCTTCAGTCGACACTACCGTCGCCAACGAAGCAGTCTTCAATCACTCCTGTTGCTCGTCCTCAGTCCACGGGCACGTTCAAGCCTCGCAAGATCGAACGCACGCGCTTCCGATACTTTTGTACGTTGTTTTCTGTTGTTTTTCTTCATCCAAGGCTCACTCTCGTGTCTTTTCAGATGATCGAGGCGATCTACCGGTACGAATCAACTTTGCTGGCGCCGTCCGCAAGCTCCAATGGCAAGTGGATCTCATGCAGCTCGACTACAGTCACTATCTACCCATGTTCATGGAAGGCCTGCGCGAATTGGACGAGCCGTACCATTTCCTTGCGCTCACGGGTGTCATGGACATGCTAGAACGCGGCCAAGGCCGGCCTTTGACGTGTCTACCGCTAATCATCCTCCCAATCAAGCAGAATCTGATGACGCGGCATCCCCGCATCCTCTGTGAGCAGATGAAAGTGCTTCAGAAGCTCGTGCTTTGTTGTCCGTACGCTGGAGAAGCGCTCGTGCCGTACTATCGCCAGTTGCTCTCGATCTTCAACCTGTTTATCACCAAGCGGATCAACTGTGGCGACGCGATCGACTATGCTCAGCGTCGACAGGAGGGGCTCGGCGACTTGATTCTAGAAACACTGCACTTGCTGGAACGGCATGGCGGTCCCGATGCGTTTGTCAACATCAAGTACATGATCCCAACGTATGAGAGCTGTGTACACGCAAGTTAGGAGCTGCTAGGACGAATATACTCGGAAAGAAACGCTTTTGTGGTGTCTACGACTCTTCACGAAGCGTCTGAAGGCGAGAAAACGCCATGAAGAAGCGCCCGGTGCTCACGCTTGTAGCCGACGACGAGGACGGCGGGCTCCTGCGTCCACCGCAGCTCACGGTCAAGTCCATCGACGACGATGACCTCAGTGATGAAGAAGAAGACGGACTGGAGGCGTCCTGTGACATTGGTGAGACGACGTTTCGCAAGGGACCGATCCACATCAACCGCACGGGCGTCACGTTCGTCTCGGACGCGAAAGACTCGGAGAAAGCGACGGATGACTCTGTCAAGTCGGACAAGACGTGGCCAGTGCGTCGTCCGTTGACCCCACCACGTCGTCGACAGATCACGTTGGACGAGCTCGAGTCCTGTGGCCTCGTCGGACGCGGCTGCTCGGGGCACGTGCTCAAAGCACAGCACAAAGTCCATCGCAACGAATGGTACGCCATCAAAGTCGTCAACAACGTGTACGACAAGAGCAAACGGGACCAGATGCTGACGGAGATCCGCACACTGTACAACGTCGAGAGTCCGTACCTGGTCGAGTGCTTTGGTGCGTACTTTAAAGACCACCAACTAAGTCTGGTGCTGGAATTCTGCGCCGTTGGCTCGCTCGACGGACTCATTCAGCGTCATGCGCCGATTCGCGAGAGCATGCTTGCCTGTATGACCTATCAAATGCTCCAGGGACTGCTCCATCTCAAGGCGAGTCATCACTTCCATCGCGATATTAAACCGCAGAACATCCTCGTACAGAGCAATGGACTAGTCAAACTCACCGACTTTGGCATTGCGAGGGAGCTGGGCAACTCACAAGACATGGCGCAGACCTTCATTGGCACGTTCAAGTACATGTCGCCCGAGCGTGTACAGAACGAGCCCTACGAGTACGTTTCAATAAGGAATATGGCGGAATGACGACTGATTTGCGTGGTTTCTAGCTACAAGTCGGACATTTGGAGCATTGGACTCGTGCTCATTGAGTGCGCGACCAAGGTCTTCCCGTTCCGGAACGCTCGATCGTATATTGACGTACGTAGGACGCTCGGTTGTATTAATTTGTCATCTCTAACACTGCAGGAGTAGGTGGTTCAGAGTATCATCGAGTGCAACGACCTCGAATTACCCGCCGACACGGCAGATCTCTCCTTTTCAGACGACTTTCGCGCGTTTATCAAGGCGTGTCTGCGCAAAAACGTACGTTTACTCCTCTTTCTGACGAGCCTGCCTCGGTTTTCATGAGCGTTTTCCATTAGCCCAAGCAACGTGCGTCGGCGGAGCAGCTCATGGAGTCGCCGTGGCTCGAACGACACCGTGCGTTGGACGGCTCGCGATGTGCGCGGCGCTTGGCGCAGTGGTTGAGTCGAGGCGACGTGGCAGAAGCCAAGGACGAGGAGTACGAAGATGATTTCGAGGTAGAAGAAGAGATAGAGACCTATACTGACGAGAAATAAAGCATATCACTCGTTTAATAGTGTTCTCCTGCGAGAAGGTACTCGCGAGCAGGCTCTCGGGTGCGGAGGTCGAAGAACCTGTCACCTGGGAAGAGCTTGCGACGGAGAGTGATGAGCACACCGAAGAGTGCGACGGCTGCGACCATGGTCGTGATGAGTCCCAGCTGTTCGAGCTTGTTCCAGTGCGACGATGTCTCCTGCTGGAGCAGGTTGATCGGATGGAAGGCCGTGAACTTCGTATCTGCGAGGCGAATCTGCTCGATACACTTGTCCAGTTCGCTCGCCAGCGTCTCAAACTTGATGGTTCCGACACCGGACGTCGCGTCCCAGCCAGGACGCGCCGAGAACCCACGTGAACAGCACGGAGTCGACGATCCACCGCACGAGATCTCGCCGTCGGTAATGTCCTGGAAGACGTGAGGACACTGGGTTTGGAGCTTGTAGATCAACGGGTTCAGAAAACCCAGCACAGGACGTCCCTGGTCCAGTCGGAGCTTGTTGAGGAGCACCACCATAGACGAGATGATGGGAGCAGAGACGGAAGTCCCGTCCGTCGGATACATCGCGCCATTCTGATACACTGGGAAGGCGTGGCCGAGGGCTGCGACGTCCGGATAGGCTCGTCCATTGGCGTTGAACATTGACGAGAGGCCTTCCGAAGCCGTGTCGTCGAGGAACTTGGTGATGACGTCGTCCTGGTATGATGGGCGCTCGAAGAGCGTACTGAACCCACCGCCTGATGTGATCAAGTCGCCGTGCTTGGTCGACGTCACGCGTTCCGCGTACTTGCCATCAATTAGAGTGGCCGACGGGTTGACGGACGTGGCTCCCACTGCCGTCACGTAAGGCGAGGACACAGGGAACATGGGAACGAACTTGGAGCAGGCTGAGATACCGCAGAATTCGGACATGTGGCTGCCCTGGATGCCCGCGTCGCCTGCGGAGATGACGATCGTGATGCCCTTCATTGCCGCTTTCATAAACTCACGGTTCACAGCGAGTGCGTAGTTCCGTGGCATGGCGCATTCCTCGTCCGTGTAACTGATAGAGACGACCGAGGGAGCTGGCTCCATGGCGTTCACGGCCTGCATGAAGTCGAGGAACGGCTCTTGGTTGTCATCGGCGAAGGGACGAGCTGGGTTACGGAGATGCTGATAACACAGCATACTGATGTCCTCGCTCCGCGTAAGACTCACGGCGACCTGGACATCGAGTGAGGCTTCGCCTGTGGCCCTGATACCATAGCCAGCGAGACATTCGCCTTCGTGATGAGGAAACTGGAAGCCGGACGGGAAGACACCGCTCTCGTAGGTCGAGAGGAACGTCGCGAGGTCTCGTTCCGTGTAGTACTCGTTGAGAAATGCACCGATAACGAGGCGGTTGGCTGGGTGCGAGCCGTTCAACTGCGCTCTGTCCATGGGGATGTCATACTGCGAGCGGATGAGCGCGGGTGTGACCAGGATCTCGTTGTTGTTGACGACTTGTTTGCTTTTCACCGCGAACGGATCGCCGTCTTGATTGCGTTTCAGCATCAGCTGCGCCTGTCGCGGCGTCGGGAAGCTCTCGAGACCGTCGACAAAGACCACGTGTGGTGCAAGATGCTCGGGCAGAGCGAACTCGCGAAGCGGTCGCGTGATGCGCATGTGCGCTGCCTCCTGGTGTTCGTACTCGAAGAGTACCGTCTCAAAGAGCTTCTCCGCCGTCGCCACGTCCATCTTGAGCGTCACGTAGTCCCCTGCTGCACTGTATGCCACTTCAATCGCATGATCCTGGCCATATTCGTCCAGCATCGCCTGCACCGCCGCTCGAGCCGCGTCACTCGGCGCCCAGTGCGCTTTCAACGCCTCGGCATCCACGTATTTCCCGTAATCCGGCGACGTCACGTCGCTCACAGCGCGCACCATGGCGTCCAGCTCATGCTCCGACTTGGCCGTGGCCAGCGTGAGCTTGAAAGCCACGTGACGCGCCGGATCCGCGCGCTCGCGACGCACCCAGAGCGCCTTGTCGACGCCGTGCACCACACGCGGCGCGCTCTTGAGCGAAGACGCGTATCGCCGCGCGTCCACCGCCAATGGGAGCAGCAGGAGCGTCAGTGGAGCCACTGGATCAGCACGGAGCGAGCGCATGAGCGGCGAGAAGAGGTGAGCAGAAGTCGAATGGCGTCGACGGATCTCACTCAGGAAGCGTCGCTGTGGGCAGCCATGTATTACCGAATCGGTACGGTACTGGTTTAAATTTTACCCGTTTAGACCGGTACGGGTCTAATGACCAATTATGAGTCGTCTCGTACCTAAAACGGTATCGACAGTAAATCCCACCCATACCTCGGAGTATTCTCCACCCAAGAGCTACACAAGACGAGTCATTGGCGCATTGGATTTGATCGACTCGATGGCTTCGTTCGGTGCTCCTGCAGGCGGCGTGCCGTATCCCAACCCCAACGGCGACTATGACGTGCAGCCCATCGTGAACGACGGCATCCAGGACTTGGCCTGGAGTCCTACGTCCAACGTGCTGGTCTCGGGCAGTTGGGACAACATCGTGCGGTGCTGGGAAGTGCAACAGCAAGGGACGGCGTTCAACGCGGTGCCCAAGGCGCAGATCACGCACGACGGGCCAGTGCTGTGTACGTCGTTCAGTGGGGTACGTATTAGCGCGGTGAAGCGGCGTGGGAGAGGTGACGTGACCTGACGTGACGATGTGGGGTTGTAGGATGGCAGTGCGGTGTTTTCCGGATCGTGTGACAAGACGGCCAAGATGTGGGTGCTCAATGGCCCGCAGCAGGGCCAGCAGATCGCGCAGGTACGAATCTGATTGCTTGTGTTCGATGGAAATGCGCCTAATGACCGGTTTTCGCTCTGTGATACCTAGCACGACGCGCCGATCCGCGCGATTAATGCCGTGCAAGAAGCCAACTGTGTGGTCACGGGTTCATGGGACAAGACCGTCAAGTACTGGGATACCCGCTCGCCGACGGCCATGGCGTCCGTGCCGCTCACGGAGCGCGTCTACGCCATGGACGCCAAGCATCCGCTGCTCGTGGTGGCCACGGCCGACCGCAACATCCACGTCTACGACATGCGCAAGCCGACGCAGGTGTACAAGACGATCCAGTCCAACCTCAAGTTCCAGACGCGCACGATCGCGTGTTTCCCCAGCGCGACGGGCTTTGCCATCGGCTCGATCGAAGGACGGTGTGCCATTCAGCACGTGGAAGAAAAGGACAAGAAGGACGACTTTGCCTTCAAGTGTCATCGCGAAGGTAACGACATTTACCCCGTCAGCAGCATCGCCTTCCATCCGTTTGGCACGTTCTCGACCACGGGCGGTGACGGCACGTTCTGCTTTTGGGACAAGGACGCGCGTCAGAAGCTCAAGGCGTTCACCAAAGTGTACGTCGCTCGTTCCAAAAGTCCGGAAGGACATGGTCACTAATGCTTGTGATGTGTAGCAACCAGTCGATTTCGGTGGGCAAGTTCAACACACCCGGGGACATCTTTGCGTACGCGCTGTCGTATGACTGGTCCAAGGGCGCCGAGCACTACAACCCGACGCAGCAGCCGAGCGTCATCCGCCTGCACGCGGTCTCGGAGGCCGAGATCAAGCAGCGAAAGAAAGCAGGTCTCTCAGGCAGACGCAGCTTTTGAGTGAGTTGCCTGGCGCCCTCATGCAGTGATTCTCTAATGTTTATTGTGTTGTCGTGGCGTGCAGTGGGCCGGTAAATGACCAGAACCAGACCCAGCTCCGCGTCGTCGTCAAGAGTTGAAACGCGACCGAACAGCCCTCCAATCCACAATTTTACCTTACGTTTTCCACCATTTTCGTGTTGAAAGTTGGCGTTTTCACGGGAACTGCCTCGAATGAGGAGTTCTCTTAGCATGAAGAGAGCGCTCACCGTTGTGTCGTGCGTCTTGGTGCAGCTGCTGGATGCCCAGGGCAACCCAGGACTTCGTGGAGGATAAATACACCAATTCTGAATCGAAAACGTGATTATTGGTCAGATTGCCACAATTCGTTTTCGTGAGATTGCCACTTTTCTCGCCCATCAAATGGCACACTTCTCACTCTGCCTCGGACTGGCTCACAACGATGGCTTCGTTCGGTGCTCCTGCAGGCGGCGTGCCGTATCCCAACCCCAACGGCGACTATGACGTGCAGCCCATCGTGAACGACGGCATCCAGGACTTGGCCTGGAGTCCTACGTCCAACGTGCTGGTCTCGGGCAGTTGGGACAACATCGTGCGGTGCTGGGAAGTGCAACAGCAAGGGACGGCGTTCAACGCGGTGCCCAAGGCGCAGATCACGCACGACGGGCCAGTGCTGTGTACGTCGTTCAGTGGGGTACGTATTAGCGCGGTGTATCGCGCAGGAACGAGTGTCTTGACGGAGTTTATTGGCGACTAGGACGGCACGACGGTCTTCTCGGGCTCGTGTGACAAGACGGCCAAGATGTGGGTGCTCAATGGCCCACCGCAGGGGCAGCAGATCGCGCAGGTACGTGCAAAAGGCTTCTTCCCGCGCATCAAAAGCTGATTCGTGGCGTTCTGGCCAGCACGACGCGCCGATTCGGTCCATTTTCGCCATCCCCGAGATGAACTGCGTGGTCACAGGCTCATGGGACAAGACCGTCAAGTACTGGGACACCCGCTCGCCGACGGCCATGGCCACCGTGCAGCTCTCGGAGCGATGCTACGCCATGGACGCCAAGCATCCGCTGCTCGTGGTGGCCACGGCCGACCGGAACGTGCTCGTGTACGACATGCGCAAGCCGACGGAGCTCTACAAGACGATCCAGTCCAACCTCAAGCACCAGACGCGTACGATCGCGTGCTTCCCAGACGCTCGGGGCTTTGCCATCGGCTCGATCGAAGGACGGTGCGCCATTCAGCACTTGGAAGAAGTCGATCGCAAGAACGACTACACGTTCCGCGCGCATCGCGACGGCAGCGACATTTACCCCGTCAACAGCTTTGTCTTCCATCCGTTCGGGACTTTTGCGACCACGGGAAGCGATGGCTCGTACGGCTTTTGGGACAAGGACGCGCGGCAAAAGCTCAAGGGATTCACCAAAATGTACGTCGCTCCTCCACGCCCGTGGGGTGGCGTTTGACTCATTGTTTCGTTTGATTTGTAGCAACCAGTCGATCACCGTGGGCAAATTCAACGCGCCCGGTGATATCTTTGCGTACGCCGTGTCGTACGACTGGACCAAGGGCATGGAGCACTACAACCCAGCGCAACAGCCGAGTGTCATTCGTCTGCACGCGGTCACGGAGGCCGAGATCAAGCAACGCAAGAAGCCAGGTGCGTGTGTGTCTCTCTCGAGTCAATGAGCGACTTGCAGGGTTCTACTGACTGTGGCGCTTGCTAGTGAGTCGCTAACGGACCCTCCGTTGGTCCATGGAGCCCAGAAGTCTTTGGATGCACTACGAAACATGGTGAGCGCCACAAACTGACCCTTGGAATGGGGAAACTTCTGCAATGCAGCTCCCATTAATACATTTTTTTTATGTGTTTCAAGCCGACGCGATGTCTATGCCTTGGGGCTCTGAGGAGGCTCGAGCGGAGCACCGAGACGAGTGAGTGCTTGCTTGGCCGCGTCCATGCCGTTCTGAGCCGCAAGCTGATAGTACTGCACCGCCTTCTCTTGGTCATGAGGGATGCCGTCGCCGCTTTCGTACAACTGAGCCAGACACAGCTGTGCCTCGGGGATGCCCGCTTCCGCTGCGAGGAAGAAATGCTCAGCGGCCTTGGCCGTGTTGCGCGCCACCCCACGACCGAGCATGTAGCACGCACCGAGGTCGAACTGCGCGGGCGCATGGCCGATCTCGGCCGCTTGGCGGAAATGCACGACGGCCTTGTCCGCGCTCTGGTCGACGCCCCGTCCACTCAGGTACGCGGTTCCGAGCGCGCGATGCGCCTCGGGCATGCCCTTCTTCGCTGCCTGTCGGAAGAACTCGACGGACTTGGTGCCGTCGCGAGGCACGTGGATGCCGTGCTGGTACATGTAGCCAAGGTCGTAGCTCGCGGCCATGTGGCCCTTGTCCGCGGCTTGCGACCAGTAGACGAAAGCGCGCTCGTGGTCCTGCGTCACGTGGCTGCTGCCGTGGAAGAAGAGCTTGCCAAGCTCATGGCAGCTGCCTTCGTGGCCAGCGTCGGCCGCCAACTGGAGGAAACGCACCGCAAGCTGTTCGTTCTTGGCAATGTCGCCATGGCCCTTGAGATAGAGATTCCCCAATGCACTCTGCGCTTTCAAGTGGCCTTTCTCGGCGGCATTCGTCCAGTGGAGCACGGCGTACTGGACCGAAGCGTGCTCGGTCTTGCCCATTAAATGCTGCACGCCCAAGAGGAATTCCGCGTCAGGCGTCAAGGACGAGGAGCTAAAAGCACGCACTGACGCCGTCCACACTGGCTGCGCGACGCGATAGAGCTGTGTGTGGACGCATCGAGCCACCGTCCGCTGTGGACGCGGCTGTGTAGCCGCTGTACGCGTCATCGCCGCATGCCGCAGGCGTCGCCACATGCTGGTCATTCGTTCGAGAATGAATCCAACAGCTATTGTACGCCAGTTGGACGCGTCGTCTCCGTAACTAACGCTCGGGACGGTTCTTATCTATGGAAAGCAACGCCCCAGTGGCCCATATTCACACAGGTGACCAAGCAATATGACCAAGTCGCGCGACATCCTCAAGGTCGGTTGATGGGCGTCTCCTGTGCGTGCTAGAAGGCTTCTAACCCACTCACCATACGCGTGTGGATGTGCACAGGGCAAGGTCAAGCGTCTGCTGCTGGCGCAGGAGGACATGGGCCAGCTCAGCGAGCAGGCCGTGCAATCGTGTGGTACGTCCTGTTGAGAGGACGTTGATGGGTGGACGGAGCCTAATGGCGCGTGCGTGACGAAAGCAAAGTGGGCGCGCTGCAGGCGTTTGTGCGGGATCTGGGCCAGCGCCTGAAGCAGCAGGCGGACGCGAGTGGCGCGACGGTCGTGACGCCCCTGGAGCTGTACGTCCAGTCAATGGCCTGGTGGTGGTGGTGTGATTGACTGATTGACTGCTGCTGTGTGTTGCTTGATACAACAGGAAGAAGTGCGTGCTCGAGAGCGCGGATCTGTCGTTTCTTCACGCCAAAGTCGCGTCGATCGATGAGACGGACGCCAAGTACCACAAGCCAACGCGCAAGCGAGCCGCGCCACGGAAACGAGAAGCTACCGACGAGGCGACACCGAGCAAGCCCGGCAGGAAGAAGGCAAAAACCACGGCGGCCAAGGCACGGGGCAGCGAAGCACCGCCACTGAAGCCAGCGGTCGAGGCAACGCCGGCAGCAGCAGCTGCGATTCAAATCGAGGAAGACGACAACTACGACTCGAGTGAGAGCGAAGAGGAGTAGTGGTCAAGCGCAATAGATTCTACTTTATTCCCTCGTAAGTTCGGTGCTGGTTCTAGTTGCCAGTCGAGCGCAGCGCCTCCCACGTCGGACCGAGCAGCGAGTCACGCGACGAGCTTCTCCGGATGTTGCCACCGACCGCAGGCAACGCACTGGCGTCGTCACTCGACGAGGACGTGAAAAAGTACTTGTGCATGCGCGCGACGATCTCGTCGGCGTTCTTCTGCTGCAGGACGAACGACAGGTTGAGATCCTCGGCCGATTCACTCAGCAGCAGCACGTCGTAGCCCTCGAGCACGTCAAACACGCGGCCGAGCTCGGCGAGCGACTTCCGGAGTCTCCGGCCGACGATCGAGACCACGGAGCACTCCTCAAACACTTGGACTTTGGAGTGAGTGTCCAGTTCCTGCAGCAAGCCCTTGAACGGCGCGCCTTCGACGCCGCCCGGGATGTGGTCGAGCGTCACCGTCACCGAGAACTGCGAGGTGGCGATCAGATCGACCGAGATGCCAAACTTCTCGAACGGCGCAAAGACCTTGGACAAGAAACCGGATGTACCGCACATGTCGAACGCCGTGATGCTGAGTGTGGTCATGTTGGCACGACGCACGACCGCGAGGATCTTGGGACTGCCCGTGTCCTTGTCCGCCGACGGCTGGATGATCGTCTTCTCGCCGTTTGGGTCGTTGGTGTTGCGGATTTCGAGCGGAATCTTGGCGAACTGCGCGGGTTCGATGCAACGCGGATGGAGGACCTTGGCGCCCATGGCTGCGAGTTCCTGCGCCTCACGGTAGTCGAGCGACTTGATCAATCGCGCGTCCGACACGTAGCGAGGATCGCTCGTGAACATGCCGTGCACGTCCGTCCAGATCTCGTAGCGCTTGGCGTTGAGCATGGCCGCGAAGAGCGAACCCGAGGTATCACTGCCTCCACGCCCCAACACACACGTCGCGCCGTCCATGGTGCTGCCGATGAAGCCCTGTGTCAAGACAACGCGCTTGCCTTGGCTCTGCGCGGTGGCGGCGGCAATGTCCTGGCGAGGCAAGACCTCCGCTTGCAAGTACCGGTCTTCCTCGGACTTGGCCGACGCCGACTCGCTCACGAGCAGCTGACGCGCGTCGACACGCTGGACACTGGACAGCCCGTAGTGCTGCATGATGCACACGCCCAGATGCGTCGAGAGCAGCTCGCCAAACGCCAAGACGCGCGCTTGGATCCGCGGCGAGGCCTCTTCCGTGAGCTTGATCCCCTCCAAGATGCGTGCGAGGTTCTTAAACTCCTGTAGCAGCGGATGCAAGTCACTGGGCAGTCGCGGATCGATACTCGCGGCGCCGAACGTGTCGTCGTTCAGCACGGAACGCAACCAGAGCTCTTGCCATCGATCATGCAGCTCCAAGCTGCTGGACACGCCGTCGATCGGCGGGAAGAGCCCGACTTCGTACGCGAGCGTAAAGTGCTGGAGCACGATGCTCTTAACCAGCTCGTGGTGGCTCGTCTTGGCCAGTGCGGGCTTGCTGGCGCTCTGGATCGCGGCCGTGAGTTTGTTGGTGACCTGCGTCATGGCCGAGATGGTGACCCAGACGTTGGTCTCACTTAGCTGCGTCTGCACCTGGTCGCAGATGCAGCGCCAGCGCGCGGCCGTGGACACGCTCGTGCCGCCGAACTTGAGGACGATCCACGCAGCAGAGGCCATGACGCCAAGCAAGAGTATGGCGAAATGGCTGGAGATGCGTCCGTCCGTCACGTGCCCACCACGAGAAAGTGCGGGCTTGCGCAAAACAGACTCGGGTGTAGCACCTGCGGGTTATGACGTAACCCACGCGGCGTGTACCCCCCTTGATGGATACATCAGTTACAAACGTGTTAGGGTGAAAGGTGAGGTTTGTATTTGTTTCCGAAAGAGTTGGCTTTGCGAATAGTGAGGAATTCCTTTTGTGTGTGCGGACGAAGAGGATGCTGGCGATCCGACGGCTGTCTGGCGCTTGGCGACGCAGTGCGGCGGTGAACGCGCGTGCGTTTAGCACTGGGTCTGAGGAGTATGACTACCTCGTGATTGGCGCGGGCAGTGGCGGCATGGCGAGCTCGCGACGGGCGGCGACGTATGGCGACACGCGGGTGGCCGTCGTGGAGATGGCGCGCTTGGGCGGCACGTGTGTCAATGTCGGCTGTGTGCCTAAGAAGATCATGTACCTCGCGGCGAATATGGGCCACTTGCTGCATCGCGACTTGTTGTACTATGGCTTTGAGAACGCCGAAGGCGGGCATTTGGCGGACAAGACGACGTTCCACTGGGACAAGCTCAAGGAGCGTCGAGACGCCTACGTCGCGCGCCTCAACGGCATTTACAGTCGGTACGTCCAGATGTGGACCTATTGCTCTGCTTTGACGCGGCGTAGTGACGTCGATTGCTGTGTGTAGGAACCTGGCCAACTCCAAGGTGGAGCATATCCAGGGCACGGCGACGTTCAATTCCAAGGGCAATGTTGAAGTCGACGGCAAGGAGCTCCTCGCCAAGAACGTCTTGATCGCCGTCGGCGGCAAGCCACACATCCCAGACATCCCAGGTAGGATGTGATGATGAGTCCGTGCATGTGTTGACCAGGGTCTCCGATAACTCATCGACGACGTGGTTGACCAGGCAAGGAGCACTGCATCGACTCGGATGGCTTCTTTGAGCTCGAAGAACTCCCCAAGAAGGTCGCAGTCGTTGGCGCCGGCTACATTGCAGTTGAACTGGCCGGTGTCCTGCACGGCCTCGGCTCCGATACGACGATTTTCTGTCGCAAGGATGGCGTGTTGCGTGGGTTTGATGTACGTTCGTTCGCACTCTGACGGGCGTCCCACTCTGCGACTGATCGCCTCACCCTCGACGTCTATCTGTTCTTGTTTACCAGGAACTCATCCGATCGACACTTCACGACGCCATGGCCAAGGACGGATTGCACTTGCGACCACACAGTAATGTCGCGGAAGTAGTGAAGGAGGCGGATGGCACCAAGACACTCGTGCTGCAAGATGGAAGCCGGCACTCGGGCTTTGACAGCATCATCAATGCCGCTGGTCGTGTTCCGCTCACGGACGAGCTCAACCTCAAGGCGGCCGGGGTCGAGACGGACAAGAATGGCTACATCAAGGTCGACGAATACCAGCGCACGACGGCCCAGAAGAACATTTTTGCAGTCGGTGACGTGTGTGGGACGGCGGCGCTGACGCCAGTGGCGATCGCCGCCGGACGACGTCTCGCTGATCGTCTCTTTGATGGCAAGAAGAACGCCAAGATCTCGTACGAGAACATTCCGACCGTCGTGTTTAGCCACCCACCGATCGGGACGGTCGGTCTCACGGATGCAGAAGCCCGTGCCAAGTATGGCGACGAGGAGATCAAGACGTACACGAGTCGGTTCGTGAACATGCACTACGGTATCATCAACGAACTCGACGCCGAGGGGAACGCCAAGCCCAAGCCCATGACTGCGATGAAGCTCGTGTGTGTCGGGAAGGACGAAAAGGTCGTCGGCCTGCACATCATCGGCATGGCGGCGGATGAGATGCTCCAGGGTTTCGGTGTTGCTGTGAAAATGGGCGCCACGAAAGCGGATTTCGACAATTGCATCGCGATCCACCCGACGGCCGCCGAGGAACTCGTGACGCTGGCTCCATGGGGTCTCAGTGGGCAGCAGGAAGCCTAGGAATCTCGGGAGATTCACGTTGAAGTAGAGCACATGGCTACACTGCCATCCCAAAGAGTCACAGAGAGTGTGAAGTCATTGTTCTCTGTGTCGGAAGTGGGAGCAGTAGTTCGACCAAAGTAGACTTGAGGTTAGATCCGGTCTAAACTTTTTGCGAGAAGATCATCCATTCTTCCCTTCAACTCAAACTCATCCTTCCGCTACTAGATTTTTCTCACAATTGGACAATTTTGAGAGAATCTGTGACACACTGGGCGTCATCACAGTCGCATGGCCGAACGCAGAGCGAACGAGCCGGGCGGCGGGGTTTCGCCTTCCATGGAAGGCAAGCTCATGGTCTGTCCTTGATCACGAGTAGTCGCGAATCAAACCGCCGCTGGTCGCGATCGCATGCGTCGTTTCCTTTAGACCAGAGAGCCTTCGATCCGACGACTTTTAGCCCGCGGTCTATCCTCAGATCAGGTGCTCCGCCCTTCTCCCCCTTTCCCCTGGGAGAATCTGAAATGTACTGAGTTAGTGGAAACCGTTTAGCCCCGACCTTACGTACGCCAGCGCATCTTCAACCTTTTGCTCGGTTAAAACCGCTTTGAAGCCTCTGTGCCGAAGACGCCGCTGACTCTTGCTCATAATCCAAGCCCCCGCGCCCCAGACAAGCGTCTTCCCTCTCTTCTCTGCGCCTCCCGAGCCGCCCTCTGCCCTCTTTCCAAGCTTCCTACGATGACCGTCGACAAGCGTTCGATCACCACGAGCAAGCGCGCTCGCAACAAGCGCGCCAAGGCCCAGCGCGCGCAAGCCAAGGCCCTCAATGACGCGGCGTCGCGTCCGGAATGCGACGGCGAAGTCTCCACGCCCACGGGGACCGCCAGCAGCAGCAGCGAGGAAGAGAACCTCCCGACGGCGATAGCAGTCCCGTGTGACTCGACGTCGCGCCTTACGACGATCGATCTCGGCCGCACGAGCGACGAAGACGAAGATGACGACGACAGCGAGCTCGTCTTTGTCTGTCGGCCGACGATGCCCGACTTTTGCACAGACTTTGTACCACCCGCGGACGAATTCGCCACGCAAGCCAAGATGATGGCGACTGGCGCACCGGACCAGCGCAAGTTCACCGTGCGGATCCCGGCATTCCGCGAGACGCGCGAAGGATACGTCACGTACTCGATCAATGTCACCACACTTGGTGAATCACGCAAGCAGTTCCAGCTGGAACGCCGGTATTCCGAGTTTGTCTCGTTCGCGGCGTCGCTCGAGTCCTATCTCGTATCGCCAGCGTTCCAACGCCTCAAGGAAGAGCTCCGAGAAGGCGAAGCCAAGACAAGCGACGAAGAACAGAACGAAGGAACAACGCCCTATGCGTGGGAGCTGCCGCCAAAGACGTGGTTCCGCATGACCAAGGTCGGCGCATTAGAGGAACGGCGAAGCAAGCTCGAAGAATCGCTGCAATCGCTGTTGGCCGAGGCTGACGACGTGATTTGCCATACGCCGATCGTGCGTGACTTCTTGATGCTTGATATCTTTGGCGCCCAGGTCGTGGAAGAGAAGCTCCAACATGTCTAATGAGAGCTTTCGGCTCCGTCCAGACCCATTCCTGTACCGAGTGCTCGACAATTGCCACATATATACCGAGATTCTCCCGACCGATGATGCCAATCGGAAAACACAGAAACAGAATCCGAGATCTCCATATCCTCCGGACAAAACGTCTCGAGATGATCATAACACTAGCAATGTAGATAGTTCCTAGAAAGTCAGAAAATACGCTAGCAGAAGCAGAAGCTCCCAGAAGCACACACAGAAATACTACTCGAGTACAGCACAAACACTTTTTGATGCGAAAGGCAGAGTAACATGGATATCATGTCACTTGGATACGGCCTCCTCGCTTTGATTTGCATCAATCGGCCTTGAGATACCGTCTTTTGACAGGGTACTACGATCGTGAGCGTTCATTTTCTGTTTGGCTGATGGCTTCCCTCGGGATCCTGCCGATCTCTTGTCCGAATCGTCGTCAGCTTGTGTTGGTTTGCTTGAAGTGGACTGCAACTGACCCGGGACAAACGGCTTGGCGCTGGCGGATAAAGCTTGATGGAACGCGTTCGAGTCTGTATTTCGCTCGTTGGGGTCAGTCATGGCGTCACTGGTTCCACTTTCTTGTGATTTCGCTGCTGATTCAAGCTTGGAGTATTCCGTTTCTGGGGCGTACAGGTCCATGCGAACAAAGA
This sequence comes from Pythium oligandrum, assembly GCA_020085045.1. Lineage (NCBI taxonomy): Eukaryota > Oomycota > Peronosporomycetes > Pythiales > Pythiaceae > Pythium > Pythium oligandrum. The sequence goes on from JAHRIK010000002.1 coordinate 2,212,541, forward strand.
GGTCTTGAAGCTGCCCACCCAGTCTGTCAAGCAGCGGTGTTTCTCCCTCCTCCGCGAGCTTGTATTGACAGCTTTTGAGCGAACGACCCATTTCACGTGATATGATTCGCGTTGTATTGCGTCCAAGCCGTGTGCCATCGCGTCGTTCAGCAATCATATAGTCAGTAAAAGATGTCAACCCCGAGTGTGTCAAGCCAATGTGGCCGGTGATCGTGTCGTCCAGAAACTTCCACACCGCCGATCCCTTGATCTGGTTGGTCGCTGCTCGGGTCAGGCACATGTTGCTCAGATCGTTCACGTACTCGTCTCGAAGCACTTCTGCTAGGTACATTGTGTCACTTTTGGGGTCAGTGAACTCCATTCCGTGGAACGCGTACGCAAAACACTGCTTCTCCAGAATGTGATCCAGTTGAATGAGTCCTGGGACCGTGAGATCGAGCGGATCCTTGTGGTACAAGTCGCGGTTGTCGTAGAGCTGGATGAGTTGTGGCTCAAGCATTGCACGTGGCTTGTCAGGCGAATCAAACAGACGTGGCGAAAAATACGGCAGACTTGGATCGTGTGCCGCGCAGCAATAGTCGTAACCTGGCTTGGCGTCGTTCTTGCATGGTACTCCTGTGTGAAACATGACGCTTTTGCATCGTGGTCGAAGTCGTTCGGTCTCTAGTGTCTGGATTGTGGCTTGCTGATGCACACTGCAAAAGCCTTGGTCGTCAATGCCGCTGGTAATACGACATCTCTCCCCAGTCGACCGAGCAACTGCGATACATCGCCGAGGCTTGGCCGAAGACGCATGGAACTTGCAGTAGCCTAGGCCGTTGAGTCCCCATTTGATCCGACATCGCTGTCCAGTGGAGCGCGCGATGCCAAGACACTGCTTGCCCAGTGGCGAGTGGTACTTGCAGTACCCGAAGCTGTCTAGATCCCAACGAATCTTACACGGTGATCCTTGCTTGGTCACGCCCAGACACGTCTGAATAGCGCCAGTGTCGTCGTCATACTCGTCGACGCTTCCGCCGCCCATGGCGCTTGCTTTCCTATGTCAACACCTTTGACAGGGAGGACGAGCCGTAGTATACGACCAAAACCACCGTATTTTATGAAGAATACACGGTAACTTTGGGGAGTTGGCAGTCGGCTATAGAAACTTACAGTGAGAATGATCGTAATTTACGAGACGTGGAAGTTCGCCACTTGGAAATGGGTTGATTTTGGACGTCACCACAAGAACGTGATGCATGGTCGAAGCTTCGAGAACACAATGAAACTTGCCTCACCTGCTGTCTTCTTCTTCTTCCTCACTCTTCAATTTGCCGCTTTCCTCGCAAGCCCCAGCCCAAGCCTCCCCTTCAAGCCTCCAGCTCCCCTCATGATCGTCCCGGTGTCTCAACCAGTGTCTTGCCGCGGCCGTCTCGTGAACACGAACGATCCCTGCAGTATCCATTGGGATCTCCATTCGAACGGTTTCTGCAAGTATCACGACCCTGATACGCCGCAATGCCGCCGAGTTGCCATCTCGACTGGCGTGCGTTGCCGCATTACATGGGATCTCAATGCCAACGAGATGTGCGAGTGTCATGAGCACAAGCGTCCTCAATTCCCTCTCTCTGGAGCGAATGCGAAAGCAACGGCTCGTCCAGCGCGGGCCACACGCACGGAAGATTTGGAAATTGGGCTGGATCGCTTGACGCTTGAGGCGCCGAAGGAGACGAAAGCGGCAAAGGAAGTGAAGGAGGAGAGTGAAGCGCCCAAGCTTCGCCCTCGCAAGGCGAAGGAGGTCGCCAAGGCCAAGATGGCTTCGAAGAAGAAAGAGTAGGACGGACGCATTGCGAGTGATGACTTCCGCACGAGTGACTTGGGTGTCAGAATCTGGCGATAGCGAGATTTGCCAAGCTCTCTTTTGGACATTGCATCTCCGAACCGAACAATAATCAAAAAGCCTTTTCAGTTTGTGTGTTGCCTTTGCGTTGATCCTGGTCTTGCTCATGATATGGATCGTTAGTTACGTGTTTCTTTGGGCGTTAGTTACGTGTTTTTCTTTCTACACTTCCCCACTTGTTGATTAGAATGGACATGAGGAGATTCCACGGAACGTCGAGTGAAGAGACCCACTCGCTGAGGTTCGCAGTGAGCGCTAGCCACTTGCTGAGGTCCACAGCGAACGCCAGTCATGGCCACACGTGATGGCCGTCCACGCAGTGGCCCGAGGGCCTGTCAGTTTGCGGACAACTGCACGCGTCGCGACTGCTTCTTCACTCATCCGAGCGGCTCGCTGTGTCCGCAGTTCCCTCAGTCGTGCGCTATGGGTGAAGGATGTGCCTGTCGTCATCCACATCCATCCACGACTGCACCGGTGTCCTCGAAGCCACGGCCTCAACAGCGACAACATGGGAATCGTACGGTTGAGCCAGTCGTCCCAGTAGAACGACCAGCCAGAGAAACGTCTTCTTCGCAACGCGAGTGTCGACGTGGTGACGCGTGCACGTCGACTACGTGCACGTTTCGTCATAATGGAGGCGTTTTATGTCGGCATTTTCGCAATTGTCGACCGCCCAAGGGAAAACGCTGCACGTTCCGCCACCCAGGCAGTGACAAACCCAGGTTTACTACGGTCTCAACATCCAGGAAGCCTCGACGCTTGACGGAGCATCCTGCCGTGATCTCTGCGGTGAAACAACACCAGCGAGTCATTCAACAGGAAGAGCGCGCGCTGGGTAGGATCCTCGCCATTATCAATGGCTCTGTGACTCCAACATCCGAGGATATTGGGATCCAGCGAGCCGTGCAAGCCAAGTTACTTGAACTTCAGCAACAACTCGACGTGTTCCGCCAGATCTGTGACTCAATTGAGAGACGTAAGGACCTCAGCGGCAAAGCTCGATATTTTCAGATCCAACGTGAACTCTTTCGGTTCAAAGGACGACTGCCGGCCTTTGCCAAGCGACTTGATATTGAAGAACACGTCATGACGTCCCGGTTTACGATCGTCCAAGGCCAGACTGGCTCCGGAAAGAGCACACAGGTTCCTCAGTACCTAGCTGAGCTGCGGTGCTTCGCAAACAAACGCGTGCTCTGTACGCAGCCTCGAAAGCTGGCTGCGATCAATGTGGCGAAGCGTGTGGCGTACGAATTCAGTGGTGGCCGTGAGGGGATTGCGAGTGACGTTGGGAGGTTCGTCGGGTACCGAGTGGGTGGCGAGTACAGGTTCTCAAGGAAGACTCGGATCGAGTTCGTGACGGAAGCTGTGCTCTTGGACATGATCGCGCGTGCGACTCGAAGCGCTGACGACGATGCGTCTCAGGACAATCCGTTTAAGGACGTGGGCTGTGTGATCATCGACGAAGCCCATGAGCGGAGCATTGTATGTGATCTCTTGATGGGCTCGCTCAAGCAAATGCATCCGATGTGGGGCCACGTCAAGGTTGTCATCACCTCCGCAACGATTGATCTGGATTTGTTCTCGTCGTTCTTCGATAATGCACCGGTGGTGGAGATCCAAGGGCGGATGTTTCCCGTCGACATAGTGTATTGCCCGGTGAACAATGGACCCTCGGGAAACGGGTGTTTTATTGAGCCGACTCGCGTTGCCTCTGCCGTAGCTCAGTGTGCCTTGATGATTCACCAGCAAGCAGGTATGGATGACGGGGATATCCTCTGCTTTCTGCCTGGGCAGGATGACGTATTGCGCGCGAAAGAGCTGTTCGAACACGGCTTACACAAGCAGTCTACACACATTTCAAGTGAACGTTTGTTATTGGCTCGGCCGCTCGCGCTTTATGGCAAACAGGATCCAGAGGAACAAGCGCTCGTCTTCGAGAAACACAAGGATCCGTCGACTCCAAAGCCTCGCAAAGTCATTTTCTCGACGGATGTGGCAGAAACCTCGATCACAATCGACGGTGTGGTGTTTGTGGTGGACTCGGGACTGAAGAAAGCCATAGTATACGATCCGATTCGAAGCATCTCGTCGCTCAAAGTCCACACAGTTTGTCGTAGTTCAGCTATCCAACGCGCTGGACGAGCTGGTCGCACCCAACCAGGCAAGTGTTTCCGGTTGTATGCGGCTCAGGACTTTGAGGAGATGGACGTGGGCGATGCTGCTGAAGTATTCCGTCGTCCGCTATGTCTGGCGCTGCTAACATTGTACGACCTCGGACTTGATTCTCGAGAGTTCGATTGGATCGAGCCACCAAACAAGGACGCCATTCATGCAGCAGAGGTAGAGTTGCGCCTGCTAAACGCGTTAGATTCGCATAACCAAATCACTCAGCTGGGTAAACAGATCGCAGAGCTTCAGATTGATCCAAAGCTGGTGCGAATGATCGCCTTTGCCGCTCAGCAAGGAATGGTGCAAGTCGGGATCGATCTCGCTGCTGTCTTGTCCGTTGCGAATTTCTTCTTCTGGCGAGGCGGCAAAGACGCAGAGACCAAAGCGAGCGCTGCAGCAAAACGAACAGCTCAGATGGACCCAGCACACGGCGATGTGGTGTCTTTGTATCGTCTCTACACCGAATGGACGGAGCTTCTGGAAGGAAATGTCAGTTTGAGTTCCAGACAGTTGAGCAATGAAGCCGACACAGAAGAAAAGAACACTACGCTCACTGACAGTGGCATTGTCGAAGACGACGAGGAAGACGACACCGCACTTCAAGAGGATTTCGCTCGTCAATTGATTCAGATCAAGACGACAACAGGCTCATTGCTCCGTCGGAATGTTGGCGATGATGATGATGACGACGACAGTCGAGCTGTCGAGAACTCGGTCGATGATGCAACAAGCGAAATCTCTTTCAACGAGAGTGAGATGAGTGTCGAACCGTCTGATTTGATCGAGTCAGAAGTTGTGAGTCCACCTCGAGAAGAAGTCAAAGCAGCCAAGCGTCAAGACCGATTCCAACGCGAACATATGGCCAAGAAGTGGTGTCTCGAGCGATGTGTGAACAACAAGGCAGTGGGGATGGCGCGCAGTTTTGCCTCGGAGCTCAAAGCCACGCTAAAGCGGTCTCGAACCTGGAAGGTTGATTTACGCAACGACATACCTGATAGCCAAGTCAAAGGTGACGTCATTCGACGCATCCTTACGGCTGGATTCTTCATGAACGCGTCGGTGTTGAAGCCTCGGGGACGTCGAGGTCCCGAGTACTTCGTTCTTCACTCTGGTGCGGTCGGTGCGTTATTCTTTGGTTCAGCGTTGCATCAGAAGTCGACACGCGACACGGAGAACCCGACGTATCCCCCACTGGTCATTTTCGACAGCAACATCCGCTTGGCAGAGACGACATATCTCTCGCTTGCGACGCCTATCGACGAATCATGGATAGCGGAAGAAAGCTCTGCGTTTCATCGCATGTGCGAAGATAGAAAGCATGATCTTCCGATTTGCGAACACGAATGGAAGCCTGTGCCCTTCGAGATCATTCGGAATGTCTTCGGAAAGGGATTTCGATACCTCTCCAAGTGGGAGCAGGATTTGTCATGCAGTCTCATAGTGGATCTTCCAACGTCTCGTGTGACGGCTCTCTTTGCTCCGCGGCACAAATATCAGGTCGTCTCGGCACTGGAAGAGCGATTCGCTGCCGAGCGACTCATGCTAGAACGTGAGACGATTGAAGAAGTGTACCAAGGGAACACACGAGCCGTGATCAGCGCCGGATTCCAGGTCCGGGAGCTTTTGTTTGGTCAAGATTTTACGATGCTCTGTATCCGGAACTGGAGTCAAGACGGACCGAGTCTGAAGCGCAAGATTGAGCTGATAGCCGAGCAAGAAGGTCTGGTCCATCCACTAATCGATAGTTTCCACACAGTTCAACAGGACAACGAGAGTCCGAGGCTCACTGCAACAGTCAAATTCGCCAGTAAGTTTGCAGCACATGTCGTGTTGGAGCGGTTGCGTGGCGAATACGACGCAGTCGGCGGTGTGTTGGATGTTGTCCCAAGGCGAAATGCTCAGCCAGGAAAGGAAGCGGCTCGAGAAGAAACAACGGGCAAGCTGAAGCTCACGTGGGCCAACGGGACGGCGACAGGCGGCGCCAGACTCTGGTTTAGGTCGGCCGATCAGGCGAACCACTTTCTCCGCAGTATCGACGCAGTATTTCCAGGCATTCGTGTCAAGATCCACCCTTGTGGGACCCTTCCATCAGACAGCACGGATCAGAAAATGTCAACGCCGGCTATCGGAGCTCAACGCCACCCAAAGGCTTTTGATATTCCACTTGTCAAAGAGTGGGTGAGGCCAAGATATTTCCGTGTCCTATTCGACGTGGAGCGTATCGCAACCTTCCCGATCGACAAGCAGGCGACACTGCAGCTCTGTGTATGTATCAAGAGCGGATTGCCACTCTCGATGGACGAACACGAGCTCACGGAGCTTGTAAATCGATATGCGCCAGTGCTTCGAGTGCGGGTCGAGCGAAAAGAGTCTGATTCCTCGACAACTGAGGTTACACAAGAAGGAGAGCTTGAGACTCGCTTGCAGCGGATGCTTCCTTTGCTTTCATTCCTGGATAACACGGCTGTGCACACGGATTTTATCGACAAGCTAGCTCGACGCGCCGGTGTGATGGTGCATTTTCGAGATGTTCGCCGGTTGGACGATGTCTTTCTCCAAGCCATGAACAGTCCTCTGTGGTCCGAACTCGAGAAGCCTCGTGGCCAGCCCATTCGACTGGCAGTCGAGTACACGTACACGTCGACGATGCATATCGATTTGTACGAATGCTTTCGTCGTCCATTGAGCAAAATCATTGCTAGTGCGAAGAAGCGCGGTATTCTCTGCCAGGAGCTACTGCCTACGCGCGCAGCAGAGTCAGGACGAGCTTTAAGAAACGTTGTGACGCTCAAGTTTTCCAGCTCGTCTCGTGCAGCACTACGAGGCATCTCGGAGCTGCTCAACTCGACCTTGGCGTGTGAGAAAGTGGGTGGAGAGCTCGTACACCATTTGTTCTCGATCACAGGACGCAGAAAAGTCCAGATGTGGGTGGAAGATCACTCCAAGAGCCTGCAGAATAAGATTGCACCGACGTTTGTCCGCTGGATCCAGAAAACGAAAGAGTTTTGGGTCTATGGCGAGCCAGAACATCGAGCTCCTGTCGTCGAAACCCTCCAGGAACTTGCCGCGGCACTTAATGCGGTTGAAGTACTCGATCGGATGATCCGTTTGGATCTTCGCAAGTTTACAGTCGGCAATTTCAACAGTAAACCCAACCGTCGACGACGCGGTGATAGCGAAAGGAAGGTGACTGAGGACGAAATGCGCAACTGGGTCACAAGTCAGACGGTTGTCGAGCAGCTTTATCACTATTCGCTTCTCCCAGGTGGTCGCGTGGTCGTATCTGGTAGTGAACAAGCCGTCGAAGCAGTCGAGACTGCGTGGAAAGCTGAAGGGAAGGTGTTCGAGCTTCGATCGGAACGGAAGACAATAACCAGAACAGACTGTGGTGTCTGCTACCTACCCGCTGACGAGCCTAGTGTGACGCTAACCATGTGCAACCACGTCTTCTGTGTGGAATGCATTCTCCTGGGCATCCGATCGTCCGCTCAGCATCCTTTTCCATGTCCAGCACCAGACTGTGGTCAGCTACTACACGTCAATGACATGATAAAGATCGTCGGAGCTAGCGACGTCGATGGATTGATCGAGACAGCTGTGTTCGACTTCGTAGCCAAGCATCCAGAGACTTGTGCAGTATGTCCCAAGCCCGGATGCAATCAAGTGTTGTCTCTAGCATCAGTGGAAGATGGCGACGAAGGCGGGCGGTTCATCTTCTGTGACGTTTGCGCTCACGACTACTGTCTGGACTGCTCGTCCGCTGTTGGGAAAGCCATGGATAATCACTTTGGCACCAACTGCGAGGACTTCCAGGCGGGACAACTCACGGGAGCGGCTCGACACGTCAAGTACATCCAAGAGCGCATCTGCAACCTCTCTTGTCCGATTTGTCGTGTCGTTTTCCTCGATTTCACGGGCTGCACGAGCGTCCAATGCGGGAATCCGACGTGCAACCAGCATTTCTGCGCCAACTGTTTGGAATATGCTTCGCCCAGCGGTGCTGATACTCACGAACACGTCCGCCGGTGTAGCAAGAATCCAGGTGGCAGCTACTTTGTTTTGGAAACTGCTCTTGCTGAAGCTCATCGTTCAATGCGCACGGACAAACTCGTCGACTACCTGACAGCGCATGTCTCCGAATCCAATGTCCGTGCTGCTGTGCTTCGGAGTCTTGCCAAAGAACTCCACGATCTTCGTATCGAAATACCTGCTCATTTGCGAGTAAGCGTAAACGAGAGTGATGCGGTGTGTGAGAGGCACGTTCACCACATTCGGGAAGAGCTGCTCAACCTCAGGTGTCCCAAGTGTCGGCTCGTGTTCGTGGACTTTGAGTTTGAGTCGTGTGCGGCGTTAACCTGTGCGAGTGCAAACTGTACCGAGTCATTTTGTGCGTACTGCCTTGCTCCGTGTGGTCAAGACGCCCACAAACACGTCCAAAAGTGCGAGAAGAACCCGAATCTTCCGTACTACTTCACTACTGAGGCGGATTTTCTGAGAATCCATCGCGAACGACGACAGCGATTGATCCAGGAGTACGTGGACGAGATCAAGAGCACGAGTGGCAACAAAATGGCTCAATGCGTGTGTCAACAGCTTGCCTCGGAGTTTCGTCAGCTGGAACTCGAGATCCAGTACGAAGGCACCACTGACAACGACGAAAAACCTCTCAAGCAAGGGTCATACTGTACGATAGCGTAGCAGCTACACACGTTGACTGGGCGCGTCCATTGCGATGCATCCGCTTCGTGTCTGTTCAAGATCCGTATTTGCGTCATTAGGAACCACATGCATAACTGATGAAGACCAAATTTTATTCTCCTGAGCGTCCATCGCAACTAGGATGAGAGTCGGGTCGACGCGTGTGTCGACTGCAGATCTTGAGATGCTGATAGTAAAGTACTCTGCATGATCTTGACCAAATTTCTAGGTTTTGGAGCAGTCAGTCGACCCACGTTGTAGAGTGAGAAGCCCCAAGAGGTATGGAAGTTCGTATCTTTAGGTGACAACTCGTCCGTCTTGGTCGCAATTATTTGCTCACTCCAGATTCCCAGCCTCCAGCCAACTCATGTCAACCGTTGGCTGCACTTTCACATTCCATACACACAAAATACACCTTTATTTTGTAGCAAACTGTGTGTCAAACCGCGACATTTTATGGATCTTCGTCCTCATCTGGAAGGGAAACAGCGAGAGCTGCAGCCATCTCCCTCTCTATTTCACCCATGTTCTCAGGAGGCTTGGTCCCACATACGTGATCAGGTACGACAAACGTCAAATCGTCCTCGCTACAATAGAAACAAAGTCAGAACACGCTCAAAAGATCCACGGTGAGGAAGGCAAACGTACCCCATGAGCTTGCGAGCAAGCCACACGAATGGCTCCTCGAGCTGGTAGTCCGTCTTGACTGAGATGTCAAAGTACGGCAGGTTCTTCTTCCGGTGGAACGTGATTTGCTTGGCGTTCACCTTGCGGTCGCTGTCGTCGACCTTGTTCCCACAGAGAGCAATGGGGATATCTCCACAGACCCGCGTCAAGTCCGAGTACCAATTGGGTACGTTCTTGTAAGTGATACGCGAAGTGACATCGAACATGATGATGGCGCACTGGGCTTGTGTGTAATAGTCATCTCGGAGTGTACCAAAGGTCTCCTGACCGGCCATATCCCAGCAGTTGAACTGCACGGGGCCTGAGTTGGTATGGAAGACGAGTTCATGCTTCTCGACACCGAGCGTCGCGACGTATTTCTCATCGAACTCGCCCGTCAAGTGGCGTTTCAGGAACGTCGTCTTGCCGACGCCGCCATCTCCGATGAGCAGGAGCTTGTATTCTGGCGTCTGGACCTGCATGGACGTCGTTTTCGTCAGCAATTCTCCACGGGATTCACATGGCTCTGTGAGAGACATTTCTACGGCCTCCTATGGCTCTGACGCACGAGCGCGGTGCATGCCATAGCGTCAGCACGAGGCACGCGTCGATAGTCGAGCCATGAGGAAGCGGATGGCGAGTGATGCGCATGAACGTACCATGGGAGGGCTCACTCTTTGTTTGGAAAGTGGCGTGAGATGCTGAGGCTAAGCTATTTATGTGCCTTAGCCTAATTTCTTCGTTGGCAATGTTGTGGAGTGACCAAGTTCTCCATCGGGTTCTCGATGATAGAGGCGCCGTTTGTATACGAATTGGGTGCTATCAGCTTCCTTTTTACCAGTCGACGTGGCTTTTGCTCGATGGATTTAGTCAAGTGAGGACGGATCGCTCAGGCTAATGAGGGGGGAATGTACCCAACCACCACGAAACTGAGATGTACCCACAACCTGAGGAATGAATGACTGGACCCAGGTGATGCCACTTCTAAAGAATAGCAGGATGGTAAGTTGAGGTGTGCAACGTGGCTTTCGTGGAGCTACAGACTCTTCTCGTGCTGGCGATTTGTACTAAGTGAAGCGGTGTGAGCGCAGGCCCAGATACCAGAATTCAAACTTCTTCTCGTGGGCGATGGCGGTGTCGGCAAGACAGCCTTCTTGGCCCGCCACTTGACGGGTGAGTTCGATGAGAAATACGTCGCGACGCTCGGTGTCGAGAAGCACGAACTCGTCTTCCATACCAACTCAGGCCCCGTGCAGTTCAACTGCTGGGATATGGCCGGTCAGGAGACCTTTGGTACACTCCGAGATGACTATTACACACAAGCCCAGTGCGTCATCATCATGTTCGATGTCACTTCGCGTATCACTTACAAGAACGTACCCAATTGGTACTCGGACTTGACGCGGGTCTGTGGAGATATCCCCATTGCTCTCTGTGGGAACAAGGTCGACGACAGCGACCGCAAGGTGAACGCCAAGCAAATCACGTTCCACCGGAAGAAGAACCTGCCGTACTTTGACATCTCAGTCAAGACGGACTACCAGCTCGAGGAGCCATTCCTGTGGTTTGCTCGGAAGTTCACTGGGTTTGTTCGCCGCACTCGGTCTATCGTGCACTGTATTGATTAACTCTATCCTTCTACTGTAGGGACGACAACTTGGAATTCATCGAATGTTGTGGCGAACCCGTACCAGAAATAACTTACACGACCGAGCAGATTGCTCAAATTGAGGCCGAGAACGCCGCCTGCCTCGCTCATCTTCCACTTCCAGACGAGGACGACGATCTTTGAGGCTAGCCAGCGCATTACAAACTAGCTTAGGCCAAGTACACACATGTACACAACAAACACAAAGCTGATTTGTACCCAATGGAAACAAGCGTGCACCTGCCTGCAGATCCTCATTTTGAAAACGAACAGCAAGTGCTCACAATGGTAAGTTCATACGTCACAAGCGACCTTTGTCTTCCCCAACGCGTCGTCTTCGACGTCCACGTTGCCCCCTTCGTGCTCTCGATTCGCTTATCGCCCGACACAAGCGGCGCAGTTGAGATCTTGAAGTGGAACCCAAGAAAGAAGCTGGTAGAGTGAGATTTCCTAATGAAGATACGAACATGTTCGCAGAACCGGATCCCAGAATTCAAGCTCGTTCTCATCGGCGACGGTGGCGTCGGCAAGACCACATTCCTCAAGCGACACCTGACTGGCGAGTTTGAGACGAAGTACATCGCCACACTCGGCGTCGAGGTGCATCCGCTCATCTTGCACACCAACTTTGGTCCCTTGCTATTCAACTGCTGGGACACAGCCGGTCAGGAAAAGTTTGGCGGGATGCGAGATGCTTACTACATGCAAGGACAGTGCGCCATCATCATGTTTGATCTGACGTCGCGGATCTCCTACAAGAACGTGCCCAACTGGCACTCCGACCTGACGTGTGTGTGCGGAGACATTCCGATCGTCATATGTGGGAACAAGGTCGACGACAGGGATAGAAAGGCGAAAGCGAAGCACATCACGTTCCACCGCAAGAAGAACTTGCCGTATTTCAACCTTTCGGTCAAGACCAACTACCAGCTTGAGAGACCCTTCTTGTCGATCGCCCGTGCACTTGTTGGGTACGCTTTTCTTTACTGTTATTTTGTTTCCTTCATGCTAGACTGACTCTGCTTCCCATACAGTGACGACAACCTGGCAATTGTTGAGGCTTATCCTTCAGCTGGTCCCCCCAGAGATGTACTTAACACCTGAGCAGATTGCTCAGATTGACGCAGAAATGGCCACGTTTGCCGCTTCTGTACCACTTCCAGATGAGGATGAAGATCTTTGATCCAATGTCCACATACTATAGAATGGACGTACGTCTCATTCCTACCGACTTGATGCATGACGACCACTCCGTTGAACTCGCGGACTTGTTACATTCTCGAAATATAGCGACGACAATTTGGTCTTCGTCGAGCCCCCTGCCACTAATCCCGTTAGTGTATTCTTGATACCTGAGCAAATTGCTCAGATTGAGGCAGAGATGATTTTTTGATTTTTCGCAGTTAATGCCAGAGAGCACTCGAGGGGAGCATGGCATCACCCTCGCGAATTGAGACACGATCTTGAAATCTTCGGCGGTTAGAAGCTCTTTAGATCCATGGGATGCAACGAATCGTGGGGAGAAAATGACGGGAATTCTATAGCTAATTTTGAGTCCTGTGGGGGTTCTGGGTTATTTTCGTTGATCAGTTTCGGCATGCGATGGCGTTGGCTCAGAGTGCCTATGGGATTCGATTCTAGCATCGGACAAAATGGACGCGCGTGCCACACACACACGACCCGTAGCCAGCGAAGGAATTGCAGATGGAATTGTTCGAGCAGACGAATCAATCAACTGCTGGGACCATTGACAAAAAGCTACTCCACCGCGCATCGTTGTCTTCGTGCTTCCATCTTAGACAAAAACAAAATGTTTCTGGACTCTCCACATGAACAAACGTCTTCATCACGAGTGGGTCATCAGTGTGATCCGATCCTTCTTTCAGACGACTGAAAACGCGATCTTTGCACTGTTTGTCCAAAACCTTCACGAAGATTTCGACCTCGACATTCGAGCATAAGCACACCAGTCAGGATATCATACAAGTGTGTTGCATACCTTGTATCTGTTGGCTATGGATCTCTTGTCGTCCACTTTGCCGGGATAAATGTTCATGATGGGGACTTCATAGCTGAGTCCGTCGTAGAACCCATGCATCTCGCGAGATAGGGCAAGCCGGTTGTTCATGTCATGGTTGTACTGCTCGAAGGCTTCATCATGTTTACATTGCTTCGCTGAAACCAAGTGGCATCTCTCGGCCTTGCCATATGGCAAAAAGTACCGCTCATGTTCGATCCGTTGGTACCGAAACTCGTCAGTCGAAGAGTCTAATACTGTCACACTTGACGACGAAATCGATGACATTGTGTCTTGCGAGGATTCGGATTCCAGAGGGTCATAGTGGACGAAGAAGATGCGCTGCAGCTCCGCTGCCGGCACATGATTTATTCGCGTCACATTCGTGGTGACCTCATGGCCATTCAAGGCAGAACCCAACGTAACCGGTTCGTCCTGCATCGCATTTTCGAATTGCAAAGCGTTTTCTTCTGTAAACGTAACTCGTTGTCAGTCAACACAAGCAGCACTGCCACGCATAGATGAGATAAACGTACCTGTCTTGAACAAAACATGGATGCACAACGTCTTGCCTTCATACCAGAGCGCACTGTGACTATCACCAGTGTAGCGACCAGGATCGTAGTAGCCGAGGAACATTCCAGCCAAACGGTAGAGTTTGGCGCGAATCCCTTTTGTGCTAAGTGCGTTCGCAATCGATCCACGCACCAGCCATAAACCAGTTTGCTGTATTGATGGCACCCCGAATGCCGATGGCAACTCCACAAGCACTTGAATGTCTCGATCACCTGGTTGGAAATTCTTGCGGAAATAGTCGTCGTCGTCAAGCCTCGCGGTTTCATCCAGTAGCAGTTCCTCTTGTATGAGGCTCTTGATTCGATCGGGGATCTCTCCTTTCTTAAGGGCCTTGATCTCAGCGTCTCGCGAGTTCAGCCACGTGTCGCCCTCCCTCGCGAGGTACAGCTTCAGCAGATCTGCATCAAAGTGGATCAAGCCGGGGTTCTTCTCCTTGATCTTTTTCTTCAGATGTCCAACAGTTCGGCTGAGGTCGATATCCACAGGGAAGACGCTCCCGACGCCGACCACCGCGCAGAAGAGCGTGACCGTCATGTTTCGTTTTGTGGAATGACACATTTCACAATGAATTGTGCAATGAATTGCAAGAATGATTGCGCTCAGAGAAAACGTGTCATTCCACAAAACGAAACATGACGGTCACGCTCTTCTGCGCGGTGGTCGGCGTCGGGAGCGTCTTCCCTGTGGATATCGACCTCAGCCGAACTGTTGGACATCTGAAGAAAAAGATCAAGGAGAAGAACCCCGGCTTGATCCACTTTGATGCAGATCTGCTGAAGCTGTACCTCGCGAGGGAGGGCGACACGTGGCTGAACTCGCGAGACGCTGAGATCAAGGCCCTTAAGAAAGGAGAGATCCCCGATCGAATCAAGAGCCTCATACAAGAGGAACTGCTACCGGATGAAACCGCGAGGCTTGACGACGACGACTATTTCCGCAAGAATTTCCAACCAGGTGATCGAGACATTCAAGTGCTTGTGGAGTTGCCATCGGCATTCGGGGTGCCATCAATACAGCAAACTGGTTTATGGCTGGTGCGTGGATCGATTGCGAACGCACTTAGCACAAAAGGGATTCGCGCCAAACTCTACCGTTTGGCTGGAATGTTCCTCGGCTACTACGATCCTGGTCGCTACACTGGTGATAGTCACAGTGCGCTCTGGTATGAAGGCAAGACGTTGTGCATCCATGTTTTGTTCAAGACAGGTACGTTTATCTCATCTATGCGTGGCAGTGCTGCTTGTGTTGACTGACAACGAGTTACGTTTACAGAAGAAAACGCTTTGCAATTCGAAAATGCGATGCAGGACGAACCGGTTACGTTGGGTTCTGCCTTGAATGGCCATGAGGTCACCACGAATGTGACGCGAATAAATCATGTGCCGGCAGCGGAGCTGCAGCGCATCTTCTTCGTCCACTATGACCCTCTGGAATCCGAATCCTCGCAAGACACAATGTCATCGATTTCGTCGTCAAGTGTGACAGTATTAGACTCTTCGACTGACGAGTTTCGGTACCAACGGATCGAACATGAGCGGTACTTTTTGCCATATGGCAAGGCCGAGAGATGCCACTTGGTTTCAGCGAAGCAATGTAAACATGATGAAGCCTTCGAGCAGTACAACCATGACATGAACAACCGGCTTGCCCTATCTCGCGAGATGCATGGGTTCTACGACGGACTCAGCTATGAAGTCCCCATCATGAACATTTATCCCGGCAAAGTGGACGACAAGAGATCCATAGCCAACAGATACAAGGTATGCAACACACTTGTATGATATCCTGACTGGTGTGCTTATGCTCGAATGTCGAGGTCGAAATCTTCGTGAAGGTTTTGGACAAACAGTGCAAAGATCGCGTTTTCAGTCGTCTGAAAGAAGGATCGGATCACACTGATGACCCACTCGTGATGAAGACGTTTGTTCATGTGGAGAGTCCAGAAACATTTTGTTTTTGTCTAAGATGGAAGCACGAAGACAACGATGCGCGGTGGAGTAGCTTTTTGTCAATGGTCCCAGCAGTTGATTGATTCGTCTGCTCGAACAATTCCATCTGCAATTCCTTCGCTGGCTACGGGTCGTGTGTGTGTGGCACGCGCGTCCATTTTGTCCGATGCTAGAATCGAATCCCATAGGCACTCTGAGCCAACGCCATCGCATGCCGAAACTGATCAACGAAAATAACCCAGAACCCCCACAGGACTCAAAATTAGCTATAGAATTCCCGTCATTTTCTCCCCACGATTCGTTGCATCCCATGGATCTAAAGAGCTTCTAACCGCCGAAGATTTCAAGATCGTGTCTCAATTCATATGAACCGGGTCGTTAGACCCGGCGGCTACGGCCGTCCCTACCTACAAACTAACAGGTCTAGACTAAGAGTACTAAACATGTAAGAAGATGCAATGATATGCAGTTGTCGACGAGATGTTCCTTGGATGCTGACCAGGTCAATGCGTAGGCATACCTGAGAGTTACTGGGTCGAGGCCGGAAGAAAGAGGGTGTCGATCGGTTGTGCCTGGGGCCTGGTTCTCTGGCTGGAACCCGCTCGCGGTGTGGCACCGTTTCGGGTTGACCCCCTGAGATTGAGGCAGAGATGACGTACGCCACTACTGCTGTACCACTTCCAGATGAGGATGAAGATCTTTGATGCAATACATTCAATAGCGTGGCAATATCCGTCAGATTTCTGGATGCAGAGCCCCCTCGTCCCATTCCTACTTGTTGATGCGTGATGACCATCCCGTTAAACTCGTAGACTTGTTTCATTCTCGAAATTGACTCGCCATGATCTACTGGCAATGCCGTGGCGTGGCCAAGTCCACGAACCAGCGGTGTAGAAAAAGTTGGATTTATCTAAACGAGAATGGCTATTGCAAGTACCACGTACCAGACGCACCCCAGTGTTGAGGCTGGGCAGTGACAACCAATCAGCGCTGCGCTAGATACTGGGATCTTGACTCGAACCTGATGTGTGAGCATCACTATACCCAACAAGTGCGATGTCACAGTATTTTGCCTTCGGGAACTCGGTGTGAAACAACGGAGAACATCAATCGACGTGGCTTTTGTCCCTCGCATGACTCTCCCGCGGAAAACGAGTTTCTCGGTGGAAGCGACACGCTCAAGAGTTCAGAAGATTCGAATTCGAAGCTTGAGGATACGCAAGAGATCCAAGTGAAGCAAGAAACCGAAGCAAACGCCAGCATCAAGCAAGAGATCACAACGATCACTTGGTAAAGGAAGAGACTACTAGCGGGTTTTTGTAGGACATAGTTGTATGATCGCTTTAATGCAGACCGCTGATTGGAGGTGCCGTCTTTAATAACAAAGTCGTTGCGTCCCATTGATCACACGTCACAGCTCTTTCATTATTTCGGTTGCCGTGTCCCTTCATTCGTCGATTCGCTTCAACATGTTTGTGTACGCGTTCCCGAGGCGCTATACGTGTCGCGGACGACGCGTGCGCGATAACAAGCCCTGCGCCATCCGTGACGAACTCGACACCATGGGCTATTGCAAGTACCACTCGCCACTGTCTCTACAGTGTCGTGGCTGCAAAGGTGTGAAACGGTGTGAGATCCGCTGGGATCTCGATGAGGACATCATGTGTGAGTATCACGGTGATCAAGATATCCAATGCTATGCCTTCCTGGAGAATGGAAAACGGTGCGAAGTCGAGACTGATATAAATCGACACGGCTTTTGCCCAAGACATCCGGAACGACGGGAAGACGCGCTTCGAGACTTCACGTGGCATTCTCTTGGTCTCATACCAGTGGAGCCGCCGCCACTTAAGAGAAGGAAGCTATCGGTGGATGTGGTGCCCAAGAGCCTCGATGAGCCCGCAGACGAGACTCCAATCAAGAAGGAATCGATCAAACGAGAAGCTATCAAGGTGGAACACGTGATAAAACGAGAAAAGATCAAGGAGGAGATGGATACGGATAACCAGGAAGCTAACGTGAAGGAAGAGGGATAGCATTGTAGCTCTGGACAGTTTGATTGTGAAGATCTGTTGCGATCCAACCAGTGTGTCCATTCAAGATCCTTAAGTTAGTAACCGTTAGCCCAAGTTGAAGTTCGTTCATTCGTGTGACTGACTTTCGAGAGATTCCCAGAGCTGTATGATTGATGGGTAGTAGTCCGTCGTCTTGAGCATCCATCTTGTCTTTTCCTCGATAGACCATGAGCACTCACTCTCCAATTGTCTTCTATGCGGTGCCGTGGGTGGTCCAAGTCGACAAACAAGCGCTGCAACAACCGGCAGGGCGTGAGTGCCCTCGGTTACTGCAACTTCCACAAGCCCGAGGCCCTGCGATGTCGTGGATGGGCCACTACGACGAACCAGCGCTGTCGTGTGAAGAAGGGACTGGATGCCAACTTTATGTGTGAGCATCACAAGGACCAACTCGTGCGCTGTCATGCTGTCTTGCCCTTGGGAGGACGTTGTAAGAGTGTGAACGACATTGATCGATACGGCTATTGTACGAGGCACTCGGCGCCAGTTCAAGAAGTAAAGTCGTCGGAGGAGGAAGAGGAAGAGACGGACGACGAGGAGCTAAAGGAGGAGAAGACGAAGTAGCAGTGGGTCTCTGCCTCTATCCGAAATATCAAGAATTGACATCAAATTTTGCGTTTATGGAAAATACCAGTTAAGAACAGTACACTTAACGTAATTGAAGTTAGAAAAGCTTCGATTTGGTCCCTTCGAATCAGTTCTCGGTCGGACTTGATCGAGGTCAAATGCTCGCACGTCACCACCATCATCGTCACGAGCGTTTGTACTCGCAGTGCCGCGGCTTAGCAAGCTCCATGGGCAGGCGCTGCGGGAGATCGGAGGACTTGGATGAGATGGGTTACTGCAAGTTCCACAATCCGGACGCCACTCCGTGCAAGGCGCTTGCGCACTCTACAAATGAGCGTTGCAAGATCCGATGGGATCTCGACGCTTTGGGCTATTGTAAGATCCACACACCGTTGAAGTTTCAGTGTCGAGGACGTATCGGGGGATCAGGAAGACGCTGCGGCATGAAACTGGATATGCCCCACGAGAGCTACCTGTGTCAGTACCACAAACACCAAGTGGTCAAGTGCCACGGCACGTTTGCCTCGGGCGCTCCGTGTAAGAGCAAGAATCGAGTGAATCGTCATGGCTATTGCCCAGCACATCCATTATGCGATGAAGACCTAGCGCGAGAACTTGCTGTCCTGTCATTGGGCTGATCGCAATCAAAGACATTTGTGTAATGTATGGTGTGGTCACACTAGTTTTCCCTCGAGTCAAATCATATCTTCATCTTGCCCGCAATAATGGAACCAACGTGCAAAGCGGTCACCAAGCAAGGAACGGCGTGCAGAATTCATTGGGATCTTAATGCCACTGGTTTCTGCAGGTACCATGCAGGTCAGCGCCAATGCCGTGGTCGCGACGTCGAGACAGACGAGCGGTGTTCGAGACGGCTTGATCTAGATGAGAACTTCATGTGTGCCAAGCACGGAGGCCAACGAGCCAAGTGCCACGGAACATTTGCATCAAGCGTGCGCTGCGTGAACAAGAAACGGGCGGATGAACATGGTTTCTGTCCAGCTCACACAATGCCTGGTAGCATTGGGGCGCGCGACAACAACGAGGCATCTAGCGCGGAGCAGCTGATTCATGACGTAGCTCACTTGTCAGAGATCGCCACAGTCACAAGATATGGGTTGAGCAATGTGGGTGAAATTCAAGCCGCGACGAGGACGTGCAAACAGCATTCCAATGCATGGTCCGCTGAGCGAGGATATCCTTTCGGACATTACACTAATAACAGAAGACGAATGAATTTGTCGATCAAGTCTCGTTTTATCCGCGCACATTTGATCACATGCTGGGATGAAAGAAGAATCGGTTAAAACCTCCTCCCACGTCCCAGCTTCTCTCCATGTTGAAGTCCCAGCTTTAATTTGCCGTCACCATGTACGGACGGTGCCGTGGACGCTGCAAGAGCACCAACAAGCCGTGCAACTGGGACTTCGACCTCGATCCATTGGGTTACTGTCAGTACCACTCACCTCTCGCCCTGCAATGCCGAGGAGTGAACACGGGGAACGAGCGTTGTGGACGGGAATGGAAGTTGAATGGGGATATTCTCTGTCAAGATCATCAAGGACAAACGATTCAATGCCACGGTGTCTCGTTGCAAACTTACAAGCGGTGTACATGCACGACGAGCGTCAACCACCATGGCTTTTGTCCTGATCACCCGGAGCGCTCGGAGGATATTCTTCGAGACTTTGCGTGGATTGCACTTGGGCTGACGAAGATAAAGCCCATGAAAGCTGTGGATCCCGTGCCCATGTCGGTGGATGGACCATTGTTGAAGACGGTCAAGAAGCAGGATCCAAGTCACGACCCAGTGAAGAAAGAGTAATGGAATCTGTGTTGAGTTTCGATCTACATACCTGCGCTAACCTGCTGCACAAAAGTCACTAATAAATAAAAAGATTCATCATACAAAGACTCACCACATCACACGCACGGAGCGTCTAGACAAACGACAGGTCCTTGGTACTGCGCTCCACGGTCTTGATCGTCTCCTTCGGCGAGATCGTCGGGCTCGCATCGACACTTGAACCCACGTTCCTCGGAGCCAGAGACATAACCGACGGCGTGGAAGGACCACCCGTGCTGGACTGTCTGGACAAAGACTGTGGCGACGGCGCTGAAGAAGAGAGAGTGAACGGAGGGATCGTCGACATGCGCATCGCAGCCGCCTGGAGTGTCGCCTGTTGCGCGTAAAACGCCGCAAAGCCAGCGGCAGCAACACTCAGAAGATAGCTGGGTAGTCCAGACTCGTTCAAATCCACTTTGGCACCAGCATCACTACCTGAAGGCCAGTTCATGTTCTGCATGTGATAGTGGAGCTCACGTTCCATCTCGCCCAACACAATCGCTCGCGCTTCCGATCGGATGTCGTCCAGACTTCGTAACCGCGTCTTCTTCTGCATGTGCTGAATCAGATCCTGACCAGCAGCGGCTGTCACACGCTTCTCCACACGGGCTTTGACTTCCGCACGGAACGCCGACGACGTTTGCTCCAGATACAACGCCAACGAGTAGCTGAACTGAGGAAAAGAGCCCATGAGACCCATTGGATTCGACGCCGTTGGCAATGGGTTTGGCTGGATTGGCACATGCTTTGAGTTCCCGGTTGCTGGCTTGTGCGTCGGAGAGACGAACGTAGGCTGAGGAGCGATAAGCACTGGCCCAGCACCCACTGGCATTCCCATGGCCATCATCTGAGGCGACGGCACGGATTGCGTCTTGATGGCGTTATGAGTGCGGTCGATCTCTTCCAGCTTGGCACACAGCGCACACGACTGCTTGTCGTCTTTGGTTGACCGCAGCGAGCACGTCGCGTAGTGCAGGAGCATGGCCTTGGCTTCGTTACATGGGTCTCGACACCTGCCCAACTCGGCTTCGCACGATCGACAGTGCTTGATCACGCGACGCATGACATCACATCCAGCAATAGTACACGCCTGTTGACACTGGCTTGAATGCAGCAACAACCACAGCGATCCAGCCGTCTCAGCAGTCTTCTCGGGCGCGAACAATGGGGACTGCGCGAGGAAAGCTTGCTCCGTCGCGTCCAGAGTGATTGAGGTCTCTGGCTTGGCTTCGTTTGCGTCTAGCAAGGAGTTGATCCGCTCTCGGACACATGTGGAACTAGAACTGCTCGCAGATCGCTTCAATTCCGTCTTGTTGACAATGGACGGTCGCAATTGTGGACTACGCGACTTGCGACGCGCACTAGGTGGACGGGACTTTGATGGGGGCGGTCGACTCGAACGCGCTGGCTTGGGGGACTCGCTCTCCTCCACGGGCGAGTCGAAATCGCGAATAGCGTCCAGGATCTTGGACACATTCACGCGTTCGTTCTCGGAAAACAGCATTTCCATCTCGGATTGCGTGGACGCGTTGTCTTTCTCGTGGAGCTCGGAGGCGAACGCAGTGCGTTGATTCTCGCTGTGTGGTGCTTCGTTGATAGAATCAAACGGCAAACCGGCAGCGAGTGAGAGTGGCGGAGGCGCCGTGGGCCACGACGAGTCGGATGTGAAGGTCGAGGGAAAGTCGTCAATGGAGAAGCCGATCATCTCGGGGTCTGTGGATCTATGATGCAGGTTACTGAATGTGAGTTCATCGATCAGTTTCCGTGGATTCAAGAGAAGCAGAAAAAAAAGAAATAGAAGCCACACGCACCCATCCAACACGCGACCTTCCGGCGTCGATTCGAATGTGCTTGTGGTGTGGAACGGCGTAAACTCCATCGACGTCGCAGGGGACATGGCCGTGCTGACGCTTGTGGTGGTCGAATCGAACGACTTGTGCCGCTGGTGCTTGTGGGGCCGCTCGTAGCCCGGCTTGCGTTTCTTGGCTACAGTACACACTGTGTCAATACCTGTCATCCACCGCATTCTCCACTAGCACGACGTACCGAGTCGACGCTTGTACTCGGTCTCCATACTGGACAGGGACGTGAAGGACGCCGACATGTGGAGCTGTCGTCGCGACTGATGCATCGCCGCCAAGTGTTCGTTCGAGATCTGCGCCGGCTGATGTGGATACTGTCGCGTGTATCCGTCTTGGTGCTGCTGCTGGAACTGCAGCACGTAGTCGTAGCCACCCATCGCCGCCGTCGCGTTCGCATTCGCATTCGGTGGGTTAAACCCTGGGTTCATAAAGAGCTCGCCAAGTGGCTCGCCGTCGGGAATGTCGCTCAAGAGATCGTCGCCGTTGATATCATAGAGCGAAGTGAACGACGGGCACGACGCCGACGTCGTGAGGGTGGACGATGGATGGAGCGTCGTCATCGTCGGTCCATTCGACGCCATCGCCGAGCTCGTGACGCCCGTGGCACGCGCAGCGAGTCCACCGGAGCCATTGGAGAGGTAGAACGGGTCGTCCATGGCCGCTGAGGGGTCTCGAAAGCCCATTTCCGACCCGTACCGCACGCGCTGGAGCTCCATTTCCCAATCGCCATGCGGCTGGTCGTCCGTCCACGCCATGTCGTCAAACATCCAGCGGAGGGAGAAGCGGAGGAGGAGAGGAGAGGAAGGAGAGGAGAGGAGAGGAGGGGGAGCGAACGAACGAACGAAGCAACGAAGGAGGCTCAGGAATGGAATGCTCGCCGGTCGGTCGCGCGCGATGGCGGTGCTGCGAGTGCCGCCAGGTTTCTGAAGTGCGCTCTTGGGCGTGATGGCGTGCAAAAAAGAGAACGGAAGTGCACCAGACAGCCACGGGTTGGGATCTGCGATTCGCCACCACCAAAACCAACAACCCACCCGTTTATTTAACTAGAGGTTTGTATTGAAAACGGGTGGGTGGGTGGGTTTTGGAGAGGCAAGGTGGGTGAGAGAGACGGTTGTCTCCACGTCGATCTTTTGGGAGAGGTGACGGATTGGGGACCCTGCCTTTTCTGTGCTATATATGCGTTTATAGAGGTCAAAATGGCTTGTAATGGATGATAGTGTCGATGGTTTTGTAACGGATATCAACAACACAAGGGACTGGTCACAAAAATACAACGGTTTTAGGACCACGCCCCCAAGCACCAAACGCCCCGAGTCTGATGGAAATTTTGGACGAGGAGGAGCTCGTGGACGCCTTTGAAGTGCCTGTGGACATGTAAGGATGGCTGGAAGCCATTTGGGTGGAGGTTAACTCGATGGGAGACCGAGACCGTCTTCCTGCACCAGAATGGGCTGGGACACTTCGTTTTGACTGGGTCTTGGGATGCGCTCCTCGGTTTTAGGCGTGCGAACCCTCGCCACAGCCGTCGCATTCTGGTGTGGGCAACTGCTGTTGATGCAACCGAGCGTGATGTGGTCAATGCTCGGCAGATGCTCAGGATCAGCCGTTCCATTTCTGTACTTCAGAATCAAGAAACCCCGCCAATCAGTCCAGAGGGGCCTCTGTATCCCCTGTGCTATCTGCTAGAACCTCTGTGAATGGATACATGTATATTTTCCATTTACCATTCGTTATGACAAGTGTGCGGAGATTCCCATCGTGAATCACAGGATTTGTTGCAGCTAATAGAGGTCTTGTTTGCTCAACAGAGGGTTTCGGGATGGGTACGATGGTCACACTCATCCAGAACAGACTCATTATCTCAGACAGTTGTTGCTCGACGAAGGGCCCAACGGCAGCACATTCAGGATGGCTGTGAAGTCAGTTCTCTCGGCGGCTTACCCAGAACAGACTGAAAATCTGTCGTGATTTCGACGGTCAGTCCCATCCTCACAGCGTCTTGGCTTGACCCAGAACACACACACACAGATGTACGTGAGACTTGCACCAGAACTTGTCCAGGACGCAGTGATCCAGGGCGGAGAAGCGTGTCTCAAGCTCATCCATCTGTCACGGAGAGCACGCCGTGTCGCTCCTTCATCACATGGCACGATACAGGCCCATGGTAAAATCCAATTTTAATAAATGAGTGGATGTATTGGTCTCAATAATTAATGGGAAGCAAAGGTGTACGATCATTAAACAGAACCCACGGACGCATTGGAGCCAGCACTCGACGCTGGCTGTGGAGTGTAGCGTACGCGGATGGCCGGGTCGCAGTTGGCCTCCAACGCCAATGGGACGAGCGGGTTGCGACACACGGCGCTGGCGTACATGCATCGGTTCTCGTAGATCTCTCCGGCTTTATCGCACACTGGATCGTAGAACATAGGGCACAGGAACGCGCACTGATCGAAGTCAGGGTCCCATGGCTGAGGTGCCGCCGTGGAGAATACACAGGGTGCGGCTGAAGGTGTAGACGAGCTCGTGGAGGATGGCGCGGGGCTTGGAGTCATGCACTCGCCCTGACGAACTGGCAGGATCGACGAGTTCTTGCACTGCGCGACTGTGATCTGGCACAGATTCTGGTACGTGACGCCATCTGAACCACAAATGGGTGAGTACTTGGTTGGACACACCGTATCGCATTTGTTTGTTGTCGACGTGCCGTCGATTCCAGAAGGCAACGTAGCCGAAGGCGATGGCGATGGCGAGACAGAGCTCGGTGCAGATGTTGGACTAGCTGGCGTTGTCGCATTCGATCCTTCGCAAGATCCGTCGTGCTCCCAAGCTGGAGTGAGTTTGTCTCCGCTTCGACACTGAGCGACTTCCAATTCACACTCGTTCGAGTACGTAACACCGTCAGCGCCACAGACTGGTGCGTAAATCCTCGAACAGATCGTTGGACAGTCGTCTTTGGCTGACGAGTCCACCGTTGTCGAGCCGCATTCGCCTTCCTGTGTGATCTCGAGCTCGGGATGCTTACACTGAGCGGCGTCGAAAGCACATTTGTTTGAGTACGTCTTGCCGTCATTGCCGCACACAGGTTCATACTCGAACGAGCAGAACACGGGTGGACAACCGGTGGATGAGTCACTTCCACTATGACTCGAGCTTCCGCTGTGACTTTGACTGTGGCTCGCACTCGCGGAGTTGCTGCTACTAGCACCATAGGCGCTGCCACTCCCACTGGGTGGTACACCAGCACCACTTCCACTACCACTCGTGCTTCTGCTGGGTGCCTCCTTCTCAGCACATTTGCCATCGTGAGCCAACAAGAGGCTTGGAGTGCGACACTTGGCAGCATTGAGCTCACAGAGACTCGAGTACGTCTTGTCATCGCTGCCACACACTGGGCTGTTGACGTTCGGACAGAGGACGACCGGGCAACCGTCCGGAGCAGGCGTCGGGCAAGGACCGACCGCGACAAGCATGAGATTTTGATCGCCGCACTGTGCGTTCTCGAATACACACTGGGAAGGATACGTCTTGCCATCCGTGGCGCACACTGGCGAGGACGTCGTGTTGTCACACGACTTGACACAAGGTGGTACTGTCGCGGTGGCGTTGACGACGACTAGTGTTGAAGGAGCTGGTGACGTTGTGGGGCACGCGCCGTCAGTCACGTAGATGAGGTCTGGGTTTAAGCATCGCGCGTTGACCAAGGCGCACTTGCTGCCGTACGTCTGCCCATCGGATCCGCACACAGGCTTCGAGTCACTGGGGCATTCGACCACGTCGCATTGAGCATACGCCACATGGTGGCTGTACTGTAGCGCCACTGCACTGATCAAAAGACAGGCGAACGCGCTGGGGATTCGCATGCTCACTCACTTTGTTGGAAGAACTCGGTTGATTCGCAAGTGACGCGAGTCCGACAGGCCCGAAATTGCGATGCGCTCGTACTGGAACACCCGGAAACCGCCTGCCACAACGCTCGCCATCGAGAATACGTACAGCATGTGTAGGATCCCGCCGTAGATCGCATCCTTTGTCTTATCGAAGACGACTTGTAGTCCAGTAGTGGCTCCTATTCTTGGGGGCGAGAAACGAACTCATCTCATCACGACCATCGCAGGGCGGGAAGGAGGCGAGAAACGCGCGGATGGAGGAGGCCACTGCGCACGGCGCATGGATCCAGCAGCGTCACAGCGCAAACGGCTACACACGCGACGGCGCGCAGTTCATGTGTCCCATGGAGCCCTTCCATGAAGAGCTCTGCTCTCTGATTGGCTGACGGGAGGTGGTCTATCCGGTCAAAAACCGGTATCACCCCTCTGAGTCCCGTCTGAGTCCGTGGTCGTGGTGATCACGGAGTGGTTTTTGTGTACGCGTGGTTTTTCACAAGTCTCTACCGTAAGTACAGACCCACTCGCAAGAAAGCACGCGACTCGACGGACGACGGAAGGACGCCACACGCCGCGCTCTTCCACGCGCCTTCTTGAGCTCCAGAGCACCTCATTGTGCTCACCATCGTCTTCTCCACGCGATTCCACGTCGATCCCGATCTTTTCCGGCGTTCTAGTTTGAAAAAATGGACCAAAACTGGGCCGATTCCGAGTTCGAGGACTCGCCACGTTCCAACGACGACATGAACAGCGTCTTTAGCGAGTCGCCCAGCAATATTCCGCGGAAAATGAGCGCCGCGCAGCAGTTTTACTACCAGCAGCCGGCGTATCCGCAGTATCAAGACGTGCCCGTGGGCATGGTGCCCGACAATGGGAGTCAGCAGGCCAAGCGCGTGCTCGTGCGTCGCATCCAGCAAGACTCGCTCAAGATGCTCACGATGAGTTGCCAGGCCGTGCTGGTACGCGGTGTGTCAGGCAACTACTTTGTGTACCATCTCGAGATCACAAGCGACTTTTACCATCAGAAATGGGTCGTCTGCAAGCGGTATTCCGAGTTCTATCGCCTCCGCAAGCGGCTCTTGACGCGACTCGCGGCTCATAAGAAGCACCGCGGGTGTCAGAGCTGCGCCACGGTCGGTCGCCAGCTCAAGGACTTTGGATTCCCCAGTCGGTTCCAGGTTTTCGCCGACAAAGACGCGCTCGTGGCCAAGCGCACCAACGAACTCGAAGAGTTCATCGTCGCGCTCTGTCAGTACATGTCGGGTGGCGATGGCGACTACGAAGTGTGTACGGAGATCAACTCGACGCGGTTCTCGGTCAAGGAGTTCCTGCAGTTCCCGCTGCAGCACGAGATCCAGCACGTGCGGGCGATCCGCCAGCTCAAGTACGTCGATCCGCGCGACGTCCACGTCGACACCGAGTCGTGTCCGATCTGTCTGTCCGAGTGGCGGGAACTTGACGGCAACCAGCTCGTGCTCTCGCCCTGTGGTCATTTCTTCCACGAACACTGCATCAACGAGTGGTACCGTACGCGCTTCGACTGCCCCATGTGTCGCACGATCGCAGGAGAGGACCAGTAACTGTGTTGTTTTCCATGTGTTTCCCCTATTAACCACCTCCTCACTCTCAACACGCTCGAGTTTATCTGTCCCAACTGCTGGTTCTCGGATCTCCATGCTTTACTCTCACTGCCACAACAGAAGGCGGTTAACCAACTTGCAGAGTTTAGTAACTTTTAATTTAAAGCCTGCACGCCTTAGTTCCTTCGCTGCCGACAGTCCCCACATGCAATTGTGGCTTTTCGCTAAGGTAGCCAGTCGTTATTACGTCCACGACTTGCGTCCTTGAAAGCGATCAGTACTACTCACGTCTTTCCTGACGCATCTCGTTGGTGATGCCAAGCAACTGACGCGGGCTCCGGTGCGTCAAGGATGGCGAAGGCTGACAAAAGCGCTTCATGGACGTCTCGATCGGTGAATTTGCCGTATGCTGCCCATTGCAACGCGAAAAGGTTCCTGTGAGGCATTACAGCCGTAGGCACCGCCTTGCTCCCCCACTTCATCGTAGCCAACACACTGATGGTCTGGGTGGGCGAATAGCACGCTCCACAACTGTTGAAGTCGCCAAGAGTACACAAATCGCTTGAGCAGGGAATGACATCTACGTCTCGTGTTGGATACAGTTGCCCCTGGAAAAGAAAGCCCCGTCGGTTCCTGGTTTCGCTGACACGGTCCAGAGCAAGTTGGGAATGAAACCCGCCAAAGCTGATCATGGACTGTTACTGTCAACGAACGTGCGGAGGAAACAGCTTTGTCACTCATCAATGCAACTTGTACCCACACTCAAAGCTTGAAGCATCCTCATCTCTTCATGACCCACGTCTTCAGGACCACCAAGTGGCCATCAGATCCGATTTTGCAGCTCACGGAGCATGGTCGCCATGATGCTGCGAGCGTCACGAGCATTCGCCAGGGCGTCCCGGACGTCCACACGCCGCGCCAGTCGCAGTCTCAGCTCAGCTGTGCCTTTGCTCAAGCGTGGCGATGGCTGTGAGGCACTCCAGGTCGGTGAGACCTACCACAACTTCACGCTCAAGCGCAAGACGAGTGTGCCCGAATACAACATCGACGCGCTCGAGCTCGAACACGTGCGCACCAAGGCGAACTACTTGCATATCGACGCCAAGGACACGAATAATGTCTTCAGGTTCGAGGATTCGAGTGGGATTCAATGCTGTTGGGAAAGCTGAGACGCTTATGCTTAGTTATGGTGTTTTAGCGTCACGTTCCGGACGCCACCGTACAGTTCGAATGGCGTTGCGCATATCCTCGAGCACATGGTGTTATGTGGTTCGCACCAGTTTCCAGTGCGTGATCCATTCTTCAGCATGGCCAAACGCAGTCTCAACACGTCCATGAACGCGTTAACGGCCGACGATCATACCATGTATCCGTTCTCAACGGTGAACGCGAAGGACTTGGATAATCTCCGTGCTGTGTACCTCGACGCTGTCTTCTTCCCCACCTTGCATCGTCTCGACTTTCTTCAGGAGGGTCACCGCCTTCAGCTCGTCGACGTGGGAGGTGGTACACTCAAGCTGCAATTCAATGGTGTCGTGTACAACGAGATGAAAGGCAATCTGGCCGACGCCTTGGAGCTCTTCGACAAGAAGATACGGCAAACACTCATGGAAGGCACGATCTACAGTCATATCAGTGGCGGCGACCCAGTGGAAATCCCCGATCTGACCTACAACGAGCTCAAGGGCTTCCACGCCAAGCACTATCATCCATCGAACGCGCTCTTTTACTCGTACGGCGATCTCCCGTTGACTGAGCACTTGCAGTATTTGGACGAGAATATCATGTCGCGCTTCGAATACCACGCAGATTCGGCGGCCGTGCGCGTGGATAACAACGTGCCAAAGTCCCAAGTCATCAAGAGGACGGGCTCCGAACCGCTTGTCATCGTGGATGGACCGATGAGCAGCACCGTCGGTACAGAGGGGAACGAACGCTATGCAAACATGAAGTTGTGTATGACTAAGTACCTGCCGATTGCGTCGACGGACCCGTTTGAGACATTTATGATGCGTATCCTCAGCTATTTGCTCGTCGGTGGCCCGTCATCCGAACTATACAAGGCCTTGATCGAGTCCGGACTAGCTCGAGACTTTTCTGTTGGTACGGGCCTGAATATGTCGACGTTTTACCCTTCGTTTGGTGTCAGTGTCGAAGGAATCGAAGGTGATCACGTCGTTCCAGAGATCCAGGACGCCATTAAGCGTGCGTACGAGTCGGTGGTAGAGAACGGCTTTGACAAGAAGCGGGTGGACGCACTGCTTCACCAGGTGGAACTCAACAGCAAACACATCGATGGAGACTTTGGTATGGACCTGATGCGCATTGCCAGCTCAGTGTGGACGCACCGTGGCGATCTGACGGAGAACCTCCAGCTCAATCCGCTCTTGGAGCGACTCGAGCGGGAGATGCAAGCCAACCCCAAATTTCTCGAGCACTACGTGCGTGACTTCCTCCTCCGTGATGATACCAAGCAAGTCCAAGTGCTCATGCGACCAAAGGAGAGCTACGTGAGCGACCAGGAGGTGAAGGAGGCCCAGCGTCTGGCTGATCTCTTGATGGAGCAGAGTAACAATGACCTCGACCGTATCGGTAAGACGGCCAAGGAGCTGGAGAAGTACCAGAAGAAGCCGCAGCCTGTGGAATGTTTGCCAACGCTTACACTTGCGGATATTCCTGTGACGGCTGAGGACAATTTCGATTTTGTGGATACGGAGCGTATCTCCACGAGTGAAGTGCCTACGCAGTTTGTGAAGGTGCCTACGACGAACGAGATTTCGTACGTGCGCGTGCTCTTCGACATGACCGGGCTCCTGCCGACTGAATGCCAGCCCTTTGTGCCCCTGCTCACGAGCGTCCTCGGCTCACTGGGTACGTCGCGACTTGGCTCTGATGCGTTGTCAACGACGATTCAGAACTGCAGTGATGGCATCTCGTGCTCGGGACTCTCCCATCCTTCATTGAGCGATGCTGCGACGACGAGTTACCAGTCGATTCTGATCGAAACGCACTGTTTGCCGCATAAACTGAACGACACACTGCGGATCGTGCACGAATTGCTCGCGGACACGCTGTTTTTGGACCCGGAAAACCTCAAGCAGCTCCGTATCCTGCTGCAAATGCAAGCAACAACCGCGGGGTTTGCTTCGTTGTATGCCGCCAAGTACTCGTGTGTGGGCTTTACGTATTCTGGCTTGTACCAAGAGTTCTACAGTGGTTACACCCAGCTTGAATTGCTTCAGAAGTGGTCGCGGGCGAGTGACGAGGAGCTCGTGGAGATCGCCACGATGCTCCAGATGATCGCTCGTGCCGTGTTTACGCCTGACAACATGCGTCTCTCGGTCGTGACGGAAGATAAATTGCGTGGTCAGGTCTCGACTGCGTTGGAACACCATCTCGTGAACCCACTGCAGCGTTCGGTGGCTTCCAGCACTGACGCGGAGTTTCCTTCGCACGAGATTGCGCCGATCCCATCGTTGACGCTCTCCCCTCGCACGTTCTTCGGCTTTCCAATGTCCGTCAACTACGTCGTGGAGACATTTCCGTCCGTGGCATTCGCACATCTCGACCACGTGCCACTCACTGTATTGGCTCAAGTGATGTCGTCGTGTTTCCTGCACCAGCAGATTCGCGACCAGGGTGGTGCCTACGGTTGTAGAGTGTCGCAGGGCGAAGGAACTTTCTCGTTGAGTTCGTCTGATGATCCAAATACACTCAAGACGCTCGAGGTGTACGAGAAGGCGTTGCAATGGGCAGTGGACGGCAAATTCACCGACCGAGACGTCCAGGAAGCGCTTTTGTCGACCTTTGCTGTCCTTGACGCACCAAAGACGCCGTCAATAAAGGGCAAGGAAGCCTTCGTGCGTGGCATCACGAACGAGGTGCGTCAGGAACGACGTGAGCAGTTCCTTTCGCTCTCAAAGACGCAGCTCGTGGACGTGGCGGCTCGCTACTTTGGGGAGAAGCCGTCGTCTCATGCGGTAATTTTCGG
Source organism: Pythium oligandrum (assembly GCA_020085045.1). Classification (NCBI taxonomy): domain Eukaryota; phylum Oomycota; class Peronosporomycetes; order Pythiales; family Pythiaceae; genus Pythium; species Pythium oligandrum. The sequence continues at coordinate 2,243,951 of JAHRIK010000002.1, forward strand.
CAACGCGAGTGAGGCACAGGAGCTAGATCGTGCAGGCTTTCATGTTAAATTGTGTTGAGGGGCTTGCATATCTAATGTAATCAGATAGATACGGCCTCGGCTGACGCGCTATGACAAACTCACTTTCGAACTGTGTTGTTTCCGAAGTGTTTTCTCTATTAACCACCATCAAAGTGCTCGAGTTTCGTGAGTTCTTAGGTGGAAAACTGCTTGATCTCAAAGTACTCGCGTTGCAGTTCCTTTGTCTCGCTCTCCTTGCCAACTATCACCACGTGAGAAGGTGGCTTGACGGCAAAGTAATGTGTAGCCACGTCCACCAACTGTGTCTTCGAGAGCGCGAGGTATTGCTCGCGGCGTTCTTGACGCATCTCGTTCGTGATACCGCGCAAGAACGACATCTTGCCCTTCATCGACGGCGTTTTCGGTGCGTCAATGCTGGCAAAGATGGACAAAAGCGCTTCCTGGATGTCTCGGTCCGTAAACTTTCCGTCAGCAGCCCACTGCAGCGCCTTCTCGTACGCTTCCAGGGTCTTGAGCGTGTTCGGGTCGTAGTGCGAGCTCAGTGAGAAGGTTCCCTCGCCCTGGGAGACGCCAGAGCCATAGGCACCACCCTGTTCACGCACTTGCTGGTGCAGGAAGCACGAGGACATCATCTGGGCCAACACGGTGAGTGGCACATGGTCTGGGTGAGCAAACGGCACGGACGGCAACGTCTCCACGACGAAGTTGACTGACAGTGGGAAGCCGAAGAATGTGCGCTGCGCTGGAGTCAGAGACGGCATCGTTGCGACGTCAGCCGATGGAAGCACGTCGTTGGTGGTGGAGACCGAACGCTGCAGTGGGTTCAGGAGATGCTGTTCCAACGCAGTCGAGGCCTGACCACGGAGCTTGTCTTCCGTCACGACGGACAAACGCATGTTGTCAGGGGTAAATACGGTACGAGCGATCGTCTGAAGCACCTTGGCGATTTCCACGAGCTCCTCGTCACTTGCCTGAGCCCACTTCTGAAGCTGTTCGATCTGCGTCAAGCCACTGTAGAGCTCTTCGTAGAACGCGGCGTCCGTAAGGCCCACACGCGAGCGCTTGCCAGCGAGCGACGCGCCAGACGACGAGATCGAGTTGCTCGCGTTCGCAGCACCCATCTGCAACAGAATACGGAGCTGCTTGAGGTTCTCTGGGTCCAAAAACTGCGTGTCCGTGAGCAATTCATGCATGATTTGCAGCGTTTCGTCCAGCTTGTGGGGCAAAGAGAGCGTACCCAACAGAATCGACTGGTGACTCGTGGTCGCGGCGTCACTCAACGAAGGATGAGTGAGACCCGAGCACGAGATACCGCCACTGCAGTTCTGAATCACCGTCGGCAACGCGTCGTACCGGAGTCGCGAGGTGCCCAACGAACCGAACACACTTGTGAACAATGGTACGAAGAGCTGGTATTCAAGTGGTAGACGCTGGGTTGTGTCGAAGAGCACGCGCACGTACGAAATCTCGTTCGTCGTAGGCACCTTCACAAACTGCGTAGGCACTTCACTCGTGGAGATACGCTCCGTATCCACAAAATCGAAATTGTCCTCAGCCGTCACAGGAATATCCGCAAGTGTAAGCGTTGGCAAACATTCCACAGGCTGCGGCTTCTTCTGGTACTTCTCCAGCTCCTTGGCCGTCTTACCGATACGGTCGAGGTCATTGTTACTCTGCTCCATCAAGAGATCAGCCAGACGCTGGGCCTCCTTCACCTCCTGGTCGCTCACGTAGCTCTCCTTTGGTCGCATGAGCACTTGGACTTGCTTGGTATCATCACGGAGGAGGAAGTCACGCACGTAGTGCTCAAGGAACTTGGGGTTGGCTTGCATCTCACGCTCGAGTCGCTCCAAGAGCGGGTTGAGCTGGAGGTTCTCCATCAAGTCGCCACGGTGCGTCCACACTGAACTGACGCCATGCATCAAATTCATGCCGAAGTTACCGACAACGTGCTTGAGCGACAGTTCCATCTGATGCAACATAGCATCCACGCGTTGCTTGTCAAAGCCGTTCTCCACGACCGACTCGTACGCACGCTTGACGGCGTCCTGGATCTCTGGAACGGCATGCTCGCCTTCGATTCCTTCAACACCAACGCCAAACGTTGGGTAGTAAGTCGACGTATCAAAACCAGTGCCGACCGAGAAGTCCTGAGCGAGGCCGGACTCGATCAGGGCCTTATACAGCTCAGACGACGGGCCATTGGTGAGCAAATAACCCACAATACGCATCACAAACGTCTCGAACGGGTCCGTGGAGGCGAGTGGCAGGTACTTGGTCATACAGAACTTGGTGTTTGGGTCACGCTCACTCGCTTCGGCACCCGCCATGTTGCTCGTTGGTCCGTCCACAATGATAAGCGACTCGGAACCCGTCTTCTTGATGATATCAACTGACGGAACGGCGTTGTCCACGCGCACAGCCGCCGAGTCCGCGCGGTACTCGAAGCGCGACATGATGTTCTCGTCCAAATACTGCAAGTGTTCAGTCAATGGGAGATCACCGTACGAGTAAAAGCACGCATTGGATGGATGATAGTGTTTGGCGTGGAAGTCCTTGAGCTCCTTGTACGTCAAATCTGGGATCGCGGCTGGGTCGCCGCCACTGATGTGACCGTAGATCGTGCCGTCCATGAGCGCTTGCTGCACCTTGGTGGCAAAGAGGTTGTTGGCGTCCGACAAGACGCCCTTCATCTCGTTGTACACGACGCCCTTGTACTGCAACTCGAGTTCACCGCCCTTGTCTTCGACGATTTCCAGACGATGGCCTTCCTGGAGGAAGTCTAGACGATGCAAATTGGGGAAGAAGACAGCGTCGAGGTACACAGCACGGAGGTTATCCCAGTCCTTCTCGTTCACCGTCGAGAACGGATACATGGTGTGATCATAGGCCGTCAGTGCGTTCATGTACGTGTTGAGACTGCGTTTGATCATATTGAAGAACGGGTCACGCACTGGGAACTGGTGCGAGCCGCACAGCACCGTGTGTTCCAGAATATGAGCGATACCATTCGAACTGTACGGTGGCGTACGGAACATGACACTAGAAGAAGAAACCCATCGAACATGAGTCTCAAGTCGATCATTCCACCTCGAAAATGAATCAAAGCGACGTACCTGAAGACATTATTCGTGTCCTTGGCGTCGATATGCAAGTAGTTCGCCTTGGTGCGCACGTGTTCGAGCTCGAGCGCGTCGATGTTGTATTCGGGCACACTCGTCTTGCGCTTGAGCGTGAAGTTGTGGTAGGTCTCACCGACCTGGAGTGCCTCACAGCCATCGCCACGCTTGAGCAAAGGCACAGCTGAGCTGAGACTGCGACTGGCGCGGCGTGTGGACGTCCGGGACGCCCTGGCGAATGCTCGTGACGCTCGCAGCATCATGGCGACCATGCTCGTTGATATGCACCACACACCACCAGCACCTGGTCACGTTGGCAATTATCACGTTCGTAACACGCGTTAAGTGGTCCACTCCAGACCTGTTCGTATCCGTTAATGGTTTTCAGCCAATGAATAGATGGTTTAACTGATACGGTACATTGATTGGTGGAAACGCGTGATGGCTACACTCTGAGCCGCTGACCAGCTCTGAACCGAAGACTCTCTGCCACGAAGTCCACTTGCCCTTTTCTCGCCCTAACAAAGAAACAAATGGAAACAAACGGCTTGTTTCTTGACGGCCAGCAGCTTTCCTATCGTTCGCGAAGTCATGTCGCGGCTGACGCCGGACGGCTACGGTAGTCGGCGTCTACATACAGACCAGGCATTGACCGACTGACTGCGGGAGCGATGGTGCGGTGGCGGACGAATGCGCTATGGAGCGTGAGCGTGACGGCGTTTCTCGCCGTCTTTCGGCTTGAAGTCGCATGGGCACAAGCTCCTCTCGAGTGGCGCATGTGCGAAGCGAACGAGGCGATGGAGTGCGCGACCGTCAGCATGCCGCTGTGTCATCCAAGCGTCTGTGAAGATGTGCAGACTCGGACGGTTTCGCTGTCAATTAAGCGTCTACCAGCGGTCAATACGGCGGATGCGCGCAGTCTATGGCTTCTCCCGGATCATACTTCCGCTGAATCGATCACGATGCAAATGCAATTGCTGCATCAAGAAGTCGGCGGCAATGCGAGTATTTACGTCATGGACCAGCGCGGCACGGGGCAGAGCACGCAGTTCTCCTGCTCGGTGCTTCAGACAGCGTCCGTTTCGTCTGTGAAGAGGATCACCACGTCTGCAGAGGCGACACGATGTGCCATAGAGCTCCAGACTCAGTTTGGTGATGCTTTCGCGACAGCGTTCTCGATTACCAGTGTTGCGTACGACATCTCGGCATTCATTTCACAATACCAGATGCAGATACCAGTCGTAATGTACGGTGTGGGCTTTGGTACTCATCTGCTGGAGCGAGTGATGCACCTCGCGAACCAACAGATCGTCGGGTATATCTTCGACAGTACGGCGACGACGAGCGGCGGCAAGCTCACCTCGTTCCCATTCAGATCGCGTGCAGATACGGACTTTGCGATGGTCGCGACCAGCTTCTTGGCCTCGTGTGAGCAGGAATCAGTGTGTGCCGATCGATTCAAGAAGAAGACACTGGCTCAAGTGCTGGGGGATGTTTTGCAAAACCTCGATGCCGGCATGCTCAACAATGGCTGTGCGTTTGTACTCGATGGCTTGACGTCAACCTTCGCGTCAGTCGACCAATCGACACCAAGATCTGCGTCTCAGACGTTCCGTCGACTCCTCGCATTGCTTATGCAGGACGTGGTGCTGCGTCCATTCATCCCTGTCGTTGTCTATCGCATGAACCGATGTTCGTACGACGACAAAGCGGTGCTCCTCTCGCTCTTCTACCGACTCCAAAGCTCAATCAAGACCGCAGAAAACGCTATCCCACCGTCTTCCGCGTTGATTTACGATCTCATCCAGTTCTCGGAGCTTTGGGAGTCACCGACACCAGACGGGAGTACGCTCCTCGAACGATTCACAAGCACATTGATCAGTCAAGACACCGGTGTTACCCAACTATCGAGATACTGTGCCTTTACGGGCGATACATCGGACGCCTGCTCGAGCGTCAACGTGAACACGACGCAAGCTCCTCAGCCACTTCTCGCGTACCCACACGATGTTTTCTGGAATGTACCAGCCACGATCCCCGCCCAAGCGAGTGTCGTGTTCCTCCACGCTCGAGTCGATGGTGTAACCCCGCTCGCAAATGCTCAGACGCTTTACGGCGCTCTGGTTGGCGTCAACAAGGAACTGCTGATCTTTGACGGTGCGACTCATAATGTCCTTCATGGATCTTCGATCCCAGCCACTTTTCAAGTGTGTGCTCAGTCGGTCGTGGCGTCCATCGCGATGACCGCACCTAATCTAGCAGCGATGGACACGTCATGTCTTGCCGGTTTGCCGAAATCAAGCAGCTTTGCGATCACGTCGACCATGAGTCAACTAATTCTCAACACCAGTGACCCATACGATGGGCGAATCGACTCGGATTCATCACTATCAAGTGACAGTGGCTCGGGAAGTGGTAGTATGACGGGCATCCCATCTATCGTAAATGGCAGTGCGGACAATCAGCCCAGTGCCTCTGCCATTTCCGACCTGCAGCGCTCTCGGGACCATTACAAGACGGCGTTTGTTGCTCTGCTCGTCGTCACCATCGTGCTCTTCTTGCTCGTGTGTCTGCTATTGTATCGTGCATGGAAACGCCGATTACTGCGTGAAGAAGAAGCCAAACTCCGTAAATTACGTGAAGCTGAAGAAGAAGAACTAGAATTCCTCAAAGACTTGTACCAGCCGTCCCCGTCCGACTGGTTTTACATGTCTTCTCACATGCACCTGTAGACTAAGGACTTTAATGTACTATAAGATGCTATACACTCCTTTTTGTCAACAAGCGTGTTTCGACGCCACTTGCGCACTGTGGGAGTATACCCACAAAGTGGTCGACAGGTCGTCCTTCTAGAACAAAGTGCCCGACTTTTAACTCTGTTGATTATGCCTGGTGCATGCATGGCGAGTGATTGCCGCGTTGGCTGGGAAGAATTAGAGCGTCAGGAGAACCACCAGCTGCGAACGGAGCACCATCCTGTTGTGTTTCGCTCAGAGATACGCCTGTCGACAGGATCCAAAGTGAAGTGGATCCTGAAGAGCCACTGGTGCCACTTCAAGGTGGAAGTAATCGATTTCAGTAGTGTATGTATTTCTACAAGTATTTCTTAGGTTGTCTAGGGTAGTCTAAGGTTCTTCATCCACACTAGTTATCATATTCGAAAGGGTAGATGTAATCATGAGATGTTCTAGAACATTTCATGGGTGAAGGCTTTCGAGTAACCAGCAGCAAATGTGAGTGCTATGTCTCGGATGTGATCTGGTAAGACGGAACAAGAAAGGTGACAAATGATATAGGACTTTATGAACACGAGTTTGATGACGCCGAATGAAGGTCGCTCTCGTGCGTGCGTGCGGGACGAGAACTCGCCAAGTCGATGCTCATTACGCATTTCGACAAGTTCTGCTCAAGCCACCATGACCACCGAGTCACTCCCAGCCACTTACCGCGCCTACGTTATTGAGGCTTTCGGCGACGCCGTCAAGAACATCAAGCTTCGCTCGGGTTTCAAGCACGCGCCATTGACTCCGACCCAGGTTCGAATCAAGGTGCACGCTGCGGCTGTGAATCCCGTCGACTTCAAGATGGTGGAGCTCGGAGCGCAGTTCTTGGAGTCGCACCCAACAGCCGAAGATCCACTCCGCTTCGGGTTTGATGTTGCAGGTGTGGTTGTGGAGGCTGGCAAGGATGTGACTCGCTTCAAGGTCGGTGATGAAGTCTACGCGATGTCCAACTACGGCGTCCTTGGTGCACACGCCGAGTACTATGAGCTGGACGTGAAGTACATTGCTCACAAACCGAAGAACTTGACCTTCCGTGAAGCTGTCGGTCTTCCTTTGGTGGGTCTCACGAGCTACCAAGCGTTGAGCTTCTACGGTAAGCTCAAGGCTGGTGACCGAGTGCTTATCCTTGGTGGTAGTAGCGGCACTGGAACTGTCGGTGTGCAAATTGCCAAGGCGCTCGGTGCGTCATTTGTGGCTGCCACCACGAGCTCTCGTAACCTGGAGTTCGTCAAGTCGCTCGGTGCGGACCAAATCATGGACTACACCAGTGAGAAGTGGTGGGAAGTCTTGGACCCGCACTCGATTGACCTCATCTACGACTGTGGTGCTGAGCCGCTGAGTTGCAACGACGTGGCTCAGAAGGTATTGAAGCCAGACACGGGCGTCTTCGTGACGATCGACGCGTTTGCCCCCATCGACAAGGCGATCTTGGGTCCAAAGATCCACCAGATCATGGTCGATCCCAACTTCACGGACTTGGAAACCCTCACGAAGCTCGCAGAAGCCGGTAAGCTCACTGTGCCGATCGACTCGGTGTACAAGTTTGAGAGTCTCCACGACGCCATCACCAAGCAAAAGTCGAACCGTGTTCGTGGTAAGATTGTCCTCGAGGTCGTTCCAGACCAACCGTAGGCAGGTTAGCAGGATCAGTGGAGTTATTGACAGATGTGGGTGGTGTGGGTGGGAATATGTGGTGAATTAGCCAAAGCGACTATTACCCAAAACGGATGTCAAAATTTAGGAAACATACGAGGAGTAAAGTACTAACGGATCAGTCTGAATGAGCCAGCATGAACTTTCATGGATTGATATGACTTGAGGTCTGAAGTCAGGGCAGATTCAGACGTGAAGATGGAAGGCAACCAGACAGAAGCGCCGAGTTCTCGTACGGTGACCAGCCGCAACACTCGTGAATCGTACACGCTGCGTGTCGGGATGATGTTCAGCAACAGAGCAGCCGCCCTACGTTTCGCCCATGACTTTGCGTTGGCGCAAAACAAAAGAGCGGTCGTAGACCGAAGCCGTAGCGGTGGGAGCAACTTTTGGCTTGCTTTGTAGAGATGAACCCGGGAGCATTGGCATGCGCATTCTACTCTGATAATGGGCGATTTCACCGAGCGTTTCTGGTCAATCCTCACGCCACTCAACTACAGAAACAGTGTCAACGGATCCTGGGTGTGGACGGAGCCTTCTTGAAGCATCGCAAGTTCGACAGCGTCGTGTTCGTGTTGGTGACACGAAACGGCGAGGGCATGAACGCTATCTTGGCTGTCGCAATGGCTCCGTCGGAGAGCGAGGACAACTGGTGGTGGTTCTTCCGAAAGTGTATGGAGGCGGGCATCCAGTTTGAAGACTATCCTGTGTTCTCTGACAGAGGTCCTGGACTTCTCGCGACATTAGATGGCCTTGACGGAGTCTGTGTGCGGTTCTGTACTCGACATATCATCGGGAATATCAAACAACGCTACCGTATCTCTGCGGAAGTGGAGAAGCAATTGTGGAAGCTCCAGGACGAGGAGACTGAAGCCGGGTTCAAGTCCGCGCTGTACATCCTTCGAATGATGCGTGCGGATGTGGCTGATTATGTCGAGAACATCGACCCCGAACGGTGGGCCCAATACACCGCAGACAGCACAGTCAAATTGCACGGTTGGAGAACGACAAACTTCGTGGAATCCGAGAACGCTGCGGCAGTCCCTGTCTGGTCGATGTACCCCTTCCAGTTCTTCGTCCACTTCATGGAGAAGTTCATGATCGCACACGCATCGGATGTGGAGAATGCCACCAAATGGTTTGAAAGTGGTCGTCGAATTACCCCTTTTGCTCTTAAGCTCACTGAGGAGCAGGAAGCAGAAACCGGCCGCTACGTCGCCACGATGAGTTCACCCGGTGTATTCTTTGTTTCTCACGTCAAGAGTCCTCATCTCCGACGGCGGGTTGACCTTGACGAGAAGACGTGCACATGCGCGTATTTGCGTCAGTATGGCATGCCATGCCGACACATTCTGAGAGCTCTGACGATTGCAGGCCGGTACGAGGAGCTATACGACTACTTCGACGAGTGCTACATCGTCAGGGAACCAAGTCCAGACACTCGTGGGATTGAACTCGTTCTTTCCGAACAGCTACGCCCTGAAGAAGGATTGCTGCCTCCCCTTCAGTCTACTCGCCAAGGACGAACAAGAGTGAACAGACTTCCAGGCAGCGGTGAGGATCGTGTTGTTCGCGGACCACAGCGCACCTGCTCGCGTTGTCGCCAGCCTGGTCACAACTCCCGTACGTGTGAAGCATGAACATTCTATAAGAGGTGAGCAAAGGTGAGCTGGCTCCAAACGAAACCGAAAACAGTAGAAAAGAAGAAAACAGAAACAGCGGAGACGTGTAGATATCCTTGGCCAATATATCCTTGCTCGTGCGTCTCCCAATGTCAACTCTTGCCAAATACCTCACCGGTTTTCAACCAGTGTCTACTCTCACCTTAAGCTAAAATTCATGAAACGGTGGACGCGTCTGGAGATTACCATATTCACCACCCACACCACCCACATCTGTCAAATGCTTCCTCATCTGTCTTCAAAGATCAGATCCCACCCACATCTGTCAATATCTCAGGATCAGTGTACCCATGTCTCGTCCCAGTACGAGTCCGACTTGTCAGGAGATACGGACGTGCACCCAATGGGTGAACGAGCAGGGATTAATGAACATTTGATCGAATATGAGTAATCCGTTTATGCTGGATTTCTAATCACCACCGAACAGCGCTGGCTTCACCGAATCGAAACGACTTCGACATTCTATCCGTTTCTAGAGTGTCTTCAGAGCCACTTTGATTCATTGTATCCATCGGATCAAGAAGGATAAGAGTACAGACAGGATCCTACCAGCAGCGAAGCGGAGATGTCCGAGCCATTCGAGAATTCCGTCCGATCCTCACAAGAACAATGGCGACCGAGTCGCTCCCAGCCACCTTCCGCGCCTACGTTTTCGAGGGCTTTGGCGACGCTGTCGAGAACATCAAGCTCCGTTCCGATATCCAGCACGCACCGTTGATGCCAACACAGGCGCGGATCAAGGTGCACGCGGCAGCCGTGAACCCGATCGATTACAGAGTTGTGGAGCAGGGCTCAAGGGTTCTCGACGACTCGTCCGACAGCCGAGAATCCGTTTCGCATTGGATATGATGTTGCAGGCGTTGTGGTCGAGACTGGGGAGGACGTGGAGGACGCCAAGGTCGGAGACGAAGTCTACGCGATGGCCAAAATTGGTCACATGGGTTCTTTCGCCGAGTACTTTGAGCAGGACGTGCAGTTCATAACGCACAAGCCCAAGAACTTGAGCTTCTCTGAGGCCGTTGGCCTTCCTTCAGTCGGTATCACAAGCTACCAAGCTTTGGAGATGTATGGTAAGGTCAAACCCGGTGACCGAGTCGTAATTCTCGGTGGTAGCTGTGGTACAGGTGCCGTTGCTGTGCAGGTTGCCAAAGCTCTTGGTGCATCGTTTGTGGCTACGACTACGAGCTCGCATACCTCAGACTTTGTCAAGTCCATGTGTGTGGATCAAGTGATCGACCACTCTAGTCAGAAATGGTGGGAAGAGCTGGAACCCCACTCGATCGACCTCATCTTTGACTGTGGCTTCGAACCATTGACGTGGAATGACGTGGCTCAGAAGGTACTAAAGCCACATACGGGTACTTTCGTCACGATTGATCCCTCGCGCCGCTCAATGAATCGACCAACGGTACTCACAAGCATCAGTTTGTAACCATCCCGAGCAAGACCGACTTGGAGGACCTCACGAAGCTTGTGGAAGCTGGAAAGATCACTGTACCAATTGACTCTGTGTACAAGTTCGAGAACTTGCATGACGCTATCATCAAGTAAAAATCGAACCTTGCTCGTGGGAAGATCATCCTCGAGGTGATTTCTGACCAGCCATAAAAGGACTTCGCCCGACGATTGTCAATCTATTTAGTATAGAGTTCAGGCTAAGTGTATTGACCTCTTCATGTTGGTTTAGAACCGTCGGTGTTTCTATATTCTACTTGGGTGGACCCAAGGGGCAATGAAGGAGGAAGTCGACTCCGAATACACTTGGGTCAAGGTCTCGAAGCCTAGTTTACGTAAGGACCCGTAGTATGATCGCCATCATTCGGCTAGTTGATCATAAAATGTTTTCTCTTTGATACTGCAATCAGTGACTGGATTGTGCCCTTCACTCTTCTGGAACCAAGAGTGTATCTTGAAAAGACACAGGGGCAACTTCAAGCTGCTTGTTAGACATTTAGCCATCAGTTTCGAAAGGTTCAGGTCTGGGAAAGACCCTCGATCGATGAACGTGAGCATCCAACTACGTACGCTGGCGTGGAACAACGCGGCTCAGCAGGTATTGAAACCGGACACAGGTGTTTTTTGTCACGCTGGATCCCTTTGCACCACTGATCGAATCAACCACCGGTGCACAAAAGCACCAATTCGTAGCCAGCCCAAGCCAGTGCGATTTGGGAATCCTCACCGAACTAGTGGAAGCTGGCAAGCTTTTTGTGCCAATCAATTCGGTGCACAGATTTGAGAGCCTCCACGACGCCATCATCAAGCAAAAGTCGAACCGTGCACGTGGTAAGATCATACTCGAGGTCATCCTAGAGGCCTGAGAGCGTGTTTGAAAGACCAACAAAGTTATCGCAACCGTGAAGGTCGACTTACTAACTCAATGTTTGACTTCAAACATCGGATGTACCGTGATGTTTTCCGATTCGAATAAATGTATCCGTTAACAAAGGGGAATAGTCTATTGTACGAGGCATATACGGTAGTGCGACCACCAAAGAGTCACATCGAAACCATTGACAACGGGAACATGGCCACGGCATGCGATTGAGCAGCGCAGTATGCAGAAACGCTTTGAAAAAATTTATGAGGAGGGATGATAAGTCTACCCAGGGACCTCGTGGACGTAACGGTGGATCGGATCTGATTTTTGCTCATACTGTCAGTTCAACAGCCGCTCTGTAGCACTCGTTAAGGACCGGCAAAGAATGCCTCGATTTTCGCTCGTGACGACGCTGTTGCTGGCGCTGTGGGGCGTAACCAGCGCCTGGGAAACCGACTGCAATACTACCTGCGAGATTGTAACGAGTGCCGAGGTCTGTGGTTCAGATAATGTCACGTACGGCTCGTTCTGCTTGCTTTTGGAGAAGCAATGTCGCGACCCCGACGTGACCAAGCTACATGATGGCGCTTGCGAGCGACCGATGCCCATGCCGACACCTCTGACCCAATCACCAGGCGCAACGCCAATGCCAGCGAATGATCCGAGCTGCGGACGCTCGTGTAGCTCAGCGCATCGACCAGTTTGTGGCTCCAACAACATCACGTATCACAATGCCTGCGAGTTTGAAGTCGCACAATGCGAAGACGATACCATCAAAATGGCCCATCTGGGCCCATGCACAACAAATCCGCCCAAGATCCCAGCGTTCTGTGAAGAGCCGTGTGCGCCGCAGCAACTAGAAGACAACCCCTTGTGTGGCTCTGATGGCGTGACATACGAGAATGCGTGCGGCTTCCGATTGGCGTTCTGTGCATCCGAGGCCAAGCTTAGTGTTAGTTATCGAGGTGTTTGCATCCAATCGAAAAGGAAGCGATGAGCTGGTCCGCCTGTGTGACGCATATCTCTTTCGTACGATGATTCGGTCCACCATAAGGACCGCCATTCTACTCGAGTGTCTGTGTCATATCCATGCGCCACTTTGAACATGTGCATACGCAAGCGATGAACTCGGCCAGGCTGCTTTATTTCGCGCTTCATCGCTGTTCCCTACCTAGTGGTCCACATGGAATGGATCTTGAAAAGACGCATCCAGCATGTCACCCACCGACGATGCTGCGCAGCTTCTTGCTTGAGCTCAACTCGACTGATATGAGTGGTGCTAATGTGTTTCTTCAGGGTGACACGGCCCCTTCTTGACGACAGAGAGATTACCTCGATAGCGACAGCAGCGGGCATTCTCGAAAGTACATCGATTCGCATACGTGACACCGTCCGAGCCACAGAGAGGAAGGTATTCGCGCGTACATGGCCACTCACATCTCCCCGACTTGCCTTCCAATGGCGCGGCGTGAACCGAATTCCATGAGAGGAGACACGCGAGAGCGACGAACAACTGCTTCATGACAAGAAGGCAACTGAATTATTCTCTTCTGAGACAAGTGCGACGGTTCTCTCACGCCCACTTGGATCATTCTACGATTTACTCAGTAGCAGCCAAGATGATGCCGATGAGAGGACCCCAGACTATGCGCGCATGGGCGTTTGAGAAGTTCGGTGATCCACTGGAAGAAATCAAGTTCCGTTCGGATGTGATGCATCCACCGCTTGCGCCATCGCAAGTGCGCATTCTAGTACGTTGCGCCGGGTTGAATCCCATCGATTACAAGCTTGTCGAGTTCGGCGATAAGTTCCTCCCTAAAAATCCTTCCCACAACAATCCTGTGTATATGGGTTTTGACGTTGCTGGGACGGTCGTTGAGGTCGGCGAGTCTGTCTCGAACCTCAGTGTCGACGATGCGGTCTACGCGATGGCGCCATTCGGAGCCACGGGGACGTTTGCCGACTACGTGGTCGTCGACGCTAAGCACGTCGCTCGCAAGCCCAAGAACATGAACTTCCGCGAAGCCGCTGGTGTCCCACTTGCTGCTCAAACAAGCTACCAAGCGTTGGTGACCTACGGGAAGCTCAAACAGGGTGATCGAGTGCTGATTTTGGGTGGTAGTGGTGGCACTGGTACGTTCGCGATCCAAATTGCCAAAGCGCTCGGTGCATCGTTTGTTGCGACCACCACAAGTGCGCGGAATGCTGAGCTGGTCAAATCCCTCGGAGCCGACCAGGTGATCGACTATTCCAAGGAGCAATACGGCGAGAAGTTGGCTCCTCGATCGATCGATCTTATCTTCGACTGCTCAGTTGACGCGCTCTCTTGGAACGAAGAAGCTCAGCGCGTTCTCAAGCCGGACACTGGTATCTTTGTGACGATCGATCCGTTTGCAAAGCTAAACGCTTCCTCGACCGGCACGAAGTCTCACCAGATCATGACCGACTCAAACACGGAAGACCTGGACAAACTCAGGGCCCTGATCGAAGAGGGCAAGGTCAAGACGCAGATTGACTCGACTTTCAAACTGGAAGAGCTCCCAGAGGCCATCAAGAAACAGAAGGATGGTCATGCGCGTGGGAAGATCATCATCACTGTGGCATCGGAGGAATGAGGTGAACAGTAAGTGGGCAGTCTCAACTTCTGATTGCTCTAATCCTTGCTCATGCAACACACACGAAACGTGAGGACAAATTCAATGAGGCAACCATTACCGAACAGATAACCCAGATAATGATGAATGCTTATGACATTGTCTACTCGGAGAGGAGGTTGACGTAATAGCTTCGGATGACTCGACAAGAATCCAGATGATATCCAACGCATGCGACAACGGCAACCACAACACCACCCGCTCGTGTGGTTTTTGGTGATTTCAACAATCGTAATCCAAACATATTCCGAGGGTATATTGATTATCAAAGCCACTACACTCATAAAAGTGATAATATTCTAATCAGTTTGAGAAGGTATTTGTGAAAAGAGATGAACTCGACTGAATGGCAGAAGTCGAGGCTAGGGTTTAATTTACGTATCCACCAATCAAATCATCGGATTCCAATGATGAAGTAAATGTAAACAGCTCGGATGACTCGAGCGATCCTCGCGACGTCGATAAAGTTCGGTCGCTTCGACTGGTTCATTTGCGAATTCGCCTCCTTCTACGCGCTCATCATGGCCTCTACGTCTCTCCCAGCCACTTTCCGTGCCTACGTTTTTGAAGGTTTTGGTGATGCTGTTGAGAACATCAAGCTCCGTTCGGATGTCAAGCACGCGCCGTTGACGCCAACGCAAGTGCGCATCAAGGTGCACGCCGTCGCTGTGAACCCGATCGATTACAAGGTCGTGGAGCAGGGTTCGTTGTTCTCGAAGACCGAGCCAACGCCAGAGAATCCTTTCCGTATCGGTTTTGACGTCGCTGGTGTCGTCGTCGAGGCTGGGAAGGAGGTGACCCATGTCAAGGTCGGCGATGAGGTCTACGCCATGGCCAAGTTTGGTCTCTTGGGATCATTTGCCGAATACTTTGAGCTTGACGCGCAGTTCATCGCTCACAAGCCAAAGAACGTGAGCTTCCGGGACGCTGTTGGTCTTCCACTTGTTGGTCTCACAAGTTACCAGGCCTTGGTGCCCTACGGCAAGCTCAAGGCTGGCGACCGCGTGCTCATTCTCGGTGGTAGCAGTGGTACTGGTGTGGTTGCTGTGCAGATTGCCAAGGCGTTGGGCGCTTCGTTTGTCGCGGCCACTTCGAGCTCGCGCAACACGGACTTTGTCAAGTCGTTGGGTGCTGACCTCGCGATTGATTACTCCAGTCAGAAGTGGTGGGAAGTGTTGGAGCCAAACTCTATCGACCTCATCTATGACTGTGGTTTTGAACCTTTGACGTGGAACGACGTGGCTCAGAAGGTGTTGAAGTCTACTGGTAACTTCGTCACGATCGACCCGTTTGCTCCACTCAACGAGTCCACCACTGGTGCGCAGAAGCACCAGATCATGACCGACTCCAACACCGCCGACTTGGAAACCCTCACCAAGCTTGTGGAAGCCGGTAAGCTCACCGCCCCAATTGACTCGATTCACAAGTTCGAGAACTTGCACGATGCGATCGCCAAGCAGAAGTCGAACCGAGCCCGTGGCAAGATCATTGTCGAGGTCATCCCAGAGCAACAGTAATAGCGTGTATAAGCACGCATCCTGGTAATACATCACCACGTAATGCAGTTAAAGGCACTGAGTGCTTTGTTTCTTCTCCCGTCCTGGTCGTCAAGAGAGATGCAAAAAGGGCAAAATGGCGACGATGGAGGCCATCGCGAGTGAAAGGAGATGCTTTCCAGATGGCTACACTCTCGTCGATTATCAGCCAATCCAAACGCACGATTTCGATTATGCACGATTTCGGGTGTAAACAACAGGAATGACGATGTCCTTGGCGCGCAAGCCATTCGATGTCAATGTCGTGCAGTATTTCCCAATTCCCCATCATCTACACAGGCGCCATGACGACAGCAACTCCACCAGCCACCTACCGCGCCATTGTCTTCGAGTCTTACGGCAATGGGATTGAGGCCATGAAGCTCTGCTCGGATGCAACCCATCCAACCTTGAAGCCAACTCATGTGCGTATCAGAGTCCACAGCGCCGCTGTGAACCCTGCGGACTACAAAGCGATCGAGTACGGATCCTCGGGGCCACAACCAACGGCGGAGAATCCGTTCCGATCTGGCTTTGATGTCGCTGGAACGGTTGTTGAAGTCGGCGCGGAAGTCACCCGATTCCAGCTCGGCGATGAAGTGTACGGGATGGGTTACTTCCGTCACTTGGGCTCGTTTGCCGAGTACATGGAGTCGGATGAGTGTTATATCGCTCACAAGCCCAAGAATATGATCTTCCGTGATGCAAGTGGAGTACCACTGGCTGGACTCACGAGCTACCAGGCTTTGACGAAGTACGGAAAACTAAAGACGGGGGACCGAGTGCTCATCATTGGAGGGAGCAGTGGTACTGGCGTCTATGGCATTCAAATCGCCAAGGCTCTTGGTGCGGCCTTCATCGCAGCCACAACGAGCGCACGCAATGCAGCCTTTGCCAAGGGATTGGGTGCCGACCAAGTCATCGACTACACCAGCGAGGACTGATCTGAGGTTTTGGAGCCACACTCGATTGACCTTATCTATGATTGTGGCTTTGAGTGGCATTCGTGGAACGACGTGGCTCAGAAGGTCCTCAAGCCTGACTCGGGCATTTTCGTCACAATCAACGGATCCGCTCCGCTCAACGAGTCCACGACGGGCACGAAGGCTTATCGATTCATTACTGACACGAACTCGACCGACTTGGAGGTGATTACGACGCTCGCCGAGGCTGGCAAGGTCACCACTCCGATTGATTCAGTGTTCAAGCTTCAGAACACTGTGGACGCCATCAAGCACATCAAGGCGGGCCACGCTCGTGGCAAGATCATCATCGAGGTCATTCCAGATCAGGTTTAGAGCAGAGACCTGGGTGGTCGCCAATTCACTTCCCTTGAATACCACCACAATGCATTTGCAACGATTGAAGTGGTTCACGGGTGACTGTGAGTTGTCATCTTCGACAAAGCTTGCACTCTTCAACAGGCTCGAGTAGCAAATCAATTATATGAGGTGTGAGGAACGGAGAGGTGTGGTAAACGTAGTTAATTGAGATGAACATATTTTGCAGTATATTTATTGATGGAGGCTCTGCGACAAATGTACTGGAATAACGGTGATAGGTAACATTTAGACCATAAGGTACACGCTGTGATCCAATCAGATCGCTGGATTCCCACGCAGTCCACATCCTGTGTGCGATTGCTTCATCACTTGAGACGAAAAGCTCAGGACGAGCAGCTCCCTCGCCTCATTCCGCCACTTGCTCTGCTTCAACCATGGCCTCCACGTTCTCGTTGCCTCCCACCTATCGCGCATATGTCTACGAAGCCTTTGGCGATGCGCTCGACGTCATTAAGCTCCGCTCGGACGTACCCTTCACGCCCCTGGCGTCGACGCAAGTGCGCATCAAGGTGCACAGTGCCAGTGTAAACCCTGTCGACTACAAGATCATTGAGTTCGGTGGGAAGTACTTGCCTTCAAGCCCATCGGCTGAGAACCCTTTCCGAGTAGGTTTTGACGCTGCGGGTACAGTTGTCGAGGTTGGAAGTGACGTGACTCACGTCAAGGCCGGTGACGCGGTGTTTGCGAAGACCACGTTCGGCTTGGCGGGTTCGTTTGCCGAGTACTTCGACCTAGATGCGAAGTACGTTGCCCTCAAGCCGAAGAATATGAGCTTTCTCGAAGCAGCTAGTATCCCAGGTGCCGGCCAAACGACGTACCAGTCCCTCGTCAACTATGGTAAGATCAAGCCGGGTGACCGAGTGCTCATCCTTGGTGGCAGCAGTGGCACGGGAATCTTCGGTATCCAGATCGCCAGGGCTCTCGGTGCGTCGTTCATCGCTGCTACAACCAGTACACGCAACGTGGAACTTGTCAAGTCCCTCGGTGTCGATCAGGTCATTGACTACACTCGTGAAAAGTGGTCGGAAGTGTTGGAGCCGCACTCGATTGACTTGCTCTATGACTGTGGTGTTGAGCCATTAGCATGGAACGACGCGGCACAGATCGTGCTAAAGCCTGACACGGGTATCTTCGTGACAATCAACCCACAGGTGCCACTCAACAAGCTCGACGTGAAGACCGAGTGCCATCAAGTCAAGGTCCAGTCCAACACGGCCGACTTGGAAACACTCTCCAGGTTTATCGAAGAAGGCAAGATGGTAACGGTGATCGACACTGTGTACACGTTCGATAACCTACTGGAGGCTATCAGACACATCAAGACTGGCCGTGCACGTGGCAAGATCGTCATCGACATCATCCCAGATAAGTCGTAAGGGAGTGATAGGTGTTGCTGCTGTCGTTTATGAATACACATAAGGAATTCTGAGAATTGACTCTTGGTTTGTTGCTACACATCCACACAAGTGGCTACTGGGAGACACGGTGTGTATGGGCATGTTTTAGTCCTCAGTACGCGACGTTGAGACTCTCCACATCTCCGGGGATTACAATAGTCGACACAGTAGCTCTTCGACTCAATAGACTTCAATGAGAAAAAAAAAAAGCTCTCGATGCCCTCTTGCAAGCAGTGCTGGAACAGACCACAGCGCCATACCGCATTTGTGCATATCACTACCTCCGACAAAGCTGGAGTAATGACATGCCCAATGAAGAGCGAGGTCGCAACTGGTGGTGGAGAAGATGGTGGCTCTGATGGGACCTCATCATCCCCAATGTCCCCGTCACTGTCGTCAATACTAGCTTCTACCGCACTCTGGATGCAGTAAACGGTCTCCTCGCAATCGTCGTCGGAACAAGCTCTTTGAACGCAGTGTTCACTCGGAGCGAAGCGACCTGGCCAGCATCCGTCCTGGCATGTCGACTGGCCGAGTTCATTGACCACACAACGCGTTGGCCACGGGCATAAACGAGTACACTGGCGTGTCCGTGCGTCGCAAAGGCCGTGGAGTAGAAGAGCGAGCATGACAGAGAGAAGACGCATCTTGACCTCTTTTATTTATGGTAAAGGCAAACGACAACGCCTGACTTCTCCAGCACGACCGAAACGCCTCCTCCATATAATTCATGGGCAACTCCCTTTGAACTTCATCGTCAACGTGGGATTGTGGCAACGTGCGAGGCGCAGCATGCACTTGTTCGAGTAGGTCTTTCCATCCGAACCACAGACGGGATCGTACTCCATCGTACAGAAGAAACGACAGCTCGAACGAAGACGAGAACCTGACGACTGTGAAACGACTTCATTTCCCATCGAATAACCCACAAAAAGCGCGAAGAAGAGCACCAGCCGCAGCATAACGACACGAAGACGAGGGCGCCAGGAAATGACCATGTTGAAGTTGCGTCTGAGGTTCAGATCTGAGTCCAAATCTGATACCACATGCGTTTTGAGAGGGGCGGCAGCAAGTACCGAGAAAAACGGCTTTCACAACTAGAAACCCCCTGGAAAAAACAACGACTGGCACGCAACGGACTGCACCCTCGCCCATCCGTGAGATCCAATCCAGAATGATAGGAGATGGATGGCTTTGCGAGCACGTCGAAGCGAGTCGACGCCCAGGGCGCCTTCCCAGGACCCAGTCGGTGATGACGTGTCTGATTCCTGGGCCAGGTGGTCCGGACGTACCTCTATGTATCGATACTTGTCATGCTCTTTCGCTTTTTCAGTTGACTTTGGCTGAACGCAATACCTGTACAAACACATATACTTCGTCTAAGTACGAAAGGCCAAATGAGGTTATTTTGGGGTTGTGGGTGAGGTTTTTCACCCACATCTCGGAGTGCTGACCGCAACGGCAATCGCCAGCAGAGGTCGAAGCGGACGCGGCACTCGCAGCGACGTCCAGCGCGCAGTTTGCCGCTCTTCCTCACGAGATAACTACCTTCGGATAGCCTAGACGCCCAGCTTTCCGACGGTGTACTTGTATTCGGCTGAAACCCCATCGATTCGCGTTTAGTAGCGTTCGAACGACCTGCCGATAGGCTTAACGCGTGTCTTCTCATGGTTTTCAAGCGCATTGCGATCGCCGTTGCGGTCTGCTGTGGAGTTATCTCCTCCACCGCTGTCGTGGCCACTACGCCGCAGAATGGTATATGCTTGTATGCGTTTTTGGAACTGAATCGCCGCGTTATTCATGAACTCATGTCATTTGTAGACCTTGTTCTCACGGGTTCTCCGCTGGAGGACGACCTGCGTCGTATCCAGACCGAGTACTCGTCTATCTATCCTCTCACAGACGCCGTGCTCTCGTCAACTTCGTCGCCTGCGACGCGTCGAGAGGCGCTCGTGGAGCTCGGCGACATCTTTTTCTATGGGAACAACACGGTCGCTGCGAGTGTGAATGGAACTCTCGCCTTGAGTTTCTTCGAGAAGGCGGCAGAACTCGGCGATCCACGGGCACAGTTCCATCTCGGTGTTGCCTACAGTTACGGTTTCTGGGGTTTCCAGAGGGATGAAGCCATGGCGATGACGCAGTACTATTTTTCGTCGCTGGGTCAGCACATGGGCGCTGTTATGGCTCTTGGTCATCGCCATTTGCTGGGAATTCACGCACCGAAGAACTGTGAAAGTGCCGTGCGTTACTACGAAGTGGCGGCGAACAAGGCGATGGAGCTGCGTGAGGCGAACCTCAGTCAGCCGGCGATCTACGATCTTCCGTACCGACGTTTGAAGAATGTCCACGAGACGCAGCACAAGAAGAACATCCCGAGTGACTCGGCGATCGTGGATTACTACCAGTTCTCAGCGGACAAGGGAGACCCCGAGGCGACGATCAATCTGGCCACGTTGCACTTCTACGGAGCGCGAGGCTTGTCCCAGGATGTGATCAGGGCCGCCGAGTTGTTCCAGAAGGCGTACGACCTAGGCGCCAGTGGCAGTGCGTACAATCTCGGTCACTTGTACAATCACGGCATTGGTGTCAAGCAGGACAACGCCACGGCGTTCAAGTACCTGCAGGAAGCATCGGAGGAAGGCAACATGGCTGCACAGAACGAGCTGGCGTACATGTACTTGCATGGCAAGGGAACTACTCGCAACCATGAGAAGGCTTTGTCGTTGTTCAAGGCTGCTGCTAAGCAAGGCAGCACTGAAGCTTTTTACAATCTTGGTGTTCTCCATCTCCAGGGTGCTGGTTCAGTCAAGAGTCGCGACCCAGAATACGAAGTGGCACATGGATACTTCCAGGTTGCTGCGCATCAAGGTCACACTTTGTCCAGCCACAAGCTGGCACACATGAGTCTTCACGGTATTGGTACTTCGAGATCTTGCAAGAACGCGGTCGATTCGTTCAAGCATGTTGCGGAACGTGGTGAATGGGACCGGATGATGGCACGTGCCTTCAAGGATTTCAAAAATCAGGACTACGAAGCTGCGTTCATGAAGTACGCGGTCATGGCTCAGCAAGGCTATGAAGTGGCGCAGCACAACGCTGCGTATCTGCTTGACTACGGCTTCTTGACTTCTCTCATCCCTTCGGCTGTTGTTGTGTCGTCGTCATTGTCGTCTGATGAGATGACCCACGGTGCCATCCAGCTCTACAAGCTCGCCGCGATTCAAGGTAACGTGGATGCCAACCTCAAGATCGGTGACTTTTACTACTACGGACGCGGCGATCATGCAGTTGACTACGCCAAGGCCAGTGCCCATTACTCGCTTGCTAGCAAGCGCGCGAATGCCCAAGCCATGTTCAATCTCGGCCTCATGTACGAGCACGGCGTTGGTGTGCAGCAAGACTTCCATCTCGCCAAGCGATTCTTTGATAAGGCGATCGAAGCTCACAGTGACGCGCGAGTTCCAGCAACCCTCGCACTCTGGAAGCTCAAGACGCACATGTGGGTGGTCTCGTGGAAGCGATGGTGGGACGAACTGGTCGGCAATGTGCCACCATCGACCCCAGCTACTATGTCGCCACCAGAGCCAGAGGTTGATGACAGCGATGCTGGTTTTGGTGACGCATTCGCCTCGCGTGTGGCATCGCTGCTGACGAAGTGGTTCTCGCTTGATGGTTCAGAGGGCGACGACACCGTAGAAACGGTGGAACCAATGGCGGAACCACGGGTGGGCACGGGCTCAGACACTGCATGGGCTTCTGGTGTGAGCGATTTCGTCTTTTCGGACGACTTCCTCATTCTCGTGCTAGCTCTCGCACTCGGCGCTGTGCTCTACATCCGCTCAGAGCGTCAGAATCGCCTTGACGCCGAGGCGCGTGAGCCTCTCCAAGCCCCAGCTCAATAGTTATGAGGGCTACTAGAACGAACACAAGCCATCGAGGTATGGCTCCATGAGAACCCGAGGTGTATGTATATCTAATAAATCCCCCAGCAAAAGACTGCGCTCGCTTTGCCAGTCGTATCATGCGACTTCACGTGAGACTAACAGTTTGTTCAGCAGCTCTTGCTGTTGTTCTAGTTGCTGTTTGAGCAAATCGACTGTCTCTTGGAGCTTTTCAACGTCGTTCTCCAGCTTCAATCGCTGGTTTCGCTCGGCTTTCAAGGCTTCGACGACCACAGGTACAACTCGAGCGTACGCCACATACTTGAACCCATCGTTGTCTTCTTCAATGACCTGAGGGAGTACTCGCTCAATGTCTTGTGCAAGAAATCCGATCTCTCGTCGCGTGTTGAATCGTTTGTCGGGAAACTCGTCAAAGCGATACGAATACTCGACGCCTTGAAGCGCTTGAATGGTTTCGATGGCTGTGTTTCCGACAATCTCGGTGACGTTCGTCTTGAAACGCGCGTCGGATGCGTCCACATAGGCTCCAGACCCCATCACCTGACCATCAACCATGATACTCGCGCCGAAATACGCTTGTTCGTTCACGTAGAGCTCACCGACGACTTCGACCATGTCCAGTTCAGTCATATTGACGTTGCTGATGTGTCCACCGACGATCTCAACGCCGTGTAATTCACTGTCGGTCATATCAATGTGGCCTCGGATCGAGCGTGCATCCAACGTATCCACCGACAGCGTCGATGTCGATGCGTCAAATGCCAGTCGTTCGTCTTGCGTGAGCTCCCCTCCCTTCCCATAGAGAGCGAGGAGCCCAGCACTTTGACTAGCGACCTGGAGATTCTGCACGGTGAGCTTGATATTGCCAAAGTTCAAGTCGTTTGCGGCCTCAAAGCTCTTGACACCTGAGATAACAGAAGTATCGAACGACGCGGCAGTCAATGCACGCCACAAGTGACCGTCAAAGACGTAGATCGCGGCGGAGAACGGCTTGACACTCACATCGCCTTCGAGACTTTGTTCGTCTTCATTTTGGAGCACGAGAAGCTGTCCGGCCGAGGCGCCGTCACGCTCCATGCGGACGATATTAGCTTCATCCGCACCGTCGTTGGTGATCTTGATGTAACTATGGGAGCTAGGAACGCGGATCTCGCGAGCAGCAGGGAGCTTGATGTGAGAGAAGATGGTCTGAGCTTCTGAGATGAGTGCGCCGTTGGCGATGATACGGCCGTTATCCAACGTCGTGATATCGCCGTGCGTGACGAGATGGCCCTGACTGTCAATGGAGATGACGTCTTGGCCATTCGTGTCGGTTCGAGCGTTCAAGAGCTTGAATGGTGGGTCACTCGTACTCTGATTCACGGTCAGTTCAATCATATCGCCAGCATAGTGCGGGTTTGCTGACGCAAGACGGAGCACTGGGCCATTGATCGCACTATTCTGGACTTCCAAGCCGCCATCTTTGATCGTAAAGCCGTCGTGAGTCGTGATTCCTCCGGATTCGACGAGCAAGCCACCCGTTTCGATCTGAAGACCACCTGATTTGATAATCTGACCACCCGTTTCGACCAATAGACCACCAGTATCAATACTCAAGCCTCCGCCATGAATGCGGACGCCACCGTCGCCAAGAACTTCAAACAGTGGGAGCGATTCGTGACTCATAGCGGAGATAAGTGGCGCAGACGCAATGTTCGTCTTGATGTGCAACAGTGGTGTGGCTTTGGTCACTCGTCCTGAGCTGTCGACCAGTGATTGACGCTCGATACTGACCGCTGGTTTACTTGCAGACACGGTAGAGAGGCTCAAGACGCCATTCAGGAGACCCAAGTCGCCGTTGTGGACGCGAATGCCGTCTTGGGGCAATTCGATACCACCCTGTAGTACGTTGATGCCATCCGAGAGTACTTGAAGTCCTCCTCGTTGGACTTTGACGCCACCTTTGAGTACTTCGATGCCACCTTCGAGCACCACGACCGTACCACGGCTACTCACACGGAATAAAGGAGCGTTCTGCTTTGAAAGACGTAGGAAATCCGCCGCATTCGCACTGGAAGCGAGCATTTCCAGTTGTAAGAGCGGAAGCGTGACTGACTGCGACGTCTCCATCGTGGTCTGGACGTGGATACGACCGTTCTGGATCTTGAGATCCGCCGAGTCCAGCGACAGCGTCCCGCCATTCTGCAAGCGCACATCCCCGTCCTGGACGATTAAATGACCTTCCTTGAGCTCTACAGAGCCTTGATGGAACACTGAGTGGCCTTCACCGTTCATCGTAAACACCGTGGTGCCCGCGATATCCGCTTTGATCAGGTTGAACTCGGTGGATTTCTCGCGTTTCGCCGACACGCGCAGAACGTTGCCCTGGAAAAATGGACCAGTAGACGGTGCCACAAGAATATCCTCTTCGTCCTTGTTGTTGGCGCAGTTGTCGCCGTAAAAGCCGCGGTGACACGTACACAGTCCCGTGCGGTCGCTGCAAGTGCCATGGTTACTGCACGGCATGTACTCCTTCACGTTGACATCCGTAATACTTTCGAACGAGCATGTCATCGCAGATGCTGGAGCAGCACTGCTGATGTGATAGCGAGCGCTTGTGGCGTCGCACCAGAACTCGGTCGAAAGCGGATTGCCGTTGTGATGATAAAGGTTGTTCATGATCGGGTACACTGGGAACGAGTGTAACGTGATCTCGTACGTTGCGATCCCGGGGGCATCGTAGTCCATACGCTCGCACGTCTATAGAAAAAAAAGTGAGTATGAGATACCGCAGTGACGAAGGTGTCGAACGAGCTCACGTACGACTTCTGCGAGGTTCTGGAAGCGCTTAAAGATCTTGGTACATGCCTCGCTCGTGACGTCACCGAGCGGGAGGTCGAACTCGACCGAGTGCGCGTGGAAAGTGATGATGATCTTGCCGTTTACGGACGCAGACTTGGTCGCTGGAGGCTCTCGCATGGCTGGTGCGATAGTCAAGCGAATCTTCTTCTCGTCGGTGTACGTCGACGTCGGGTCGAAGCCATGCGGACACATTTCTAGACAAACAAAACGTCAATGAACGGAAACAATGCAGCAAATAAATAGGATAACGCACTTCGAGCGCAGTCGATGCCATGGTATCCCCATTGGCAATTGCAGACGTACTCGCCGAGACGGTTGATGGCACACGTCCCGTGCAAAGAGCACTGGTTGGGCGACCCAGGACATCGCGGACTTGCGTGCTGCGCCAGCGCATTCTGAGCGATAGAGAGGAGGAATACGACCAGGAAGACGCAGAGACGACGGAAATCTATGCGTTGACGCATTGCAACGCGGAAGAAAGGCAAGTGAGCCATTAACTGAGACCGTCGCGGATTATAGAAAGATCGCGGCTCGAAAAGACACGCAACTGCGATAGCGAATAACGTCCCTCTGATATGAAATACTGGATTTGAGAAAAAAAAATGATCAAAAATGAACTTTGCATTCAATGTTTGCCTACTTGAGCCACGCGAATTTCAAGGAGAAGTCGACGCCTATAAGAACCACGACGGCGAAAAGTGAGCATTAGTGTTCGAAGACGAACGGAAATCCACGTACCAAAGTGGAAAAGTGACGATTGGATCACGTAGAATGTCCAGAGGATGAGCTTGGACTGGACCATGGACCACTGCCTGTCAAGGACGAAAGCCAGTTGATGGAACGTCGACATATTGAGTTTGCGCTTGAACAGCAGCGTAATGAGCAGAAAGGATACCAATTCGATACTCGAGTACGCGAGCACATTGCCGATGGTGCTGTACAAGTGCTCTTCGCTCATGTTCGCGAGCTGTGGGTAGTAAACGCGGTTCACAAGATGCGACATGGCCGCAATGTAGATGCCTACACAACGTCTTCGTCAGTATCACGTGAAGTGGAGGCGAGTGGGCGAGAACTTACTGTACATGACGGGGACGGTGACCTCGGTGAACTCGATGAGCACCACAAACTCGCAGACGAAGAGCACTTGACTCATCTTCAACACGAAGCTCACTTTCTCGTCGTGCGTCATTCGGTCTTTGAGAAACTGAGCCATGTCCCCGCCACTTATAGGAGGAAGACTGCGCAATCCTGTCGCTGCCTGTGGCTTCTGATCGGATGACGGCTGCGGTTCTGACTGAATCGCTGTCACGATGTCCGAAGCTTCCGGTCCAACGAGGATTTTCCGTGTGCTTGGAGAGCGATACAAGTCCATAGGAACAGAAACCGCTGCGGTGCTCACGCGCGGGTCGACTTTAACGCCAGTGTCGTCAAGAAGCAGGATGCAAAGGTCCAGGTACGGGACATCCGCTGACTTCTTGAGGGAATTGCTGGCTGTTGCTTCCGAGAGTTTCCTTGAAACGATCATCTTCACCTCAGCAAGTAGCGTGTTGACATCCGCTACCGATATCCACAGGAGTCCCAAGTCTACGAGAAGGATGAGGACTGTGGTGAGGTTGGAAGTCGCGGTCTGAAGTGCCGAGGAGACGTAGAGCGAGTGGAAAATCTCGATATTGAAGATCACCACCTCGGGTTTCATGTCGTTCAAGCCAGGAAGAAAGCGGCTGATCCAGTTCTTGGTCAAGATCTTGATCAGTGGGAGCAAGATGAAGAAGGCTGTCTGGGAATTGCCGTCAAGGCTCGTGAAGACGTACATGTAGGCAGGATATATGAGCGTGATGGAGATCTGACAGAGGAAGACGATGATATAGTTGAGGAGGTCCTTGAAGAGCTGTCGGTCCTTCTGGAAGAGACGTCGCGAGAGCAAGAAGATGGGCGCTAGGATCGACGGCGTCCACGGAATCGCAGCCAAGACCAAGCTGAATGGGAGTGGGAAGCCGATCAAGATGGAGCAAACAAACTGGAACAACGTCGCAGAGGTCGTCGCGAACAGCGCTGTCCCCACCATCGCTCGATTATCATGGCAGCCAAGTCAAACATCCTCGGAACTGTTCCAGCACCGTGACGGAGATGAAGATGATGGAGACATAGTCTCGACACCAGTAGACGTAGTTCTTGTACGTGCCTGCGAGCGGATCGGCCAATGGGATCGTGTCGGTGAGGATCACCAGTGCCAGACACGGCACGGGCGTGAGCAAACAGACGCTGAAGACGCGTTGCCACGACGTCCTGTGCGTGTAATCGTACAGTCGACGCACGCGCTCGGTGGAATAACAGCCCTGCAACTCGACTTGGAGGGCGATCCACCCGTCAATCAAACGCTGGACGAGGCGAGGCAGCCGCATGTTGGATGCGTTTTCTGTCTCTGTTTTCACAGAGTGTGTACGAAAGGAGTCGTCCCATAGTCATCCGAATACGACGTTCCTAAGACCACGAGTGCTATATCCAGCATGTTCATATCCGAATTCTGGATCAAAAGCAACCCTGTGTTAGAGCATACCGTTCCCTCCGTTATCGAATACTAGGTGTAAACTCAAATTTGACGTTTTGACTGACTTTGAGGAAAGCACACCAGCAACGAGTCGCAGGAGGAGGATGACGACTCGAAGCGGAAGCGCTTCCCGTCGCTCCCAGCGCGTCTTAGGCACTCTGTGCGTGCTGGTTCTCTTCGCCAATGTCGCTATAGCGGTTCCGTCGGTTCCCGTCGACTCGTTCGCCTTCTCGGCGTTGGAACAGCGGGACGAAGACACGGTCAAGATGCTCGTGAACGCGCTCCAATCGGCGGGTATCGTCTCGATTCGAGACATTCCCGAGTACCAAGGGCTCCGTGCGTTGTTTCTCCAAGAAGCCACGGGCTGTGCGCTCAAAGCGGCGGCTCAAGACGCTTCTGGACTGCTCGCCCGGACGTTGAAAGACGGCACACAGCGACTGACGATCAGTACCAAGACGCGGTATCACCACCCCGACATCGCCGACACCAAGCTCGCAGCCGTATGTCCGCAGTACGTATCGATCTTACGCGCCTTCAGTGAGCTCGTGAACATCGTGGCGGTGACACTGGCGGCGGCTGTGGACGCAGGCGGCACCGTGTCGTCTTCTTCTGACTCGCTCGAAGCCATCGTCTCCTCCGCCGACCATTTGGACCACTTCCACGCCTACTCCTCGCCTTCCACCACCACAAAGACGACAACTCAGGACAGTGAAGACGATCTGAGTCTGGAGCTACACACGGACAACGGCGTCATGATTTTCATGACGGCCCCCGAGTTGTACAGTGTCAAGCACCACGGCTCCCTCGCTTCCGTCCCTCGTGACGCGATCGAGTCCGGTCCTGAAGCGTCCGGTGGACTTGTCATGGTCCAGCCCGAGTCGGAAGAAGTCGTCCAGCCGCATCTCCGTCCGGACGAGCTCGTTGTGATGATTGGCGAGGGATACAGCGGATGGCTCAAGGCCAAGCACGCGTTCCCGCCCGTGCTTCATGGCATGAAGATGCCGCAGTTCTCGTCGTCTTATGGTCGAGTCGCTCGCGCTTGGTACGGCAAAATGATCCTTTTACCAAAGGACAAGCTCATGAAGAACACCAAGATGACGTTCGATACGTACACCAAGCAAGTGACGGAGTATGTCGTCGGTGCAGAGGGTACGGACGGCTTCAGCGCCGTTGCGTGTCCACCGTACATGGAACTGCACGAGTCGGACAAGTCGTGTGTCCTTCAGCTCTACGAACCTCGTGAAGACTCGTCGGCGTCGAAGGAGCAGTGCATGAAGTGGTGCAACACACACGACGGTGACAAGTGTCGTAGCAAGTGCGAGTACGTTGCGTCCGTTCCAAGCGGTGGCTTGGACTGCTGGATGCTTTGCATACCCAAGAAGGCGTGCCCAGCAGGTCAAGTCTCGCAATGCGATCCAAAGGGTGCTCAACGGACGGTTTGCTTGGCTCCATAAAGGTAATAACAAGTGTATTTGTTGAGTTCAAGCTCCTTTTTGCGTCTCATACCTCGCACAAAGGTTATATGTCAGTGATTTCCGACTCTAGTGCGCTTAAAAGCGCGTGGCTGGCAAGGTCGTGTTGACACAGACCGAAGCCTGGGCTCCGCTTGGGTCACACTGCGCCTCCTGACCAGGTTCGCAGACGTCGGTAGGGAGACACAACATCCAGCAGTCGATACCGCCGCCTGGCAACTCGCCGACGTAGTTACAGTTGTCCGTGCAGGTCTCGGCAACGTGTGGGTTGTTGCACCAGCTCATGCACTCCTTGGTGGTGGCGGACGAGCCTTCCTTTGGCTCGAAGAGCTGGAGCGTGCACGACGAGTCCGACTCGAACAAGGCCATGGATGGTGGACACGCGACGGTGCCGAACGTGCTGGCGTCCTTGGCGCCGAGGACGTACTCAGTCACCTTGGTGGTGTACGAGCCGAAGGTCATGCCCGTGTTCTTCATGACGCGGTCCTTAGGGAGTAGGACCATCTTGCCGAACCACGAACGCGAGACCTTGCCGAGCTCGGTCGAGAACGAAGGCATCTGCATGGCGTGGAGAACAGGCTTGAAGGCGTGGCCAGCCGAGATCCACGACTTGAAACCCTCGCCGATCATGACGACAAGCTCGTCGTCCTTGAGCACTGGCTGCACGAGCTCAGGCTTGCCCTGGGCCTTAATCAAAAGACCGGCCGAGGCGTCAGGACCCGCGACGATGGCCTCACGAGGAACCTTGACAGGGGCGTCACGAAGAGCGTAGAACTCTGGGGCGGTCATGAAGATCATGAGACCGTTGTCCGAGTGCAACTCAAGGCTCACGTGGTCCTTGGTAGCGGTAGGAGCAGCTGATGGCGACGAGTACGAGTGGAAGTGGTCGAGGTTCTCCGCCGAGCGGACGACCTCCTCGAGCGAAGCCGAGCCATCCACCGAAGGAGCCGCGGTGTCCAAAGCACGAGCGAACTCCGAGGCCGCGACGTTCACGAGCTCACTGAACTCACGCAACACTGGGAGGTACTGTGGGCAGACACTCTCGAGCTGGGTCTGGGCCAACTGCGGGTTGGCGAACTGGGTCTTGGTGCTGATGGTCCAGCGTTCCGTGCCGTCCGTGAGGGTCTTATAGAGAAGACCTGGCGAGTTCTTGGCGGCTTCCGAGCTGGCGCACTTGGTGGCAGCTTCGAGGTACTCGGCACGGAGCTCCTTGAACTGCGGGATGTTGCGGATCGAGATGATTCCGTCGGTCTGGAGCTTGTCCACCAACGAGCCGAGCGTGGCTGGCTCGCCCGTCACGATCGAGGCGAAGTCGAACGATGGGACGGCGAACGAGCCAGCGGCGGCGCTTGGGGCGGCGAGCAAGGCAACGGCGGACGCGACGAGCGCCGTGCACGACTTCCAGGACGCGAAAACCATTCTTGACGTGTGGGTTTCAAGTGGAAACTTGCGGAATGAGCTGCTCGTGGCGAGTCAATCGACAAGGACGCAGGTCCAACGTCAGAATAGATGAGACCAAGAGACCGAGGGGACAGACGCTCGGGAAGCACGAACCCAATCAATCCAACGAGCCGAAAGCCGAAAGTCCCACTTTGCCACTCGCCAGGTGGATCAGTGACCTCGAAGAATCGATATATTATCGACACTCTGGGATCAGTTTGTATGGAAACGTATGGTGTCGTAACCTGTCAAAGCGGATGCTTGTCATCCCAGTCGGCTGGTATTGTTGAAACGGCATCTCATAATCGCCAACACGTGGAGCTGCGTTGACTGACCACCCAGAGGCGTGTGGAAACCAGACCAGATCAGCGAATCTCCTCACCCAGATCCATCCACGCCCCCATCCCCCTTCGTTCCCATCGCGTCGCATCGCTGGTCGCGCACTCTTTCAAACGCGATTCCTAACTAATTTTAAAAGTTGACAATTGATGGTTCACAAATAGGGAGGCTACGGGATACACCGTCAACATGGTTTGTGTGTGGAGCTTATTGACAGGGAGGATGAGAACAGCATCCTCTTTCTACTTTTAATTGATGCGGACGAAACGGGCTACGGAAGCGCCTTGAAATAGACTGTTCTCGTTTCAGAAGCGTCGCGAGGTGTTCATCATCACTCGGCCTTTTCGATGGTCTAGAGGAAGCCAAGTCATGATCAAGCAAGCGTTTCAGGTGGTCACACGGCCGGTCAAGAGGCTCCTGGCGGTGTGGGCGGCGCTGCAAGTCGAGCTCCCAAGGCCACTACCAACGGCTCGAGTGCGTAGCTTGCACGAATACTCGCAGAAGAAGTCATGGAAGCGCGTCCTGGCCGTATGTCTCTTCACTCCACTGCCTTGTCTGGCACTGGTGATCCTCACGGACACGATTCCATTGGCGGATCCACTCGCAGGCACATACGCTTACTACATCTACTGGTGTCGGAACTATGTGGCCATCATCTTCATCTCGGGCACCGTGTTGGAGCAATTCTGCTGCTGTCTCACGTGGCTGCCTCTGAGCAATCGTGCGTTGGTCGGGACCACCGTGTTTGCAACGACCACAGCGACGCTCTTCCAGTTCGGATGCTCGGTGTTCATCGGCTTCCCCGTGCCGTTCAGCTTGGTATTCGCGGCTATCCCGTGGACGCCGTCGATCCTCGCGTCGATTTTCTACTTTTTCCGACGTCTCTTCCAGCAGAACCCGCAGCTCCGCTCCGACCTTGGCGTTGCTCTGGCTGGCAGTCCTGGACGTCAACGCTCCACTCGCTGACCTGACCAAGATCATTTCCAGGACCATGTCCAAGGAAACGTCGAGCAATATTGTCGGCAAGACTGCCAACGTCTCCCTTTTGGAGCTGGGCAACCTCCTACTCGACGATCCGGCAGTGAAAGTGGACCGTCGGCTTAGTCTCTCGCAAGCCATGGGCTCGTTTTCCAAGTCGCCGAATGGGAATATCGTCGCGTCGATGCGTCGCACCAAGGCATTTCCTCATGGCCCCACCGTGTCCGATCTTCCCACCGCCGAGCAGAGTGCGCACGCCAACGAACTCCGTCCTCAGACGGAAACGAGTCCAACAAAAGCGTTATCGTCGAGCGACACCAAGCATGCGGGATCCCCCAGCGCCGAAAGCGTCTTGCAAACCCTTCAGCAGCGACTGACACACGAGGAGAAGGTGAGCTTCGTCATGAAGATGTCGCAAGTGCTCTTTGTATGCGAGTTTGTGGTGCTCATCGAGTTCACCGAAGTCATCGTCCCCGTCATGTATAGTAAGTGGTCGAGTCGATAGTGTTCAAAGGTGTCACACGCTTATTAGGACGGCTATGACCCACAGGTATCTACATCGCGGCGATGTCTCATCTCGTCAATCGAGCGTACTATCCTCAACTGGCCAACATGAGTGACAGCCACCTGCACCGCACCATCGGCAATGTGCTCACGTACTCGGCGCTCGAGTTTGCCTCGTTCCTTTTGATCACCATCATGCTCAAGCGCTGACTGCACATGTCGACATTCCACCAACTCGCGTTCGTGTTGGACAAGCATTGACCATGGTACAGTCCAAGCTCATCCTCTGGACGTGCTACGTGATCCAGTCGTCGCTCTTCCACTTTGGTGAGAAACACGCCACCGTTGGTACAAGTGGTTTTTGCTGACGTTGTTCCCACTAGGAGCTGACTTTTCCATGCAATTCAAGTGGCTGCGCGTGAAAAAGTAGTCGATAACGAGTCGAAAAGCGTGCATCGCCGTGGAATTTCATCATAAAGCCACTTAGCAAACCGAAAACTGAGAATAGAATAGGAATAGATGTGTGCTTGAGCTATCCGAATGGGTGAAAGTGGGCAAATTTGAACGAAAAGCCGGCGTCGCAGTGGAAAAGCGTCAACTGGATGATAAAATATGTCCACAGCTCGAGCTTGGACTGCACAATGAGTGACTACGAGTCGTTCTACATCTTCGCATTCCCGACCAGCTGTGTCAGCGCAGCCATGCAAACTTGAACGAGTAGTCAGCACCTGGAGTTTCGACGAGTCAGTACGAGAAGACGAGAACGCTCGACCAAGAGATGACTTACCCAAGTGATAGAGAGACGAGTGGATGATGAAAATCGTCCAGAGGATCAGCTTGGATTGCACAGCCGCTCTTTGCTTATCCAGGACGAACGCCAGCTGATGCACGGTCGAGAATCGCACTTTCCGCATGAGCAACACGGTGATGACCACAAAAGACGCAAACTTGAGCGCCGAGTAGGTCAGGACGTTTGCGATGGTGGAGCGGAGATGCGTTTGAGACAGAGAGGCGAACTGTGGGTAGTACTGGAGGTTGGGGAGGTACCAGATCGCTGTGACCAGAATGCCTGGGGCCCAACAGTGCCATCAGTCAACTCCAGAAGTGTTAAAGCATCGGATCAAGACAGCGTACTATACATGACCGAGAGAATGACTTCAGTGAACTCGATCAGGACGACATACTCGATGATGAAGAAGACCTGGGCCATTTGGTGACAAACTCGACTTTAAGCTCGGTGCTCATGCCTTGTATGCTCGCCTCCACTTCCGTGTTCGTTGACTCCATCGGCGCAACGACTGCTTGTCTCTGTGATGCCAGGATTGCTGCCTTCCGGACCTCACTGTATCGCGGACTGGCGTGCTGAAGGCCGTTTTCTGCTGTCAGAGCCCCACTCTGGCCAGCTTGGCTCTCCTTGGGACTCACCTTGACACCGGTCTTTCGGAAAAGCTGCGAAGGGCTGACGTGCTTCGCGTGTTGAGTCGCTCGTCCGTCCTTGAGTAGTTTGTTAACATCAGCGACCGAGATCCAGAAGAATATCAAATCCACCAAAATGATCAAGACGGTCGAGGATTGGGAGGCGACGGTTTGTAGAGCGCAGGACACGTAAAGCGCGTGAAAGTCTTCGATATTGAAGATGACCACCTCGGGTTTCAACTCGCTTGACTCGGGTAGAAACCGACTGATCCAGTTCTTGGTGCAGATCTTGATCAACGGGAGCACAAGGAAGAAGGCGGACTGGTATCGTCCGCGTAGATTCACAAAGACATACATGTAGGCGGGGTAGATGAGCGTGTTTACGATCTGACAAAAGTGGACAAAGAGATAACGCTTGAGATCGGACCGAAGCTGCTCGTCACTTCGAAGAACCTGCCGTGAGAGATACAATACTGGAAGCACGATCGACGGTGTCCATGGAATCGCAGCGATCGTCAAGCCAAATGGGAGCGGGAAGCCGATCCACAGGGAGCAAGCGAACACGCATACGGTGCTCGGCGCAGTGGCAAACAACGAGATCAAGACGGCCGAGCGAGCGCTGAGCACCAAGCGAGGCAAGCAGCAGCGATACTCAACAAGCACTGCCAGCGAAATGGCCATCAAAGTGATGGCATTGCGACACCAGTAGACATAATTCCGATACGGGGCGGTCGACGGATCGGCCAGTGGCATCATGTCTGCGAGGATAACAATTGCCAGACAAGGGACCGGTGTGACGAATCCACTAAACGAGCACAGGCATCGAGAGCAAAGCACTCAGGTCGAAATCGTCTGGAAGATGCTGCAAGTGCTCTTCATCGCCACTGCCACTCGTAAGCGCTCGAATGGATACAACTCACACGTAGAATCCGTCCACTGGCGCCGCTTCTCGCTCAAAGTTCACTTGGTTGCAGCGATCTGGACGAGGAAAATGTCAGCGTCCGGTCATAAACCTAGTGTTGGGGGCACCTACCCGTCCATAGATGCCCTGGTTATCGAATGAGGCTATCACAATGGACGCTGGGCTACGATGGCACGATCGGGGATCGATCCTTGGACCGAGTGCTGATCCGTCATGCAGTACCGCTCGTATTTTGCATCCACTCCGCCCTGGCACAACGAGCTTCCGTAGAACGAGACGCTCGGCGGTGTCTTTCTCGTCATGGCTTCGTCCAGCCACGTCTCCACCCACGGCGTCAGCATCGTGATGTTCGTCGCCTCCACCATTAGTAGCCGAAGTGTCGTCGGCTCGCCAAACGAGCGTGGCAGTCGCTTGAGACTCGAGCCAGAGAAGCGAAGGAACGAGAGTTGCATTGACGACAGCAACTCGTCTGGGATCTCCTCGATGGCACTGCCAGTGAGATACAAAGCCTGGAGATATATCTTCGACAGCGCGTCGGGCAGTTTCCGCAATGGCGTGAACTCGAGACTGAGCGTGAACCACTCGTGCGTCGCCCAGTGCTCGCTGATCGACTCGGGCAGCTCCGTGATGTTACTCCGGAAGAACGCGAGGATCTTCATCGTGTCTGGGAGCTGGTCGTGGAGTAATCCGTCGGGAATCGTCGAGAGGTTCTTGTCGTAAAAGCACGTTTGGTACAGAAATGGGAGGTGCTGCTGCGTAAACGTCGCCGACTGCGGCCACTTGGCCAGTGTGCTGTTGAAGATCTCGAGCGTGTGGAGTCGAGAAAACTCATGGAAGATCTCGGGAATCTCCAGTGCTGGGCAGTGTGTGACGATGATCTTGGTGACCACGTCACGCTCTAAACCTTGCAAAGGCTCAGCGATCAGAGCACTCTCCCCCGCCTGGCCTTGGCGATAACAATTGATCTGCATGACGGAACACGACGCGTTCTTCCCAAGCCATGGCGAGAGAGGCAGGCGACACCCAGGAATGGCAATGGCACCACGTTGCTCTGCCTGGATGTGGATCGCGAGGACGACAATGCTCCAGATCACCGAAAACCCGTAGTACAGACCGTGTCGAATGAGCTTCTTGCGCGTACTGGGCACGATGATCGAATTGACTTGGTCCCTCTGGAAACCTCTGATCTCACTCACGTCCGCGCAGAGATCGACGAGCGTGATGGCCGTAGATCCATTTGGTGTGTGGCGCAGACGCCTCGCTCGTCGCTCTGGAGCTCTGTGGAGCAGTCCTTTGACCATATCAAGGCACAAGAGGAAGCCAATGTGCGGCATCATGGACGCGACGTAGTCAAAGCGCGAGGTCACGAACACTTGACGCGCTTCGGCGATCCCATTCGTCAGCCACACGTCGTTGAAACTGAGATTCGGGTCAAAGCCGCCATTCTTAAAGTTCCACGCCTGCACATAACAAGACAGAATGCCCACAGGTAGCAGCACAGCCGAGCTAAAGTCGAGAAAGAGGTCGATGACAATGTTGACGAGACGCCTGGCGCCTTCGTTCTTCTGTAGGAATACGTGAGCCAGTGCAGGAAACGTTCCGTTCAACACGATGACAGCGACGGCGAACTGCTTGATCCACAAGTGCGAGACAGACCGACTGAACTGGTACGCTTGGTACGTCTGCGTGCCCATCTCCAGCGCCTCGAGCGAGTGGAACACCAGATCGAACAACTGGCCATTCACACCAAAGTAGCCGTCGAGTCCGAAGCACCGGTCAACGATGACAGCTAGACGGGTAAAAGGCCTGAACAATCGCGCTCGAGTCGTTGGATTGAGCAGAAAGGCAGTCTTTTGACGCTCGGATCGCATTAGTCTCTTCTTGGACGAGGTAGAAAACACGAGTCGACGATGCCACAACGAGCGGAACACCATCGCTAACACTTCGTACACGTGAAGGAATCCGATCACGAGGTACGTCCACCCCGAGATCTTCAATGCTTCTTGGGGTATTTGTACTGAACGAATGGCTTTGTAAAGCGCCGGATTGCTCAGGAGCAGGTGGCCACCGGCAGCGACCAACGCCACCAGTGCGTTGAGACTGTGAAGAGCGATGATGAGGACCCACACGATGGCGAGGACAGTGGACGAGACCAGGTGCATGGCTGGTAGCCATATTGCTCGCATCAAGAGCGACGACGACCGGCGTAGCGAAGAGAGTCGTCGGCTTTCCTCCGAGTGGATCAGCAT
Source organism: Pythium oligandrum (assembly GCA_020085045.1). NCBI lineage: Eukaryota > Oomycota > Peronosporomycetes > Pythiales > Pythiaceae > Pythium > Pythium oligandrum. The sequence continues at coordinate 2,281,069 of JAHRIK010000002.1, forward strand.
TGTAGGCGGTAGCTTGAAAGACGATCCGTGTGGGAGAGCGTTGGGTAGAATAGTCGCCATGCCGTTTGGTCTCGACGCTATGCCAGCCGTCGAACCAGAGGTTGACAACGTTGGCCAGCCACACGGAGGAATTCTCATCGTCGCACAGCACACAGCGCCCAGAATAAACCAAGACATACCTACTTGTCACCGTTTTCTCGAGCTGGCTCACGGTTCACGCGTCGTCGCTTGACGAACAGAGCACAGGACGAGGAACACGGCGTTGAGTACGGCTTGACAGGACCTCGGCGATTCATATCTCCCATCAACTTCGCACAATACGCCAAGCCGTTGGACCACCAACCCGGTGGTCACAAATCCATTGACAAGCCGTTTCATAATGGCCGCTGCGCTACGATGAACGGATACGCGATCGAGCCAACGTCAGAATGTTGGTACGCCTCACAGTACCGCTCGTACTTCGTCTCCATACCGCCACTGCACACTGCGCTTCCATAAAACGAGACGGTCGGGGGCTTCTTCCTCGTCATGGCTTCGTCCAGCCAGGCTTCAACCCACGGATTCAGAGTCGCCACGTCGGTTTCCTCCATCAGCAGCAACTCGAGCGTCTTCGGGTCACCAATAGAGCGTGGAAGCCGTTTCAATCCGGAGCCTGAGAGACGGAGAAGGGAGAGTTGCAACGGTGCCAGCAGCTCGTCTGGGATCTCGTCGATGGCACTTCCAGTGAGATACAGCGCTTGAAGATGCAGTTTGGACAGTGCAGTCGGTAGTTTCCGCAATGGTGTAAATTCGAAACTCAGTAGAAACCACTCGTGATCCCGCCAATACTTTCCAATCGACTCGGGCAGCTCCGTGATGTTACTCCGGAAGAAAACGAGCTGTTCCATTATCTCGGGCAGCTCATCATGAAGCAATCCATCGGGAATCGTCGATAGATTCGTGTCGAAAAAACACGTTTGGAACAAAAACGGAAGGTGCTGCTGCGTGAACGCCGCTGATCGCGTCCACTGGGCCACTGTGCTGTTGAAAATCTCGAGAGTGTGGAACCGAGGAAACTCGCGAATGATCTCTGGCACTTCCAGGGCTGGACAGTGGGTGATGGTGATCTTGGTCAGCACGTCGCGTTGCAACACCTTCAATGGCTCGGTGATTTCGGCGCCAGTACCCACCTGGCCGTGACGATAGCAGTTGATCTGCATGATCGAGCACGATACGTTCTTAACAAGCCACGGAGCCAGTGGCAAACGACACCCAGGGATTGGAATGGCGCCGTGCTGCTCGGCTTGAATATGAATCGCAACCGTGACAACGCTCCAGAGGCCGTGAAGCCGTAGTAGAGGCCATATCGAATAAAGTGTCGACGCTTATTAGGCGCTTGGATCGCTTCTACTTCGTTCCTCTCGAAGGTGCCGTCTCACTCACGTCAGCATACAGATCGACGAGGGTAATGACTGTTGATCCACTTGGTGTGTGACCTAGTCGTCGCGATCGTCGCTCAGGAGCACCCCGTAGCAGGCTTTTGATCATGTTGAGACACAGCAAGAGGCCGACATGCGGCATCATGGACGCAACGTAGTCGAAACGCGAGGTCACGAGCACTTGACGAGCTTCGGCAATCCCATTCGTCATCCACACATCGTTGACGTTGAGTTCAGGGTCAAACGAGCTTGTCGTCCAATTGAATGCCATCAAAAGCGGTGTCAGGATCCCCACAGGTAGCAGCACAGCCGAGCTAAAGTCGAGAAAGAGGTCGATGACAATGTTGACGAGTCTTCTAGCGCCTTCGTTCTTCTGTAGAAATACGTGTGCCAGTGCTGGAAACGTTCCGTTCAGCACAATGACAGCGACCGCAAATTGCTTGATCCACGCATGCGAGATAGACCGACTGAACTGGTACGCTTGATACGTCTGCGTGACCATCTCCAGCACCTCAAGAGAGTGGAACACCAGATCGAACAACTGGCCATTCACACCAAAGTAGCCATTGAGTCCGGAATACCGATCGAGGACGGCGACAAGACGGGCAAATGGCTTGCACAATCGCTCTCGAGTCGTGGCAGTTTGTCTGTCCAACACGTGTAGGTGTTCTGGTGGCCGTTTCTCCTTGGTCACGGCGGAAAACACGAGTCGACGATACCAGAGCGAACGGAACACCATCGCCAACACTTCGTACACGTGAAGGATTCCAATGGCGAGGTACGTCCATGCTGAGATCACCAGTGCTTCCTGGGGGATCTGCACTGCCCGAATGGCTTTGTATATAGCTGGATCACAGAGAAGCAGATGCACAGCTCCAGCAATCAACGCGACGATGGCGTTGATACCATGCAGACTCAAGATAAGGATCCATGCGACGGCGAAGACCGTGAATGAGATCACGTGTGTCCATGTTCCACGCACGATGAGCTTCGACGCTCGACGACACAAGAGCGCTTTCCGTCTAGTTCGAGATCGATCCAGCAACGTCGACGACAGCAACGGGGACGATTTGTCGGGCAGAGCATCTGGATGGATGGCCGCACTGGATCGTGGCGTCGTGTCACGCTTGTCTTGACGCAGCATGGACCGACAGCACAGACGATTTCAGAGATCGACGCCGAGAGGTCTTTACTTCCCTGTCTGCTCATCCACGATTCCAAGAATAAATAACTCCATCAAGCTTGTGAGGTTGCAGAGACCGCACTCCGATCGACCCGCCTCAAACATTGAAAAAAGGTCGATGAAGACTTACCCGAGTCCAGCAGAAACAGCGTCTTGATGCAGTAGTTGCGCAGCTCGTGCATCAGAGCTAGGAATGGACCATTCAGCATAATGGCGAACTGCTCAATCCACAACTGAGAGATCAATCGGCTGAAATGGAACACTTGGTACGTCGGCGTGACCATCTCCAGCACCTCAAGACTCTTTTACCTGGCCAGCGATGACAAAGTCCAAAGTAGCCAACGAATTAAAATACAGGCAAATGACCTGAACACGCTGTCGTGTCATGGCTGTGAGTACTTGAAGTATGTCGAACACTTGTCGTCGCTTTGGCGGTCGTTTCTCCATGTCCACAGCGATGGCGTGGATACCGTGTAGAATCAAGATGAAGATCTAGACGATAGCGAAAACGGTTGGCGACATCAATGTGTTCACACTCCCGCACGACGAGTATTAACGAAACAAAGACACGTTCCGTCCATATCGAGAGTTCTAAGACCTCCGACGACAGCTTTGGATATGATTTGTCCGGCAAAGTGGCTGAAAGGATGGCAGCAATAGATTCTGACGTTGTGGCCCTAATCTTGACGCTGGCTGGCAAAACACAGAGCTGATGACGGGAACCGATCTTTTTGCTGTTTTTGCTCAACCAAAGCGTCCAGAAATAATCTCCACACACCTTTCCCTCTGGTGATCGCAGGGTGCCCTAATTCCAAGAATAACAGATGCCTTAACGTCGAATACACTCACAACAGCTTTCAAGAGTCCGAAAAAGTATCATCAAACCACGCCATCATGCTCACGCGCTGCAAAAATTGCATGTCGAGTGTTGGACGGCGTCTCGCCGTCATCTGGAAGCGGCTCCAAGTCGAATCAAACGGCTACTACTCGATCACACGGCTTCAGAGTCTTCAAGACTACTGCAAGCACACTCCGTGGTGGAAAGTGCTCGCCTACCTTCTCATCACACCAGTCCCCAGTGTTCTGCTGGTGATCCTCATCGACACGGTCCCAATGGCCGATCCAGACGCTGGTCCATACCACAATTATATGTTCTGGTGTCGCGGCTGCATCACCATCTTCTTCATTTCCATCTCCGTGCTCGAGCAATTCCGATATTGCATCCCTCAGCTGCCCATCGGAAGACGTAGTGTGCTCGTCATCTCCGTCACATCGACCACTGCAGCCATCGGCTTCCAATTCGGAAGCGCACTCGTCATTGGCTTCCCACTGCCCTTCGGCTTCGTCTTCACAGCCATAGCGTGGACGCCGACGTTGTTTGCGCAGCTCATCTATGTCTCGCGCCATCTCTTGCGAGAAGATCAAGCCTTCCGACGGGATTTCAAAGGATATATCATGGTGCTATGCGGCCAGTTGGCGCTCTCGGTCGTGTATCCTTTGTACGTGTACATTTTCAAGACTCTTGATGGTCCATCCCAGTTCGCGTTCTTCCTGCTGCTCCCAGTGATCAAGATCGCCGCCAAGAACTGGCTGGGCCACTTCCTCCCGGGAAATGACGTCAAACCCGAGGTCATCATCTTCAACATCGAGGTTTTTCACGCACTTTACGTCGCTTGTGCACTCCAAAATGTCAATTCCACGTCCGCGATGGCGAGCATCATGGCGATTGACCTGATAATGGTATGGGTAGCGGTGGCAGAGACCAATGAGCTGTACGTTCACCTGAGCATGCTCGTTAAAAAGGCTGCAAACGGGAGCAAAGCAGCAGAGTCCACGTCCTTCTTGCGCCTCTGTATCGACATCCTGGAGGATCCGATCGTACGAAACCACCCGCAGCTCTCGCATGCACGAACGGCATCGCTGCAAGCGATGTCCCGAAAGCGAATCCAATCGATGAAAACGGCCCACAAAATCCATCGTGGCCCACATCCACCAAAGCGCAGAGTCGAACAGCCCTCGGTTGCCGATGCCACCAGCTCCCAGATCTTCACCTCCAGACGCGGCTGTCCGCCTTGAAGAGCGCATGAGTCTGGACGAGAAAGTCTATTTCGTCTCAAAAATGGCCGAGGTCGTCTTCATCACCGAGTTTCTCGTCTTGATCGAGTTTGCCGAGGTCATCGTGCCGGTCATCTACAGTACGTATCCGAGACTTTGACTCGCCTACTGGTATCCGAGACACAAATCCCCCTGCCTGTCTGTACTAACAGTGTCTTGATGGCAGGTATCTTTATCCTGGTGACCCAATCGCAAGTTTTACCCCCTCCTCGTCTCGGACTTGGATGCTCAACACGTGACGGCCAATATCGTCAACGTCCTGATATACTCCGTGCTCGAGTTCGCCTCCTTCCTACTCATTACCGCCTTGCTCACATGCAAACTTCACTTTTCGATCTTCCATCAACTCGCCTTCGTGCTTGACCGCCAATGGACCGTCGTGCAGGCCAAGTTCGTGATCTGGACGTTCTTCGTGATCCAGTCCTATCTCACTCACTTCGGTAAGTCAACCCTGCGGGTACACTGGATGATCGGCACTCGTGCTCACCGAGATGCTGTAGGCGTGGATTACTTCATGAAGTTTGCGTGGCTGCATCGACCCCACATGACTTGATTCTGTCGGCAGTTGGAACAAAAATGAAGTGTCGATTGTCGAAACACGTGATGAGTGGAGACCTGGGGACGGAGCGCACACCAAGTGCTCGTGCCTCAAATAAGCCACAGAATAAATGTAACGATATCCTTTACTGGCCGTCATGCCAAGAATAACTCCACTCGAGTGGGACACACACACACAATGCTTGGCTGTCTCACCAGCTTCTTCTACTGGCTCGGAAAACGCTTCATCAAAACGTGGACCAAGCTTCAAGTCGAATGGCACGGCATCTTCCGCGAAGATCAAAGTCTGCAAGGACCACCCCGTGCTGTAGCTCAGTTGCCTCCTTCTTCCTCACTCCTGCGTACTAGAACTAGACTCTGGTGTCGCAAAGGCCATCACTTCACTCTTCATCTCCATTGCAACGTTGGGGTAATTCCGAGACTATGTGCCTTGTCCTCCGCTCAACGCACCCCATATCACGATCATCTGTGTGCGATCCTGGATGCCAACGCAGTGCTCGCCGAGATCAAGAGCGTGCTGGCAAGGATGTAGCCTCTAACGCCCTCGCAAGACACGAGTTTGATCCATATCTGCAAGGAAGTCTTGGACGATCCTGTTGTGGCAAATAACCCACGCTTCCCAAGTCAAGCGTGGCTCTCTGCGCTGATCCATGAGTACCAGGATCCGGTCCTCCACGCCTGCTGCAGCTCGCATCGTAGTCACCTCAGCGCAATCTGAGCAACCACAAACGTCCTTGTCACTCCCTGGCATCGATGACATCAAAACAGAGACGCTCGACACGAGTAAACGCGTTGATGACAAGCTGCTCTTCGTCGCCAAGCTGTCGAAAGTTCTCTTGACGACCGAGTTTACCATTCTCGTCGAGTTTAACGAGGTCGTCGTGCCGGTAATGTACAGTACGCACCCCAATGGCACTTGACGCGCTAAGTAGCGTCTTCTTCTTACCCCTTGTCTTGCAGGCACGTTCCTCTCAGCCATGTCACAGCTCCCGAATCGAGCGTATTACTCGCAGCTCGCGCCAAGACAGTCGCAACTACTCCCACCCGTTATGACGCTCTTCCTATACTCAGCACTCGAGTTCCTCTCGTTCGTGAGCATCACCATGCTACTCAAGCGCAAGCTCCGCCTCTCGACGCTCCACCAACTGGCATTTGTTCTCGAGACACAGTGGGTCTTGGTCCAGTCCAAGCTCATTCGCTGGACCTTCTTCGTGATTGAATCGTCAATCTTTCACTTTGGTTGGTTCAGGTCATCATCACTTCTTGTTTTCTTGACACTAACGATGCTTGCGTCACGACGATGGTTGTAGGGTCGGACTTCTTCTTCAAGTTTTCGTGGCTTCACACAACTTGACCCAACCAGACCTGGAAACAAAGACCTTGGCTTTGGAAACCACGCGATCAGGACGTCAACTGACGTCCCATTGATCACAAGCTCGTCCACAGGTCAGAATAGGTACGGACACTCCCGTCGAACAAAAATATACCCACAAGTACACGCCGGCTGATCTCAAGGTCTTGAGCAACAGACCGAGGGCACGCTCATCACACGCCTCGGGAATCCCGAGGCGTGTGCAAGCAACCCGAGTCGGGATGCTTGGGCGAGTCACCAATGGAGCCCTTCGACTGACGCAGCACGTTGTCAGCTACTGGATGGCACTCCAAGTCGAGCTGCACGGACAGTATTCAACACAGCGAGTCCAGCAACTTCTTGAGTATTCCACCAGAGCCCCATGGTGGCGCATCACTCTCATCTGCCTCATCACGCCACTTCCTTCTCTTCGTCTGGCCACTCTCACGGACGCCGTTCCTCTCGCCGACCCAACGAGCGGGATACCAACAATTACGTCTACTGGTGTCGAAACACAGTCGGATGCGCCTTCATATCCCTCACCGTGCTCGAGCAGTTCCGTGGTTGTCTGCCTCGGCTTGGACTCAATACGCGCATCATTGCCTTCGTCTCCTTTACATTGGCATCGCTCACCACGTTCTTCCAGATGGGCTGTGCTTCGCTCATCGGATTTCCTTTGCCGTTCACCTTCTTCTTCGCCGCCATGATCTGGACACCCGCGATCATCTTACAAATCGTCTTCGTCTCACGACTAGCCCTTCAACAAGATGCCACGTTACGCACCGACTTTTGCAAGTACCTCGTCGTCTTCTTCTGCCAGATCTCTCTTACCGTCGTCTATCCAGCGTACTTGTCGGTCTTCGTGGGCTTGAAAGGCACAACTCAAACGGCGTTCTTCCTGTTGCTGCCAGTGATCAAGATCTTGAACAAAAACTGGATCAGTCGCTTTCTCCCCAACAACGACGGCGTGAAACCCGAGGTGATCATCTTCAACATCGAGATCTTCCACGCCTTGTACATCTCGTGCGCTTTGCAGAACGTCAGCTCGACAGGAGCCATGGTGGTGATCATGGCGATCGACTTGGTGCTCATATGGCTCGCCATCTCGGACATCAACGCGTTACTCGCCGAGATCAACCAGTTGGTAAAGCGACTACAAGGCCATGATACGAGCAATGGTTCATCACTGGACACCACCAACCTTTTGCGACTCTGCAGAGAATTCCTCGACGACCCGGTAGTGACAAGTGACCCGCGCTTCCACAGCAAACACTCGTCCATCCTGGAACAGATGGGCACCAAGCAATGGCTTCCGTCACTGCGGGCCACAGTTCAACCACAAGAACTCACGGCTCAGCACTCGAGTTTGACTGCGGTCGGGCCTTGTTCTGACGATGTGAAGGTTCCCCTTCGAACACGTACGGAATACAAGATCGACTACATCTCGAAAACCGCGCAGATGCTTTTCACCACCGAATTCGTCATCCTGATCGAGTTCACCGAAGTCATCGTTCCCACCATGTACAGTACGTGGCCAACAGAGCATATGAAGCACCGAGAATCACGGATTCAGCTTGCTCTTTGTATAGGCATCTTCCTCACAGCCATGTCCCAGCTCACCAACCGCGCGTACTACCCGCAACTCGCTCCACATGACCAACTGCACCTCGTAGCCATTGCCTCGCGGGTCTTTCTGTACTCAGCTCTCGAGTCCCTCTCGTTCGCGTTCATCACCATACTCCTCAAACGCAAGCTGAGCCTCTCGGCACTGCATCAGCTGGCATTTGTGCTCGAGACACAATGGGTCTTGGTGCAGTCCAAGCTCATTCTCTGGACGTTCTTCGTGATAGAGTCGTCCATCTTCCACTTTGGTCAGCCTCGTTTCCCCACTCTCTGGTCTCGTACATGGGCACTGATGCGTGCTATGTTGCTTGCAGGTACCGACTTTTCCTTCAAGTTTGCCTGGCTTCATGCAAAGTAGCCGTGCGGAAACGTCCCCACGCGGCTAGCGAGTTGACACTCATCGACTTTTCACTCCGTCCATTGCCACTAGGATGTCGAAGAACTTGTCTTCATCTCCACAATCAGCGAGCTTGCCCACTATGTGCACCATTAATATGACCATCATGCTTGGGATCAATTCACCTTCCTCTCAAAATAACCAAGAAAGACTTATTTGACGACGAACCACAAGCGCGAAAAGTAGCCCAAACACATTGCGCACACGATCAAAATGCTGACACGCATCCTCCAGTCAATGCGACGAACATGTCGAAAAATCATTGGCGTCTGGCTGGCGCTTCAAGTCGAACTCCAAGGATACTACTCCATCCAGCGCATCCAAAACCTCCAAAAGTACAGCGATCACGTCTCCTGGTGCCGCATCGCCAGTCTTCTCCTCCTCACACCGATCCCAGCAATCATTATCGTCGTCCTCACTGACACCGTTCCGCTTGCAGATCCTTTTGCTGGTATATACCGCAACTACGTGTACTGGTGTCGCAACGCGATCAGTTCCGTCTTCATCTCAGTGACAATGCTCCATCAGTTCCGCTCTTGTCTTCATCGCCTTCCACTGACGAGTCCACGAATCGCAGTCATCACGACAACAACAACCGCCGCCTGCACCGCCTTCCAGTTCGTATGCGCACTCATCATCGGCTTCCCGCTTCCCTTCGGATTCGCCTTCTCCGCTTCCGTTTGGACGCCAACGATACTCCTCCAGATAGTATTTGTTGCTCGGGACTCACTGCGACGTGATCCCCAACTCCGCACCGATTTCCTCAACTACCTCGTCGTCTTCTTCTGCCAAGTCTCGCTCACCTTCATTTACCCGGCATTCATCTCCATCTTCACCAACCTGCGAGGCCACGGACAGACCGCCTTCTTCTTCGTTCTTCCAATGATCAAGATCGCCTCCAAAAACTGCATCAGCCGCTTCCTTCCTGGCCTCGCCGACGCGAAACCCGAGACGGTCATCTTCAACGTCGAGATCTTTCATGCGCTCTACGTGGCATGTGCACTGCAGAATGTAAAATCACGATCGACCATCGTATTGATCATGTGTGCCGATCTGGCTCTCGTCTGGGTCGCGATGCACGACACTTCGACACTATTGGCAGATCTACTGAGAGTGGTGGACAAAGCAGCTAGTCGATGGCCGCTCAAACGAGACGGACTGATTAAAAACCTGTCGTACTTGCGCCTTTGCTGTGAATTACTGAATGAGCCAACCGTACGCAATCATCCGCGACTGAGAAACATTCGACTCGAGACATTCGAGCGACTTACACATAGGAGAAAGCGCACGCTGGCGAAGAATCAGAAACCACAAGACCCTCCAGCCTCCATAACACCTTTACCCGCTCTTCCATTTGCGTCAATTGTCCCAGCAGAGCATCTCGTGATGGCGCAGAAACCTTTGTCAGACACACAAAAGACAGCCACAATCCATCCGTCGCCATCAAACGATCCCAACAAAGGCGGACCGACACTTGACGACATCTCTCACAGTCTTCAGGACTACATGAGCCTAGAGGAAAAGGTCGAATTCGTCGCGTTGATGTCACCACTACTCTTCATGATCGAATTCGCGGTTCTCATCGAGTTCACCGAGGTCATCGTCCCCATCATGTATGGTACGTCCAATTTCCCATCGCAGCCCTGAGACCACCTACTTCATTCATACTTGTGCTTGATACAGCCGTCTTCCTTGCGGCGATATCACAGCTTCCGAATCGCAATTACTACCCACAATTCGGAAAACTCAGTCCAGAGCACATGATCACCACTGTTCAAAATGTGCTCACGTACGCAACGCTCGAGTTCATCTCCTTTATCCTCATTATCGCGCTCATCACGAAAAAGCTCCATTTCTCTCCACTCCACCAACTCGCGCTTGTACTCGACAAGCAGTGGCTCTTGGTGCAGTCCAAGATCATCCTCTGGACAGTCTTCACCATCCAGTATTCACTTCTCCACTTTGGTACGTCACAGCTGACATTGGCTGACGTAGAAACGTTCTGAGAGCTTGGTGTGGTGAGCAGGCGCCGACTTCACCATGAAGTTTGCGTGGCTGCATCCTCCGCCATCAGACAGACCGACCAAGTGACGGGAGATATCTCGTCGGCTCTTGCATCTCAAGTGAAGAAATGAGGTTTTCCATGACGGACGACGACCTTGAGATGTGAGTACCAACCAACGCGTCTTGCTCGGCTTGTCGATGAAACATAGACGACCAATGCGATCGGTCACAGCAATGCCATCGCTCAGACTTAATATACTTGTTGCTGCACTGGATACAATCCAACCTCCGCGGCAAGCTCGAAATAGCCCCCAAGAAGAAACGACACTCGAGTTCTTGTCTTTGTCCACTTGTCATTCTGAGCGAAAGACCAGCTTGAAACTTCCCACTACGACGAGCGAATCCTTCAGACCGACAATGCGTTCGTGCTGCCTACACTCGGTTCGTCAGCAGAGCAAGCGTCTTCTACGGATCTGGTTGGCTCTTCAAGTCGAACTACAGGGCCACTACTCGCTGGAGCGCATCAAACTGCTCCAAACGTACAGTGATTGCGTTTCGTGGACTCGCGTCATCAGCTTGTTCGTCTTCACACCAATCCCAGCCATCGTTCTCGTCCTCCTCACCGACATTGTTCCATTGACTTCGCCAAGCGTCGGGAGCTACCAGAATTGCATCTACTGGTGTCACAACTGGATCAGCTCGGCCTTCATCTCCTTACAATCCTTGGTCAATTTCGCACGTGTCTTCCTCAGCTGCCCCTGCCAACATCAAAACTCATGATCGTTGCGACAATCGCGACCATGAACTGCACTGTCTTCCAGTTTGCCTGCTCATTGACGATCGGATTCCCACTTCCATTCGGCTTGGTCTTTGCGTCGTGGGTCTGGACACCATCGATTATCCTTCAACTTGTGTTCCTCGCGAGGGTTCCGTTGCGTCAAGATCCCAAGTTCCGTCGAGACTTTCGCAACTACCGCGTTGTCTTCTTGTGCCAAGTCTCGCTCACACTCGTCTACCCGGGATACATTCACCTCTTCTCCATTCTCCGTGGATACGCCCAGTCCGCGTTCTTCCTCGTGCTCACCATGATCAAGATCGCCGCCAAGAACTGCATCAGTCGGTTTCTTCCAGCTCTAGACGACATGATGCCCGAAGTGGTCATCTTCAACATCGAGATCTTCCATGCGCTGTACGTCGGATTCGCCCTACAAAACGTCAAGTCCCTGACTACGATGGTCATGGTCATGATCGTCGACGTCGTTCTCTTGTGGCTGGCTGTTCTTGACGTCAACACATTGTACGACGACTTGAAGAAGATTAAAGACGCAGCCACTCGCAGGAAACACCCCACGCAACAAACCAGACCCAACGACCAGACGTCGTACGTGCGTACTTGCTTGCAGCTTCTGGAGAATCACGAAGTCCGGAACCACCCGCGACTCCACAACATTCGTGACCGAGCGCTCGTCTTGCTCACTGGCGGAGATGCTGCCGCACAGACAACGAGTGTGGCTCCACAGGTCCAAGAGAGCCACTCAAAGCAACCACGAAAGAAGTCTTGTTGGCCCCCAGTGGACCTGATCGGCAGTGCAACTGTCCATCCACTCGCTCCGTCCGCACCCGACGGAGCAATGGCCATCAGCAACTTTCATGAATACATGACCCTCGACGAGAAAGTCGACTTTGTCGCGTTGATGGCGCAGCTGCTCTTCATGATCGAGTTCGCCGTCTTGATCGAGTTCACCGAAGTCATTGTGCCGGCCATGTACGGTACGTCCTCGTTCTCTCTTGCTGTGGCAACACACTGATTACCCTCAACGTGTCTGGCCAGCCGTCTTCATCGCCGTCATGGCGCACCTGCCCAACCGCGCGTACTACCCACAGATCGGCGAGTTGGACGCTGACCGCATCCTCGCCAACATCCAGAACATCCTCCTCTACTCGAGTCTTGAGTTCCTCTCCTTCGTCTTCCTCGTCCTCCTCCTGAGTCGTAAGCTCCATTACTCGCCACTGCATCAACTCACGCTCGTTCTGGACAAGCAAGCGGCCATGGTGCAGTTCAAACTCATCCTCTGGTCGTTCGTCGCCATCCAGTCCTCGCTCTTCCACTACGGTCTGTTGTCTTGTGAGTCGCTTGATGATTGAGCCACACACATGGGGTTTGTATCAACAGGCTACGACTTTACCATGGAATTTGCGTGGCTGCATCAGAGCCACAACAGCACGTTCACTGCGACGTGATCAGTCCATCAAGCCACAAAGAAGCCTCGTTCTGACGCATTTTGAAGGCGTTTAACCCCGTTGATGCGCGAGTGCGTTGGTCCTATCGGTCCACAACGTGGACGGGTCCCTTTTCGCGCTTTGTACCCTCTGTAGTCTTCGTCCAAGCCTCGCAAACGCCTCATCAACGCCATCTTCGTCGTCTTCCCGCCTAATCTCTCCACTGAGATATATCCCCATTCAAGTGACCTCATGTGGACCACACAACACAATACAATAACTTATTGTAGGCGTCTCAGACAGGAATTATTGTCGGGAGTGCAGGAATAGATGCTTCGTGATCCTCACCTTCCGACGTCTCCATAGAGGCGATGGTCTCACCCATAGACCTCAGGCCCACGTCTGTCCATGGGCCTCGCCTGCGTCGACCCACGTCGTCCTTGCGAGCCTTGATCTCCTCGACTGTGGTGGTCCTCGTTTGGCTGTTCATCCTAGGACTGCACAGTGTCAACGCGTTGGTGGCGTTGGTGGCCAGTGCGATCCATTACATCATCACAGACCCCGAGATCTACAAGAACGTCCACTCGGTGCAAATACCCAGAGAAGAACTGGCGATCGCTGGATGAAGTTATTGTGCCATCGGACTCGTCCACTTGTACGCGGTGCTGGAGATGGTCTGTCGCTCCTTGTGGCATCGCCGCTTCGTCTTCCATGCTTCTCCCAAGCCACCGAATCGCTCGTCACGGAAGAAAGCACACTCTTTTGTCTGACCAGACTGTACTCGAGCTGTAACGAGTGGATCAATCAGTTCTTTGGCCTCGACGGACGCTTTGGCGTGAATGGCCAGTCGTTCTACCTCTCCTTCCACAGTCTCGAGGTCCTTAAGCTCGTCACTCAGACGTACCAAGCGTATCAAATGAGTCGATCGGTCTCTCGCTCGTGGATCAAACAGTTTTCTGTCGCTGTGATTGTGATCAACGGGATCTGTTCGTGGCTCATCCACGTGTTGCTACGGAAGAACGACGGGGCACGGCGACTCGTGAACGTCCTGATCGATCTCTTGCTCGACTTTAGCTCGGCGATCATCCTTCCTGTTGCATTGTAGCACCGTATGTTATCGTGATGGACCGGACGACAGGCAGATTCGACCCTGAGCTTAGCTCCAACGACGTGTGGGCCGCCAACGCGATCGCCGAGAACCGCCAAGTGGCTTGCCAAGAACGCATCATGTTCGGTCGTGCAGATCAATTGCTATCGTCACGGTCAGCGGGGTAGCAGGGATCAAAATACAGAGCCCTTGAAGACGTTGGAACGTAGCGTCCTCACCAAAGTCATCATCACGCACTGTCCCGCCCTGGAAGTCCCCGAGATCTTGCGTGAGTTCCCTCGGTTGCACACGTTCGAGACGTTCAACAGTACGGTGGCCAACTGGCCGCGGTCGGCGGCGTTCACGCATCAGTATCACCCTTCTTTGTTCCAGGTGCTGTTTTACAACACGAATCTCTCGACGATTCTCGACGGATTGCTTCACGACGAGCTGCCCGAGACGTTTGAAGTGATATGGATCATTCACAGCAATATTTTCGAACTACCTGAGTCAATTGGAGAGCTGTGGGCTGCTCACAAGTGGTTTGTGCTCCGATTCGACTTCACATCCATACGAAGATTGCCCACAGCGCTCTCGAAACTTCAAATCGAGGTCTTGGAGCTCACTGGCAGTGCCATCGACATGATTCCGGACGACTTGTTTGCTTCACTGCATCTCACAGGGCTCAGTTTGTCCGGCTTGCCACTAAAACGCCTCCCTCAGTCACTCGGAGACCCCGCAACGCTGCAAGTACTGAGTGTGGAGGGAACGCATGTGGCCAAGCTAACTACGTGGGTTGAGTCCGGGTTGAAATTGGCCGACAACATCGCATCGTTCTACAATAGCCCAGTCTGTGTGCTAGTCACGCACCGTACTGCGAGACTCACTATCAGACCGATCAAGAATCGATCGAGTATTTGATCGTCGCCGCGCAGCGACCGCTTTACTAAGACTTCGGATGGACTTATCGCATCAAGCGTCTCTTACATGTATATACGGTGGTCGTGACGATATTTTCATCCGTGACGACGTTCCTTCGCTTCTTCACGGGCCGTCCTCCATACCATTCGCAGTCCAGAAATCGGTCTGTCAGAACCCAATTCCACACCTTTAGCGAGGATTGATCAATTGTTTGGCCTCGACAGACACTTTGGTAAGAATTGCTCGACGCTCTTGATGTCGCACCCAGGCGTATCAACTGTTCCAAAATGACTCGCTGGCCTGACTAAGCTCTGAGTCGTGCGTGGTATCAATTATTGAGTATGTGATGGCTGCGACTCAACGACCGCTCGAGTAAATGTTTCTCTTGTCGAACAACAGTACTTCACTACGCTTTTATTGGTTTGACCGATCGAACCTGAGTGGCCGAGTGCCTCCACACCTGATCAATCACAGCGTACAACTTGTGGCTAACTCAGCTTGGATCTCCAAATTGATCAAAGCCGCACCTATCTTTGGGCCAGAGTGGACGTTGGCTTTACCGGCAGTCACTCAGCTCGATCTGTGAGTGTAAGAAAACGAATGAGCAACCACAATGACACAGGAGCACCGACACCAAGGTACTTTGTAGTGTCTTCGCTGACGTTCATCGCATGGTGGTGGTACATCTTCCTGGCGCATTTGATCAACGGCTTCATCACGCTCTGCTTCGGTGTCATCTACTTGTTCTTCAGCCAGCCGCAGATCTATTACAACATCGCAGGGCTGTCAATCCCGGCGCCAATCCTCCGGTTGAGCGGATGGACGTGCCTAGGTGGCGCTTCCATCCACTTTGTATCGCTTTTTGGCATGCGGGCGTCTTTATCATCCAGAGAGCTTGCTTTTGCACGCCGCAGGCGATTTCGACCGAAATCCAATGCCCCATCGCGGACCAGCAGCATCCGAGTGCATTATAATAATCTCACGCGAAAATTCCTCACTGTCTTCGGTCGAAACGGGTTCCTTGGGATCAACGGGAAGTACTTTGAAGTCGTGTATTCGGTTCGAGAAGTCATCGAGCTCTGTCTCCAGACATGGCAGGCGTACGAGTTGAGTCGACTGGTCCCTCGCCACTCGGTCAACGCGGCTGCTGTCGCTGTGATCACAGTCAACTGTCTGGGATCCCCACTGATTCACTTCGGTATGCATGGAAGTGACGACACAAAACGACGACTCGCGATGCTGACAATGGATGCTCTTCTGGATTTTTGCTGGGCTGTCACGATTCCGATCGCCGTCATCATGCCCATGGTAGTTGCATTCCAACCGTCAACGGGGGTATTCCCTCCTGAGCTCGTCTTTAATGATGTCTGGGTCACCGGAACGATCTCGCAGGTCCAGCAATTCATGATCACATCAATGTCGGACTACGTGTCGTCGCTCATGCCCCACTTGACCATCGTGCTGTCTCTTCGACTCAGCAGCAAATTGATTCGACGGCAACGCACCGCCATCGACCCAGCCAGTATCGTCCCGAACGCTCATAAACGACCATCGCCAATTCCAAGTGACATCCCTAGTCAGAGACAGCCGTTCAGAGGTCGAAAGGCGGTTCTCACGACCGGAATCTTGCTTGCGTGGTGTAGTGTGGTGATCGGTATCCACGTTCACATGTTTCGGCTTCAACCTGACGATCCACAATGTCGACTTCGTGTCCATCGATGGTTTGCCAGGCAAGCACCATGCGCAGTCCTTCAGATTAACTGCTACCGGAAGCAAATCGAAGGCTCGAGTGACGAAATCGCGGCAATTCTCATGCAAACGGACCCAAAATCGCTACGACGACTCATCATCACACATTGTCCACGTCTAGAGATCCCACCAGCACTGAAAGATATGTCAGGTCTCAGCGATCTCGACATATTTAACTGCACGTTGTCTGACTGGCCATCTTCGGCGGCGATAACCCAGGATAACCATCCGATCTTCTCTCAAGCATAAATCGTCGAGTCCAATCTGACGAGATATCCCGACGGATTGGCGCACCACGAGCTTCCGCCGTCGTTTATCCGACTCTACATTGTCAGAACCAACTTGACCGACCTGCCGGAGGACTTTGGTGATTATTGGCAAGGCCAGGAATTTGATGCACTTAGTGTTCAGCACTCTCCATTGCGTGCCTTGCCCAGTTCGTTTAACAAGGTACGCACACGAAAGCTTCGCTTGATCGACACACTCGTATCGAATATCCCCGAGGGCACATTCGATGACCAGACATTCTTCGTACTCCACCTATCTGCGAACCCCATCGAGTCTCTGCCTCAATCCCTTGGCGTTATGACTCACTTGGTAGATTTGATGGTGGAAGACACGAAGGTGAGCGCGTTGCCTGACAGCGTTGAGGAGTGGTGGCAAGGTGCTCGAGAATCGACCAAGCGTCCTCCTCCACGGGCATCACTTCACGGAAGTCCATACTGCAGGAACTCACCCAGTACGATGCAGAGTCCGTACCAAATCGAGTTATGCAAGTCCGACTTCCAAAGCAGCCTGGGGTTTTACGCATGGGATATCATTTTACCACAGCGGCAGCTATAAGAAGGCGGAGAGTCGGGCTTCCGGGGCTAACGATCTAACCAGATTACTACAGTCAGCGTCGTATTGATACCAGATCGTGACCAGTTGAGCTTACATGAACAGAACGCTAGGGCTTCTTGAACCAAGGACCTGCCAATAACACAACGCGGAATTCATGTGGACTCAATCACGTCAGCGCGAAATTCCCTCGTTCATTCCCATCTCGAGCCGCTCTAAGTACATAAAGGTTCAACTGGCTATTCACTTGCATCGTCGATGAACATGATTGCGCACGTGGTGTGTCGCGGTTGCTCACTGGACGAGCTGCTCGAATTCACGACTCGTCGATAACCACCGCCCTTGGTCTTCACTGGCCGAGCGCCAGTTGTAAAGTAGAGAGAGACGCACGCACCAACCAAGAGAATGGCACTCATCGCCCATCCCATTGGTAGCCCTTCGCTCACTCGCACAGCGAAAATGTCGGCTTCAACGCTATACGACTTTTGCTTCTGCAACAATTCGAGATACATGAAGGCGCCAACGAGCCACGACAGTTCCTCTGGCGTCGAACGGACTGACTTGGACGGACTCGGGTCCGAATCTTGCGTCACCTTTATTTCGTTCATTGATGGTTCACCAAACACGACGCGCTTCTCTTCGTCCGTGATACCAAGCTGCTCCAACACGGCGACAGCATGGCACAGTTCAAAGCACCCGTGCGAGATGAACGTTTGCTCGTACTCGAGGTTCAATCCTTCAATTGTCTCCCAACTCGTTTGACAAACCTCCTCAGCCGCGGATTTCAACGACAGCAACGTCGGCATGGGCAGATCACTGAGAAGTTCGGCATTCGCCTTCTTGGACGAACGCTTGAGGACTTCGTTCGCAAAGTTGACCGTCGAGACAAACGAACCACTGGCGAAGAAAGGATTCGTCGGCTTGGGCTGCGAGACGCTGTTGAAGAAGCAAAACTTGCCACCTGGGCAGTCGTTATTGGATTGCTTGATCACGCTTTTCATCTGACGCAGACACGCCGTGGCATCACCCGCGCCTTCCAACTGCACGGTCGACGCCGCTGCGAGTTTACCAACCGACTTTTGCTCCGAGAATCCACGGAACAAGCACGGATGCGCCACCACATCGGTCTTGGTCGTCGCCGAGTCGTACAAAGCGTCCGCCATGATGCTGTGGAAGCGATCGTACGTCACATCGACATACTCGCGCGAGAAAAAGTCGGTCATATTCAGCACCCGCGACACAAACTTGCGTCGAATGCCGCGTCGCCAGCGCTCTTGGCCATCGAACGACATGAGCAGTCCATCGGGATTCAAGGACAAGACACCGGCGAGCTCCACGGCACCAGGCGAGAGGTTGGACGTGATGCGTCCGTCGAGGTAGTTGACCCCAAGGGAGTGGAAGTAGCCTTTGCCTGCGGTCTCGATCACGCGCAGGTCGTCGCGTGCGAAGCGGAAGGGGAACTGCGCGTCTTCGATCGAGTCCTGATGAAGCTGGTGGAAGAGATCGTTGAGACGGTCGTGGCCAACCGATTTGAGGGCTCCCGTCACCAGCAGATGCGTGTGGCAGTAGCGCGGCTCGACGCGCTGCGGGTCCGCTGGCTGACGCTGAAGGTACTCGGCGATGCTCATGAAGCCTGGACGCAGCTGCTGGTACGTTTCCCGAGGTTCCATGTCGCCCAAGCCCGGGAGGATCGACGGGAATTCGTCAAAGATTTGGACGGCGTCTTCGTCCGGTGAGCCCTCGATCAGCACGAAGCGGTTCTGCTTGGCCGTGGCGTCCACAAAGATCCGGCAACTCGGGCGTGCGAGCGTCGCCGTGAGCTCGTCTTCCGGTGGGTCAGTTGTCGTCGCGTGGACGCCGAGCGTTGTGCCGCTGTGGACAAAGAGGGCGAGCGATACCACCACCACCGCGCGCATGGATCGAAAGAGCGAAGAGCGTCGCGTCGAATGAGACCATCCGCGTGCCGAGGGGCCCTCTTTAGACAGAGATATCGACCGTTCTTGGAGACCCTCACCCGCCATGATTCCCATTTACGTTGCTGTCGTGGCCGTCCCCTCCTATGCCCAACATCCAAACGTAAAATAGTTTATCTCAGTACGTAAAGTTAACCTATGATTTATGGAAAGATGAGGAATCCGAAGTGAATAGTTAGGAAAAATGTCTCGTTTGGAAGAACCTGGAAGAAGGACCGTGTGGCCCACGCAACGAACACTCGAGCATGTTCGATGCCCCCGTGAACACAGATTCGATGACGTTTGCCAATCTGTCGCGTCTCACAACTTCAATCTCGCCAAGATACCTTTTTATTACTTCGACTCGCAGGCTTCCATGGCTTTTTCGTTTTGAGTTACCTACCCTTGATATGCGCCACGCCATGGAAGCGATCCTGGTTTAAAAGCGAGCTGCTCGTGCGTGGTCTCGCGGTGGAGGACCACGATCCGTTCGTTCATTTTCCTAGTTGCATTCAAGTGCACAAGACCATCCCCGCTTCTCTTTCAACAACCACGACCAACGATCTAAACATGGGCGCCGAAGCTTCGTTCGTTAACCAGGACCTCGTCGCGCCAGCGCATCCAGTTGTCGCCATCGACAAGCGCCTCTGCCATGACCGCGCCATCTCCATGTTGATTCCTCAGGATATTCTCCACCACCCAAGCCACGGCGCCATCTACGAGGTTGGCAAGGGCGAGTTTGGTCAGCACGGCGTGGGCAAGCACGGTGTTACCCAGGACCTGACCGGCCACAACACGACTGGCCACAACACGACTGGCCACGGCATGACCGGCCACAACACGACTGGCCACAATGTGACGGGCCACAACGCGACTGAAGGCGGCGTCATGCACAACCTTGGCGAGAAGTTGACCGGCCACCACGACACTCACCACAACACAACTGGCCATAACGTGACCGGCCACAACACGACTGGCCAGGGCGCTGTCCAGAACCTTGGCGACAAGTTGACCGGCCACCACACGACCCAGCCTGCCAGTGTCCACCATCCAACGCAGACCGCGCCACAGGGCGCTGGCCAGGGCGTGTTCGGCCAAAACGAGATTCGTCAGAACGAGCTCCCTCAGGATGCCATGCACCAGCAGACCCACGGTCTTGGCGGCCACAACATGCTCGGCAAGGACCGCAAGGGTCAGCTCATGTTTGATTTCGCCAGCCTCGGCATCAAGGACAAGGACGACCGTGTGCTCAAGGACTCGAACGGAAAGCCAATTGTGTACCTCACGGAGAAGAACCGTGTGATCATGCGCAACTTCGCCATCACGCGTGACTCGGACGGATACGACAAGATCTTCGACGTCAAGCGCAAGCATCTCTCCAAGAGCCCAGTGCGCGCGGAATTCAAGGACCTCGCCAGCGGCCGTACCTGTCGATTGGGTGCCGCTGTTATGGAGGAGGCACACGGTATCACCGCGCTCTTGTGGCTGGACAACGGTGACGGCACCAAGCAGAAGATCCCAGTGGGTCGCATCCACCTCCCTACCGGCAGCAGCGCACACCCTAACGTGACGCAGGCCACCGACAACCACCACAAGGTCACTGATGCCGTGCGTCCGGTCGAGCACCAGCACAAGGACCACGGCGACGGATACGGCAAGGACTACCAGTTGGACCTCATGCCAGGTGTTGACTCGGGTCTCGCCGCCCTTGTGGGTATGGTCACGATCGCATGTGCCGACCACAAGCGCCGCCATGGCGACAGTGACACGGCGGCAGTCACGCCTACCCCGGTTGTCCCGCACAACATGTAAGTCGAAGGATTCATCGTACGCATTTAACACCATGAATTCTATTCCATGTTCCAATACCTAAATGCACGTTTAACTATGTGGAAGAGGCATATGCCTGGATGACAACAGCTATTGCCAGCAACGGCCTCGCAACTTGTGGGCTGAGGTTTCGTATTAGCATCAGGTAGAACATTTGAAACGGTGGGATGTTGTTTTTCTTCTGTTAAAATCGGTGAGAACGCGTGCAGAGAGAAAATGCAGATCGCACGAACACGAGAGCATGTTCCATGGCCGGTCAACACAGAGAGGGCGACCGTGGCCAGTCGCGTCCCGTCTCACGACTTAAACATCCAATCGGTCGCCAGAATCTCTTTCGAACAGTCCACAGAGACGTAGCATTCTTGTGGGTTCACTCTGCGCCATGTCATGGGAACGAACGATGGACCCTTCATCGCTACGAACGGAAGGATCCGATCGCTCACTTTTCAATTTGCCTTCAGGCTTGCAAGCGCAACCAAGTTCCTCCTTCAACAAAAACCAGCAGCTATCTCACCATGGGTCCCGATGCCACGTACGTCAACCAGGATCTCGTCTCGCCGGTTCATCCAGTAGTTGCCATCGACAAGCGACTCTGTCATGACCGTGCGATCTCCATGTTGATCCCGCAGGACATCCTCCACCACCCAAGCAACGGCGCCATCTACGAGGTTGGCAAGGGCGAGTTTGGTCAGCATGGCGTGGGCAAGCGAGGCTTTGGCCAGAACCTCGACGCGACTGGTCACAATCTGGCTGGCACTGAGCAAGCTCAAGGCGATGCACACCACCAAAACAAGGGTGGCATCATCCACAACCTTGTCAACAAGTTGACTGGCCACCACGATACTCAGCCTGGTGGTATCCAGCAGCCCGCATCTGCCCAGAACGAGATTCGCCAGAACGAGCTCACTCATGACACGACCCACGGTCTTGGTGGCCACAACACGCTTGGCCAGAACAACAAGGGTCAGCTTTTGTTCGATTTTGCCAGCCTCGGCTTCGAGGACAAGGACGACCGCGTGCTCAAGGACTCGAGCGGAATGCCAATCGTGTACCTTACCGAGAAGAACCGTGTGATCATGCGCAACTTCGCCATCACACGTGACGCCGATGGACATGACAAGATCTTTGATGTCAGTCGAAAGCACATGTCCAAGAGCCCTGTGCGCGCGCACTTCAAGGACCTTGCCAGCGGCCATACGGCTCGGATGGGCGCCGCAGTCTTGGAAGAAGCGCATGGCATCACCGCGCTCTTGTGGCTCGACGTCGGTGACGGCACGAAGGAAAAACTCCCAGTTGGTCGCATTCACCTCCCCACCGGCAGCCGCACGGACCCTAACGTCACGCAAGCCACGGACAACCACCACAAGGTCACTGATGCCGTGCGTCATGTGCAGAGTCACCACAAGGACCATGCTGAAGGATTCGGCAAGAACTACCAGTTGGACCTTATGCCAGGCGTTGACTCCGCCCTTGCCGCCCTCGTGGGTATTGTTACGGTCGCCTGTGCTGACCACAAGCGCCGCCATGGAGATACCGACGCGCCAGTCACGCACAACACTACCTTGTAAGTCGTAAGCTTAAGGTTCATCGTACACATTAACCATCATGAATTCGATTCCATGTTCCAACTCTAGCATGTAAATCCGCAACCTACAGAAATGAACGTCAACAGAGATTCATGCTAGGTAGGAAAAAATTGAAAAGTTGAGTTTGTTTCTGTTTTTCTTCATCGTTCTAGGCTGATAATGTTCAAATTCAGTTGAGAACATGTGTAGGTAGAAAAAACGCAGACCGGACGAACATGAGAAACGCGTTCCATGACCGGTAAACACAGATAGGACGGTGCGCCCATCTCACAACTTCAACATCCAATCAATATCATTGTCACTCGATATGCGCCACGCCAAGGAAGTGGTCGATGTACTGTACGGTGCTATGAGATACTCATGACTCATGAGTATGTGCCGCTAATGAGTCATGAGCGGCATCGCGACCACGGAAGACAAGCAAGATCAGAAAGCTCAATTTTCAATTTGCCTTGAAGCCCACAAGCAAAACCAACTCCTACCAGCAATATCACCATGCGTGTCGACACCGCCTACGTTAACCAGGACCTCGTCGCGCCAGTCCACCCAGTCGTCGCCATCGATAAGCGACTCTGTCTTGATCGTACGATCTCCATGTTGATCCCTCAGGACATCCTCCACCACCCGAACCATAGCGCCATCCATGAGGTTGGCAAGCAAGGCTTTGGCCCGAAGATTGATGCCCACAAGCCAAAGAAAGTTGGCGTCATGGACAAGCTAAAGAAGAAGTTGAGCGGTAACCACGATGCGCAGCCAGTCGGTGTCCAGCCAGCCGCCGGTGTCCACCAGCCAGCATCCCACGGTGTCGGTCAGCACGAGGTTCGCCAGAACGAGCTCACCCACAACCCGATGCACCAGCCAGGCCATGGCGTTGCCGGCCACAACATGCCTGGCCAGGACAACAAGGGTCCGCTCTTGTTCGATTTCGCCAACGCCGGCGTCAAGGACAAGGACGACCGTGTGCTGAAGGATTCCTTCGGAACACCTATCGTGTACCTCACCGAGAAGAACCGCGTCATCCAGCGCAACTTCGTCGTCACGCGTGACTCCCACGGCGATGACAAGATCTTCGACGTCAGTCGTAAGCATCTCTCCAAGAGCCCAGTGCGCGCGCAATTCAAGGACCTCGCCAGTGGCCGCACCTGTCGATTGGGTGCCGCTGTCTTGGAAGAGGCGCATGGCATCACCGCGTTGTTGTGGCTCGATGTCGGCGACGGCTTGAAGCAGAAGTTGCCAGTGGGTCGCATCCACCTTCCTACTCGTAGCCTCATGCATCCTAACGTGACTCACTCTACGGACAACCACCACAAGGTCACTGACGCCGTGCGTCCCGTGCACAACCACCACAAGGATCACGACGCATACGGCAAGGACTACCAGTTGGACCTCATGCCAGGCGTTGACTCAGGTCTTGCTGCCCTTGTGGGTATTGTCACGATCGCATGCGTTGACCACAAGCGCCGCTCCAGCAGTGGGGATGCGACAGTCTCGCACAACATTACCTACTAAGCAGGGACCACCGTAGGATTCATATATTCTTGATAAGTAATCGCTGCACCACGCAGCAGTCCCACTTTAATGCATCATGAACTCGATTGGATCGTTCTTTCTGAGATCACCGACGACTCTTACATAGTGTGTTAACTTCGTGTTTCCTCCAACATACTGTACTAGGCAGGTTGGGGTCAAGAGTATTGCAGGAGCAGACCAGACCAGACGAACACAAGAGTGTGTTCCAACACAGATAGGCTCGAGCTTCGAAAACCCCAGATTAGCGTACAGTGGTGTCTCATGCCGTTATCATTCGCTCATGTCATTGAAGCGAAGGATGGACCTGGCTATAACGGAGTTGCTCGCGAGTGACACTGTGACGACCGTGGATTGAAAGGGCACTTTGCATTTTCCATCCAAGCTCGCTAGCACAACACTGCACCAGCGCCATGGGTGTCGATGCCGCGTTTATCAACCAGGACCTCAAGGCCCCCGTCCACCCAATCGTCGCTGTCGACAAGCGATTCTGCCACAACCATCCAATCTCGGTGTTGATCCCGCAAGATATCCTCCAGGACCCCAACCATGGCGCGATCTACGAAGTCGCTAAGGATGAGTTTGGTCAGCACAGCGTCAGCAACCACAACAAGCACAACAAGGACGACAAGACGTCTCATGATCCAAGCCACGGTGCTGTCCACAACATCGTGCAGAAGGTGACAGGTCACGACAAGCATGACAAGATTGGTCAGAACGAGATTCGCCATAACGAGCTTCCGATTGGTGGTGCTCATGGCTATCACGGTACTCACGGCGTTGACCAGAACGAGAACCAGGTCGGTTATGACAAGACTCAGCACACTGGTGTTCGCAATGCAATCCATGACGCAGTCCACGGCACTGACCGCAACGAGTTCAACGAGTTTGGTCATAACGAGACCCAACACGGTGATACTCACGAACAAACGCATGGACCAGCCTACGGTGTCGGCCAGACTGTGAGCAGTCACAGCGAGTTTGACCAGTATGAGCTTGGTCATAACGAGTCTGGTCATGGCGACCTCTCTCGTGGTGGTGTTGACTTATCAGCTCACGCTGTCCACCCGAACGAGTTTGGCCTTAACGACATCCGTCAAGGAGCTGTTCGCCAGCCAACTCACGGCGAATCTCATGGCATTGACCAGGATGTTACCGGACATAACGAGAGCCGCCATGGTGGTCTTGGCGAGCGTACTTACGGCGTGCTCCATGGCGTTGGCGAGTTCGGCCACAACAAAACCGGCAAACAAGAGAAGCGCGGATTTGGCAAACATGGATTGAGTAAGGACGACTTCCTCGGCAAGGCCGGCAGGGGTCCGCTCATGTTCAACTTGACTCATACGGCACTCAACGACCGGGACAACCATGTGCTCAAGGATGCCAACGGAAAGCCGATCGTATACCTCGCCGAGAAGAACCGCATCATCCAGCGGAACTTCGTCGTCACACGTGACGCTGATGGCGAGGACAAGATGTTCGATGTCAAGCGCAAGCATCTCTCCAAGAGTCCAGTGCGTGCCGACTTCGATGATCTCGCTAGTGGCCGCTCGTGTCGCTTGGGTGCTGCCGTTTTGGAAGAGTTGCACGGTATCACGGCGTTGTTGTGGCTCGATGTTGGTGATGGCAAGAAGGAGAAGCTTCCAGTGGGTCGTCTTCACCTTCCTTCCGGCAGCCACACAGACCCTAACGTGGCCCGTGCCGCAGACAATCATCACAAGGTCACTGGTGCTGTGCATCCTGTGACGAAACAACACAAGGATTCCGATGGGCGACTCGGGAAGGACTATCAGTTGGACCTCATGCCTGGTATTGATGTCAGTCTTGCCGTACTCGTGGGTATGGTTACTGTGGCATGCGCTGACCACAAGCGTCCCGACGACGACAACGCAGGTTTTTAGACGGCCAGTGCAGCTCTATAAGCTGGATACAATGTAGGATCACTATCCAAGCTTAGCGTGGAATAGCCCGCCCGGACTACGCGTCGTTGCTTTTTTCATGCATGCGTCATGAACTTGATTCCATTACAAACGCCTCTGGCGTGATATTGTGGTGCTGTTATTGTGCTGTAGACAAGATAGGCAGATTCCCCTTCGAAGACCAAGATATTCCGCTACGATCAATATGATCTACTGTACCAGCCATTTGCTAGTTTCTCAACGTTTACGCGAGGTTCGCTTTGAGCGTTTTGCCTTGTCCCAGCCTTTGGGCATCGGTTTTGTACTGCTATGCTCTTGGTGGAGATGCGATCATTGCTGTGGCGTCTAAGGAACTGTGGAGAAGGACAGAGTGAGCGTCACAACGAACACAGGAGCGTGTTCCATGGCCGGTAAACACAGATGGGTCGGTGCGACCAGTCGCGTCTCACAACTTCAATATCGCCGAAGCCTCGAGATTCGGAAATATCGAATTCGCTATGCGCCACACCACGGAAGTGCCCTGTCTTCCATGGTAGCAACGATCTCACTCACATCAAGTGCTCAGTTTCCAACTTGCCATCCAAGTTCACAAGCACAACTACACCAGTCAACGACAACAACCAACTATCTTACCATGGGTCCCGATGCCGCATTCGTCAACCAGGACCTCAAGGCCCCTGTCCATCCGATTGTTGCCATCGACAAGCGCCTCTGTCATGACCGTCCGATCTCGCTGATGATTCCTCAGGACATTCTGCAGCATCCAAAGAACGGTGCCATCTATGAGGTCGCCAAGAACGAGTTTGGCAAGCATGGTGTTGGCATGAACAACAAGCACAAGGACGACAAGAACCCGCATGACCCAAACCACGGCGCTGTTCACAACATGGCGAACAAGGCGACTGGTCATGACAAGTATGGTCAGAACGAGATTCGTCACAACGAGCTTCCGCTTGGTGGTGCTCATGGCTATCACGGTACTCAAGCCGTTGGTCAGAATCAGGATGGTTATGACAAGAACCAGCACACTGATGTCCGCAACGCCATCCATGACGCCGCGCACCCTACCAGCCAGAACGAGTACGGCCAGAACCAGTATGGTCAGAACCAGTACGGCCAGACCCAGGACAACTACGACCCGAACCAGCACACTGGTGTTCGCAATGCGATCCATGACGCCGCGCACCCTACCAGCCAGAATGAGTATGGTCAGAACCAGTACGGCCAGAACCAGGACAACTATGACCCGAACCAGCACGCTGAGGCCCGTAACATGATGCATGATGCTGCTCACCCTACCAGCCAGAACCAGTATGGTCAGAACCAGTATGGTCAGAACCAGTACGGCCAGAACCAGGAAGGTTATGACCCGAGCCAGCACACTGAGGCCCGTAACATGATGCATGATGCTGCTCACCCTACCAGCCAGAACCAGTATGGTCAGAACCAGTATGGTCAGAACCAGTACGGCCAGACCCAGGACAACTACGACCCGAACCAGCACACTGGTGTTCGCAATGCGATCCATGATGCCGCGCACCCTACCAGCCAGAACCAGTACGGCCAGACCCAGTACGGCCAGAATCAGGACAACTATGACCCGAACCAGCACACTGAGGCCCGTAACATGATGCATGATGCTGCTCACCCTACCAGCCAGAACGAGTACGGCCAGAACCAGTATGGTCAGAACCAGTACGGCCAGAACCAGGAAGGTTATGACCTGAGCCAGCACACTGAGGCCCGTAACATGATGCATGATGCTGCTCACCCTACCAGCCAGAACCAGTATGGTCAGAACCAGTATGGTCAGAACCAGTACGGCCAGACCCAGGACAACTACGACCCGAACCAGCACACTGGTGTTCGCAATGCGATCCATGATGCCGCGCACCCTACCAGCCAGAACCAGTACGGCCAGACCCAGTACGGCCAGAACCAGGACAACTACGACCCGAACCAGCACACTGAGGCCCGTAACACGATGCATGATGCCGCGCACCCTACCAGCCAGAACCAGTACGGCCAGAACCAATACGGTCAGACCCAGTACGGCCAGAACCAGGAAGGTTATGACCCGAACCAGCACACCGGTGTTCGCAATGCGATCCATGATGCTGCTCACCCTACTGACCAGAACCAGTACGGCCGCAATGAGACTCATACTCAGCACGGTGCAACTCACGGCATTGGCCAGAACAAGCTCGGACACAATGAGATTGGACACAACAAGCACGGTATTGGCAACAACCTAGGCAAGCACGGCAAGGGCGCGCTCATGTTCGACTTGGCTAGCATGCCCCTCAACGACCGGGACGATCGTGTGCTCAAGGATTCGAACGGAAAGCCAATTGCATACCTCACCGAGAAGAACCGCATCATCCAGCGTAACTTCGTCATCACGCGTGACCCCGAAGGTCAAGATGCGATCTTTGATGTCAAGCGCAAGCATCTCTCTAAGAGTCCAGTCCGTGCCGACTTCAAGGATCTTGCGAGTGGCCGCATGTGTCGATTGGGCGCTGCTGTCTTGGAAGAAACTCACGGTATCACGGCGTTGTTGTGGCTCGACAACGGCGACGGCACGAAGGAGAAGCGTCCAGTAGGCCGTCTCCACCTCCCTCCAGGCAGCAACCGGGACCCTAACGTGATGCGTGCCACCGAAGACCACCACAAGATGACTGACGCGTTGCGTCCTGTGACGAAGCAGCAGAACAGGGATGCGGATGGTCGACGCAGCAAGGACTACCAGTTGGACCTCATGCCGGGCATCGACGCGGGTCTTGCCGTGCTCGTGGCTATGGTCACGGCCGCGTGCACAGACCACAAGCGCGCGACTGACCCAAACACCCACAGCAGTGTGACGCCCGTCAAGCACAGCAACACTGCTTAAGCAGGATATGTGGTAGGATTCATATTCATCTCTAGCATAGGGTACGATTCATAATCCTTTCATGCTTTTATCTCGTGAATTCAACTCCATTCCAGTTCAACTCATAGTGACGATGTGTACTACGATGTGTGGTCCAGTCGGTAGGCTGCGCATGGCTCCACTTATGGCGGCAGCCGCTTGGACCAGGACTCTGACCAACTCTACTTTTGTACCTGACCCGATCAGATGCTATCATTGCTGTGACGTCTGAGGAGCAGGATAGAGAAAGTAACACAGCGAACACGAGAGTGGGCACATGATGGGTCAACACAGAAGAGACAGCGCTTCTAGACAAGTCTCACAACTTCAACATCGTCACAGTCTCCGCCTTCCACGATTATCCCAACCGTCGAGAAACGCTCCGAGTACAGTAGTCGACGATGTTGTCTCATGTCGTTATCATTCGCTATGCGACATGTCATGGAACCAGGCGATATTACTGGGCTATGATGTGGGATACTCGTGAGTGACTTGGTCGTCTCGGAAGACAACGATCCAAGAGTTCATTTTCCAACTTGCCGTCCAAGTCGCAAGCACAACTACACTAGTCAACGCCAACCAACAACTATCTCACCATGGGTCCCGATGCCAGCTTCATTAACCAAAACCTGAAGGCTCCGTCCCACCCAATCGTGGCCATTGACAAGCGACTTTGTCATGATCGCCCGATCTCGGTGATGATCCCTCAGGATATCCTGCAGCACCCAAACCATGGCGCCATCTACGAAGTCGCCAAGGACGAGTTTGGCCAGCACGGTGTCGCCAAGCACAACAAGGTCAACAAGGACAAGAAGACGTCTCACGATCTAAACCACGGCGCCGTCCACAACATGGCACAGAAGATGACTGGTCATGACAAGCACGACAAGTACGGCCAGAACGAGATTCGCAACAACGAGTTTCCTCATGGTGGTGCTCACAGTACGCACGGTAATCACGGAACTCGAGGCATTGGTCAGCACGAGTACGGCTATGACAAGAACCAACACAACGGTGTTCGCAATGCGATGCATGACGCGGCCCACCCGACTGGTCAGAGCGAGTACAGTCAGACCCAGGACAATTATGACAGGAACCAACACACTGGCGTTCGCAATGCTATCCATGACGCAACCCACGGCCATCCATCGCATGGCACTCATGGCATTCACAATGCTCATGGTACCCACGACATTGGCCAGAACGATTACCGCCAGAGCGAATTTGCCCAGATTGAGATTCGTGAAGGTGCTGCTCACCATCCAACCCATGGTGCCTCCCATGGCACTGGCCAGCACATGACGGGAATTGGTCAGAACGAGTACGGGGTGACCCAGGGCATTGGCCATAACGAGTTTGGTCATAACGAAACCCAGCGTGGTGATAATCACGTTCAAACGCCTCGCGGAATCTACGGCGTTGCCGACAAGACGACTGGTCGAAACGAGTACGGCGCGAACCCGGGCATTGACCACAACGAGTTCGGTCATAATGAAACCCAGCACGATCGCAGTCACGATCAAACACCAGGCGGGATCTACGGCGTTGCCGAGAAGACGACTGGTCAGAACGAGTACGGCCAGAATGAGCGCTCTCATGGTGTGCATCAGCCAACACATGGCATTGGCCAGAATGAGTACGGCAACAGCGAAATTCGTCAAGATGGCGCCCACCAGCCAACCCACGGCACAACCCATGCTAGAGCCCACGATGCTGCCCAGGGCATCGCTCAGACCATAACGGGACACAACAAACACGGCCACAACGATATTGGACACAACAAGCACGGTGACAACAAGAATGACAAGCACGAGAAGCACGAAATGCAGACCGCCTTGGGCACCAACAACACAGGCAAGACGGGCAGGGGTCCACTCTTGTTCGACTTGGCCAGCATGGACCTCAACGACCGGGACGATCGTGTGCTCAAGGATTCGAACGGAAAGCCAATTGCATACCTCACCGAGAAGAACCGCATCATCCAGCGTAACTTCGTCATCACGCGTGACCCCGAAGGTCAAGATGCGATCTTTGATGTTAAGCGCAAGCATCTCTCCAAGAGTCCAGTGCGTGCCGACTTCAAGGAACTCGCTAGTGGTCGCATGTGCCGATTGGGTGCTTCTGTCATGGAAGAGAAGCACGGTATCACTGCGCTGTTGT
The DNA here is from genome assembly GCA_020085045.1 of Pythium oligandrum. Taxonomy (NCBI): domain Eukaryota; phylum Oomycota; class Peronosporomycetes; order Pythiales; family Pythiaceae; genus Pythium; species Pythium oligandrum. The sequence continues at coordinate 2,312,417 of JAHRIK010000002.1, forward strand.
GGCTCGATATCGGTGACGGCAAGAAGGAGAAGCTTCCAGTTGGCCGTCTCCACCTCCCTTCCGGTAGCACCTTGGACCCTAACGTGGCCCGTGCTACAGACAACCACCACAAGATGACTGACGCTTTTCGTCCTGTGACGAAGCAGCACAAGGATGCGGATGGTCGACTCGGGAAGGATTATCGGCTGGATATCATGCCAGGTGTCGACGCGGGTCTTGCTGTTCTCGTTGCTATGGTCACGGCCGCATGCACGGATCACAAGCGTCGCAACGATGATATCGCAGTCAAGCACACCCCAGCTACAGCTACGTAAGCAGGAAATGGAGTACATATTAGTAATATAGCCTACGTTACCTTGTTTATTAAATCTTGACAATCTTTTCTCATGATGTTCTGACGAGGTATTTGCACTTTCTGGTGTAATACCCCGCTAATGGGAAGAAAGTGTCCTCGCTGAAGAGGGTCTATTATCGATACGGGATGACGGACCATTGTGCGGCGTTTAATATGAGTTGCAGTAGTTTTTCAGCATTTACGCGAGGCGCCATTTGTGGACACCTCTTCCGGTTTGGTCGATCATTAGGCGATATGACCAGCGGTAGCTCTGGGTTCCCTATAAGCTTCCCAAAAACACGTCACCCTTCTTTCTCACTTGTGGATACCTCGAGTGCAATCACTCGACCGTGATTGCAGTTCCTCGACCAAGATCGCTTCATCTTTTCCCAGCCTCTGACCAACAGCTTTGCACCTGCAGGTTCGATCGGCTATGGTCCTGGAATAGATGCTTTCAATCCTGTGACGTCTGAGGAACTGCAAGGAAGGGCAGGGAAAGTGACCAGCGAACACGAGAGTGTGTTCCATGGCCGGTCAACACAGACAAGTCAGCGTTCCCAAACACGTCTCACAACTTCAACATCGCCAAATACCTTCTTAAACCGATCACCACCGTCTCTATCACTGAGTCTCAACCTTCGAATAACTCATACAGTAGCGCTGTCGTCTCATGTCGCTGCAATTCGCTATGCGCCATGCCATGGAACCAGGCGATATATGGGCGAGAGGCGAGATAGTCGTGAGCGACATTGTCGTCGCGGAACACAAGCACACCAAGAGCTCACTTTCCAACTTGCCATTCAAGTCGCAAGCACAACTACACCAACTAAGCCAGTCTACAACCAACAACTATCTCAACCATGGGTCCTGATGCCAGCTTCGTTAACCAGAACCTCAAGGCTCCTGCTCACCCAGTCGTCGCCGTCGACAAGCGATTCTGCCACGACCGTCCGATCTCGGTGTTGATCCCACAGGAGATTCTGCAGCACCCAAACCATGGCGCCATCTACGAAGTCGCCAAGAATGAGTTTGGTCAGCACGGCGTCGGCAAGCACAACAAGCTGAACAAGGATCCAAACCACGGTGCTGTCCACAACGCTGCGCATAAGGTGACTGGTCATGACAAGCACGACAAGTACGGTCAGAACGAGATTCGCAACAACGAGTTCCCACAGGGTACTACTCATGGTGCTCATCAGCCAACTACTGGTGTGCATGGCACACATGGTACTCACGGTATTGGTCATAACCAGGAAGGCTATGACAAGAACCAGCACAACGCTGCTCGCAACGCGATGCATGACGTGGCCCACCCTACGGGTCAGGACCAGATCGGCCAGACTCCGGTCGGTTATGACAAGAACCAGCACACTGATGGTCGCAACATGATGCATGACGTAGCTCACCCTTCTGGCCAGAACGAGTATGGTCAGACCCAGACCGGTTACGACAAGAACCAGCACAACGCTGCTCGCAACGCGATGCACGACGTAGCCCACCCTACGGGTCAGGACCAGATCGGTCAGACTCCGGTCGGTTATGACAAGAACCAGCACACTGATGGTCGCAACATGATGCATGATGCAGCCCACGGTACTTCTGGTCACAACGATACCCAGCACGGTGTTCACGGCATCTCCGGCACTCCTGCCGTTGACCAGAATGAATTCGGCCTGGACCAGACTCGTCAAGGCAATGCCCACTTGCCTACCCACGGTGGATCGCATGGCATTGGCCACGAGTTGACCCACGGCGTTGGACAGAACGCGACTACCCACAACAAGGTCGGTGATGACGGACTTGGCCACAACGAGTTTGGCAACACCGAGAACCGTCGTGGTGGTCTTGGCCAGCCAACGCATGGTGTGTCCCACGGCATCGGCAGCAACGAGACTCGTCAAAGTGGCGCCGACGGCGGAACGCACGGCGGAACGCACGGCATTGGTGAGGCTATTGCCCAGACTGTGACGGGCCACAACGACGTGAGCCACAACAAGCACGGCCACAACGACATTGGCCACAACCTGACCGGTCACAACGACACTGGCAAGCACGAGAAGCACGGATTCGGCAAGCAGGGCTTCAACACGACCGACTTTGGAGGCAAGAACGGAAAGGGTCCGCTCTTGTTCGACTTGGCTGGCATGGGCCTGAATGACCGTGATGACCGTGTGCTGAAGGACTCCAACGGAAAGCCAATCGTATACCTCACCGAGAAGAACCGCATCATCCAGCGTAACTTCGTCATCACGCGTGACGCTGATGGCAATGACAAGATCTTTGACGTCAAGCGCAAGCATCTCTCCAAGAGCCCAGTGCGTGCTGACTTCAAGGACATGGCTAGTGGCCGCATGTGCCGATTGGGCGCCTCGGTTTTGGAAGAGACGCACGGTATCACGGCGTTGTTGTGGCTCGACATCGGTGACGGCAAGAAGGAGAAGCTTCCAGTGGGTCGCCTCCACCTCCCTTCCGGCAGTAACACTGATCCTAACGTGGCACGTGCCGCAGACAACCGCCACAAGATGACTGACGCCGTGCGACCTGTGGCAAGCCAGCACAAGGACTTTGACGGCCAGCACAGCAAGGACTATCAGTTGGACATCATGCCAGGCATTGATGCCAGTCTTGCCGTGCTTGTGGCCATGGTCACGGCTGCATGCACTGACCACAAGCGCCGTAGTGACGATGTTAGCACGACGGCTAAGCAGAGTGCGGCGGGCGCTGCGATGTAAGCAGCCGACGTTGTACTGTAGGATGTAGGTTCATGTCCAACATACATGAAATCAATTCCATTCCCCATTTTCCAAAACGTCAAAGTCCCCTTTGTACCTGTGGATCTCAACAACCTACGGCTCGAAGCTTTGATACGGTGTACCCATCTTGAATGCGAGTTACCTCTAACAACGAATATCAAACTGCTCCACATCTTTGTTCATTTTATTAATTTAGTGCTTCGCATCATGACCTGTAGCGTTTGATATTCGTTCGAACACATACTAACAACCCCAGTCGTTGCGAGCCACCAGCGTCTCTGTATACGATGCTGTCTACAAGATTAGCGAGATCGAGAGGGAGTAGAAGAAGGACAAGGTGGTGTCGATGGTGAGCGTTTTCACAGCGTCCGTGGAACCAGTCTAGTTTAGTATCAGGTCGTCCGATGGGCAATGGTCCGGGAATAGATGCTATCATTGCTGTGACCTGAGGAACTGGAAAGAAGGACAGAATGAGCGGCACTTGGACATGACCGCATGTTCCATGGCCCATAAACACAGATGAGACAGCGCCTTTGGTTGTGTCACACAACTTCAACATCATCGAACCCCTTCCTAATACTGACCCCTTGTATGACCAGAGCCACGTTTCACGATCTTCGAACAACCCACACATCAGCAAGTAGCACGCATGTCGTTATCAGTCGGTATGCGCCATGTCAAGCGATACACCTGACTAGAGTTGAGATACTTGTTGAGTGGCATTGTCGTCGCAGAAGACAGTCGTCGCGGAACACAAGCACACCAAGAGCTCACTTTCCAACTTGCCATTCAAGTCGCAAGCACAACTACACCAACTAAGCCAGTCTACAACCAACAACTATCTCAACCATGGGTCCTGATGCCAGCTTCGTTAACCAGAACCTCAAGGCTCCTGCCCACCCAGTCGTCGCGATCGACAAGCGATTCTGTCACGACCGTCCGATCTCGGTGTTGATCCCACAGGAGATTCTGCAGCACCCAAACCATGACGCGATCTATGAGGTCGCCAAGGACGAGTTTGGTCAGCACGGTGTTGGCAAGCACAACAAGCTCAACAAGGACAACAAGATGACTCATGATCCAAACCACGGTGCTGTCCACAACGTTGCGCATAAGGTGACTGGCCATGACAAGCACGACAAGTACGGTCAGAACGAGATTCGCAACAACGAATTCCCGCATGGTACTCATGGTGCTCATCAGCCAACTACTGGTGTGCATGGCACACACGGTACTCATGGTATTGGTCATAACCAGGAAGGCTATGACAAGATCCAGCACAACGGTGTCCGCAACGCGATGCACGACGCCGCCCACCCTACTGGTCAGAACGAGTACGACCAGACCCAGACCGGTTACGACAAGAACCAGCACAACGCTGCTCGCAATGCGATGCATGACGTGGCCCACCCTACGGATCAGGACCAGATCGGCCAGACTCCGGTCGGCTATGACAAGAACCAGCACACCGATGTTCGCAACATGATGCACGACGCGGCTCACCCTACTGCCCAGAACGAGTATGACCAGACCCAGACCGGTTACGACAAGAACCAGCACAACGCTGCTCGCAATGCGATGCATGACGTAGCCCACCCTACGGGTCAGGACCAGATCGGCCAGACTCCGGTCGGTTATGACAAGAGCCAGCACACTGATGGTCGCAACATGATGCATGACGCAGCCCACGGTACTTCTGGTCACAACGAGACCCGTCACGGTCTTCGCCCGAACGAGGCGGATCCCCACGCGACTCAGTACAATGGTGTTGAGAAGTTTACCCAAGGTCCGTCGCATGCCATTGGTCACAACGAACGTGGCCAGAACACGTGCGGCTGTAACAAGGCTGGATGCGACTGTAACAAGAGCGGAAGCGGTTGTAACCACGCTGGGTGCGGTTGCGGTCGTAATGGCACTTCCCACGAATTAGGACACAACAAGCACGGTAACAACGAGACTGGCAAGCATGAGAAGCACGGATTCGGTACGCATGGCCTCAACAAGACCGACTTTGCTGGTAAGGCTGGCAAGAACGGCAAGGGTCCGCTCTTGTTCGACCTTGATACCATGCCACTCAACGACCGAGACGATCGTGTGCTTAAGGACTCCAACGGAAAGCCAATCGTATACCTCACCGAGAAGAACCGCATCATCCAGCGTAACTTCGTCATCACGCGTGACGCCGAAGGCAACGATCCGGTCCTCGACGTCAAGCGCAAGCATCTCTCCAAGAGCCCAGTGCGTGCCGACTTCAAGGACATGGCCAGTGGCCGCATGTGTCGCTTGGGTGCCGCGGTCATGGAAGAGACGCACGGTATCACTGCGTTGTTGTGGCTTGACATTGGTGACGGCAAGAAGGAGAAGCTTCCAGTAGGCCGCCTCCACCTCCCTTCCGGTAGCCAGACGGACCTAAACGTGACTCGCGCCACAGACAACCACCACAAGATGACTGACGCCGTGCGTCCTGTGACGCAGCAGCACAAGGATTTGGAAGGTCGTCTCAGCAAGGATTACCAGTTGGATATCATGCCAGGTGTCGATGCCAGTCTTGCCGTGCTTGTGGCCATGGTCACTGCAGCATGCACTGACCACAAGCGTCGCAATGACGATAAGGCAGTCCAGCACCGAACTGGCACCCCTGCAATGTAAGCAGGATACTCTGTAAGATTGAGATATATAAGTTCACCGAACAACTACGAGCGTGATCAAGGACTCCATTCCAAGCTTCTATTGACTGAACATCAATACTACTCATTCCCAAACAACGAAGTAGCCTTTCCTTCCTTCTCCGCCTGGCAGTCATGCCTTCTGAGGCTTTCATTGCGATGAACTTGATTCATTGTTGATGTTCCACATTAAAGTGTGGCCAGCTTCCAAGTGTCTCAACGTTGCGTGGCATTAACCATACCCATGGCAGCACAGACAGGAAGGCACACCCAGTCTCATCTCACTTCCATTTCTGCTAACACGTTTACGCGCATCTCTAGCAGCCAAAAATTCCCCGAGTCACACGGCGTGTACCCGTCTTCAATGTGATTTACCTCTACCAATCGATATGAACCGTTCTCCGTATCTCTTTCTACTATGATTCAGACTATTCTGCATGACCTGTTTCCTGTGATATGCGACTTAAAAGTGGAAAATATACTGATAAATGGTGTTCTTCCCGAAGGATGGAGCTCCAATGGCTCACTTTGTAATCACCGTCCAAGGTCTCAAGTCTCGCAGTCTACCTCATCATGGGCGCCGAAGCCTCGTACGTCCGCCAGGACCTCGTGTCCCCAGCCCAGCCAGTCGCCGCGATCAACCAGAGTCTCTGTCACACCCGCGTGATCTCCGTGTTGATCCGTCAAGACGCTGTCTACCATCCAACTCGTGGCGTTGTCTACGAGATTGGCGAGAACGAAAAGGACCAGAACGACAAGGGCCCACTGCTATTCAACCTGACTAGCGTGGACGGCAAAGACAAGGATGACCGCGTGCTCAAGGACGCCGACGGAACGCCGATCGTGTATCTCACCGAGCGGAACCGCGTTGTCATGCGTGGCTTCACCCTCACGCGCGACGCCGACGGACAAGACGTCGTGTTCGAGGTCAAGCGCAAGCATCTGTCGACAAGTCCCGTCCGTGCGCAGTTCAAGGACCTCAACAGTGGCCGCATGTGTGAAATGGGCGCTGCGGTGTTGGAGAAGCCCCATGGGATCACAGCCTTGCTCTGGCTGGACGTCGGCGACGGCGCCAACAAGAAGCTCCCTGTAGGACGTCTCTACTTCCCTTCCGACTACCACAAGGACGCTCACGTTGTACGCTTCCTGGGTGAACACCACAAGGGCTACGACGACGGCTACGACGAAGACTACCAGCTGGACATCATGCCAGGCGTCGACGCCGGTCTTGCGGTGCTCGTGGCAATGGTCACGGCCGCAGCCGCTGACCCCAAACGCCGTCATGGTGGACAAGACGCGCCAGTCAAGCAAGAACCCGAGTAGTGATTAGTGTAGCCATGTCTTCTGAATCCAAAAAAGCGCTTTTGCATGTACGAACGAACCGGTCCCTTGCCTTGCACCGAACCGGTCACGTCGAATGGATCCCGAAAGGACGCCAAGGCAAAGCGGCGCGGCATCCGTCGCTTTGTGTGGGTGGATCGACGGCAGATCGGCGTTCAAGCCCAAGTCTTGTCTTGTCTCCATGTCGCTCTTCCGCGTGCGAGAATGGTGGACAACCAAGACGGAGCGTGTCGAAGAGTACTCGTATGGTGGCCTCGTGGTGGGGAATGTGGACAACGATAGTTCCGGATTAGGTGCGTGCCGTCAAGGCTACTTGGATGACGAAGCAAATATGCGTCTCTGATAAGGCTATCGTTGTGATAGACAAGATCGTGACGGGGTCGCTGAGTGGCACGCTGCGTATGTATTACCCGACGCAGAACGAGTTCAAGATCGAGCATTTATTGCTGGAAGAAAACATCGGCCATCCCATTTTGCAACTCGAGCTGGGGCATTTTATTCCGTACGTCCGCTCTGCTTTGCCTGGCGGCCTCGTCTACTGTCTCACGCGTTTGTTCGTCTCGTAGCAACCAACGGGTACTCGCGTTGGCGGTGTTACATCCACGAAAGATCAGCATCTTCGTGGTCGAAGGCGTTGGAGGCAGTGGCATGGCAGCGAGCTACTTCAAACTGACACTGCGGTATGAGCACCGACTTGGCATCGATGGTGAGCACTTCACCGCCTTCAATATGATCTACGGTCCATTTGGCAGTCCTTCAACGTCAACGCGAGGCTCAGAACGGGACCATCTCTGTGTTCAATCACTCGACGGACGATTACAGTTCTTCGAACAAGATCGCTTCGCCTTCTTACAGCCTTTGAACAACAGCTTTGTACCGGGCCCGATCTGTTATGCTTCTGGAATGGATGCGATCATCGCTGCGACCTCAGACTTGCAGATCGAGTGCTATCGATACCAAGTCCTCGCGTCGGCGTCGTTGAAGCAAAAGAAAAGCGCGTTGGACAGTGAAGAAAAGTCAGGGTCGTCGTCGTCGGCATCTTCAAAGCAATTGCACTGCGACTGGAAATTGAATCTTGGCGAGACGATCCTCGAGATTCGTGTTGGCCGCTTCGCTGTCCAGGAGAACGCCACGTCCTTTGATTTGTTGGTGCTCGGAGAGTTCACACTCTTTGGGATTCGCTCACACGGTGAAATATACTTGCAAAAGCGTCTGGGATTCCATCCGTCGACGATGTGCCTCTACCGAAGACCGCTCGAAGCCAGCAACAACAGCTCGGGCAACTACGACAATGTGCTCGTCGCAAGCCACTCGAAGCTCTGGGCTGTGTACAAGGATAAAACCCTTGTGTGGTCTGCTTGGGCACCAAATGTGCCGGTGGCTCTACAAGTCAGCACATTTGGAGGTGTCGACGGGATGATCGTTAGTCTTGACTCGGACGGCGCGCTCAGTGTGAACTATATGGGAACGGATCCGCCATCATCTTCGGTGGTCGCTCAAGACACCAAGGAGATCAACTACGAAGAGATGGATGAGGAGCACCGACAATTACTCAACGTGATTCGGCGTGCACAAGGTGAGCGTCGCACGGAACCGAAAGAACGCGTACTCGTCCGTGCCCAAGTGCCATCAATCCTCGACGCAATGCCAGATCGCGGCGGCGACGACTTCCAACGTTCTCGCTCTGCCGAATCAGCAGCAAATTCAACAACCAAGGGTATTCAGCTGACCATGCGAGTATTCCTCACCTACACAGGCTCGACCCAGGTCTCGAATGTGACGCTGTCGATCCTCACTCCTGCGAATATCGTCGCAAGTGAATCTTCCATAGTCATCGACGTGATCGACGGTCGCTCGTCAACGCCGTTGATCATTCCAATTGTGCTTCGACCGAACGGAGACGTCATGCCGACGTCGCTTGAAGTGGTCGTCTCGGCAGCATACACCTTAGAGAGTGGCCAGCCTCGTGTTTCGCAGTGTCGTGTGGCATTGCCCATGGCCATGGCATGTCGTCTTGTACCTCCCGTCAAGTCTAGTACATTCAAGTTCACACTGGAAACGAATCAGGAACCGCTTGAGCTCACGAGTCTCTTTGAAGAGATGTTCCACCAGCCATTCTGCACACCCGAGTGGGCTAAGCAGGTGGTTGGCGGCTCCGGCACCAACGTCATGAGCTTCCAGTACTACAATGGCGTCGACGCCACGATCTTGGTCTCCAAGAACGCTGGCAGATATCGCATTCAGTCTAACGAGCTAGAAGCGCTCTGGCTCGTGGCGAACGAGCTGGTAGGTCGTCTCAGGCGCTACTTCCAGGAGCGGAATGCTGAGAGCAAGGACACAGACGGCGAGCAAGCAGCGGTGGAGATCTTTTACCAAGAACCTCTACCACTAGCAGACTTCTTTGGCACAATTGATCAGCACTTTGCGTTACGAAAAGAGAAACTCGAGCTTTCGGCTGAGCTCAACGACCGTGCCCAACAATTCCGAGTGATCCAGAAGCGATTGCTAGTGCGTTACAAGGACCGGAATCCTTCGGCTATCCACTGCCTCGACGTGCTGTTGCATGGAACATACGATCAGCTGATCAACCTGTCCCATCGCATGGAAGAAGTCGACACCAAGCTCCAGAATGCCTCGAACCGTCTAAGTTGCTGCGTCTACCTCATCCTCCTGCTCATCCAGTTCCGATTCAACCTGGACGAGGAGAATGCCCGTCTGCTCGCGAGCTACTTGTCCCCCAATGTCAGTGAGAACGAACAAGGCGGTGCCGTCGACAGTCAAGGCTGGGAAGAACGGACCGACGCGAGCATGACCGAGCTCTTACGGACGTTACTCGCCAAGCAGCCGGCCAATGGACAGCAAAAGACGGACGCGATGCCATCCTACGACCTCAGTCTGCCGGACGACACCAAGAAACTCAAGAAGCACATTACGATCGTCTGCGACCGACTGGGCAAAGGCGCGACACTCCTCCCATCCACATCCGACCAGGCTCTTCCGACTGACCGCAAAGGCGAGAAGTAGTCGTAGAAGAAGTGATGTCCTTCGTACATACAGCGCCGAGTGCAACAGTGTACGTACGGTAGACTAGTCTTCTGTGTATCTGTCTCCTCTCCACCACCTGGCCTGACGCGGCCGCGTCATTTTTCCACCACATGCCCAGTGACGTCATGTGGAAGACGTTCCCGGTGTCAAGCTTTCCCACCTTCTTCCATATCTAACCACCGGCATACACGCTGGATCAACGCGCACATGCCGCGTCGAGCGTAGCACACAGCATATTCACCACGGAGCTCTTGGTCCATCGAGTCAGAGCGCGTCACTTGGCGGAACTGGCGTTTTGCGGGGGGTAAAAAACGGCAAAGAGACGCCTGCGGTTAGATACGGTACGTTAGATACGCGTTGGTTTGCGAATCAGTCAGTTGCTGAATGGGACAGTCGGAGCATTCTTCACGTCTGCGCCGCTCTTTGGATGCAGCAGTTGACTCGTCAAGGCCAACCCAGAGAAGAACCGTCCACTTAGCCGCCGCATCGTCCATTCCCGTTCAACTATGGCCACTCGCAGCGCGCAAGAGCTCGCCGAGAGCATCCTCTCGCTCTATGATGTGAGCACGCCGACCGACGAGATCATCGCGCGCCTCTACCAGCCCGACGCCGTCTTCACGGACCCGATCGTGCAGGTCGCGGGCATTGAGAACATCCAGGCGCAGTTCCGCTCGCTCCCCAAGTTCATCAAGTCGTCCAAGGCCACGCTTGTGCGCGGCTCCATGGCCGGCTCGGCCGTCTTGACCATTGACAGCTCCATGGTCTACCGCTTGAAGCCGTTCCCGAGCTGGATGAAGGTCACGCTCCGAGTTTTCACGGTGATCGAGCTCAAGAACGGCCGCATCGCCACGCACACGGACCACTTTGACTTTTACTCGGTCTTTGCCAACGTGCCGTTCGTCTCGTTCTTCTACAGCCACTTCCGTCCAATGTTTGGCCAGGCGAGTTCGGCCGTGATCCGCAAGCTCTTCCCCTCGGCGGTGCCAGCGCAGGCCGGTGTGAAGAAGGCGATCGAGACGAATGGCACCAAGCAGGCCACGGCAACAGCCGTGCACTAAGCAGGGTGCACTCACTGACTGCTTGATGCTTGATACCTCGCGTTCCGTTGTGCTTTATCTTCTTCCTTTTCTTCCCGTTTTGTTGAATTCTGTCAAGCATGTAGCTCATTGGAAAGCAGGCACCTCTAAAATGAACAGAAAATATTAGCTTACGCCATGCCTTTAAAGGAATAATGAGAGCACGCGATGATGGCCCCGTATTATTGTGTTATTGGCTCGCGCAATAAATGATCCTACGATAGCAATTCTGATCACAGCTTCTCGCTTCTATCCATTTTACTTGCCCGGCAGGCCAAGTCCCGCAAATGGATCGCGGTTGCCGCCAGGACGGCCGTACGCGTTGCCATAAGCACCGCCGTTGTTCTGTGGAGGGGCCATGTACGTATTGCCACCGCCCATCATCGGTCGAGGACCACCAATACCGGTGGCCATCCCCATGCCCATGCCCATGTTCATGTTCATGCCATTGTTCATGCTTATGTGGCCGCCGTGCATCATGTTGGGGCCACGCGCCATCCCGCCGTGCATGCCCATGTTCATACCCATGCCGTTGTTCATGCCCATACCTGGTGCAGGACCAGCCAGTGCGTCGAACGCACTGAAGTTGCCCGTGTTGCTGGCCATACCCATCGGCACTGCCTGCTGGGTGTGCATACCGAACAGACCAGCGTTGGCCTGTGGTGCTGGCTGGGTGTGCTGGGTGTTCAACGAGCTAGGACCAAACGGATCAAAGCTGGCACTGGCAGGCACGGAGGACGACGCACCAAACGGATCAAACGAAGCCGCTGGTGTGGAGGCAACTGGAGCAGGAGGCGCAGCCACAGCGTTCGACATGCCGAATGGATCAAACGACGCGGCGGCAGGCGCAGGTGCAGCAGCAACCGGAGCAGCTGGGGCCGACGCAAAGTCGCCAAAGCCGTCGAAACCTCCGTTGCTCGCACCTGGCGCTGGTCCACTGGCGAAGGCTCCCCATCCATCGTTCGCAGGCGCACTCGACGCCGCCGACGACGAAGAAAACGCATCAAAAGTTGGAGCAGGTGCGTTCGTTGGCGAGGAGAAATCGAGCAGGTTGCCGCCACCTCCATTCTGTGATCGACTCGCACTGCTGGCAGCCGTGGTGTTCGAGCTGTCCGAGCCGTTTTCATCATAATACGCCTTGTCGTTGTAGACCTTGTCGATAAAGCGCTTGTAGTGGTCCATGTGGTCTCCTTCCGTCGGCTTGCGCAGCTTGGCGTCGTCCCAACGGCCGAGCCAAACGCGCTTGGCCGCCGCGTTGCCGCCGCCGTTGGCGTCGCGCAGCGCATCCACTTCGTCCTTGGTCCAGTTGGACATGGTCACGCTCTTGACGCGATGCGAGTAGCTCTGGTGGGCGCTCTTGCAATTGGAGCAGACAAACGTCTTGAACTTTTCACAGACGTTGCCATGGCCAAACTTGTTGTACGCGTCACAGTTGACGCACGACTTGTTGCTCTCGAGCTTCTTGAGCGCGTTGAGTTCCGCTTCGGCAGACATACTGGCGGCGAGCGGAGGCTTCGGGGCGTCGACTGCGCGCAGTGGGAGGTGTTGTGAGCGAGCGAGGGCCCCAAGAGCGGACGATGGCGTCGTCGTCGCCGCGTCGGAGCTGGTCGATCGGGTAGTGAGCTGAAGCTCTCCACGTTTCACGTTGCACAAAGCCAGTTCAGTCACGGGTTCACGGGCCCGCCTCTCGCACACGGGTTCCAGCTGGTGACTTGACAACAGTATGTGGACGACCCGGGTCCGGACTTAACAGGCTTTTCTGAAACGGGTTTCCACAAAAAACGGGTTCTCACCTCAGAATAAGCCGACGGAAATGGAGCTCCCCTCTTTTTATTATTATTATTTGCTTTTGTTTGGGTTTGCACGTGTGGCGTTGCGCCATTTCAAGGGATTTCACTGTGTGTGGCTATCGATCCACGCGGTTTTGGGGGATCCAACGAAAAAAATAGCACTGGGCACGCGAGAAATGCGAATTTGTGGCTGGAATTAGCTTAGACGGGTGGGGGGGGGAGGATGTTGAGGCGTGTGCGGAGCTCCTCCAGTGGCGTCTCAAACTCCTTCTCATAGTAGACGTTCATGAGGAACTTGGCCTGGTGGCCGGCCTCGTTGGCCCATGGGATGTACTCGGTCACTAGACGCTTGCGCTCGGCTGGGACGGTGTCGACAAAGGAACGCGAAGGAACGTTAGCGAGTGTTCTGTGATGGCGCTGGTGGAAATAATAGAAGCTTACCTGACTCGAGACGGAGAGGACCGACAAATCCACTCAACGCACAGTGCGGCAGTCCCGTCTGGACGAGCTCGACGTACTTGAGGATGATCTCGCCAAAGACAGTGGGAGGAAGGCCAAACAGAGTGTGCCAGAAGTCGTGGAGTTCGCGGTAGCGTTGCATCACGTAGGCGAGCTCTGGATCATCGATATACTTGACGTACGCACGGCCATCGGCCTCGAAACTACCATTAGGACAGGAAGAACGACTTCGTCATCATGTCTGTTTGTCGTATACCCGAGCAACATTGCCATCTTACCCATGCGCATCCATGAATTGAGAGTACGCATAGCCGAACGTATCCTTGGGCAGGTTGCGCAGGTAGTCAAAGTCGATCTGGTCGCTTCGGATCGTCGGTTGCTCCACCAGAATGCGCGTTCCAACGGGATCGGAGCACATTCGCGCATGCACACGTTGCAACGCTTCTCGTCCGGTCACTTCGCCAAGTGTCGCAAGCATATCGCCACGCTCTGGATTCGCAAACACGGTAAACGCGGATACAAACGACAGCAAGATCTTCTGTGTCGGCGACGTCGGCATGTGCGTGTCATAGAGCACACGCTTGCATGGCTCACCTGCCACCGGCGGCAACTCGGCGCCAGCATGGAGACCACCAGCCGCTGCTTGTAGTGAGGCCACGCGTCTCGCCCGTGCCGCCGCAACGACGCGGCCAGCGCCTCGCGCCATGCGCACCGCCGCTTGAGCTCCACCGAGCATCTTGTTCTTTCGAGTGCTTGTCACTTCCACCACTCCGTTACGAACCGAAAGTAGCTTTTCGCTATGAACCGTTATGGTATATTGTTACGAACTCCCCTTCGTGTCACCTTCGTGCAACCGTCGTCCACTGCCATTACAGCACGCTCACAACACCTCGAGGGGGAAGAACGCGACGACGGGAAGAACGAACGTCTTGGCGACGACGACGACGCCACGCCACGCCACTCCCACTCACGCGCGCCACTCGCTTCCACTGCCACTGGCCAGTTCGAGACGTCCTGCCTCTGAGCGAACGACGCCCCACGAAAGAGACTCTGCGCCATGGCCGACACGCGACGCGTCTTTGTGCAATTGGCCAAGATTGTCAATGGACAGCTCCATATGAGCACGCCGGGCATGGCCTTCGTCGCCGCCTCGGACCCGTGGCTCACGACGGTCAACGAGTGCGTCATGGTGCGTGCTGTAGTTGTTAACTACGTTGAAAAAGGACCCGATAGTGACTAATTGACGTGGTGGTGGTAGAGTTGTTATGGCGATGAAATCGAAGTGCCCAACCGTCCGGCGGGGATGCTCGAGAAGTGCCGCGTCCTGCACGCCAGCACGCTGCAGCAGATCACGGACCCGCACATGTTTGAAGAGGGCAAGCAGTACATCCTCTGTGTCTCGCCGGCAGACTTTGAAGCGATTTTGCGCAAGAGCGGCATTCCGATCCCAGGCGCTTCGAATGGCGCAGCTGCTGGACGTGGGAGCGACGACCGCATGTCCATCGCGACGACCGATACGTTGGAATCCCTCGAAGAATTGAGTTACTATTTCGACGATGTGGGTACGTTGCGTCACTGCTCAACCAACCAGGCGGTGTACGAGATGATGAACGACGAGCTTAGCGTATCGGAGATGGATGAGATCGTCAAGGCGGCGATTTTCCACGTGCAGATGGAAATGCTGGCCGAGTTGAGCTTTAAGCAGGCCCATTTGCCGCTCGATCCTCGACCGGACGAACCGAAAGAAGCCAAGTCGAGTGTCTTTCTCACGTCGGACTGGAAGTCCAACAACAATCTGATGGTGGTGATCAACGGTGGTCGTGGCGTGCAGCCTGGTATCTGGAGTCGTGATTTGCTTATCCAGGAAGGTCTGGAACTCGGCTCCATGCTCCCTGTTTTCCGTCGCGCACAGACGAAAGAGTTTGCTGTTGCGGTTCTGAACCCGTTCACGAATAGTGTGATGATCGGTAATGATTCGCATCAAATCCGTCACAACGCTTCGCCGGACGAGCATACGCTCTATGTGTGGGACAATATCATCAGCCGATCGCGAGCACAGAACATCTACATCCTCGCGTACTCGTTCGGTGCCAAGCTCGTGACGACTCTTCTGCAGAACCGTGAGGCTCAGGCTGTGCAGAAAATCAAGGCTGTTGTGTTTGCAGAAGCCGCGTACCACATCGATCCGGAGAGTACCTCGCCTATGGTCGGCCAGTTCTTGCGTCAGCGTGCGATCAACTTCAAGGCCGACGCTCAGGCTGCCGTGGGTAGTCACATTACGAGTGCTGAAGAGCAGCTCTGCTGCAGTTGCCTGTCGGTTGGAAATCTTGCTGCCTCTACGGACCCTTCAACGTCGCGTCGTGGCAGCAGCAACAAAGCTCGTACCATCAGTCTCTGTCTCGAGACCACTTTTACATACTTTGCGGCCGCTCGTGACAAAAACTTTGGAGCTCATCAGTTTATCTCCGAGTCGGAGACGAAGACGCGCTCGTGGCTGGGCAATATGATTCGATCGCGTATCGAGTCGATTAAGCCACGAAAGCAGTCGCGACGAATGAGCAACATGCCGGACGGTCCACACCGCAAGAGCGCTCGACGATCGTCGTCCGATTCATCATCTGCTATGCGTCCGTCTTCGCTCGGTTCGCCACCATCGAACATCTCCGTGAGTGATTTCGACTTGATCAAGGTCATCGGCAAAGGCTCCATTGGTAAAGTGTTCCTCGTGCGCAAAGTGGACACACACATTGTGTACGCAATGAAGGTGCTCCGCAAGAAGAACGTTGTGCGTCATGGTCTCCAGGAACACATCAAGACGGAGCGTCTGATCCTCGAAGAAATCGATCACCCGTTCATCGCTCGCTTGCGTTACTCGTTCCAGACCAAGGACAAGCTCTATTTAGTGACGGATTACTGCAGCGGCGGTGAACTCTTCCACCATATGTCCGACAATGGATTCTCCTACGAGCTCTCGCAATTCTACTGCGCCGAACTGGTGTTGGGATTGGCGCATCTCCACAAGCTCAAGGTGGCGTACCGTGACCTGAAGCCGGAGAACGTCCTTGTCGAAGCCACGGGTCACTTGCGTATCACGGACTTTGGTCTCTCCAAGCTCAACGTGGTCTCTGACGAAGGTGCCCAGACGCTTGTGGGTAGTCCAGAGTACCTCGCTCCTGAGATCTATTCGATGCAGAAGTACGGCTACGCAGTCGATTGGTGGTCTCTCGGTGTGTTCATCTTTGAGATGCTCACTGGTGTGCACCCATTCTACGATGACAACCGCGAAGTGATGATGCGGAAGATCATGACACCAGGCATCATCAAGGAGATCATGCCTCCGACGATGCCACGTGATGCTGCTACCTTGATTGAGGGCCTGCTCGAGTTCAACCCATCACAGCGACTTGGTTCGCGTGGTGCCGAAGAGATCCGTTCGCATCCATTCTTCCAGAACATCGACTGGGACAAGCTCGTGCGGAAGGAGATTGAGCCTCCATGGCGTCCTCTTGTGCGCAACGAATTGGATGTGGGCAATTTCGACCCCGAGTTTACGTCGGAACCAGTGGTGGACAGTGTGTGTACGGCCCAGTCGATGGGCTTGAGCTCGACGTTTGACAACTTTACGTTTGATCCGAGTGGCGGGTCGATTCGGAGAAGTTCGGGTAGCAACAAGTAACGAGTGTGTGGAAAGAAAGAAACGACTTGCTTCGCGCGTCGCTACCGAAGCTGACAGTCGATGCGAATAGGAGTGTTGCTGTGAAGGCGAGGGACTGGGCGAGAAGCAAGGAAACATAGGCGTAACCAATAAACAAACGATGCAAAAAAAGAACATTAAGGCGATGGTTGGTTGCATCGTAGAGCGAAACCACCATGCACACCGTACATCCATTGCGCTGGATGTACGGTGCACAGCCGTTGGTGGGGGGAGGATGGACGACCGTCAAGATCTTTTGACGGAAATGACGCGTCGAACGCGGCTGATCCTCCATCTGATGTGGGACCCGCACTATAGAGTTGCCCACTCATCACTGATGACTCGAGAGGCGAAAGATCGCCATTGCATCCATAACGCCACTGGTTCCGTCGCCCCATCCCCACCAGTGTGGCTTCACTCGTTGATGCGCGACATCGCCAGATAGAACGAACGCATCGTGTCCTCGGACGTCGAGGGCCAGAGAGTATCCGACGACATCGCTGGCGATGTCGATGTCGTCCTTCATGCGCATGTATATATCGGATCCATCTGTCTCAAGCATTTTGTTGTGGTGTAGACACGCATGGAAGAAACGCGTTCGTGCCCTGATATCTGATCACGACGGCCACCACGGCTGGCCCCGAAAGGCAAGACGAACAGGCCATCACCCACTCTGGACCAATCATTACTTCCGTGTCCCATTGCTGACGATATTTTTTGGTCTGGGTTGAAACAAGCCTCGTCTAGGGAGGAGGAAAGACTAGAAGTATCCAAACGCCCACTCTTCCACGAGAGAGAGAGAGAGAGATCCGTGTTCCAGCAAGAAGGGCTGGCCTTGTTTCGAATCATGAATCCCACCAATCCCTCCGCCAGCCCTGCAATTCCCATCGAAAGCGTTCAATGGTGTGCGTCGACGCAACAGGGCGATCGCATATTCAGTGGTCGTGTGGCGATCTTCTCACCGAGTGTATCCATGTCGCTCCCTCATCCAGAGATCCAGACACCCCTTTGCAAAATGGTTAGCACTTTGGACGGGGTTTGGCAGATCTCGAACGTCTTTTCGTTCCTGCGGAACGGCAATCGGTGGAAAGAAAAGAAAGCGCCCTTTAGACCACGCAGCCCACAACGTCATCGGCCACAGAGTAGCCACCGATAAGAGCGATCGTTTCGAAACCGAAAAAACTGCCCAGCGAAGGAAAGGGGAAAAATCAGTGCATAGTTAGACCGCTGCCTCCCTCCTGTCGCAACACCCACCTATGCCAACCGGTCTATCAGCTCACTTGATTTTTTTTCCTTGGTTTGTTTGCATCCATCCCGCCGTGCATTGCCGTTGTGGACTGGACTGGTGCGACTCTGGATCGCCCTCACAAGTGTTCTTCCTTCCGTCTGCTGGACGCACGCCGGACCACAACCCACGCCCGACCAGTCCCTCCCATCCCGGACCACCAGCTGGACGCTGATCGTCCAGAGGACGCGAACATCGAGCGTCAACACCACCACCATCCTCTTCAGCCACCACCACGCGGTCCACCGTTGCATCTTAGTCCGTTCACACGACTACGCTTAATGAGTTCGTGTCTGAACATGCGGCCGGTCAGTGACAAGCTCTCGCCGGCGTCGCCCTCGTCCTCGTGCGACGACCCATTGGAGATCAGTGCTCCGTTTGGACTGCGTCACGACGTCCACATCCGCTACAACTACGCCGAGGCACGGTTCGAAGGCATTCCGGACAATTTCCTCGAGTATCTGGCCACTCTGGGCGCGGGCAATGCGTCCCCAGTGGTCCCAGGCGGCTCCAAGCCACATGCCAAACGTAGTCGAGCGTGGAGCAGCTCCAAAGAGAGCCAACCCAAGCAACCAGCCAGCGAGCCCTTGCTGGTGAACCAGCAGTTTCGTCTCCATTTCCGACAAGTCCCGAGGGTGCTCGTCCATGGGTATGACGACCGCATCCCAGCCGTGCTTGTCATGTTGCAACAGCACTTCCTGCTCAAGAAAGGTTATCTGGTCCCTCATATATTCCGAGAATCACCTAATAAAGAAGATCGCGACCAAGCCATGAACGAAATCAACCATGGAACGTTTCAAGGTGAGACCAAGGACGTGCGCGTGATTGCGGATCTTATCAAGCTCTGGTTCCGAGAACTTCCCGTGCCCATTCTCCATCAAATTCCGTGGGATCAAATGGAAAAGCTGTCGAAAATTGACAACGCCATGGAAGAAATCGAAGCTTCGATGGGCTCCTTAGAGCTCTGTGTGCTGCATTGGCTCGCTGATCTTCTTGCTCACGTTGCCGAACATCAATCGGAAAATCACATGGGCATTGACCAACTCGCAGTCGTCATCGCCCCCAATCTAATCCGTATCGAGACGGAAAACCCAATGGTCGCCGTCACCACGTCAAAAGCTGCCGTCATTGCCCTAAGATCCGTCCTCAAGGCTCGCGCAGAACGACGCCAGCAGCTATTGGCTGAAGCCAGTCCACCGGCGTGAGTCCGGATCGACTGGGTTATCTATTTGTTTCTGTGACAAATCATAGTGAGGAAGAATTTCTATGGGTCAACAGTACGTCGGCGCGTCTGTTTATCTTCTATTCAGCGGGAGGAGTCCGCCGCTGCTTCTAACTAATAGTGCCGTCAATGTGCGCAAATTAATTAATGCAAGCAAGCAAAATGTGAATCGTGATGTGTGTTCATCCGTAAAGTCTCTATAATGGTGTGGGAGGGTACGCATGGAGCTAATACAAATACGGCGCGAGCTTGTCAATGCGCACCTCTTCCTGACATAAACTCTCTTCGAGAGCCGCCATCGCATTCAGGAAATACGTACGATCCTCTAGGTACTTGGCACGAGCGCGGCGTCCCATTCGCTTGCGTTCCTCGACACTCATGAGCAAAATGCGCTCGACACCGGCTTCAATGTCTTCCACGTCCACGTGAGCGAGCGGCATAAATAAATCGCCCTTGGTTTGCCACCACCAGTCGTGAGCCTTGCCGACGAGCACGCCGCTTTTCTCATCCACGAGTTCATTCATCGGCGCCACGTTGGTCGTAAGAATGAGTGCACCCGCACTGCGAGCTTCGTTGATGTAGTGGCCGAAGCCCTCGGTCTCACTGGGACACAGATGCAATCCAATCTTGTTCTGTAGCTCGTTCTTCATGTCCAATGGCTCGGACCCGCACTTGTAATCCACGTTGGCGAGTCGCCACTCGCCAGAGGGTCCATACGTTTCGTCGATCCACGAGCAAATGTCGGCCTTGATCACCCGAAGCACGAGCTTTGGCCACTCTGGATGCCGTGCCCAGGCCTGCAGGATCACACGCGTGTTCTTGAACGGACTCCACCCTGCAAGATGCAGGAAAGACGTCCAGTCCCGCTCGATTTCCGGCTGGTACACGTCGTGACTCGTGTGCTTGGTGTAGAACACCGTGTAGCCCATGTTGTGTCGATGCCGGTACTCGAGCACTTTTTTCAAGCCGATGCGATTCTTGATCACCATGACGCCGACGTCCGGATTCGCGAGCTCGTGGCGGTCAAAGAACTCGGCGTTCTGCATCATCCAGATGGTCTTGTCATGCGGTGCGTTGAAGTATCGGTAGTACTTTTTGTCAATCGGATGGCGTTCCAAGTAGAGATCAATCACGGACGCGGGCAGATCCGTGTGGCCCTTGAACGCGTAGACTGGTCGACTCGACGGCAGCGCGTTGAGATACAACTCAAAGTCTTGCAGCACGCCGGGACTGTCGTTGGGCGTGATGAGGTTGATGCAATACGTCGACGTCGAGTTGAGCGCGTCGTGTCCCTGGCCCATGGCCTGCAGGAAGAAGCCCTTCTTGACGTCGAGCTTTTCACCTTCGGTCTCCTGCTTCGTGAGCCGCTCGGCATCCATCGCGCCGTCTTTTTCGCCGCGGATCTTGGGCGAGTTCTTCATGATGTCGGTGATCAGCGCCGCGTGGCGCTCTCGTTCCGCTTTCTCGCGCGCGTCTTTCTCGCGGGACGCAATTTCCCGTGGCGACAGATAGAGCGAGCGGTAGAAGAGATGCATGGGCGTGCGCAGCTCGGGGCTCGTGGCGGCCGTGAGCGTCTTGGAGGCGACGGTGGCGTTGCAAAAGTCGGCGTGGAGCTCAATCTCGGGGAGGAACGCGAAGAACATGATCTGCAGCAGCGTCAGGATGAGCAGCAGCAGCAGGATACACGCGTGCAGGAGGAACGAGGACCCGCTCGAGTCGCCCATGGCCACCATTGCGTCGAGACGTCGACGACGAGCTCTTCAATCCGCTTGGCGTCCGTCGGTTGACATGGACCTCCTTGCGCACCTTATCCACCTCAATAGTAGCCCCTTTGGGACATAGATGTACTCTAGTATACCTAAATAGAGGCCTCTCTGTGTAGTATACGGTATCTTCAATAGAGGACCTACAGTATACGATGGTATACATACGTACTAGATTAGGGATCATAAAAAAGTGGTTCTTCCTATTCGTTTAGAGAGGGGTTTCGCTCTAGAACGAATCTCGCGAAGAAGCGACCGAGAAGCCAGCCAGAGCAGCCGTTTGCCGCCGTGCGCACGACGTTTCCAGCCACCGCAGCGACTTGCAAGAGGGTTCACGCGACTGCCGCGACACTACACTTTCTGCTCGTACCGGAATCACCGTCATTGACGCTCTAGAAGCAACGTAACCTACGCGCAAAGTGGAGAGAACACGACCATGGCCGGGTGGTTTGGACACACGCAGACGATCACGAGCATCTCCAAGTCGGTCACGACCGTGGCCAGCGGCATCTTGGGGCTCGAAGCGAATCTCGCGACGTTCATGCAAAAGGTAGCGGGCGTTCCGGTGCGAATCCGAGGAGAAACGACGACGTAACGTTTGCTTTTTTGCCGGTGTAGGTGATTTACTATGACAAGTTTTTCCAGCGCATGCGCGGCAACCTGCCGCCGGTGGTCGTGGACACGGCGTTCCGACTGATCGCGCGCTGCTACGAGTACCGTGACGAGATCCGCGACGAGTTGGAGTCGAGTCTGGCGTATGTGGCGGACGCGGGTCGGTGGGTCATTGGCCTCGAGGACTGGAACTCGAAGATGGAGAAGCGCCTGGTGCAGATGAATGAGCTGGTCGTGCTGAGCAACACGCTGCTGGTGGAGTTTGCCATCACGGGGCACTGGGGCGCGGCGGATGCCAAGCAGGAGCTCAGTGCGTACGTCAAGACCATCAGTGAGTCGGTGGTGTTGCGGAACCTGGAGGAGAAACGAGCTCATGACGTGAACAAGACGACGGTGCCGCCCGTGAGTGTGCCTGAGGCTCCGCAGAGAGCGCAGCCCGTCGTCGTCAGTGGAACAACTCAGGCCAAAGACACACAGCAAGTACCAAGTCGTGACGCCGAGCTGGTGTTGTCACGAAGCAGTTCGGACGAACACGCCAGCAGCAGCCTCGTGGAAGAGCCGACCGCGACACTGAGTGTCTCGACGACTCTCTCTGTGCAAGTTGAGGTGCCGACCGCTCAAGACGATGAAGATGATGACTTGCTGAACCCATTCGCACAAGCGTACCAGCCTCCAATGTCAGTCGAATCAAGTCTCGCGAGTCTGCGTGGTGAGTCCGACAACGGAAGTCTTTACATGAGCGCGACGGACAGTCTGCCGCGTCCACCGTCGTCACCGCTTGCGAGTGCAACGGAAGATGTTGAAGAGCCAGACAGTCCAGTCAGTTTGGGTGAATACGAGTGTTTGGAGATTGATTCGATCCCGCAGTACGTCGCCTTCAAGCCTTCGACGCTGTCGCGTAAACGCCGATTGAAGGAACGTCAGCAAGTGCTCTCGCCAACGAATGGATCAGCTGGGTCGTCAACTCGTTCCTCGCCCCGTGCTTCGCCTCGTTCAAACAAATCCGCGGTTAGCGCTGAAAAGAATGGAAACGATCGAGCCAGACAGCGACTCATCGACCTCACCGTTTCGTACGACTTCCAGCGAGAACTGGATTACAATCCGTTTGCCTCTCCTAGCATGCAGCCGGCGAGTCAAGGAACAAACGCACCACACCCTCCACCAGCCTCGCCCTTGGATCTCCCGAAGCAAGTTATGAATCGAGTCCCGACCGTGCAAGAAGACGAGATGCTCACTCTGTCGGAGAGCGACCACAGCGCAGGAAGCAGTGAAGAATATGAAGAGCCCCGGCTGACTGAATCGCAAGAAGTAAGTGAACGAGTAGGATGATCAACTGAATGAGAACAACTAAATGAAATTGATAGGTATATTTTGCCGTGGAATCATTTCTCTTGGCTTTGACGTTGCATCGGAAGGAAACCTTCCGTGTACGACTCAAGAGTCGAATCCAGGGCTTGCTGGAGGAAATTGCAAGGGCTCTTCTAGAGCCAGTAGAAGCAGATCGCAAACATGTCGCAGTTGGCACTCTGGCCAAGCCTTGTACAGCGGATTCTTGATCGTGTTCTTTGATTATTTGGTTTCATAAATACAAACTGTGTTATACATACGCACGGGACGGTACTATGCAGCCACAGGCTCATCTTGGGACAGCGATGGCGGTGGGGCAAAGTGGACCACGTCGATGGTAATGTCGTCGTGGTAGTTTCTTCGCTCTCCGGGTGAGATCTGCTCCAACTCTTTCTTGCTGAATCCGTAATACTCGGCGATGCGTTCGAGAACTGACGCACGGAGGGCTTGACTCACATTCTCCACGCCCTGGACACGAAATTTGTCGACCATTTGGGCAATCTCTTGGTTACTCAGCTCGCCGTACAAGCCATCTGAGCCCAAGACGAGGAACTCTGGATGTCGCTCGTTGAGATCGACTTCAAAGACGTCCGGGATTGCGGTGATATATGGACGCTTGAAGCTGCCACGAATCCGCAAACCACGCGGCATCGGTGCTCGGTTCACGTCCTGCACCTTCATGTATGTGTCTCCAAGACTACGCGTTGGCTGCAGACGGCCTTTGACATAGTAGTTGTGAGCGCCAATCTCCCGTACAATGTCGTAGTCATCCGGATACAGCAGCTTCAGACGCTCTTGTTCACGCTCGTCGTTCGCCGAGTGATCCCACGTGATCTGCTCGACACTGAGGGAGCCATTAGGCTCACGATATGCCATGATAGCACGGCAGTCTCCACAGCTCGCGACGTAAAGCTTGGTATCGACAATCATGGCGATCACAGCACATGCACCAACTAAACCAACCAGTATCGTGAGTGTCGGGGCGTATAAAGGCTGGTGAATGGAAAGAACTCACCTGAGCACGCTGACCACTCGCCCCTTTCAAACTCAAGGAGACTACGACGATGGAACTCCTGGTCGGTTTCTTGGAAGCCCTGTAACACAACGTACAGTCAGTATATGACAGTTTGACGTCCGCAGGCTAGCCATTCACCACGTACACTGATGATGGCGTCTGTGACGCTACCCACGTGACGGCGCATGTGGTTCTTGATGTTGCGATAAAGGTTCCGCTGGACGAACTCGACGGCCTGCTCGCCGCCGTGTCCATCGTAGCAGCCACAGAAAAACACGGGCATCGAGACTTCTGGACCGTCATGTTCCGGTGATTCCTCGCATTCCAAAGCGATCGAGTCCAGAATGTATTGCGACCGGTCTTCATTGTGACTATTCGCAGCGTAACTGTCCATGTCGTAGCGCCAGATGAGATGTTCCGGATGCTCGACGACGTCTGAGACGTTAGGTGGCACTGGATTCACGTGCAGATCGTCCAGAAACTCGGTATCTACCGCCAAAGGCTGCACAAACGCATTAGCGACCACTCCAACACATCACAACAGTCAAAATAGGCTTACCTGTTTGATCTTTTCGGGCTGGATCATGGCGAAAAACGTGAGGAAGAGCGCTCGCCATGGACTGCTGGCGCTCTCTTCGACTGGAACGGCTCGGGTGTCATCGTGCAGCTCCATGGCCGCCGTCTTGGCGCTTGTGGATGATGTGGACGAGATCTCACGCGGCTTACTCGCCTGGATCGCTGGCGAAGGCGTGGGTGTGGACGCCGTGGCCACAGGCAGCAATAATGTCAGCGTCCCGGCCTTCTTCTTGGACGTGGACGAGGTGGAAGCGGCCGCGGCGAGCGCATGCCTGCGCATCATAGCGCGATGGTGACGATACCAGAGCAGCGAGCGATGCTTGCGTGCACACGAGAGCAGGGACATGTCTCCGGACTCAGTCCAGGGTCCGGGAAACGACTCGTGGAGGAAAGCTTTCTTGTTCGACTGGGGTCCAGAAGCCACGACTGGATCACGGAGCGGTTCCGGAGATGGCGCGAGACAGCAGAGAAGGCGCGACCGGTCGTCCACACGGTGGCCGGGGCGAGTGTGGAAATGCGGCGACACGCTGTATAGAAATGGCATCGCTTTTTCGATCTTTTGGCGTTTAGACCGGAAGAATCCAAGTGATTGGCAGAAATGGCTGCCGAACAAAGAAGATGGGCGCGTTTCTTGTGTGAGGCGGGTAGGTGTCGGGAAGAACCCGTGAGAGTTGATGGACGTGGGAGATAGAAAAGTGATTGAGGAGGCGGGAGGCCGGGTGGCCATCCTGCTGACCGACTGTACTAAACGACATGGTCAAGAGCTCTTGGACGCAGTACAGGACTCATCCTGTGCTGGCCTCAACGGCATTCTTGCCGGGTGCGCTTGAAGATCCTGCACTGGCGTGTGTTTGACATCATCACGCTCGCAGTTGCGTCGGGTTCTCGAAACGTTGAAGTTTAGGGATGGCTTTAACATTTGACCAATCAGCGTCGTGTGTTTGCGCCAAACTGGAAAAGTATCCATCCATCAAATCCAAGGGTATCATATTACACAGGTACATACATCGAAGCGGCCCATCACGCCGCTTCCGCGTGAAGAGACTCTGGCTTGACGACTGGCTGCTTGGAGCGCTTCTTGCCGTCTCGCTTGGCTTTTGACTTGGCTGGCTCGCTCGTCGTCTCGTCCACTCGTTGTTTCTCGCCTTCGTTCCGTGTCGGGCGTGGCTTCGAGTCTCGTTTGCTGACTTCTTTCTGGTCTTGTTTCGTTTTTGTCTTGGGTGCTTGACTGCGACCTTCGTCATTGATCTTGTCCTTTTTGCCCTTCTTCTGCTTCGACTTCTTGTCGCCTGGTGTTTGGGAAGTCGAACTGGCTTGTGGCGTCTTGTCACGACGAGCACGACGCTGCTCCTCCTTCTTGCGGAGCTGGTTCTCACGTTCAATCTGCGCCAGAATCTGGCGTTGCTCTTCCAAAAAGCGCTCCTCCTCCTCCCTTTTCTGGAGCTCGGCCAACGAAATGTGCTCTTGCTGTTGCACAAGTCCCCAGCTATTCACCGTCGACGACTTGCGGATAAAACCTCCGTTGCGTGCCTTGGCTGCTGCTTCGGCTGCCGCCCGTGCCTCTTCTTCAATCTGGATTTCCATGAAGGTCTTGGTGGTCGTAGGCTGTGGAGTATTCGTAGTCGATCCCCACATTGGCACCTCCTTAGACTTGTCCATCGAGTCGGATCTCGACTTCTTTCGCGAACTCTTCTTGATGAATGCGTCCAAAGAAAAGGTAGAGACTTGAGCCCGCTCAGAACCGTCCTGACAGAGCACTTGCTTGCGACGAGGTAGTGCAGGCGACATAACAGGCTGCAATTGCGGACTGCTAGGAATTGGATTGCCAATACTAGACTTTCGTCGTGGTACTGAAGCAATCGGTTGGCTAAGTGGAGTCGGTGTCGGTGCCGGTGTCGATGGAGCTGATGGTTTCCATGGAGAGAAAAAGTCCCGTGACCCAGTGGTAGGAGGCGTTGGCTTGGGCTCATCAACTTTCTCGGAGAAGAACGTATCGAGCGGTACGAATTTCGAGCTCTTTTTGCGTGAGACAGGAGTATTTTGTGGCCCAAGAAGTGGCGACGGCGTAGCCGGTGGAGCTGACAGAGACTTGAACAATGGAGATGGCACTGGTGGCTTGGATTGCGGCTGAGTCTGTGGTGAAGGCACATTAGCCCACACAGGCTGTGGCCTCATCATCGGAGAGGCTGGTACGGTAGCTGTGCTAGAATCTTGCTTGCTCTCGAGAGAGACACTTCCCTTGCGAGGTGTCGTCTTGTCAAAAGCATCTGTCGATCGCGAGTTCTTGGCAGACTTTCCGCTTTTAGCTGGCTTCTCTTCGGCATCAGCACCCATGAGCAGCGACAGTTGAGGCGGGGAGCGTTGTATCTTTGCAGACGGAGGAAGCATTAGATCAAAGAGCACATCAAGGCACTCCTTGCCGCCCATCTCCAACAGTGCGTCCCAATTCTGCCGCATGTAGTTCATGCAGTACTGCTCGAGGGTGGTCTGACTGTAAGCATTCGCGTACTTCCACACCGTCGCCACATTCGAGAGATCCAGGAAGTGAGCAATGCGATGCTCCAGCAGTGTGCGCAACTTGGGTGGTGAAGTACCAGCACACTCGTCAAGACTAGAAATCGGCTCGCGTGGACCAACTAGCACCACCGTGTGTTGATGGCCAGCAGCGACAGCCACGACTTTCTTCGCACCTGGGACTTGTTTTGGCTTCGGCTGCCACGAGTTACCAGGGCCATGTCCTAGAACACCTTGCGAACCACCGCCCCAGGATACTAGGCGACCATCGCGAGTGACAACGGCACAGTGGTCCTGAGACGCACAAATGCTCACAATTGGGCCGTACTTGTCGAGCGCAACGACGCGTTGGGGCGCTCCTGGAGGAGCGAAGTCCTTCTCTTTTTTTGTAGCTTGCTGGTGAGAAAGCGCATCGCCATTATGACCCCACGTGTACACAGCACCACAAGCTGAGAGGGCAATCGAGTGGTTTGGAGCACATGAGATCGCCATGATGTCGTTCTTCTGAAGCTTCCAACGAGGAATCCACGTTTCGGTCAAGAGCTGACTCTGCGTACGCCGCTTCTCCTTGAAATTGATCCGACTGGGCACGTTTGCACCATACCCAAACTGCCACACTTGGCCATGGCTCTGGCCATTGCGCATGCACTGAAGAATGACGCATGTGTGCACATCAGACATGGCAACCTGCTCCACTCGAATGCTGTCATGAGGTTCATAAATCACCGAGAGAGCATGGCCCAGCACCAAGCGATCCACACGCTTCGGTGTGGGGTTTGGCTGGTCACCACCAAAGCCTTCTTTCCGCCCAAGTTGACCCTTCTTGTTCGAACCCCATGTGTATAGAGCACCGTCGTCGCGGCAGATCGCACCAGAGTGAGATCCAGAAGCAGCCACGTCCACCATCACCATGCCACGAAACGCATCAATGCGCTTCGGCGTCAGGCGACTCTCTTGAGTGATCGCCTTCACGTTGTGACCGAGCTGACCAAAGCTATTGGATCCCCAGGAGAAGACCTGACCACTTCGAGAGAGGGCCAAGGTGTGGTTCTCACCAGCTGCGACCTTGGCAATCGGGATCTCTTCGAGAGCTGAGATCCGCACAGGCTCAACATGACTACGACAGATCATCGACGTGGTTAATCATTGACATCACCCATTTCTTGATCTCTCTCCGAGTCAAGGGAAAAGGAAAGCGCGTGTTCTCACTCATATTCCGTGCCAGTGCCGAGACGTCCGCCCTTGCCAAACCCCCAAACGTACACTTCGCCACGATCGTTCAGCACCACTGTGTGGAACTTGCTCGCACTGATCTGAACGATCTGAGTCGTGATCGGAAGCTCGACGATGCGAGGGGATGATTGCACGTTGACGTGTGGCAAGTGATATCCAAGCTAAGCATTTTGAACAATCCACTCAGTTAGTCCACGCCACCCGCGTCAAATATGAAGAGCATGAAGTACTGACCTGGAAGTCCACTTTACCGAACGTGTACACCATCCCGCCTCGCTGCGTCTCTCCGTGTTTAACATCGCTCGTGATCGAAGAGAGCAATTCCATCGCGCTCTGGTCTGCAAAGTCCCGCAGCGCGTAAAGATAGTCTTTCATGAACGCACGACCGTAGAGCACACGCGCGTGACGAAGCAGCAGTAGCGTCGCTAGCGTACACAACGCGATGTCAGGACGGTTATGATAACCGATGGTTATCATAGAAAACACGTACTCGACAAGCGCTCGTGGTAGATACTACGGTGGAGCGGCGTCCATCCCGATTCCTGTTACATATCACCGTGTCAGGTCTCTGTTTCGTGCGTCTATAGGCACTGCAGCAAGCGTACGTACCGAGTCTTTGAGCGTGATATCCGCTCCATGTGCTAGTAAAACCTGGACGATGGCGTCGTATCCGCTAGAAGCCGCAAGATGCAACGCCGTCTCGCCAAGGTCGTTCCGTTCATTCACGTCCACTTCGCCGACTGTGAGGAGCATCTCCACCCTTGTCAGAGCCTGAGCTTTGACGCTCTCCCACAGATCCAGGGCCGTGACTTCGTCGTAATTCGCTTGATTCTGCATCGTTTTTCGTCGTTCTTTCGCGCTTTCTCGCTGTTATTGCTGTCTCTCGTGATGGACCCACCCAGGACACACGCTTTCCCGTGGATGCTGCTCCTCTGTGGCGCGCACTACGCGCGATCTAGGCGGCCATTCGCGAGCGCATCGTGTCCGGAGATTCGCTCGACTGTGTTGCCACGACCAGATTTTTCTGTCAGATCCCTTGTTTACATTCCATTTCGGGATCTTGTTCCTCATATAATTTAATACGACGAGGGACAATCGCGTTCAAGAGTGATGGTCACTACAACCAATGCATCTCACGTCCGGCGGCAATCTGGACAACGAATGACATGTGTACTGGACGCTGTTCAGATAGATCGGATAGACCGACAGCCAATACGACACAGGACAGCCTCGGAGTTTGAAGAGTCGCTGGTTTGCAGTACATATTACTTGGATTATGGGAGATGCCAATTTATGTGTTGTGCTGCAGAGCTTGAGACTCTCTGAGGCATCATTGTCGCGGACAAGGAGACGATGGCGATGGCGATGCTGGACTCAAACGGCGATGCTGATTTCAACAGCGACGCAGTAAAAAGGGGAATGATCGTCTCTTCTTGAGACACTCATGCTCTTGCGGCGGCCGGGGTCTTAAACGCTACAGTGCCATCCACGAGTTCGGCGATCTCGTCGCCTGATCTTGGACCAGCAACACAAACACGAGAGCAAGCGATTGGGCGCGTCCATCCAGCAAGCTCGCGAGAGGAGAAACAAGAATGCACAACATGCAACATGAACTTGATTATTGCAGTGGGCCACGAGAAGTCTGTACTTTCATCGGCACTCACAATCACTATGGTCATCATGACCGGGTTGCGACACAACCGAACTGGCTTGGGGCCACAAGTGTCAAGAACGCGTATGTCCATGTCCTTCAGAAATTCGTTCTCCATCCGGCTACCACCACCCGAAGGTCAGCACGATCATGCACTAGGGAAACAAAGAGGCGCCCGTCTCAAATAACAGGCTGCTAAATCAGGATTCGATGCGCAAGTAGCCGCAGGTGCGAATGTGGGTAGTGATTTATTGTTCTGTTGGGACTGATCGTCAAATTTCTCCATGATACATCTCTGAAAGAGGCAAGGTACGTATTGCTTGACCTGTTTTGCATCAGTCGCGAATATCGAAACATCCTGTTAACCCCCACGCAGAGCTGGGGCTAAAAATGGTGGAGACTTTGATGTATCCAAGGTACGTCATGGTCTGCTTGTGCGCCATTCCGAAAAAAAGATCACCATCGAAATCCTTCATGTCCAACTTCAACTTGATCAAGGTCTGTTGAATCTCTTTGGGACACTCGTCCTATGTACCCACTGCAACGTGGACGAATGAGAAGACCATTTCTTTGAAGTTTGAAGTACAGTGTATATGGATCCGTTGAGTTGACCCAAAAGCTTCCAGAGATCAGGTAAGACGTGTGACACTATCAGTGGTCCAGATTCCCCTCGATGACCAGGCTTGACACACTCGATTGTCCCTCAGCTGGGTGGGTCCTTACCTTTTTGTTGGTGTCCGGCATCTCAACCCGCGTGCGGAGTGAACCTCCGGACTCTGGACGGTGGATTGAAACCTGGAAAGAGTCAGACGCTACCCAGTCCATACGGACAACGACGAGCCATCGGAGACCTACGGCTGGTGGGTAAACCGCACCCGTCCACAAACCGAGCGTTTTCATTGGTCCAATTCCGCTGTGTGACACGTTCGACCCGATGTTTACCTGGGTTGAGGAACACGAGGTCATCCAGTTGTCGTCGTTCCACTCACCGTCGCCAGATGCACGCCATTCCTCATTCGACGAGCCCTCGGACGTGTAGAGCTCGTGGAATATCCCAGCCATGCTCAGCCCTCGACGCGTCCTCTCGGTGGCCGCGCTGGTCGCCACGGCGCTCACGCAGAGCGCGGTGCACGCCGCGTCGCTGGACTTGAACGGATGGTACTCGTGCTCGAGTGTGAGCTTCGCAGAATCTCTGCCAACGACCGAGGTGCCCGAGAGTATCACGACCAACTCGCAGATGAACGAATACCTCAACGGCGGTTCGTCCGTGCCAGAAGCTGAGTGTGCCATCTTCCAGGCGCCTTTGTGTTACGATGACGTGTGCGAATCCAGTGGCAACAGGACCATCGATGTGTTCGTCAAGCGTATTGTCGGCTCGCGTGGTGGGGAGAACCTCCCGAACGTGTTCTTCATGCAGGGCGGACCGGGTGCCGCGTCGCCTGCGATGGAGTCGGCGATGATCTCGCTTTACTACCAGCTCAGCGGGAATGTGAACGTGTACACGATGGATCATCGTGGTACGGGTCGAAGCACCAAGCTCGACTGTATCGCTGCCCAGGCGCTTACCTCGGCCTCGCCAAGTGGAAGCTCAGTCAGCATCGACGAAGTCGGCGATTGTGCGGCGGATTTGGAGAAGCTCTACGATGGCGATCTTGCCGCTTTCTCCATCACGAGTGCCGCGTCAGACCTGAACTACTTCATCAGCAGCTACCTGACAGACTCGCAGACGTTCGTCTACGGTGTGAGTTACGGTACCGCTGTTGTTGAGCGCCTCATTCATCTCAACACGACCGAAATTGCCGGCTACATCCTTGACGGTGTTGCGACGTCGTCCGGTTCGAACAAGAAGAACTTTGAGTACTTCTCGACCTGGGACGTCGACTACGACGAAGTCGCGGCCTACTTCCTTTCCAAGTGTGAGAAATACCCAGAGGACTGTGGTAAGTACTTTGAAGGCTCCTCGGTGTCCACTGCACTCAAGACGCTGCTCAAGAACCTCGAGAACTCGTCGTTCAAGTGTACTACTACCGTTGACAAGCACCTCTCGGCTCTCTACGGCATTCCATCCGGCCTTGCTTCCCCTGCTGAGCTCTTGCGCAGTATCATGGGCCAGCTCTTTGCCGACGCTACTCTGCGTAACCTGATTCCAGTGCTTACGTACCGTTTCTCGCGTTGTAATGACGACGATATCGCTGTGACCAGCCACTTCTTCAAGACCATGGGCGGCTCGTTGACGCAGATCTCGGAAGAAGACGCATTCACGTCGGATCTCGAGTACAAGCTCATCGTCTACTCTGAGTTGTGGGAAACTCCAACGCCAACGTACGAAGAATTGATGGCGAAGTTCCTCAACACGTCCATCAGCAGTGGCACGTACTCGGAAGTTGGAAACTACTGTGCGTTTACCAAGGCCAAGGACCCTGGCTGTGCGGAATATGCCCAGTACGCCGAGTACGAGGCGTCACCTATTGTGTATAAGCGTGACAAGTACTGGAACGTCGCGGCCCAGCCATCGGACAGCGCCAGTGTGCTCCTGTTGAGCAGTAAGATGGATCCTCAGACTCCACACAAGTATGCTGAACTCCTCTATGAAGCCCTTGACACCAAGAACAAGAAGCTCGTCACGTTCGAGCATGCGACGCACGGTACGATCTGGACGACGCCGATCTCGAACTCGGCCAACGCTCCGATCTGTGGTATGTACGTGCTTGCCTCGTACGTGTCCGTGGGTGGTGATATCTCCAAGATGGACGCCTCGTGTGTGGAAGATATGCCCGAGCTGAGCTTCAAGGTCCCAGATGAGCTCTTGTCCGACTGGCTCAACACGACTTCCGCCTACGATGGTGCTTTTGATGGTGATCTCAGCAGCCTCGAGACGGGTGCTAGCGGCAGTGGAAGCAGCGGCACCAACTACAAGACCGTGTTCATCGTGTTCCTTGTGCTTTTCATCCTCGTGGCGATCGCCGCCGTGTTTGTCTTCATCAAGTGGCGTCGTGCCAAGCGTCAGGCCATCAACCACGACTTCGAAGTCGCTACGCCAGTGGAGTAAATACCGACACACGGGAGCGTATAAAGGTCCGACCTGTTCCCGACCATGTAGAGGTCGTGAGGTCGCTTTGTGAATAATCACCGCGTCTGATAACCATTTTGAGAACCATAAATTGATGCCCAATCGTAGGAGTTCCTCTTTTCCCTCTTCAATGAACTTCCCAAGTCAGGCGGACAATCCGACATTCGGAAGCCAAGGTACACAACCGAAAACTGACATACAACGACGCCATCAATGATGTCGTCGGGTGCATGTCAGGGCCATCAACCGTTGATGTCAACGCAGCGTTCTGAATCAGAGGGAAGATCATGTCGCGTTGAAAAATCGCCATTACAGGACACATGTCATCGCCGCCTACATTCAAAAAAATCGTAGGGAATTGCTGCATGCAGCTGGTGGCATGGAAGCCATAAAGAGTGTGCAGATCAAGTAACCGGTGCGTTGCAATCGCGGTTGCGTGCTTTCTCGCGCTCACGTTCGGTGAAGCGCGTCAATGCGGTCGCACGTAACGCACAAGGGTCCACTCAAAACTGTCGAGTGCCCCCTCGTACAAACTCACACACTGTCAGCCATCGCGCTGTCGTATTCACATATGCGTACCGTATTGACGTACTCACACCTCCACGAAAACAATGCGTGAGCTCTCTAGCTCTCGCCTTGTGGGCTCAGACGAGGTGGATCATATCACGACTTGCGCTCCTCACAATTTCAATGGAGCTGTCACCGTGCGGGAGACCTCGAACCAGATGGTCTCTTTGTCAGCCAACTGATCTGAGGCTGGGAGCCATGAGCTCGCAACACCAGGTGGTCTGCCTCCTGTTGAGAAGCACCGCACGCCATCGTTCTGGCATGGTGGGGATTCATTCCATCACGTAAAGCCCAGTCTCCTCTCAATTGATCCCGGAGAAGTTCAGTAGCAGGTGACAGCAGAGGCTTCACATAGAGCCATCTGATCCAGCTTCACCGAAGAGCTCCTCTCCGTTTCGAGATCCTCATCACAGCACAATAGAACTGTGGCCCAAGGATGGATGATGAAGAAAGCAAGCAGCATCGCACTGTGCACCGCGATGTAATGGGCATGCACGGGGTTTTATCCAGGGTTGCCGTGCCGCTCGGTGCACACAGACTGTGGGCCGTGCGGTGGTTTTTGGTCCACAACATGCCAACTGGCCAATTGGACAGGGCTGTCCTGCCTATCTCCCACAACAAATGGTGATGCAGCGAGACGCAAAGACGGGGCACGCCACTGTATGGCGACTGTGATCTGATGCACGACCTGTCTGCTCGCGCCCATCGTCACTTTGGGTTTTTATCTAGAGGACTGTCGGGTCGGCTGTCTCTTCGAACACTTCCGCATTTGACCCGCAGTCTATCCTTCCCGGACTGTGGACTGAGGCCGGACGGCGTCCACACCGATACAGACTTAGTGCCCTCGACACGTCCAGATCCAGAACGTGGACGCAGAGTATAGTCCACCATGTCCCCGCATATCGATCTCACTGGGAGCCGGAAGCCCAGCATGTACTCGCCCGGCCTCATGATGGACGACCAGGAAGTCCCGGACACAGGCCGCTTGACCGTGAGTCTCGAAGACAACCCGACGCTGCGCTACGTGGCTGGTGACAAGTTCTTCAACTACCAGCAGTACGGCGCGTTGCGTGGCGGCGGCGAAGTCACGCTCTTCTCCCGGGAATACTACGGTCTCCTCATCGGCACCATCCCCTCGGCCGTCGTGTACGCCATCATGCGCTACTGTATCCGAACGTCGCTCATGAACTCGCTCGAACTGCAGCGAACGGAAAGCTCGGCCATCATCGAGTGTATCATCAGTCTCCCGACGTCGTTCAGTCTCTTTGCCGGCATCTTCTCCGACATTTTCCCGATCGCGCACTACCGACGCAAGTCCTACATCGTCTTGGGCTCGGCGATCACGTTTGTCATGCTTATTGGTCTTATGGTGCTCGCCTTCGTAACGGATCCAGCCAAGATGGAAGCCGAGGACCGTGGTGACTACA
Source organism: Pythium oligandrum (assembly GCA_020085045.1). Lineage (NCBI taxonomy): Eukaryota > Oomycota > Peronosporomycetes > Pythiales > Pythiaceae > Pythium > Pythium oligandrum. Next base: position 2,347,857 of record JAHRIK010000002.1, read on the forward strand.
TCATCTACTACATGCTCTTGATCATGGGGACCATGTTTGGTACCTTGATCAACAAGATCTCGACGGACGCGCGTGTGATCGAGCTGTCCCAGCGCGAGCCACTCACGAACCGTGGCCACATCCAGATCAACTACCTGATTTTCCGATCCCTCATGGAGTGTCTCTCGAGTTGGGCGACGGCGTTCTTGATCAACTACGACCCCAAGACCAAGAACTACCATCTCAAGGTCGACCAGGCGTACGTCTACCTCGCACTCGCCATCATCAGTCTCCTTGTCATCCCATTCGTGCTCATGAACTGCGTCGAGCAGTCGGTCGAACAGAACGAAGCTGACTTGGTCAACAACCTCATGGCCGCCGGTGTCCCAGTGAGCAGCCGCCCAATGAGTACGCCAGCGATGCGTATCCGCGCCTTCTTCCGCATGTGCCAGCAGCGTGCCGTGTGGCAGATCGTGCTCTTCTTGTCGCTCGTCTTGGCGACCACGCGTTTCTACTTTGCTACCTCCGACAAGGCCTTCAAGTCGCTCACCAAGACCGACGCCAACACGAGTTTGCGCACGAGTGCCATCAAGTTCATGGTCAACATCGCTGTGCTCATCGGCTGGAAGGTCTGGTGGTCCAACGCGAGCTGGCGTCGCACGGTGGCGGCGGGTTTGTTCGCTCTTATTGGTATCGAGACGTTCCGTGCGCTCATGATGCTCTACGTGCCATCCACGCGTACCCAGCTCTTCCTCGACTCGATGTCGTGCATCATGGCCATCTCGGACGCCGTGATCTCCATCTTCTCGTTCATTCCAGCCACGGAAATCGCGGAGTATGGCTCGGAGGGCGCCACCATCGGTCTTTTGCAGTCGTTCCGAAGCTGTATCGCCGTGGCGACACGTACTCTCGGTGAAAACTTGGACGGCGTCGCCGCTTCGCAGCTCAAGTCGCCTCCAAACATCGGCACGCTGTGTCTCTTGCTCATGATCACGTACGGCGTGCACGCCATCTCGTTCTCGTCGCTGTGCTTGCTGCCTCGCCAGAAGCTCGACGCGCAGCAGCTCCGTGTGTACGGCGGCTACAGTAAGATGGCGTGCGGTGTGCTCATCATCATCTTCTTGGGCTTTTTCTCCTTCTCGACGACGGTGAACCTCATCGCCATGGTCGACATGGCGAAGGGAAGCAGCGGATAGAATAGCATCATTTATTTACGACCTCTAGTTTGTTGCCAAAGAGGAGCAGCGTAGGCAAGCCGCTCCATTGTTCATAGTCGTGTGTACCAACAATTCCATGTCGATTTCCGGTGATTCTCTTGATCCTCAAGTATCGTGCTATGCTTAGTAGGCGTGCTGCGTTCGATGCAAAGCACTGACCTGTACAGCCACGAAGATACATGAAAACCAGACGAAGTTAGTAGTAATCACTCATTTCCAACTTCTTCATGTACAATATCAGCGTGGCTGTTCCAATATCATCTTCCAGTGCAGATTCTGTACCGGAAGGTGATATGATTCAGTGTCTGCTGTAGTATTAATGACTGGTTAATGGTCTGACCCTCGGCTATAGCTCATTCGTCATGTTCGCAAAGTATCCCTCGTGTTTTAGGCGTGGTGGCAAACACATTTCTCGACTCTCCACCTTCGCCTCAGTCACCATTGCCATGAGTAACGAGTCCTCGGATCGCTTCCACCGGGCAGTTCCAACGCGCTATGCGATGCGCTTGCTGTGGAATCCGTGATCTTCAACACCATCCTAAGCTTCTTGCCACTGCGGAATGCCTCGGATCTCACCAAGTCGATCGTCGCCGTCGGTTTGGCCGTATCATCGAGTCACCGATCCGCTCTCGACCATGTGCGACCGTCGAACCAGGCGTTCTGGCGCCGACTGGTGTTGACTGTCTTCGACTTTGAAGTGAACGCTTCCAAGAGCTTCAACGTGGAGGAATGTTCAGGATATCCGCCAGTTGATGGCAAAAAGTATCATGGGCCAAGTCGTTCCGTTATAGTCGATGAAAGGGGATATTCACTGTCTGATTGCTATGAACAAGACGCTGAGTTCCGTGCGGTGGTTGACGAGTGGAGGCGAATGTACGGCAACTCACGTGTGGAAAACCATCTTCGCGAGGATTTGGCGTACTGGGAGCAGCTTGGCATCTATTACCGACCAAGTCAGTATGGATTTCTCCACGCGATCCAGCAGGGGGAGATGACAATGGAGGACTGGCCAGCCCACGAAGATGCGTGCACACTCTTCTCCGATCTGTCCTCGCTGACCGACGAGTTCAAGACGTTTGATGATGTCTGGACATACAGTGACGGTGACCAGCCAGTGTTTCCTTGTTTGCTCAGTAGCATGCAAAGACTACTGGGACTCGCAACTTTGGGCTGCTTGAGCATTGCGGCCTAGTGCCTCTCTTTTGGGCAAACGTACGCAATCCGGTGGGTCAATGGGAAAGATTCGGTGGAAATGTGACCGACGTTGCGAAGATCTTCCCGCTTTCTCATACAGGAGACAACGCGCTATCAGAGCTTCAAGACCTCGTAGTGCAGCAGTTTGCCGATTGGCGCGTCGTGGCTGTGACTCATGGGGAAACCATGGGTCCGATCTTTTACCTCGGCTCGAGCAAGCGCTCGCAGCGTTGGCTCGGATTTGTCGGACAAGCGGACTACTACTACCACTAGTAGGTCCTAGTTATTGCCTTCCTGGATCGTTCATACGGATCCAGGCGAGAAGGATCGTTAACTACGACAACAATGCCTTGTCGATTCCCGGTGGTTCTGTTGACATCCACAACGTTCTTCGATGGACGACGCAGCCATCTCCGTGCGCATAGTCGTGCGGCGTCCGCTGCAAAGCGTCGGGGCACGCATCCATGATGGCGTCATGCGCTTGGGCACCATGTGCTACGCATGTTTTCCCAACATGTGGGTACGATACCGGTACATACCGGATCCTACCGGTATCCCTTCTGGTTCGTCACATTTCCGCTTTTTGTTGTTGTTTTTTGTTTTCCTCGAAAAAGTGAGGAATCGGTTTTGACAGGGACCACCGCCACCTGCGAGTGGAAAATGAGCACCTGACGCAAACGCGCCTCCACGAAGCCCCTCCTGTCGTCATTGCGCTCTGCTCGCGGTGCTGGCTCGCCTCTGCGCGCATTCACTCATTCATTCTCCCTTCTCGCGTCATTCGAACTTCGTGCCTGGCCGTGAAAAGATCCACTCCCGAGGAGCTCCGACCTGACCCAGACCCCCACGACGACGACCGCGAGACACGATGGCGGCCAACTCGCTCCCTGGCGGTTGGCTCGAGAGCGGCCATGGCTCCATCGCCCTCTACGTCAAAGACTTTCGTGACCCGCTCGAGCGCAAGAAGAAGCTCATCTTGAGACCCTGGGCGAGCATCAAGGACATCAAGGATCAGCTCCAAGTCGTGTTCAATGTGCCCAGCAACGTGCAGAAGCTCTATTACCAGGGACGCGAGCTCAAGAACGCGCATAACCTCCAGGAGTGCGGCATCTATCAGGACAACGTAGTCATCGACTTTGTCGCGAGACGAGCGCATAACCTCGCCTTGTTGTACACGGGAGAGAACGAGGAAGTGGACAACGCGTTGACCAAGACAGCGAGTGCCAAGAGCGCGGGTGGATCGTCACGGCTGTTGAATGGCAAGTCGTCGAGTTCGCTTCGCTCCACGGCGTCTACGAGTAGTACCTCGTCCTCGTCCTCGACGACACGCCGTGACATGCCGGGCGTCAACATTCATCCGTACGGTGCGCATTTGCTGCCCGTGTCGCTGATGAAGATCATGCATCAGGCGTTGCAGGGTCTGGCCCTCGGTCTGGCTCCGGTCTTGGCCATGGACGGCACGGGAGGCACGTATTTCTTGAAAGATCCGTCGCATCGCAACGTCGGATGCTTCAAACCGCAAGACGAAGAGCCGTTTGGACCAAATAACCCCCGAGGACTCGTGGGGGAGCTAGGACAAAGTGGTCTGCGTCGTGGTATTCTGTCGGGTGAAGCCTGCGAGCGCGAACTCGCGGCGTATATGCTCGATCGCGACCATTTCGCTGGTGTGCCTGCAACTTCGCTTGTAGAAGCTCGTCATCCAGTGTTCAAGTACCAAGGCGGCGATCGATTGCATTTCAAGATGGGCTCCCTTCAAGAGTTTGTGCGTCACGATGACGTGGCAAGTGACATTGCTCCGAGTCAGTTTTCCACGCATCAAGTACACAAGATCGTCTTGCTGGACATGCGATTGCTGAATACGGATCGTAACGATGCAAATATCCTTGTGCGCAAGCGAAGAACAGCCACGACGCCACCACAGGTCGAGTATGAGCTCATCCCGATCGACCACGGCTACTGTCTGCCTCAGTTCCTCGAGATTGCTTGGTGCGACTGGTGCTGGTATAACTGGCCACAGCTCTCCAAGCCGCTTAGCGCCGAGGATCGTGCGTACGTGCTTGAACTGAACCCAGTGGAAGACACGGAGCGATTATCGAGGAAAATTCCATTGCGGCGTGCATGTCGTCGGAACATGATCATCGCAGGGACTTTGGTGCAAAAAGGTGTGAAAGCCAACCTGGTTCTGTACGACATCGCCAAGATCATGTGTCGAGACGATTTGGATACTCCTTCCACGCTCGAACGAATGTGCATCGATGCGTTCCATCAACTACAAAAGCAGAAGAAACAACAGACGGAAAGTCCTGCACCACCGAATGTTAAGGCATCCAGTGGCCAGATTTCACCGCGGAACAAACCGGGGCGTCCATTCAATCTTCGGATATCCATCGATGCAACGGCTGAGGTAAGCTTGAACGGATACTCACCAAGCAACAGCGGTGCCCGATCGCCTCCAGGCTTCTGGGCAAGCCACGCACCGTTCAGTTCGGACGACGCGTTCGATATTGACTCTCCCCGCGCTCCGAAGGGAAATTCACCACGGTCGAGTTTCATGCGTTGGGATGACATTGCGGCGAATGCCTTGGATGACGCTGTCAAGAACGTCAAAGGGGGCAACAGTAATGGTAGCTCACCGCATCGGGTTCATCGCGATGACGACGATGATCGTGCTTCCGTCGTGAGCTCTACGTTCGCTGGAGAGAACGACAAAGACGAATTTGAGGTACTAAATCTCGCATTGGATGACAACCTTCAAGACGAGAAGCTCTTCATGGGTTTCCTCTTCCGCTTGATGGATGAGAAGATTGATGAGTGTGTGCGACGCCAACGCGAAGAAGAAGGGAGATAAACAGAGAATAGAGATAGCAGTCGCGTTCAGCGAGGATCACGTACGTACGTGTCGACTTTTAATTCTTGGCACTCATCTTTGTCTGCCCACTCTAATATCATGGCGTCGCAGGCGCTCCAAATCGTCGCAACACCTGATTCATTCTCACCACCGCGCGCAACTTCGCCATTCGCACCTGCTTCTTCTCCTGCAAGAACACATTGTAAGTCTTGAGACTCACCGACAAAGCAAGCATTCTCCTCACCTTCCTGACCTCCTTTTGCTTGAAGACTTCACATGGTTCTGGCAAATGATGTGTCTGAAAGAACTGTTCCCACTCGGGTAGAGGTATGCTCAACGCTCGACGGAGAAATGTCAAAAGCTGCTGCATTTCCGAGAGCGCGACATCCTCCGGGTGAAGAAGTAGAATTACTTTATACAAGCAGTCCTCTTTGAAGGAGTGCCCCTCACTAGCAATCCGTCGAATCACCTGGATGACGAACGCCTCAGCGGGATGTAGCGACGACTCTCGCGCCACCATGAGCCTCAACAAATCGGGAAACCAATGATACCCAGACATACTCTGATCGAACTCCAATACGCGCTCGTGTTCAGCGTGCATTCGCATATTCATAATGTCCGCGTCAACGTGATCTTCGAGCACGAAATTCTTGTACTTCATCATGAGGCAGTCCCGGCGATCTTTATTGAGTGTTTCCAGAGTCTCCATCAGCATTTTGGCATGCGATTCTTTCACCTCTTCGGTCGAGTCGATAGTTGATTGTAAGCGAATGACCGAGTCTGCTCTTGACAGCGTCGGATCGTCATCTGAGCTTTCAGTAATAACGTTCATCCCTGTTTTAGAGGGCGACGAACTTGTCTGATTGATCACAACAGCACCTGCTGCGATAAAAGAGCGTCGAGGAGAAGCCAATCTTGGGCTTAACTCTCCATCTAACGGATTTGACAAGGAGAGAAGCATAGAGTTGAGGCGACTTGGTCGTGCTGATGATCTTCTTCCAGGGATCTCTCCTGGGCTTCCACCAAACGCAATCGATGTTCGAAGCGGTCTCACTTGTGTTCGATGCTCACGAGCCTTGACCTTGAACTCGGCATATGATGGAAGTCCGGTGTGGGGTGGTGGTTGTGGGAGTCGAGTTGTGTATGGTAAGTAGAGTTCACTTTCTGGGCCAGTCGAACTGCGGTGCGTGTTTTCCGAGTCCTGATCCGGGTTGTCTTGCTTGACTTGCTTGGAAAGCCGACCAGCGATCATGCGATTCTCTTGTGATACTATGTAGCGCTCTCGTGCGTGCTCATATTCTTGCTGTAGCACTGCAAAATCCAACGACTCGCTTGTTGGGACTTGTTCTAAAAAGCTCATTCCATTTCGAACAAGTTGAACACGCGAGGAACACTCAGCAATCGCTTCACGAAGCAAATACACGGAGGTATCCCCTTGCTGACTGCGCGACTGTTGTTTTCCAGGTGACAAATCGTTCCCGTCACCATCAGCACGAGGCGAAAGTCCTTTCTGTGGCGATCGCCGTGGGCTTCGGATGCCGTGGGTATTCTCTGGTGAGTACTGTGCCATGCTTTCGTGCAGTCGATGTGCTAGCTTGACCATTCGGTTGTCCGGGGATCGCTTGTGTAAGTTTGGCGGAAACATGTCAAGAACGTTCAGCTTCGGTCGTACAGATGGCCGATTGGGTGACTGGGTGGCCGTTCGTGCTGGCGAGCGAGCTTCCCCTTGGTCCTTGACGATCGGCAACACTCCACTGAAAATCTTCATTCTATTTGAGACGCGTGGAGTGTACTTGAGATTCAGCTCGGGATTCCCAAGTGGTCGATACGGCTCTCCATGCGGACTCCGCCACCCACGCTGATCATCGCGTCCTGGTGTTTCGTCGCAGTCATTGCTCAGCCCCATCAGATCCAGAGGCAGCGTGATCCGTGTCTCTGTGCGTGTCTTCACCGAGCGATTGACCTGAGGAACTGGTGACGCCTCTCGCTCACCATGATTCGGCGAAGGAGGATCTTCTTTCGCTGGGTGCACGTCCTCGGTGTGTGTACCATCAATCGTCATGTTCTGCGCCCCCATCACTGACGCTTGGCGTCGAGGAGACACCGCTTTCTTCTCCATGGGTACGCAATTGTCACTCGTTCGTCCTCGTTAGCCGACTTCTACTCGTCCATTTTCACCCGGGAAACCGGCTATTTTGGTGCAGCACATGGTCCTCCTCCATCGACACGTCGTCTTCCGCCACCGTATGCACATATCCTCCTCCATGGACTCGCATCCACGCGCATCTTCACCGTCATCTTCTCCATGTTGCCGCTGGAGCGACAGGTCCAACTTCAACTCATTGGTATGAGGTTCCTCGCACTTAAGAATGTAGGTCGTACTTAAAGCGTACTTATGGGTTTTTGAATTTTTGAGTTCGGCGCGAAACCCTCGGGTCGTGTGTGGCCCACAGAAGCCAGTGTGACCCGAACCCATCCAGTACCGGTTTCCACCCTGTCAAGCAACAAGCAAGCACCATGGCGATGGCGGCGGCAGCGGCCGCGATCCGCGGCTTCAGCGGCTCGGACGACCCCATGGGCGCGTTCCCTTCCTCTCCACTCGTAGTACGACGCGACAAGCGACGACGGCGGCAGCGGAAGGCGCAGCACACGAGGTATGGGCCTCGTCAAGTTTCCGACGAGAAAAGACCGCGAACTGACTGACTTATGAGCTCTTCTAGCGCCAGTGAAAGCAGAGATGAACGACGTGGACGGTCAGTTCGACAGGGCTTCGTGTTCGATGAGCCGCGAGAGACCAAGTCCTCGTCGACGGCAGCGAGTAGTGCGGGGAGAGAATCGACGGCGCGGGCGTCGCAGGCGTTCGTGTTTAAGGCGAAGAAGATGAACAAGAAGAAGGATGCTGAGGCAGAGAAGCAGGAGCGAGCAGCACGATTGGAGTTGAAACGACAGCGTATGCAGCAGAAGAAGGAAGAGCAGGAGGCGGAAGAAAAATACGAGGCGACACTCCAAGACAAGCTGACGGACGATCAGCTCGAGCTTTTCCAGATTGTGCGGGAGCTGGTGAAACGCGAGATCCGGAAGACCAAGAGAGACTTCGCGAGTTCTGCTGCGCGAGCAGATATCCTCAAGCTCAGTACGTCGTTTATCTCGTCGTTGTCTCGAAGTCTGGATTTTTTAAAATGTCGTTTGTGTAGCTGAGAAGGGATTACATACCCTTCGCGACGAGCTCGTGGCGTTCATGATCGAGAATCGTCCGTCAACAGATGTGGTACGTCTAGTGTGGATTGCCTTAACGTGCCTGCCACGGCTAATCCAAGCTGGTTGTATAGGTGACGGCCCCAAATCCAGAGAATGCGAGACTGAGCGCTCTGATTGAGTCATATGAGGAGCGTATTCGAACGTTGGATGGAGAGGAAGGACAGTGGACAGAAATGCTGGAGTCACTTGAGACGTCCCAGAAGACTGCGGAGGAAGAGGATCAAACTATGGAGCCAGAACGCGTAGAAGTCAAGTGCGAACTCAAGGTTGTCCAAGAAGTTGAGAAACTACAGAAGAATGCCATCACACAAGTGGAGACATCTGCACGAAGGGTACGTGCTCCATGCTGTGGCTTAGCATAGTTGATGGATCAGAGTGCTTATAGTTCTATTGCTCTCTAGCTCGGTGTCATTGAAGACTCGATGAAGACGGTCGACCGCCTTTTGCTACAGGCTGAAATGAAGAAGTCGAAACTGTTCGACGCCTTCCACAGCAGTGCCTTCAAGGGCTACAACAATATCGAAGATCCGAAGGAAACGTTACGCGCTCTACTGAAATTGGCCCCTCCGAAACAGTCGATGGCGTGATGCAGGCAACGCGTAAGTATCATCTCAGCAGCACAAAAGATCCAAGATTCGTCGTGTCGTTTATTATCATACAATACGGCTACACTCCATGCGATCCGGCCAGAGAAATGCATGCGACGAAGAGACAGCAACGGAAAACGGCACGCAGTGGCACCATCTCCGGACGATGACGCCATTGCCCTCGTCTGCGATTACGCGCAAACGCGAAGCACCACCGAGCGCGTCACGATTAAGGATCAGGCTCAAGAACTCCATGTTGTTGTTGTCGTACTCTTGATACGTATATAAAATAAAGTAAATAATATGGCACCACCGCTTCGATCGCAATGACTGCATAATACTGTTCCGAGCATGCATGCACGCTCGCCACTCAACAACTACTCAGTCCTGCGTGCGGCTTGGTGCGAGGAAGATACCTGTGTCGCTTTACGAAGTCGATATCTTTCCACGGTCTTCTCTTGATCCACTGCGACGCCTTGTCAGCTGGACTGGACTCCAGGCGGGCCAGTGGCGCCTCCCTTCCTATATAACTTAATGCTTCTCTCTTCTCGTCTCGATCTCATCGGGTTGGTTTCTTCACACTCGTTCACATTTGCTTGAGGTCCATCGTGAACACTTCGTCTTCCGTGATGGTGCCTAACCGTCCGTAGTGCTGTTTCCGTGTCGAGACCCACCGATTCGTCACGCGCCCATGCACTGGCAGCAGTGGGGTCGTCTTATGGGCGTCTTCCCATCCGCGCGCGAGCTTGAAGACGAGGACGATGAGCACGGAGATGACAAACACCGTGCCGATGAGCAGGAGCAGTTCGGTCTCGTCGACGTCGTGGCCGAAGGCGTTGGCGCTGCCAAACACCACAAACATCGTGTCTTCCGTCTCGCTCTCCATGTTGCCGTCGGGCTAATTCCACAGTGAGGCTCCGGATGGGGCCGCCCGTAAACTACCAGTCGGTTTCCCCTCACACACACGTGGGTTGTCAGGTCGCCAGCTGTGAAAACGTAAACTTCTGGGTGACAGGGTGGGTCGATTCGCTACAATTCGTGGGCCCTAGCCCGTCTCGACAGAAAAGATCACCAACAGCAGGTCGGGGTGTGTATGGAGGGCGCGTGGCAACTCCGGAAAAGAACGAAGCCCTAACCAGGATACGACACACTGGATCTTGAAGTAGCACTGTTGTCAATCGCGTTTCGACCAATCACAGCGTTGGAAACAGAGAACACGGGAGACGATTGGCGGATCAGAGGACCAATCTTAGGAATGCATGATGGCAACCTTCACGGTAAACTACAGATGGGGTAATCACTCCATCAGGTCAACAAGCAAGCTAGCATCGGGGCCTTTATGCGAAAAAGCACGACTTGCCCGACGTTGTTCCTACGCGCCAGTCGGTTGCTGACAATCATGGCTGGCTGGACCAGACCGCTCGCGTACTTCGCATACTTTTACAGACCTTGCCGCATTGCAGCCGGGGCGATGACGTCGTTCCCGGTGCATCCGAATCAATCGATGCTGTAATCGCTCGATGGAAAATTACCGACCCTCACATAATCTCACCGAACGAGAGTGATGGTCGTCTGTGACATCAGCATGCGAACTGCACACTTCGGAACTCTCGGGCCATCTCATGCACCATTCCATCGCGCACCGGCCTGTCCTATGTTTACGGTGATGGCTCTCGTGACATGGAACGACTCGCGCTGAGACTATCCTGTGGCTGGCAACAAGTTGCGTGCACTATTAGTATACAATGATGGTTTTCTTTCCTGACGCATCCAGTTCATCCATTTTAACGGATTTGCCGTAAACTTCCATGTCACAGTCTCGGACGGCAGCCAACCAGACAGACATGACAGCCTGCGCAGTCTTCTGACCACACATTCCGTGGTGCTGAGGAACGGCCGACAGGATGGAAGAAAGTCTTTGGACTTCGTTCGCCACGTGGGACGGTCTTGAGTTCTGTGCTCTGTGGACTCAGAATTCGCGGCCAACTTCAATATAGGTCCCATTTACCGCAGCTGCTGAACCCAGCGATGGCTCCTTTGCTGAGCAAGCTGTGCATGCAGTTGAGTGCAACGTCAAACGCAATCGCTCACACAATCGCGTCCCCCTCTTGCAGTTGAAGACATGCGAGTTGAAGAAGCAAGTGGAAGGATGGGATGACTGCGCTAGCAACTCAAACGCAACATTACTTCGTGCTGTGCTTATTCTTGCAGTTTCTCAGACTATATGGTCATAGATTGTAATATATATGTGTATACATACAAAAATCGAATATTGTCAACAATCTAGACTATTTTGGTAATTTGAGGTTTCTTGGTCTTTTCCTCGGCCATCAGCTCGTGATCATGGTGCGCAGCCACGCGACAATGGCGATGTGGCGCGGCTCGCAGCGTTTGCTGGTGTCTCGGACGCAGTCAGCGTATCATGCGCTCCATGCTTCGACTCCGCGCTTCTTCCGACCAGCGGTGTGCGTTGGATTCGCTCAGCAGCCGCGATATTACAGCAGCAATGGCTCGGAAGAGAATGGAGCGACTGTCACAACGGACGCGGGCTTCGAGCAATTGGAGGAAGCAGCGACGATGATGGTGCGGGATACCGATCTGCTACAAGCCACTGGAGCAGTTGCCAGTTCGGGAGGCCCAGAAGCTGCGAGCGGTAGCTCTTTGGCGATTGTCCAGGCCGTGCAGAGTCTGATCGAGCAGATCCACTCAACGACCGGATTGCCTTGGTGGGCCACACTGGCGGCTACGGGTGTTGTCTTCCGTGCTGCCGTGTTTCCGTTCTACGTGTCTCAGATCAAATCCACCCAAAGGTATGCATTTGCAGTCGACTCGAATGCGCTGTGATCACTCACTGTGGTGATACCTAGACTTGTGCAAGCCAAGGCTGATTTCACCAAGGTCATCTCAGCGTATCGCTTTGCCAGAAGTTTTATCGTACGTAACCTAGTGGACTTGGATATACGGATGTGATCCTTACGTACTTGGTACCTCTGACAGCCCAAGAGTAAAATGGAAGAGCATGTTCAAGCCATGCGGCTAGGCAAGCGCGCCTATGAGGTAGGCCACACTACTGTCGCACTGATATAGTGATTAGATTTTGCTCATTCTCTGTGCTTTCATAGCTTGTGCTGAAGAAGTACGATACTCGTCCAGTGCAGACCGTCCTAGGCTCGCTGGTGCACATCCCGCTCTTCATCTTGGTGGCATATAGTGCGCGTGATATGATCCGGTCTGGCAATTTCGAAGGCTTGGAGACTGGCGGCTTTTGGCTTTGGTCCAACCTCAAGGAGACCGACAGCTCGTACGTTCTGCCGTTCATCGCATCCAGCTCCGTCTTCCTGAACCTTGAGGTACGACTTGTTGCGTTCAGTCTCCGTCCTCGTGCACTCATTACAAGTGTTCTTCTGTCAGGTCTCACGTCGCACTCGCAGCGTCTTCTGGTCGAACATGCTGCAGTACTTCCAGTTTGCTCCGATCCTCGCGTTCCCAGTCATCGTGACGCTGCCTCAAGGCGTCTTTTTCTATTGGATCGCCTCCTCCTGGTCCTCGCTCGCCCAGACACTCCTGATGCAGAACAACGCCTTCCGTCGACGCATCGGCTTGCCTCCACGCGGTGCCTTGGCCACAGCTCCCAAGCCACTCGCCAAGCAGAGCTCCCCACCCAAGCCCTCCGAGGCAACCTAGACCATCAGCATAGCGTAAACTAGACGAATAATGTTCAAACGTGGTCCTAGTATAGTACACATTTGTACTAATCTAGTCTATGTGGATATTCTATGAATTAATACGTATAAACATAACGTTTTCCCAGGAAGTTGACTGGGTCGGATGTTGACGTGGAGAGAAAAACTAGACACCAGGAGCTCACGTCTTCTCTCGTCTCTCCTGACTCAGCAATCTTCAGCATGCGCGGCGCCAGTGACAAGGAGTGGCGCACCGAGGCCACGCACCTCGTGGTCTTCCAGCACGGCCTGCTGGGCAACGACGCCGACTTTCAGAACTACCAGCTCTTTTTCCACCAGTACTTCCCAACGGACGAAGTCTTTGCCTACTGCGCCAAGAGCAATGCCACGTCCATGACGCGCATGTTCCAGACATACGACGGCATCGACACGGGCGGCCAGCGACTGGCGGACGAGATCCAGCAAGTCGCCGAGCGATTGCCGCGACTGGAAAAGTTATCCGTCATTGGCCATTCGTTGGGTGGACTCTATGCGCGTTACTGCCTCGGTGTGCTTTACTCGCGTGGTTTCTTTGAGAAAATCGAACCCATGGTGAGTTGTGTGCTTGGTTTAACGGAGGACTTGACTGGACGCACTGACTTTACGGGGGTGGATAGAACTTTATCACCTTGGCGTCGCCGCACATGGGCACGCGTCGCACGCAACGCAGTTCGCTGAATATGATTTATAACGCGGTCGTCCCCAAGCTCTTGGATCGGTACGTACATGTACGGTGTGTTAAGTCCGAGTCCACGTCAGTGCTCACCTACTGTATTGGCGCAGAACGGGTCAGCAATTCGGACTGAATGACACGCCGTCGGAGCAAACGCTGGCGCTGAGTCGTCCTGCACGACGTTATCCTGATCGACCATCGAATGCTGGTGCGTCATGTCCCCGTTATCTTGCTATCCGTTGTTTTGACTGATGAGGTGTCGTGCATTAGCCTGCCAGGAGATCGATGGCATCGTTCTTGCCACTGTGAGCAGTGAGAACAAGGAGAATGAACCACCAAAGCCGCTTGAGTGGAAGTCTTTCTACTGCAAGATCAGTAACCGAGTGCTCCAGGTGCTTGAACACCGAGATGGCGAGGCTTCGGAGAACGAGTCCAAGATGGTGATGGAAGTGGACTTGCTTGATGCACTCGTCACTGTGGTGGTACCGGACGAGCTCGACTCGACTAGCAAGGAAGAGAGTGACAAGCCAGAAGACCAGCATTCGTGGGATGTAGAGCTCCGCCCTGATGGTCACGCCAAAGATGCCAAGTCTGGCGTCGTCCTCACGCTGCGAATCAACTACGAGCAGTGGAAATGGCTCGTCGCCATCTCCAACAGCAGTGCTGGCGTCATGTGTCGTTCGCCTCAGAGTGATGACGTATCCCAGGCTCTGGCGGATCCTTCGACACTTCCTTCGACGCTTCTTGGCTGCCTCACTCATGGCCAGTTCTTGCAGGCGCTGCAGCTCTTCAAGACTCGTACATTGTACTCCAGCGTCTTCTTCGATGTTCAAGTGCCGTACTCGTGTGGTGCCATCCGTGCCTTTAATCCGTACCGTGTGGACGCGGCGAACTGCACCACCTCGCCGTACTATCGCCACATCACCATGAAGTCGCTGTGGAATGCGCCGTTGGTACGGGATACGCTTCCTCCAACAGCGAAAGCGCTGCCGACCGAAAAGAAATCCATCAAGAACCTGCTGGTCAAGACGCTCGGCGAGCGTCGATCGTCGCGACGCTTGTCACGAAGCGGAAGCCAATCACGTCGATCATTCAGCTTGTTCACCTCGAGTTCCGTGAGCGCGAACGGCCCGGCCTCCTCAGCTAGAGCGAATCGAGCTTCGTTCAGCAGCGTGTCTTCTGGCTCGTCGGACGGCTCGTCAACCCCGTCTCCGGTCGACCAAGCATTGCATCAGTCAGCGATGCAAGCATCTCCACCACATGAGCCGCGTCATCAACCAGGCACTCTTACTGTCGAAGAACGAAATTCGTGGACTAGTCGTCAGTCCTCCGGTGTGTCGTCGTCTTTCTTCTCGTCGACATCGAAACGCAATGTACCAGCTTCTCGTACTCCTCCGTTTGTCGACGGTGCTTTGCTTCTCGACCACGTCCATGAAGCCTTCTCGTCGGATGACAAGCAACGCGACGCCCTTCGTGGCATGATGATTGCTCTTCAGAGCCTCGGCTGGCGCCGTATTGACGTGCTGTTCGACAACGTCTTGGCGCACCAGAAGATCGTTGCCAAGCATGCGAACCCAGCCAAGCCAGTCCAGGACGGGCTCGACATCGTTCACCACGTCATGGACACGTTCCTGCTCTAGCAGAGGTCTAGATTGTTTTCACATGGATTAGAAATGAATGGTTTTACTCAGCTTTGTCAACAGATACTTGCACTACATAACTTAGTTCGCTGCACCGTTGCCTTCTCATGGTCGCATTCAGCCGCGATCCCCAACGAAATTTTGAGTACCTCGACGGTCATATCCTTTGTACATGGCTTCGCAATGATCAGTCCAAACTGGGACTTTCACCCTGGTAGGATCATCGCGTTCGCAGCGTTCTGCACCAACTTGTACCGGATTTGCTCAGTCTCTGCACTCGGGACATACCACCTGTGATGACCGCAGTCATTGGTATCATCTAAGCTTCAGCTGCTTGAAAACTCTGAAGTCTCCTCACCCTTCGAGCTCATCCACGCAAGAAAACTGCATTTCCATTTGTAATCCAAGTAAACGACCGCGTGAGGATCGTGAGCTCATACCTGTAAGTTGCCTTTCCCCATCTCAACGTTGTGGAGATATGATACACGTCTTGATCAGCCATCTCAACGGATGATTTGCCCTCTAAGTTTATACACTCGGCACCATCCAAGCCCATCGTGTGTCATCCGGAATTCTTCACGTCAGACTCATCACCTTCGCACCGGCTCGCCTCGCCAAAGGACTTCTTTTTTCTTCCATCTCTTTTATCGAACGCTGCGGTGGTCACTGTCGACCTCAAGCATCAACGATCATCATCGGATACGACAGAAAGGATGCGCGCCAGTCGCACGAAACTTGATTTCGTTCTCGATCTTGTAGCAGAGAGACGCATGTGATACCTCTACCTCTTCCCAACTTATTTTTTGACGTGATGGGGACGCCTTGCATCCCCACCGAGTCATCTCTTGGTCTCTCGAGCTCAGCTCCGCGTTCAGTAGAGGACTTTACCAAACGTGTGACGATGGCAAGCTCATCGCAGCTCTTGCACAACCAGGACATTGCGACCAAGGTCGAACTGGCGCTCGGGCGTGCCTTCCCGCAAATGGAAGTTCGGTTCAAGGACCTCTCGCTCACAGTAGATATTATCACTGCACGAGACCGCGGTGCTGATTCGAATTGGTCTCGAAACGCAGACTATGAGTTGCCGACACTGCCGAAACATGTGCTCAAGACCATTGCCAAGGTCACGACCAAGAAGACGACGGTGCAAAAGCACGTCCTCAAGAACGTATGTGGAGTTTTCAAGCCAGGCACATTGACTCTGATCCTCGGGCAGACGGGATCGGGAAAGTCAGCACTCATGAAGATCTTGAGCGGCCGTTTCCCTTTTGGCAAGCGCGATACGATGGCTGGGGACATCACGTACAACGGTCTTCCTCGTGAGCAGATCCTGGAACGCATACCTCGTTACGTGGCGTACGTAAACCAACAAGACGAGCATTTCCCAACACTCACGGTGCGAGAAACGCTGGAATTTGCGCACGAATGTTGCGGCGCTGGGTTATCTGAGTACACGGAGAGGAATCTCTCACGGGCAACATGCGAAGAGAACGAAGCAACCATTCACGCAGCTGAAAATGCCCGATGCGGCCCAGATGTCGTCATGAAGACGCTGGGTCTCGCCACTTGTGAGCACACGCAGGTCGGAAACTCGTTGTTGCGAGGAATTTCTGGCGGTGAACGCAAGCGTTTGACGACAGGCGAGATGTCATTCGGCATTCGATATGCCACCTTGATGGACGAGATCACCACTGGTCTTGACAGCGCGGCAGCTTTCGATATCATCGATACTGAGCGTCGGATCGCCAAGATGCAACACAAAACAGTCGTAATCTCGCTTCTCCAACCTTCACCGAAGATTTTCGCGCTCTTCGACAACGTGCTCTTGCTCCACGATGGTGAAATGATGTACCATGGACCGCGAGGCAAGGTCCTTGGCTACTTTGAATCACTCGGCTTCTGTTGCCCTCCAGAACGCGACGTCGCTGATTTCCTGTGCGATCTCGGCACGCCGCAGCAGTTTCAGTACGAAGTATGTCGTTCATCCTCTGATTTTGATTGTCCGCCCCGATCGTCAAGTGAATTTGCCACCATCTTCCGAGAGTCAGCCATCTTCCAAGATTTGATGTCTGACCTTAACTCACCAATTGACTCGGCACTCAAGGTGGACGCCGAGTATCACATGCTTTCCGTTCCACCTTTTCATCAGAGCTTCGTTGCCGGTACTTGGACGGTCACAAAGCGCCAAATGCGTATCTTGCTTCGAAATCGACCGTTCCTCGTCGGTCGAGCAGTGCTTGTGGCTATCATGGGACTCATTTTGTCAACGGTATTCTACGACCTCGACGCAACCAACGTCCAGATCGTAGTCGGTGTACTCTTTGCAAGTGTGCTGTTTCTTGGACTTGGACAGATGGCAATGACCGCCACGTTCTTGAAGGCCCGCGGGATCTTCTACAAGCAGCGAGCGGCGAGCTTCTATCGGACATCTTCGTATGTCCTCGCAGTATCAGCAAGTCAACTCCCACTCGCTTTGATCGAGAGTGTCATCTTCGGATCAGTTGTCTATTGGACATGTGGTTTTGCGCCTGAAGCCGGCGCCTTCTTTGTGTTCGAGATCTTCCTGATGCTCACGATTCTCATGTTTCTTGCCATGTTCTTCTTCATCTCGTCCATGTCTCCGAGTCTTCTCGTTGCCAAGCCTCTCGCAATGGTCTCTCTGCTCATCCTCATCCTCTTTGGCGGATTTGTTGTTACCAAGGAACAAATTCCAGATGTCTTGCAATGGATCTACTGGATCAATCCAGTTGCTTGGATATTCCGAGCAATTACGGTGAGCCAGTATCGAAGCAGTACGTACGATGTGTGCGAGTATGGGGGAACAACGTATTGTACACCAACCTACCAGAACAAGACAATGGGTGAGTACTCTCTCAGTCTCTTCGAGATTCCAGCCGACAAGTCGTGGACCTTTTGGGGGATCATTTATCTTATTGGGACGTACTTGGTCTTCACCTTCTTCGCTTGGTTCATGCTTGAGCATAGGCGTCACGAACGACCGGAGATTGTCTCGTTACCTCGAGGTGTCAACACCGGAGAGAACAGTGTGACAGTCCCTCATGAGATGTCATACCAAGAGATGGAAGCGACCGAGTACCTGAAAGTGAGAAGCCCCATGAACACCCTTGGACGTGGTGAGATAGCCTTGGACATACGCCCCACACATACTTCGCATATGTTGGCTCCAGTCACAGTTGCGTTTCAGGATCTTTGGTATTCTATACCAGTTCCAGACGGTGGCAAGGACGAGTACATTGATTTGCTCAAGGGAATCACCGGATATGCATTACCTGGTACTATCACCGCGTTGATGGGATCGTCAGGTGCTGGCAAGACGACGTTGATGGATGTAATTGCCGGACGGAAGACTGGAGGGAAGATCCGTGGGAAGATCTTTTTGAACGGCTATGAAGCCTCCGACTTGGCGATTCGACGGTGTACTGGGTATTGTGAGCAGATGGATATCCATTCGGAAGCTGCGACGTTCCGCGAGGCGTTGACATTCAGTGCATTCCTTCGTCAGGCCACAACGGTGCCCGACTCACACAAGTACGACACGGTCGAAGAGTGTCTCGACTTGTTGGATATGCACGATATCGCGGATCATATCATCCGAGGCAGCTCGATGGAGCAGCACAAACGCTTGACGATTGGTGTGGAGCTGGCTGCTGAGCCGAGTGTGCTCTTCTTGGATGAGCCAACGAGTGGTTTGGACGCGCGCTCAGCCAAGGTGATCATGGATGGCGTGCGCAAGATCACGGACACTGGTCGGACAATTCTCTGTACAATCCACCAGCCATCGTCGGAAGTCTTCTACTTGTTTGACCGGCTCCTTCTACTCAAGCGTGGCGGCGAGACAGCATATTTCGGCCCCCTTGGTGCTCAAGGACATGCAGTGATCAGCTATTTCGAAGCGCTTCCAGGTGTCGAATCGATTCAGGAAGGGTACAACCCGTCAACTTGGATGCTTGAGGTCATCAGAGCTGGAGTCGCAGGCGCAGATTTGGCCCATTCACCCCTCAAATACCCATCAGACGAAGAAGATGGAAGGTCGACGGTGGATTTCGTTGAAGCGTACCACCAAAGTGCTATCAAACGCGAATGCCTCGACTCCAAGCTTGAAGCAAAAGGCATTTTCGTGCCCACACATGCTGGAGATCAGGTCACCTACACGGAGAAGCGCGCGGCGACCAACTGGGTGCAATTCAAGTTCCTCTTCCAGCGCTTCTTCACGATCTACTGGCGCACGCCCTCGTACAACATCACGCGCTTTGCTGTCGCTCTCTTCCTTGGACTGATCTTTGCCCTTGTGTATCACGACACCGAGTACACGTCGTACCAAGGCATCAACAGCGGCGTCGGCATGGTCTTCATGGGGACAACGTTCAACGGTGCCGTCGGAATGATCAGCATGCTTCCGTTTGCGTTTGCGGAGCGAGCAGCTTTCTACCGAGAACGCACGGCCGAGACGTACAACTCCTTCTGGTACTTTGTCTGCTTCACACTGGTCGAGATTCCGTACTGCTTCGCCTCAGCATTCCTCTTCACCGCCATTTTCTACCCAGCCGTTGGTCTCTCGGACGTCAGCCACGCCGTGCTCTACTGGGTCGCCACAGCGCTTCACATCCTCTTCCAAGCCTACTTGGCGCAGTTCCTCATCTTCGCGTTCCCCAGCATCGAGCTCGCGTCCGTCGTCGCCGTGCTCTTCAACGGCGTCTGGCTCATCTTCCTGGGCTTCAATCCCCCTGCCATCGACATCCCGCACGCCTTCAAGTGGCTGTACACCATTACTCCCCCACGGTATTCCTTCGCTTTCCTCGTCGGCGTGGTCTTTGGTGAATGCCCCGACGAGTACATGGACCAGATCCGGTCCCTCCGCGCGACCGAAGACATGTCTAGTTGGCCCATTGGTTGTCAAACGCTCACGAACGCGCCGGTTTCGCTTGGCAACATGCCCGTCAAGCTCTACCTCGAGTACGTCTTTGGCGTCAAGCACGCGCACCTCACGCAGTACTTTGGCGTCTTCCTCGCGACCATCACACTCTTCCGCATCCTCACCGCGTTCTCCATGCGGTACATCAACCACCAACGGCGCTAGCGACGCAGGAAACGCACCATAAACATCCGCATTCCTTCCATACTTTGCTCTTCTTCCGCCTCCATTCACTCGCAACTTCAACTGTCATCGTTCGGTCCCATACCGGTCAAAATTACTCGTCGGACACCGGTTATCAACCGATTTAGACCGGTACAATACGGACTAAAAGGGTTAAAACCCAGTGTGGCCATTCCGATCGGAAGGGTACAAACCCGATGGAAGGATGTGCGGCGTCTCGAAGCGAAGAAGCCGCCAGCCAGCTGGAGACACGCGCTTCTGTTTACCGCTGGCTGCTGTTCGCCGCGCCATCTGGACGACTCACGCAGCGCTCTCTCGCTCTCTCTCTGTCCTCGGCAATTGCGCGCGCTGTCCGAACGAGGCGCTCGACGTGAAAGAAGCACTCCGTGAAAGATGAGGTCGATCCACAAGACAGCGGCGGCGAATCTCTGCAAAATGGTGTCGTGGTGCTTCCAAGCCACGCCCACAACGGGACGCGAGTACGATGAAGCGATGTATCTAACGCGCGAGCAACAGGCGAATCGGCCCAAGCTCCCGTGGTTCCTCGGTGGCGAGAAGGACTACGACGGCGAGCCGGCGGCAACGGCTGCTGGCTCGGCGATCGGGGACATGTTCTCGAGCGATCGCACGGCAATCGAACCACCCAACCAGCAGCCCAGGCGATGGATCAAGGACGACGCCATCGACAATTGCATGGACTGCGACACGAGCTTTGATCTCTTCACTCGGAAACACCACTGTCGGGGCTGTGGCCTCGTGTTCTGTCAGGCGTGTACGGCGGGCTCGGAGCCCGTGGTCAAGTTCGGCTTCCTCGACCCCGTGCGCCTCTGCTCTCGCTGTGTCGTGCAAGCCCGCAGCGAGAATGTGTTTTACGAGCAGCACTTGCCTCTTCTCGAGTGCGGCGACATCTTCATCAAGCACGGCTTGCTCATCAAACGGATGACCGAGCTCAAGTTCGTCCGCGCCAAGCTCCTCTTCCAGTACCAGACGATCGACACGAACACGCGCAAGGCGCTGGGCGACTTCAAGGCCTTTACACTCGACTCGATCACAGACGTCAAGCCTGTGCCGCGTGCGAATCAAGGCAACGGCATGTTCGGGCTCTTGATCACCGCAGGAAATGAAGAGCATCGTCTTGACACGGACACGATGGAGCAGCGCGACCAATGGCTCGCGGCGCTGCAAAGCGTGCGCTCTCTGCGCAAGATGCTCGTGGACAAGGAACGGATGCGACGCGCCAAGCAAGTCGAAGCCGAGCACCAAGAGATGCTCAAGCGAACGGCGAGCATGAATCAGATGGAGGAACGCAAGGCGTCTTTCCGTCAAGATCGTCTGCGGCGACGCGCCGAGCAACGGGAATCGCTGCGCGCCAAGTACAACATCGCCGCGCCTGTTGCCTCGTAAGAAAAGAACCCAAAAGACAACACCACTAACCAGAACGAAACGAATCCAACGCTTTCTTGGTATTTATCTGCATGAGCGAAAGAAAACAAACATCTTCCTTTTCGTATAAATATATGGTCGGCCTGCCTGCCTGCGTTGACCATATCAACTGGGACCATGCCCGTGTCACGCTGTCAACTAGTGCGGTCGCCACGGTGGGCAATCTTCCCATCGATGGCGTTTACAGACGACTGGAGCTGGGGCTGCTCAGCAGACTGAGCAACGAGCGCGCGTAGAGCGCATCGTCGTCGGCGTCGTTCGAGCGGTCCGAGGCTTCAGCAAACGCGTTGATTGGGAGCTCGTGGCGACGGACCTGCTCGCCCGACATGCGCGTGTTCTCGTAGATCGAGTGGCCGTCGTTGAGGAGCAAGAGCGCGTCTTCGCTGATGACGAAGCCGGCTTCCATGGACGCTGGCACGGCGGCGGCAGCGGCGGCGGTGGTAGGGAATGACTGGGCCATGCTGCTGGATGGATAAAGAGGAACGGAGTCAGGAGAGGACGATGGAGAATGGGAAATGACCATTCCAAGCCCTCGCGCACTGGTCAGTCCCGACTGCATGGATATGCTGACGTGAACATGGTACTGTAGACGACTCGATTAGAGGACGCTATCTCCCTGTCTCCGCAGGTCGTCGCATCGACTTGGTTCGTTTATTGCGTTATGCAGGGTGTTAGGCTCGTCTGAGTGGTTGAAGCGAATCGGTTTGAAGAGGGTATTCTGAGTACAGTTGGTTGCAGAAATCCGACGGAACACGAAGCGGCATGGGGAAGGGGGTTGAACTTCAATGGGAAAAACCTCTCGGAATTCATACAATTTAGTGCATCGAATGTTCTAAAGTACTCATTCATACAAGCTCAAATGAGCCGTTATTGTGATATTTGGCCATCCGTATGTTAAAGATAAGCATTAGTAGGGGTAGATGTTGAAGTATAAGGTGATTGCTTGGTTTTTTTAGTTGCGACGGATGCGTCGTGCGTGTCACTGCCTCCAGATCAGAGACCCTGGACGATGACGCGCCTCTCTGTAGCCATCTGGGATCAAAGTCTCAAACGCCGCACCAAAGACGCAGATACGCACACTGACGCGAATAGATGAACGTTTCGTCGTGCAAAAGCGAATATTTACGATATGTACGAGGCATTCCGACTGTGCCTTGGACTCTTACATGGACATATGGTACGATACTAAATACGGGAGTGTGCTTCTTTTCTTGGAGCTCACGAGAGCACGATCATGGCGATGGTGCTGGCGAGCACGGTCGTCTGGACGGCCATGCACTGAGCCACGCAGTCGCCTGGGAGCTGAGCCAAGAGCTTGTCACAGCGAGTGGAGTCGTACTTCCACATCTTGGCGGCGACGGCATTGGCACGAGGGGCGAGGACGAGGAACGCCGCGCTCATGATTGGGTGCATGACGCCAGTGAGACAGTAGAGCACAGGGCCGATGATGAGGTAGTTCTGGCCGAGGATGAAGAGCGACGCCGCGTTGGAGATGCCAATGCGGGACGTGAAGGTGTTCTTGTTGACTTGGAGATCAGCTTCGATATCCGGGATATTCTTGGTCACGGTCTTGATGAAGAACACGGTGAACAAGAGCGAGAAGAGTTGCCAGTTGAGCACCGAAGGAAGGACTCTATGATAACAATAGCTTGTCAGTATACCGAAAGAAAATAGGACGAAAATTAGCCAGACGACTTACAGGTCATCGCCGTGAGGATTCACGATGACAGCGCCCATCATTGGGACGAAGATGCCTTCAACAGAAGCCGTGACGAATTCACCAAAGCCGTTGTACTGGAGACGGAACGGTGGACCAGCGTACTGCCAAACGGAGAACATGCCGATGATCATAAGACGAATGATCCATCTGCAAATCATAAAGAGAAGTTAGCTACATGATTGACCTGGAACCAATAAAGCCAGGCACGTACGGCTGCCAGAAGACTGAGGTAGGATCAAGAGCGATCTCCAAAAGGATCGTGGTGACCGTGGCCACACTGAGGAGCAGCGCTCCCCATATAGCCACACGGAGACTGAGGATGCCCTGAACAAGAGCGTTGCTTCCTCCGTTCCACTCCGTACGCTTGCTGTTGAGCAAATCGCCCTCGTAGTCAAAGAAATTGTTTGTGAGCTCTGCCGTGACCTGGCAGGCCGCGACGAAAAGCATAGCCTTGACAGCTGCTTGAAGGCTGAGCACCGAAAGTTCGACCGAAGCATCGGTCAGTGGAGCGAGGAGGCCGATGAGCAGCGAATACTGCACCATGGGCATATACTTGAAACCACAGAGATCGTAGAACGCAGCAAGTTGTTGACGCGTGAACATGACGAATCTCGGGGTTTAACGAGCGGACGATGAGAGACGGTGGTGAATGCAAGCGAGTAGTGTGGAGCCGAAGGCAAGATGAATTCTGGACAACCGCCCAAGACAGCCTTTACATCGGAACGACGCGGATGGACCGTGGACGGATCCGAGGGCATGGAGCATAGGTCCAATGAAACGGATATCAGAATTTTTCATCAAACCGGCAGACCCAGCGGCAACCAGGTAAGACTTTCATAAAGAGCGAGAGCGATACAAGTTGACGACCACAAACGCGGAAAGAGAGACAACCCGGGGACATGAAGATGACGGAGATATCCATCTCGGCGTTACCGAAGTCTGGACTCATACAAGGGAAGAGGGTAACCGGCTCTGGCGTTAGCGAAACAGCGATTTGGCCATATAGATACATTCCCAGACATGACGTAGTCAATTTATGCGAAGTTTCCAAGAGTCGGAGTTGGGATCCCTCCAAAGTCACCAAGCCCATCACTGGTTTGTGGTTGAAGGGCGGAAATGAAACGGTCTATTGTATCCATCCACTATACACAGGATATGCATTTATGGATATCATCTATCATTCTAAACTCGCTAAGATTGTTCAAAAGTGCATATGTGTTTTAGCCGGTTATTGTATTAAACGGGTAGCGTGATCCCATATTTCACTCGGGTAGATGAATTTCGTGGAGTGGGAGAGTCAAACCGGAGAAGGCGCCACCGTTTTCACAATAGACATATCCGCAAATGATCTTCCACCCTTCTCGCGTGTTCACCTACACCGTATCATGTGGGCAGCGTATTCTCCGCGTTCTTTCGTCCATTTTCCGGCCTTTCAGCTGCGTGACGAGAGATCCGGAGAGCATATTCGCTGCTTTCGTCGTAATTGGCAGCTAATCTTCGCGTAGATCAGCTGTGGCGCAGATGCGAGCACTTTTTTCCATGGAAAATGCTGGTCATGTTTCCCCTTGACCATCCATTTCATTACGTCACTTCAACGTCAGATACCGGTAAAACAGCCCTGGGTCCAAAAACGACGGTCTTCTGTTTGTACGAAGAAGAAAACTCAAAGGGAAACGGAAAGGAGATAGAGAGCGAGTGCTGGTTTGTCTGTTGTTCCCTCGGATGGCTGGAATGACGCATGAAGGTGGCCGTAGAAACACGGCGAGCACGACAGCACCGACCAGGATGCCAGATTACTGATTGTGCTGGTGGAAGAACTCACTCTTGCCGACGGCTCTCGGTGTATTCATCAACCGTAGAATCGGATGGCGGCGGATCGATAAGTTCTTTTCACACTAACCTCTTACTAGCTGCTCCAAGGCATCATGTCGAGGGCATTGGGTGGAGTTTATAGCGGCGCCCAGGAATTGCTCGTTCTTTGTGGGGAAGGAAGAGTAACGCCAAGAAGACTGGCCGCTATTCTAACGACGCTTGAAGCTGTACTCTTCACTTCTCCACGAAGGACGACCAATCCCGCATCCGATTTGCCCGAGTAGAGTGATGTGGTGAGTGCATCAGATCCTTAGTCGTGATGGTATTTGTGACCGAAGAAATTGATCGGGTTCCCATTTATGTGATGATTCAAGCAGATCCTACTTCGACCTACCGAAGTACGCTTTTCGTTGCGTTGGCTTTCAAACCTCGTCAAGTAGTGCTAAAACCCTCACTGCAGTCAGTTCCTGATCGCCAACAGCATACAATAGCAAGTTTCCGACAGCCTGTAGTCTCGTTTCTTCTTCTTCCGACGGTGCTAAGCAACACGAGCTGAAGTGTTGATGTCTTCAGCATTTGACCGAGTTGATATAAATCATGCTGCACCCGGATCGTTTCTCCGCGGAAATCGTGGTTCCAGTCAATGGCCGATGCGACTTGTCCATTCGAATCAATATCCAGTATCCGGAGTCGTCTGAGGGGACGTACTTGGCGTTCCTCCGGTGTACATTACCGTGGCAGAAACCACGCCCATGCCAATGCTTGAGCGCAGTAAGCATACCTCGCAGCCATTCGACGATCTCCTTGACAGTCTTCGGGAGTCCAATGGTACCCACGGGCTCAAGACATACACTGAGATTCGCGCTCTTTTCGTTTGGTAGTTGTAGCTTCCGAATCGTCTGGAGATGCGTTCTCTCCTGGGTTTGACGGTGCAGTTCCTGTAGATTCCTGTAGATATCCGCCAGGCGAGCGAGCTGTTGCTTGTCGAGAGAGTGCCTTGTTCGTTTGATACCGTTATCTGTCAGCTCGGTCGTGCAGGTCTTCTTGATCCTGGGCGTGTACGGAAGGAGTGACAAATAATGTGTTCGCTTGTGTAGAGACCACATGGGCTCGAAGAGGAATGCTAAGTTGTAGAACAGCTTGATCGCATCTGCTGGGTTTGCTCGGACTGATTCAATCTTCACGACACTTCGCGCGACGACGAGCTCATTATCGATTAGGATGATCTCGAGACAATCGTTCCTTGCAATAAACCCCAGAACAAAGGGAAGATCGCCACAGAAGAACGGGTTCCACCGACGCATTTTGTGAAACAGTTTTCTTCTTGATAGATACATTCTCAAGCCAGAAGTAGTAATTTTGTCTTCTTCACCGCGCATAACCACCAGGCCCTCGCAGAGAACAATCAAATGGGGATAGTCGCTTCCAGTATCGATCGTATCGACTCGATTCCAACGAAATGTGATATCCATCCCGTTGGCAGCGCAAATGTGACGAGGAAGACGGAAGAGGGCATCGTACAAGCTCTGCCACGAGTCTGCGGACGTCCTATAAAGCGCGCATTCCATCAGAATCATGTTGAAGATCGTTGACAGGTCGGCGCATTCGAAAACACCGCAACAGATTTTCTCGACTTTTTTGTCATCACGGAGCTTTAGGCGAAAAGGAAGAGGTCGATCCAGTAGACACTTGAGTGTGACCGTGCTGTCAGGGACCTCCTTCAACTCCATTGCTGAAAATCTCCACAGATCAGTCAGAGAAAGACCCTCTTCCATCCATCTGCGCTTTTTCGACCGTCGATCACCTATAGATGACGCAATTTGCTGCTTTGGAGGTGGAAACGCCACTAAGACATGGATTTCACCGTCTTCAGACTGAAAATCCGACCCAAGCTTAGGTTTGAGCTGCCATGACGGATTCAGCTCTTCAAACTCAGTGCTAACTGGTCCACCCAGAAGTGTGACGTACTTGAGCCATCCATCGTCGACTTTTGCCAGATACAACCGCAGCTCGGACGGATCAACGCGAAATCGAACGTCCGTAGCCTTCATGATGGCATCTTGAAGGTCGGCGACACTGGCATCCTCGGGAACCGAGACATTGAACACAATTGCTCGTACATACACGCCACACCACACTTTCATCTTGGCGATGACGTCTTTTGTTGTATTTGGATCTGAATGCTGGATACAGCTTCCAATTTGCTAAATACTCCTAGTCTGGTGGCTCCGGAAGCTGTAAGTCGCACCTGATGTTCAGCTATCATCAAGGAGCACCAACATACGGCACGCTATTAGCTCCTGGTCCGTAGCAGCAGATAATAGCAGGCTCTGGATAGTCTCTAGCCTCGTTCGCGTTTGTGATGGACTGGAAAGCATCAACCTACGCATCACTGACTCGAGCAACCGGCCTAGTTGAAACAAATCGTGTCGGAACACTGGCTTCTCTCTATGGAAGGCGTGATTCCAGTCGATAACCTTCGTATTCGGTCGATACGATTGATCCATGTCGATCAGCACCCAATATCCTGGGCCGTCGGTCGGAGCATACACGATATTGCGCCAGGGTATATCGCCATGACAGAAATTGCGATCATGCCAGTACTTCAGTGCTGTGAGCATGGCACGCAGCCATTCGACGAACTCTTCGATGGTGTATGGGACTCTCATATAGCCCACTGGCTCGAGATATACAGTGAGGGTCGGGTTTCTTGTGGTCAGGAAGGAGTAATTTCCGCACCGTTTGGAGATGTGTCCTCTCCTGTGCCCCTCGTTGCACTTCTTGAAGATTAGTGTAGGTGTCGATGAGGCGTTCATACTCCATTTTGCATAGCGAGTGCCTTGTTCGTCTGACGACACCGTCCATGAGCTCAATCGTGCTGGTTTCCTTCGTACCGGGTGTGTAAGGCGTAAGTGGACACGAACGTGCACGGCCGTGGAGAGCGCGCATAGTCTTGAGGAAGAAAGCCAAGTTGTAGAACACTTTGATCGCATCAGCTTTAAACCATGTGAGCGAGTCAAACTCTACGACACGTCGCGAAACAAGGGAGCGAACGATTGTGACCAGAACAAAACGACGTCCACACGCATAATACGCGAGAATATACGGCAGATCACCGTAAAGAGTGAGTTCCACGACCCCATTTTGCGGATCAAGTTCCGTCCGTCCAAGTCAATTCCCAGGTCAAAAGGCTTCGTTTCTTCCTCTTCGCCGCGTAAGATCACCAAGTCGTCAAAGTGCACAAGCAGGTGAGGACGATCCTTCCTGGGGTCGACAACATCCCCGCGATTCCAGCAAAACGAGATCCCCATCTCCTTGGCGGCGTTGATATGATGAGGAAGACGGAAGAGCGCGTCGTACAAACTTTGCCACGAGCCAGCAGTTGACCGAGAGAGCGCACATTCCATCAAAATCGTATTGTTCGTCGTCAAAAGCTCCGGACACTCGAGCATCTCACCGTTCTGGTCAAAGACCTGTTCAGCTGCTGCGGTGTCATAGAGTTGGAGACGGAACGGAAGAGGCCGCAGCAGTAAATCTTTGAGTGCGGTTGCGTTTGGGAGTTCCTCAATCTTTATCCTTGAATACTCCCACAGGTCAGCTAGCGATACGTTGTCTTCCTCCCTTTTCCGCTTTGCCGATGCCACAACTGGACTAATTTGCTGGGGTGGAAGCATCGCAAGGACGTGAATCACACTCGACACCTGAAAATCTGACCCCAGCGTCGACGTGAGAGACCAGGACGGATACATCTAGTCGAATTCAGTATCAACAGAACCACGCAAAAGCTCCCTTGCCTTCGCGTCGTCGCTGACCCACACGCCGTTCTTCTTGGCCAAAAACACCCGCAGATGCACGGGATGTACACAAAAGTGAGTCTCAATATCTTTGCACGCGATGGCGATGGCTTCACCGAGGTTCCTCACTGTAGCATCACCCATGCGCGGTCGTACACGCCGCACCACACCGTTATCATGCTTGAGCAATGCTCCACGTGTCAATTGTCCTCACTCTACTTTTGAAGCGATCAGATCTAGAGCTGTCATTTTGCTGCTTGATTTGGATCAAAGCACTCAGATCCATTTAGAACAGTAACACAAGATCAAAGAATGGGAATGTATTGGAGTGGATGCGTCTCTACCGCTTCTGGTGGTTGATGTAGCGCATGGCAAAGGCTGTGAGCACGCGGAAGAGCACGATGGTGCCGACGAAAATGCTAAAGTACTGCATGATATGCGCATGCTTGATGCCGAAGACGTGCTCAATGTAGACCTTAATGGGCACTTTGCCGATGGCCGCCGGCGCGTTCGTGAGCACTTGGCAACCGAGAGACCACTCGGAGATGTCGCCCGTCACGTTCATGGCCTGTGCCACCTTCATTTGCTCGATGTGCTCGTCGGAGCACTCGCCAAAGACCATGCCCACGAGGACGGCGAACGAGTAGCGAGGTGGGGTGATGGTGTAGAGCCACTTGTAGCCGCGTGGGATGTTGATGGCTGGTGGATTGAAGCCCTCAAACATCAACCAGATCGCGTTGAAGAGCACACCGACGACCGCAGCCACTTCAATACTGGGGAAGGCGAAGATGAGGAACTGCCCCAAGTACGCTTGGAAGAGGATGTGGAGCGAGAGTGTGAGCCAGTAGAACGCGGCGTGACTGAAAGAAGCAAAGCCGACCATCGGGTAGAAGATGACGGTGAAGAGCAACGCCGTGACGAAGCTGTACGGGATCTCCACGACCGTGAAGCAAACAAAGTACCAGAAGGCGTTGTACGTCTGCGCTGCACGCTCGCGATAGAAAGCCGCTCGTTCTTCAAACGCCAAAGGTAGGACGCTGATCATCGCCACCATACCGATGAACGTCGTGGCCATGAAGACCATACCAATGCCACCGTTAATGCCTTGGTACGACGTGTACTCGGAATCGACGTACACGATGCCGAAGAGAATACCGAGGAACCCAGCGATCGCAAAGCGAGTGATGTTGTAAGACGGTGTACGCCAGTACACAGTGAAGAACCGGTCGAAAAGGAACAAGAGCTGTACCCAATTGGTCGCTGCGCGTTTCTTGGCGTACGTCACTTGTGCAGCAGTGTGTGATGGCTCGAAGAGACCCTTTTCCTGAAGCTTGGTATCGAGAAACTCGCTCTTCATTGCACTCTGTCGGTACGCCTCAACGTAGTTCACGTCCATACTGTGGCCGTCGTCGTCCTTGATGTGCTTTGTTGGCGTTGCGGCGGCGGAGTCTCCACCTGCTACACCAGCTCCGATGACTTCGAGCATCCATGTCGATGGATTGTATCCGTCCTCGATCTTCTTGGTGCCAGGAAGCGCTTCAAAGTACTCGATCATCGTTTGACCTTCGAAACCAAGTGGACCAAAGTACACCGTCTCGCCACCACGCTTGAGTAGAAGGAGCCGATCAAACAAGTGGAACACTTCCGATGATGGCTGGTGAATCGTACAGAGAATCGTCCGACCAGTGTCTGCGATCTTGCGCACGCCGTCCATGATCACCTTGGCTGAGCGTGCATCCAAACCACTCGTTGGCTCATCCAAGAAGAGCACACTTGGCTCAGCAGCCAGCTCCACACCAATCGTCAAGCGTTTGTGCTGCTCCATCGAGCTGCCTCGGATGATATGATCCGCGATATCGTGCATATCCAACAAGTCGAGACACTCTTCGACCGTGTCGTACTTGTGTGAGTCGGGCACCGTTGCGGCCTGACGAAGGAATGCACTGAATGTCAACGCCTCGCGGAACGTCGCAGCTTCCGAATGGATATCCATCTGCTCACAATACCCAGTACACCGTCGAATCGCCAAGTCGGAGGCTTCATAGCCGTTCAAAAAGATCTTCCCACGGATCTTCCCTCCAGTCTTCCGTCCGGCAATTACATCCATCAACGTCGTCTTGCCAGCACCTGACGATCCCATCAACGCGGTGATAGTACCAGGTAATGCATATCCGGTGATTCCCTTGAGCAAATCAATGTACTCGTCCTTGCCACCGTCTGGGACCGGTACAGAATACCAAAGATCCTGAAAAGCAACCGTCACGCGGGCCAACGAGCGGGAAGAGAGTGATCCACGCACTTCCAGGACGATTTCTTGTGGTGCAGCGCTGTTCTTGGGCGTCATGACTCTCAAGTAGTCAACTGTCTCGGTGTCCGACGCACCTGAATCGGTACTGTTGCCCTCAACCGTGTCCAAGTCCTTGGGTAACGTGATGTGTTCTGGTCGTTCGTATCGCTTGAACTCGAGGACGATCCACGCGAGAATAGTGAAGAAAATGTACGCACCGACAAGGAAGACGTAGCCCAGACCAGTCCACGACTCATTTGCTGGAACATCAAACAGACCGAGAGAGTATTCACCCATGGTCTTGCCACCAAACGTCGGAGTACAATACGTCACGTTGTTGAACTCGCACACATCGTACGTACTACTTCGATACTGGCTTACCGCAAGAGCTCGCACCGCATAGGCGACGGGATCAAGCCAATAGACCCACTGCAAGTAGTCGGGGATCTGTTCTTTTGGCACCACAAAACCGGCAAAGAGGATGAAGATCAGTACGCACACCATCGCGAGCGGCTTGGCCAAGTGGAGACTTGGAGCAATTGAGGAGATGAAGAAGAAGAGAGCAAGGAAAACGAGGATCGTGAGCATGAGGTACAGCTCAAAGATGATGAACGTCCCCGCCTCCGACACAAACCCGCAGTTCCAGTAGACGAGAGACCCGAAGATGAGACTCTCGGCCAGTGCCAGTGGCAATTGACTCACCGAGGCCGCTAGCACATACGACGAAGTGCGATAGAAGTTGGCAGCGCGTTGCTTGTAGAAGACGGTGCGCGCCTGGAAGAAGGTCGTGAGCATAGCTGTCTGTCCGAGGCCGAGGAAGAGCACACTGGCGAAGAGGACACCGATTACGACTTGGACATTGCTCATGTCAAGGTTATTGAAGACGGTGGAGAAGATGAGTCCCATGATGGCCACAAGCATTGCACGACCAATGAGGAACGGGCGGTTGCGCCACAGAAGACGCGCTTGGCGCTTGGTTACGGTCCAAGTACTGGGCCAAAAGCCCTGGTAGAACGTCGGCATCGGTAAGATATGAGTCTCTACGTCCATGAGAAGCGCTGGTTCAAGCGGAGCGTCGACTTCTTCCAGCATATCGCGGAAGACTGACGATTCACGAAAGAGTTTCGCAAACTCGGTGGGCGTACGTGGTGGAGAATCGAATCCCGATCCTGATCGATGCACTTCATACTGCTCTTGCTGTGGAGTACCGAGATCGCACAGAAAATCGGCGACGTCACGTCTCGGTGGGCACTTGAAGCCAAGCGATTCAAAATACCCGAGGACCTTGTCTCGTGACCCATGGTACATCATTTCACCTTCGTGTAGCAAAAGCACGTTGTCAAATAGGGCAAACATCTCAGGCGAGGGCTGGAGGAGCGAGATGATGACCGTCTTGTGGAGCTTCTTGGCCATACTGCGCTCAGTGTCGATGATGTCAAAGGCTGCTGCGCTGTCCAGACCCGTCGTGATCTCATCCATGAACGTCACGTATCGGACCCCAAACGACATCTCGCCTGTTGTCAAGCGCTTCCTTTCGCCACCAGAGATACCACGAAGAAGAGAATCGCCCACCAACGTGTGTTGACAGTCCGTCAACCCCAGTGTCTGCGTGACAATGTCTGGGAAGTAATGGAAGGTGTGCTTGGCCGCGTCGATGGCTGCCGCGTTCTCTTCAGGCGTTCCTCGCGAGAGATGCGCTTCCGCTCGCTTGGGTAACTTGGCACCACAGCACTCGTGGGCGAACTCGAGCGTCTCGCGCACTGTAAGCGTTGGGAAATGCTCGTCGCGCTGTGTGACGTACGCCACATAGCGAGGCAAGCGTTCCACGAGCTCGTGGCGAGGGAGACCATTGTACGTGATGTCTCCAGTCATCGTAATGCGCTTGTCAAGCGGGAATCGACCGCTCAAGATCTTCATCAGCGCTGATTTACCCGATCCCGACTGTCCGAGGATCAGAGTCAATGTGCCTGGCTTGAAGACTCCACATACGTTCTTGAGGATGTGCTTTTGCACCGTCGTCTTCTTGGTCGTGACCTTGGCGATGGTCTTGAGCACATGATTCGGCAGCGTCGGCAGCTCATCGTCCGTGGCTCGCACGCCGTTCGTGGGCGTCAAGCCTTTATGGTGTTCATGTGCCGTCACGAGATCCGCCGTGAGCGAGAGGTCCTTGAAACGCACTTCCATCTGCGGGAAGGCCCTCCCCAGCGCTAACTCGACCTTGGTCGCAATATCCTGATGCAGCGCCTGTGGCCCATTCGCCATCATCTCGTGGCCGTTAGCATAGCCCACGGAGGGATTGGAAGCAGTGGAGTCGCTGGATGGAGGCGGCTCGCCTAGTTCCAGAGTCGTGTTCATCTTGAAGTTGAGAGTTGAAGAATGAGTCCGACCATGGCGTGCGTAGGGTGCGAGTCGTCTCACGTCTCATTGCGTCTCCGTGTAGCAAACGGAGACAGTCATCAGTACAGGGAGATGTGTCCAGCAAGCGATCAACACTCGTGGGCAGCGGGAGCAATCATGGATGCGCGTGATTGCTCCACAACTGAGACCAACCACATAGATATGAGGGTGGCATCCACCGCAGACTTTTGCTCATTTAAGGAACACTCAATAATATAGACCTCTCAACTTTGTTTAATAGCTGTGTACAGGTGTTATGTGGGATGGTGTGCATGGGGCGGTGCCTCGAATTTTGTCGCGGGTGTCACACTGGCGACTCACGGTGAGGAACACGGAGATGCGCTGCGTCCTGATGATGCTCGTGAGGAACGCATGACGATGGATTGATGACGGCCTCTGTCGTTGTGGGCCGTCCTCATCATCTGCTGGCTCGTGGCAATCCCACGGCTTACACTCGCTCGTCACCACTCGGTCCCACTAACAAAGCGAGTGGTGACACACGCAGCAATCCCCAGGCAATTCTAGTACGACTGTGCAACGAGATGGTTACTGATCATCCAGCAGAGGCGTTGAGTTTGTCCCTAGTCAGGACTTTTCCCGTTTGTTTGGCTTGGAATGCGCTAGTTCAAGAACCGGTATGTGGTCAGTATACGATCGGTAGCGCTTCCACCAGCCAATCCGCAAAATGGACGAGTACTTTGCGCACAAATGCGTGACGTCGGACGCGCTGGAGACGCCGACAACGGCCGTCTCCACGTGGTCCAATGCTGCTCGCTGTGAGAGTGTTCTTGTGCAGGAGAACCAGCAAGCGCATGGCGCGTCACGCGCCGTGTTGACGTCGATCTTGGCCATGGTATGGACTGGAGCCCATTCATCACTGGTAGAATGGATCGCTCGCTCAGTTTCTAACGCTGTGTATGGTGGACGTAGATGATTAACTCCAAGAAAACCAGTCGAGTCGTGTTTGTGAGCTTGGTATGGATGGATACACTCGCATTTGCATGTCTTGGGGGATGAAATGCTCATTTTTGTGGTTCATTTTGTAGGAAAACACGCAATTGCCAACCGGATCGGCCTCATCCAAGCTCTCACATCTCGACTACTCTGCGTCATGGACCTCTCTTGACCTCCTCGTGGCATCTGAGGACACCAAACCGTCCCTACTGACCACAGTCGACGCAGATCTCGCACAGGTTCTTGCCAAGAGCTCTTCGGCATCTTCCGTCACGTCGGCGCGTCCTAACGTCATCATCATCGACTCCTTGCACGTCTTGCTGGAACTCTACTCGCTCCAGCGCGTCTTGCTCTGGGTGAAGCAGCTGCGTCGTGATCCACGCATCGGCTCGGTTGTGTATCGCGTGAATGCGTCGCTGCTGGCTCAAGGCGTCCAGCAGACACTTGCTCAGGACGCAACTGCTGTCGTTCACGTCGAGACGCCTAGCTCCCTTCGTACGTACCCAGTGCTCGCAAAAGAACGACGACGAGAGATTCCCAAGCGTATGCACGGTCTCGTTCAGCTCCTTCGCAAGAAGAAGGTATGGAATCACTGGGAGGACGCGGATAAAGCTGAGGATCTGACGTGAATTCGTGGTTTTCACAATAGAATGGACGGACAAGCGAGTCGGTCGAGCTCTTCCAGGTCGACCAAGGACGAATCGCGTACTTCATAGCTGACGAAGCGACCAAAACCGTTGAAACAAAGGCACCCAAGCAGAAAGACACAGCTAAACCTGCTCCTCAGACTCGAAGCAACGCTGCACCAGCACGTTCAGAGCCATCATCACAGCCTGCACCATCGGTCTCCTCCTCACCCGCGCTTCCAGTGGGTGCTGACGAGGTGAGCTTCAACCTCTCGATCAGCGCCGATGAACAAGCGGCGAAAAGCAAAGTGGAGCTGCCGTACATGCACTCGGGTGGCCAGTCGTCTGAGAACAACCTGCTCTTTATCGATGAAGACGACCCCGACTGGGACGACGATGATCTAGACGACGACCTCGACATTTAGATTCGACCAAGTCAAGTAATAGAGGAGGAATCTGCCCTCACTGCGTTTACTTGTTTGTCTATTTTTGAGGTCGCAGTTGTCGTGCATAGCTTCAGGGTCGACTCATTGCCCGCCGAGCTCTCGTCTCCATGTCGTCCAAGCGAGTGAGTTTTCACGAGCATGAAGACGAGGACGAAGAAGAGATGAGTGTACACACAGAAGAGTACAGCAATGGTCGACGTGGCTTTAATGATCGCGCTCAGGGCCGACCGTCCATCCCACCACCAGTGATCCCATTTGTAGACAACAGCGCTGTTCAATCCCCCGTACGCAAGAAAATCACGGCATTACAAGACCGTCGCGTCAACACTGTGCTCTTGGAGGCGCTTCAGCTCATCGAGTTTTCCAAGGATGAAGTCCAGACGATCGAGAAGTCGGTCAAGAAGCTGCGAGACGCCATCTTCGGCTTCTCCATCCTCGTGGACAAGCAGGTCAACGTCATCGGCGTCGAGACACTGGAAGAGAGGGGTCGGATCAAAGCCGACATTCAGGACCTCGCGGAAAACCTCAAAATCTCGTACGAAGTGTTCGCGAGCACATGTAATCGCATGAAGCAGACGCTCACTACTGGAAAACAGCATGTCCAAGTCCACAAGAAGCGCGTGGCGGCTCGAACACCAGCTGAAGAGGCTTCGCCGTCACGTCCCACGACTCAGTCTTCTCAAGGCCCAGTATCACCGGCATCTGTATCAGGCAACGCACTTCTCCTCGAGCCTGGACCAAATCGCTCTTCGTTGCTCTCTGTCCTGCATCCCGCCAGCAATATCGACGACGATAGCTTCGATCCCGGTCCGTATATGACCCCCGAGTTGTTCGACTCGGTGCTTGAATCCGTCGGACTCAGTGAGAAAGAGTTCCTCGAAACCAAAGACCTCATTCGATTCGCTCAGGAAATGCTCACGTCGTCTATTGCTCGAAGTCGTGCGCTCTCGTTTATGGGCAAAGCGTTCCATCGACGACTCATCCCTGGATACGCTAAAGATCTCGTGGGTCTCATCTGTGATGAGCTCCAACTAACAGCAATGGTACGTCCATCCACCATCCTATGACGATATGAGAGGCACTAACCGTACGCCCATCGCTCTAGGCACCCTCTCTATCTCCTTACTCCTCGTCCGCTCCGACCATTTCCTTGCCTCAGAATACTTTCTACGACTATGCCTGTGAGCGGCTCGACAACTTACTCGACGCGGTCTACATTCACGACGCCAACGACTTTGCAGGGGAGCCGTCCCCCAACGTCAAAGCCGGTGCCACACCATCTCCCAACCCATTCAACGACCACATTACACGCAACGGCGGCGTGTTGCACGGCGGGAAAGTGGTCCAGCATCTCCTGGTGAACCGACCCGACCCGGAACTCCTCGAGACGGCTGAGCAAACGCTCGCCATGGCCAAGTTACTCCACGACTTGGCCACGGCCGAGAACGAGGCCAAGCACGGCGACCGGCTGTCCATTCGTCCCTCAACTTCACGCGCACAGGAATTCTCCAAGACGTACCTGGCCACGTCCAAAGAGCTCTTGTTAAAAGAGTCGGGCGTGAATTGAGTCCGACGTGGGGGGAAAACCCTCGCGTAATCAGCTGTTAACACAAAAAAAATCAAAAGATCACGAAAGAAACAGAAAACCCAAAAAGTGCAATAGACCCAACAAAGAAAAAAGAAAAAGAACGTTACTCCCAAAAACATCGGGTTACACAGGTTACAGTTACTGTCACAGACCACAAAGAAGCGCACCAAAAAAATAAGATAATGCCCCGGGGGGGAGTAAGATACGAGGTGGAAGTCAGCTCAACTTGATCTTGGGCTTCTTTCCATGCTTGCTCCTTGCTCACTCGGTATGGAACGACAAGGCACTGCTGTTCCGTCGTCGTTCTCGAGCCATTTTCTTGCGTTCTCTTGTTTCCTCGCCAGGGTCGAGACGAGGGACGCTGTATTCACAGAGGGAGACGTACGACGAGCCTCGCTCACGGATGGACTGGGGCGCGACACTCAGGAAATGCTGCATGGCGTAGCTGAGACGGAGGTCAGGGTGCTGCATTGCTGCACGGAGGATTTCCTGGAACATCTCGCATCGGTTTTGGAGATGGGTGCGGTCGTGTCGTCTCCAAAAGGAGAGGAACCCGGCGTGCGGAAGTGGCGGGAGGGTGAAAGCATCCACCCAGGCTTCTTTCAGTTCTTCCGTGGCCGCAGCAAGGGCCTCGGCGTCTTGACTGCCCCGATGGTCGATACTGCTGCAGGCTGTGCTGATAGTGCTGGCATCAAAGCTGGATCGTTCTTTGAGACTGAGCATGAGCTTTTCTTGGTCGCGCCGTGCTGCGAGGGCCTTGACCCGGATGTAGTGCTCTTTTCTTGCTTCCAAGATGTCTCCTAATGCTGCATGGAGATGCTTGAAATCTGTGTAGCTTCGACGGATGGTGTACGTCTGCAGTTGACTTTCGTTGCCCCGGACGTCGATGTGATACATGACCTTCTTCTCTGTCCCTCGGAGCGTGTAGCCTGTCACCACGAGGTCGTTATATGAAGCAGAGGGCGACCCGACCGTCGTGGCTCTTGTACTGGCACTGGATCGACGAGACGCGCGATCGCGGGACAGCGGAGGAAAGGATCGTTCTGGACTCAAGTCTCGGTCGTCCAGGTCAACTTGGTTCCGAGACGGCTTGTCTTCGTCAATGCTTGGCTCCAGTGGCTTCTTGCGTTGCGACTTGATGGTGTACGTGGTGGGGGTCATGGCGGTAAAGTCGAAGCGATCCGTGTCTTCCTGGGGCTCGGCCACCGATTGTTCTTCAGGCAGCGGGTGGATCACTTCCGTGCGCCAGCCGGTCTTGGGCTCGTCGTACTCAAAGTACCACGATGAGAGGCTGTCGACGGCCACTTCGAGTTGGCGGCCGCGGGACATGGCCGCAGAGGACGCAAGGAAGGAGGAGGAGGAGGACATGCTCGAAGGCGCTCGGCGTTCCACCCAACTCATCGAGAACGACCAAATGATGGCACGAAGTGGATGACTGGGACTCGAACTCAGTCAGTCACCCCACGGGCCCTCATGGCATATCAAGTCTCACAGGCACTTCGTTGCATTGTTCTGCCACCAAAAAAGACTGGTGAAGGAGAGCGGGCGGCACAAACCTTGGAGACCTGATGTCGCAGCTGCGCCGCGGATCCAAGTTGGAAGAGAGGGGATGTGCATTTCTCGTGAAACATGATATCCCTCTCGGAGCGAATCTTGCAGAAGCAAAATTTCGAGGCCACTTTCCTGCCGCCACCAGCGAATAAAACGGCTCTTTTGCTCTGCTGGACGCTCGAAGGTTCGCACGGCATACAAACTTCAAGTATAGAAAACGACGAGTGTAAACAAGCTGGGTTCTTCCTGTCTTCCTGGCATTTTTTATCTTTTGCTTGTTGCTTCCCCCCTGTGTGCCTGGCTTTTCTTTCGCCATGCCATAGTTTCGATATCAAAAAGACAATTTTACTGTGCCGCCGTGTTTGCGACACAGTTACCAGATGAGGACATAGCAGCTGGTGAAGAGGAGTGTGAAGCAGGACTCGACGGACCTCTTCACGACCTGCGCTGTTGGCCAGTCCAAGAGACGGACCGTGGGACGATGGGCCCCTCACGCAGTCCTGTGCCCAGTGCCCAGTGCCACGCCCCCATTGGTACGGTATCTACGGTACCAACATGCCGGTTTGCGAAGGAATGGCCGCGAGGACGCCGAGGTTCTTGTTCAAGCCCAACCTAGGAATAGCGCAATAAAATAGATGAACTCAGAAGACTTGAGGCGATGGGCAGAGACCCGGCCGCGTGGCGTCCGACGGCGACGTGTGGGTGCGTCAGAATGCGGCCTCGAGAGCCACTCTCGCCGGAAGAAATGGTGCGGGAGCAGCAGATGCTACGGGAACTGCGCAAATTCCACCGCGAGAACGCGCATCTCTTGGCGCCGGTCGTGTCGACGGTGCACAAGAAACGCGTGCGGGTGCCGCGTGTGGATGTCGACGCCAATCCCTTTTGCGTCGAGCGACAACTTGCAGACGAATACGCATTACATAACTTCAATAAGGTAGGACCAAGGAGGAGGCGGCAAGTACCGTAGGTGCATGGAAGGATCACCATGCGTATGGAATTCCTTGATGAGACTCACGTGTCTATGGCAGAACCCACGCTTCTATCTCAACACAATCAAACAATCCCCTCCTCGGATCGAAAAGAATCCGCACAACCACTCGAGTGTACGTGGAGCAAGTCTTTAACACTCTGTGACAAGCAAACTGACTGAATGTGATACACAGTTCATCAATGATGCGGCTGACATGATGGCAAGCTCGGGATTCTCGCCTCGGATTCGAGCCGAATTCACCACACCGTCCGCGCCATCTGTGTCCTACAAACCCATGGACTATGTCGCTCCTTCTGTGATCAGTGTCGATCCAAGTGATCTGCGATCTATCCCAAAAAACCACCCATTGAGTCCCGAGAAGAACGCGGTACACGTCGTGTCCAAGTTCACCCCACCAACTCATGCTTACTACGGTTCCCACAAGACCACCCAGCCCGTATCATTCGGCCATCGACCAGATTCAGCCTCGCGAATGTATGACCCTCTAACAAGTGGCCTCACCACAAGCCGATCTTCAACTGGAGATGGGCCGTCCAGGACGCCTGTCCGCACCGGAATGAGCGTCATGGAGCTCCATTCGCTGCTCACGCCAACCAAGGCCAAGCAAGACAAGCCAAAAGATCGGTCAGAGTCGTCACAGTCGCCAGCCTCGATTCGAAAACAGAAAACAGAGCGCTCAGCCGACGGCGAGCGAGCCAATGAACTCCGCGAGCTGGTAAGCCGATTGATTCTTCTGCTTGCTAACGTGGGTCACTCACGAATACGTTACAGGAACGCGGGTTTGACAACCTGACGTACTATCCGCCTCGGGCCCGCAAAGAAATTCGATTCCAGGCCCCAACAAACCAGACAACTGCTCAATTATTCGACAAGTATCGGAAACTCGCTGTGGGCAAACTGCCGCCCACGTCCTAGTCCTAGGCAACATGGCTACAGTTGGAATCTAGAAACCGAATCAGATGATTTGACTTGACACG
Source organism: Pythium oligandrum (assembly GCA_020085045.1). NCBI lineage: Eukaryota > Oomycota > Peronosporomycetes > Pythiales > Pythiaceae > Pythium > Pythium oligandrum. The sequence continues at coordinate 2,388,674 of JAHRIK010000002.1, forward strand.
TTTCTGCTTGAGGGGGCTACAAGTGTACCCATGTTGGTCAACCCATCTGTCCCACGTTGAGATCCTCGAAGCACCACGCTGTTGCAACAGTCGCCGTCACGAACGACTCCCAGCTGATTTCAGTAGCAAGAGGTGCACCATTTGGACTCACCAGCTCCTCCCATTCCATGTTCCACCTCAAGAGGTGCACTCGATTCCCAACGGAAGATTTCCATGCGCTTATGTTGCAGCCCCGCAACACTAGAGACTTGAAAGGTCGTAGGTCGGTCGCTTGCGTTTTGCCTCAAGGGCTCACACAGCAAACATCCCATCGACGAAAAGCTTGTGAAAAAGCATGGGTGGCGGTGCGTCAAGCCAAGCCGCCTTCGAGCAAATGCTCGCTTGTACCATGATCCTAGGGGACGCGATGGTCCAGGGTCTGGATCCACGTTACGTGCGATTCCCAGGTATGGACACATGGGCATTCTTACGTGGTTCAAGGTAGATCCTGAACACTGTGGTGGATGACAGACATGTACCGACTGTATGACTTCCACGTGGGTCCCAAGAAGCACCAGCAGCGATCGTTCCAAGGTGGACAGATGATTCTGTTCGTCCGGAGTCCTGATGACGATGAACTGGACTCAGTCCAGGCGATTCAAGTGGTCGGAGACGATGGCGAACCAATTACGAACCCCAAGGGCAAAGAGAAGGAGGGAGCAGAGGAAGATGAGACGCCCAAGGAGACGAATGCCGACTTTGTGGTCTTGTACGTGAGTGGCGACAAGATTGTCTTGGACAAAGCCACCCTGAATCAACCCAACAACGATGGATGGACGCCATTGCACGCTTGTTGCCACACGCAAAACGCGCAGGAAGCTGGGATTACGATCCTCAAAGAGCTGGTGGATCGCAAAGCAGACTTGAGCCTCGTGACACGACGTGGACCAGGGTCATTCGCTTGTGGTTTCACCCCACTCCACATTGCAGTCGCGTATGGACTTGAGGCATTGGCTTTGAAGCTCATTCGAGCAGGCGCCAATGTCAATACGAAGAACACCATAGGTTGGACACCACTGTATGATGCTTGTCATCGCGGATACACAAGCGTCGCCCGTGAACTGCTCAAAGCTGGCGCCAAACACGACGTCATCTGTCCGGAATTCGCGTTGTGTCCGTATCCGGGTCAATATCCTCTTGCTGAGGCAGCTCGCCAAGGCGCGGTTGATACAGTCAAAGCTCTGCTGGAGTGGGGTGTGGATAAAAATGCTGTCAACACACTCGGATGGACGGCAATGCATGAAGCTGCGTATCACAATCGCGTTGGAGTTGTCAAGCTCTTGATTGTCTATGGTGCCGATGTGCTCATCAAGACCAAAAAGGGCTCGTTGGCTCGAGATGTGACCATTTCTAGTGAGATCCGAGGAATGTTGGAAGACATCACTACTGCTGCGTTGGCAGCAGCATCACCGAAACGTGAAAAAACAGCTATTCAAGACGGGAGTGGAGATGTTGAGGCAGAGAAACCGAGTTCGCCCAAGAAGAGCCCAGCGAAAACCGTGCCGTTATCTCGGAAAGAAGAGTACACGTTGTTGGGAGATCTTCCAAACCTGGAAGCTCGGTCCGCCGCTCCGACTATCGCGATCAAAGATGCTGACGATGCTGCAGACGATGAAGATGGCAAAGCTGACGACGAGGATGTAGCAGAGCCGTCTACGGCATCCACCACCAAACATAAGAAGAAGAGAAAACACAAGAAACACGGCCGTGAAGTCCCACCGGAGTATAAGTGCGCCGTCACACTCAAACTTTTGAAGGATCCGCTTCGCAGTCCATACGGCCAAGTCTTTGAGCGAGAAGTCCTTGAGGCGTGGTTCCGAGACTTTGGCAATCGCTGTCCTTTGACTGGTCAGCCACTTAGCATGGCGGAGATCATTCCTGATGACAAGCTTCGTGCTGAGATTCGCAATTGGAAACACGGCACACGCAAATTGAAGGAGGGCGGCCAAGATATTACACCAAGCGAGGCGAAAGGAGAAGCGAAGATGCCAGACCCTGTGGCCGCGGCAGCGGATGATCCGTATGATTTCTGATTGCAACTGTGACCATGTTGCGTACACGTACTTGTTGTGGAAGAATTGGGGAGAGCTCATCTGACTGACATGAGCGAAATCAAACCTTTCAATCACAGCGAATATACATTTACCACTCGCCCCGCAACTCGAAGGCTTAGCGTAGTTTTCTTGTCTATCTACACTCGATCACGTCGAGGGGTTCTCAATATTCTTGGTGGGCGTCCTTCTTGAACATTTTCTTGATCATGCCTCCGAGGCGAGACTTGCGGTGTTTGGAGTCTTCATCGTAATACATGCTGGCACGACTTCCACTCGACACCCAGGTCGATCGCTCTTGGTACGAAGATTCACGGTCATTGTATCCGTTTGATCCGTTCGACGACGAAGGCATTGCGTCGACAAGATTTCGTTGAAGGGGAGGGTTCATAAGGACCGAATCAATGGTGGCACGACGTTCACCGCGGGTGTGACCATAACTGCCAACACTCGAGGTTCGACCAGTTCCTTGCTGAGAGATCGAGACAGACACTGGGCCAATCGATGTCGCCGTATCGGATCGCTGTGATCGGCCTTCTGGACCTGAGCTCCTATTGGAATAACGAACAAACGATCAGCACACAATGAACCTAATACAAACAAAACAGAACTGAACGTACCCTTGACGCGCGAGCGGAGGCTTGTTGGTTCCGTTGTACAGCGGCTTGGAGTTCTCGATCATCGAGCGCATCTTCTCCAACAACTCTTCTGGAACGTTGTACGATTCTGACATGCGCACCATTTCGAGAAGAAGGTCCTGCTGCTGCACTCGTGCCATCAATTCGGCTGAGTATACACTGCGCTGCATCTTGAGGTCCTCCTTCAAGTCCACGATCTGCTTCTGGTATTTCTTCATCTTCTCCTCCTGTGACTTGATCAGGGCAGCATGAGTACTCATCAAACGAAGGTTGGCCTTCGACTGCTGCTTGTTGTGCTGGTTTAAAGCAGCGAACGACGCGCCAGCGGCTGCATACGCATCCTTCACCTTCTTGTACTCAACCTTGAGATTCTCGTTCTCCTGCGTCAACGCAGCCACAAGATCACGGTTCTTGGTCACTTCCTTCTTCAAGTAGTCGATCATTCGTTCAGAATCATCGAGCAACTTAGCATCATCGTTGAACGTGTCACGGTCCGACTTGCTGTGAGCCGCAAGGTGAGAAGTCATATGGTCGTTCTCCGCAAAGCTAGCAGTTGACTCGCGCACGACTCGAAGTTCTTGTTGAAGGGAACTGTTTTCGGCTTCAATGACCAAACGAGCCTTCTTTTCATCCTCGAGCCGCTGCTTCAACTGCGCGACTTCGCTTTCCATGTGTTCCTCCTCCTTCTGCTGCACCAAACGTTGTTGATACTTGCCGACTTGCTTCTTCATCTTCATGCTTGCTTGAATTTTCACAACTGCCACGCGGAAGCGGGTAAATCGCTGACGAGCCTGATACGCGCGGAAAGCGCTTTGAAGCTTGGTCGCCATAACTGTCTTCAAGATGAAATGCGCTCTCTGACGAGAGCGAACGCCGCGCCAAAGACTCTGAATCTTGACACATTGAGTACGCTGCTCCACAAAAACACGGCGTTGCGTCCGGCGCTTCTGAATAGCTTGAAGCTTGGTGATCATCATGCGAACCTTCATCAATCGTCGCTTTGCCACCCAACGTCTGGCAGATCGCTGGATCTTCACAGCGCTTTCGTGGACAAACACAGTTCTTCGCTGTTCCAGGTACTCAAGCACATCTTTACCGAAGTAGATGAGCGTCTTACCTACCACAAAGGCTGGGGTAGTGGCGTCTTCCTCGTCACGCTTGAGATCGCCCTTGGCGAGAAGCTTTTTCACAAGCTTATCACAAGCCGCAGCGGCGGTCAATGCCGACTCAGTCGAATCATCACTAGCGCTTCGAAGCAGCACGAAACGACGGAGGAACTTCTCGTGAGTCATCTTGTTCGGGAATGCCGCACGAGTGATACGGATTGCCTCAATCACACCGGCGCATCTCAACTGGCTCACGACCGCGTCAATTTCGTAAGAATTTGGACTCTTCTTCGAGTTTGGCTTGATGCATCGCACATAATGGACCTCGGTCGCCGAAATATCGCTCATTAGGAGAGCTAATTGGGCCTTGAACTTGTAGCTCACCGTCTCCTGCATGAACGTAGCCGTCTTTCGTCCAGTGACACTTCGGCGGTCGTCGCTTCCAACTCGCCCTCCGACGCTGCGACGGGTATCATCGCTGTTTGCAGCAGCAAAAACTGCCGCAAGGTCGGCATCACCACCAAGGAGTCCACTGGCGCGGCCACCGAACACACCGGCGACGAGCGCATTGGTACTCGTCATCAACAACTCGATAAGATCCGATTGCAGGGAGTCGCGGTTCTTCTCGACAAATCCTTCAGCGTCGTAAGTCACAGCACCGGCGTAATGATGAAGCAGGAACTGAGTCTGACTCAATCGAGCCTTCTCCAGACGTGGGTGAGACTCGTGCAACGAGACAATCTTGGATGTGAAAGAGACATCACTACCCATTGGACGCACACACTCTTCGTTCAGGAGGGCCATCAAACCCATCGAGTTCTCCAGCAGGTCGAGCATGTCCTGGTTGTCTTTGTACTTGATGAACTCCCATCCAACTTCTTCTCGGGTGTATTCTTCTTGCACAGTCTTAAAGACGTCAAGAGTGAACTTCTGCTGCAACTTCTCGTTGGCAAAGTTGATGCAGAACTGTTCAAAGCTGTTGCGCTTGAATGACTCGAAGCCGAAGATATCCAACAAGTCGATATGTGCGTACGTCGGTGCGTTTCGCACGGATCCCGAGATACTCTTGTTCACACGGCGAACAAGGTACGCGAACAAACGCGCGTAAATCTCCTTCGCCAAGGCGTCACGGTTGTTACCGGCTTGAACCTCAGACAACGGGACACTGTATACTTCCTGTCGAGCACGCACAGTACGGCTGCACATGGTCTTGCCCAAAGTAGCAACCTCGACACCCAAGAGCTTGGCACAGGCTTCGATCTGGCGACGCTGCTCTTCAATCACTTGAGCATCAGCGCCAGGCGACGCAGGATCAACGGAAGCAAGTGGCTGACTGGAATCCGCCGAATCGAGCTGAACGAAATCGAGCTCACCAAGACGAAGGACGCCGCAAAGAGCTTTGAAGAGGTGCTCCTGCTCCTCCACAGTCACGCCGACCGTCGTCAAGGCATCGCAAGTGACTTGGTATCGCTCAATATCGGATTGTCCATCGAGCAAGACGTGTTCATCTTGCAAGTAGCGGAAATCCTTGGCGCTGGACGACTCCTCGAAGCCGTACTTCTCTTCGTGCGCACTCACCAGCTGATAGAAGATGTGGTAGTTACGCTCACCTGGTGCTTGAGCCACGACACGGGACTTCTCAAGCAGATAGTGACGACACTCGGCACCAATAAGGCAGTGCTCGCCGTTGAACTGGAGCTGCGTAAACTTACCGAAGCGACTCGAGTTATCGTTTCGAATGGTCTTGGCGTTACCAAACGCTTCGAGCAACGGGTTACTCTTGAGCACTTTCTCCACGATACTGTGATGCTGTTGCACTGGTGCGGGTGGTGGCATACCATTGGCAGAGCTCACTGGTGGGGTGGTGCCGTTCTTCCTGAGAGCCGCGGCATGCGCCATGGAGATACTGGCGAGATGTTCCATCATGATCTTGACCGTTTCCGTCTTGCCAGCGCCCGACTCACCACTCACGAGGATACTCTGTGGGATGCGGTGATGCTTCATGTTGTGGAACGCCTCGGCACTCGTGGCGTAGACGTGAGGCGGCAAGACTTCGCGTGGATGCTGTGTGTACAATTCCTGCAGCGCATCCGTGTAGAGCGGCTTGATCCACTGGTACGGATTCACCGCCACGACGATCTTGCCCGTGTACGTGTAGGGCACACGCGAGAGGAAGCGATCGCGGATGTTGTACACAATCGCCGGTTCGTGGAGATAGTGCAACTCGCACATATCGTCGGCGCCGATGGTGGTCGTGGCCGTCATCAACGACTGTCCCAACGCCTTGGTCACTTGCTCGATCACGGCGTCATCGCGCTTCTTCTGCTTGTGGATGAGGTCGTTCGCGCTGTTCTGCAGCGGCAACGCGGCGGGCATGCCGTCGTCACGCAAATCGACCACGCGCTCCTCGATCAAATCTTGGTCTTCCCGTGCGATGCCGACGCCGCCATCGAGCGCTTCGCGCGCAGGGAGCTCGACACGCACGTGGAACTTCTTGCCATCGTCCTCGACGGCCGTGACGGTCGCGGCGAGCCACACGAAGCGCTCATCCGGCACATATACGCGCGTGCCTTCCATGTTTCCCTTGGTCCGAGGAATGTGACGATGATGACGGAGGAGGGGAGGGGGAGACGAAGGAGGAGGAGGAGGAGGAGGAGGAGGAGAAAGAGGAGGGGAGCGAGCGAAAAATGAAGAGGGTCTACCGTGCACAAAGGCGGGGCGAATTGCGTGCGTACTTATCTCGCCCACGGAGTCCCACCATGTGGATACACACTTGGAGTTTGTATGTGGACGAGGTTTTTCATGCGAATGAAATGGGTGCTGACGCTCATCCCACTGGTGTTTGGCTTGAAGTGGACAGAGTCAGCCGATGAGGTTTTTTGAGAGAGTGAACCCATTTGAAACCCAGAAGTGCGAATATAGCAAATCAAAATGGACAAATCGACTGTTTGAGGATTCAATGGATACTAGAGAGAGATGCACGTTATGAGTGCCCATGGCAGTCGTCTTTCCGATCGGGAATGGACCTAGTGATACAAGCAACGAACACGCTGAGACGATCCAACAGCGTAGCGTCGGAATAAGGTAGAGAGAAAATGAATCAAAGCACCACGGGCTGGCTACGGGAACCCACGGTTGCTCTCCGAGTCGGTGCGCATTCGTCGGCCTTCGAGGACACGACGCTTGCGTTGCTTGCGCTCGATGGATTCACGCTCGCGGTCAAACACGGGCACGCTGTACTCGTGGAGAGACACGTACGAGGATCCTCGCTGGGAGATCTCGCTCGGCGCGACGCTGAGGAATGAGTCCAGCACGGGGCTGTTGCGAGTCGCTGGGTGACGAATGGCGATGCTGAGAATCTCCTGGAATCGTTTCTTGCGCTGGTCGACGAGACGAATGTCGTGGCGCTTGAGGTATGTCCAGACGCCGGCACTGGGCAGTGCTGGCAGAGTGACACGGGTGAAGGTCTGCTGATGACGAAGCTGGGACTGACTGTGGGGACTCAAGGGCACGGAAGCACTGGACTCGAGTCCAGAAACTGGCGAGGCTCCTGCAGCGATGTTGGCGTAGTTGGTCATGAGCCGATTCATTTCTTCGTAGAGATTCTTGAACGCACGGTAGCGCCTCCGAATCGTGTACGTCGAGAGCATCCCCTCTGGGCCTTTGATGTCCACGTGGTACAACACGACACCCTGGTTGCTGAGCGAATGGTTGTTCACCTCGATGCAGATGCCTTGGTATGGGTCATGGCTCATCATGGTGCGAGGCGTGATGATGTTGGACGTTTGACTCGATTCGTGGTCGTCGGTCCAGAAGTTGAGCGCCTCCATGCCGCTCACGTCCGAGAAGTTACCCTCGCGTGGCGGAAACACGTCGTACGCAAGACGTCCGTCGTTGGTCTTGGCGGACGGCTCGAACGACACAATGCTGTGTCGTGTGGTGTACTCGTTGGCGCCAAGATTGAACTCGGCGCTCACCGGTTCGGGGATCGCAGATGTGCTCATTCTCTGAGCGTACGCGCCGTACATCGTGGGTTCGCGACGACTTGCAAGCGACCGTACTTGACGCCGGTGCGTCTACTCTTTTTCTGCGCTCTGCTGGGTCCAAGGCGAGTCGAAGAGTGGTGTGACATCCGAACCATTCAAAACAAACTGGACTGAGACCACGAGCAGAGAATTTTTCAGCGAGTATGTAACTCGTGGAATCGGGGTTGCCTGGCCCCAGTAGTGCACACTCAACCCCTTCTACTATAGCACGGCCTTCTTCGTCCATCGGCTGGTATTACTGGCCAGCCGAATCAGACGGCAGGCGCCAGCCGATGCCCATCAGCTCCGGATGATGATTTCGTTTGCATTCCTGCGTGATAAGTATGGACAAGCGTCCAGTCTGCAATGTGTGTAGAGAAGCAGACGGTCATTCGCACCAGCCGCTGGACACCACGTGGATCGATCAGGCTTCCACGCGCTTCTTTCTTCCGAGTGAGTCACGGAGCACTAACTCATGACTCCATTCACCCAGCTGATGAATCCAAGCACATCACATGTCAGTGCTCTGTCGTTCGTGCAACCTTCGTGCAACCTCAATAAATCACCAGGAGTGATGGTCGCGCTAGAATGCGGGTAAAGGAAACGAAGATGGCAAACGGAAACGACGCAGATGCCGTGGTGGAAATGGAGGTCTTCCAGCGTGTATAAAGCGTAGTGAAGCGGTTGGTCGTGTCTATGATCATTACTAGGATGCATGGGCGGCGTTTGGTCTAAGCGTGTTCGCTCGTTCGCGGCCGAAGAAGGCATCTTCAACCTCCGTCTGTCACGCCGGGTGGCCAAAAAAAGCAACTGAATGGCTTGCTATTTGCGCACTCGTTCAGGTTTGTATGGCACACGACGGTCGAGCGTTGTTGTGAGCGCATTCGGAACCGAGGCGACGCGGTGTGCGGACTTTTTCGTCGGTCAAAGCGGTGGGAGACGTGGGTGGTGAGAGCCGCGGCGTCGTCCATGGCAGCGACATAAGCGACAAGAGGACGAGAGAGTAGCAGCACACGCAATGGGAGGAGGAGTGTCGAAAGCCGAGTATGAGCGCATCCGCAAGGAGCTCCTCACGAAGGAGCAAGTGATCCGCACGCTGCAGGAGCAGCTGCAAGTCACGGCGCGTCATCCGAGCGTGCCTATGAACATCTTCCCGGCTGAGCCACCGGCATCCAAGAAGTCGAATGCAATGTTGGCACAGCGTATCTCCTACGCAGTCGTACCGCCGAGACCAACGACGGCAGCCTTCACGCCGATTCCTAGTATGGAGGCCACTGAAGAGGAGAAACCACCGGAGAGCACACCTCGTATCAAAGTCAAGCGGCGTATTGAAGTGAGTGCCGAAGTCATGTCCAAGAAGAAGATTCTCTCGTCTGCCAACGACCAGCGAGTCATCTACCCGAAAGATGATGCGTCCAAGGAGCTGCTCATCAAGATCTTGCAGTCGAATGTGCTCTTCACCGGGCAGACGCCACCCGAGATTCGCGACTGTCTGGACGCATTCTTCCCGATGAAAGCCACGGCAGGTACGGTTGTGATTCAACAGGGCGATCAAGGAGACCATTTTTACGCAGTGGGAAGCGGACAGCTCGAGATTCTGGTCTCAGTCGCAGGTTCTGGGACGCCGATCCGGTATGGTTTCTTGGGTCCGGGGATGGGCTTTGGTGAACTTGCGCTGCTGTGCAACATGCCACGAGCAGCAACGATTCGAGCTGTAACAGATGTAGAACTGTGGGCTCTTGAGCGTCACACGTTCAGGGAGATCCTTGCTTCCCACAAGATGATACGTTTGAATAAGGCTCTTCAAGTCCTTCAAGGTGTTGCGATCTTGAATCGACTGACCCATCACGAGCTCCAGCAGGTCGCAGCAGCAATGGAATGGGAAGAATACGAAACCAACACGTCTATTATTCGTCAAGGTGAAGTGGGTGAGGACTTCTACATTATTACCCAGGGCGAGATTCGAGTAACCCAGGTCGACCCCGACGCCAAGTACGAAAGGCAGATTCGAATTATGAAAACAGGTGATCATTTTGGCGAAATGGCTCTCCTGAAGGATGAAGTACGCTCGGCAACATGTACGGCGATGTCACATGTCACGTGCCTCACGCTTGGGCGTGAGCATTTCATCGCAATGCTTGGAACACTACAAGAGCTCATGGATCGAGAACCTGGACAAGGACTAACCAAGACTACAAGTGGCACTGGATTTATGCGCAACGCCTCGAATTTGATGCTAGCGGAGCACGCATCAGATTACAAGTATTACATGCAGATCCAGATGGATGAGCTCGAAATCTTGCAGACACTTGGTCGGGGTGCATTTGGCCGAGTCAAGCTCGTTCGACATGCCGAGAATGCGTACGCATTGAAATGCCTGGTCAAGTCAAGGATCGTGGAGAACAATCTGAAAGAGCACGTGCTTAACGAGAAGCGCGTCATGCTTTCACTTGACCACCCATTCATCCTCAAGCTTTACAGCACATATCAGGACAAGAAATACCTGTATCTACTATTGGAACTTGCTCTGGGTGGCGAACTGTTCACGTACTTACGACGGAAGGATCGTTTTGAAGAACCAGTGGCTCGGTTCTATGTCGCCAGTGTCGTGCTCGTCTTCCAGCATATGCATGCCAAGAGTATCGCGTACCGGGATCTCAAACCCGAGAATATCCTGCTGGATAATGAAGGCTATATGAAGCTCGCAGATTTTGGCCTGGCGAAGCTTGTTACCGATCGCACGTTCACTCTGTGTGGGACTCCCGACTACCTTGCTCCTGAGCTCATTCTCAGCAAAGGACACGACAAAGCTGTGGACTATTGGGCATTGGGTGTGCTCATTTATGAGCTTCTGGTCGGCCATGCGCCATTTTTCGCTCAAGAGCCGATGCAAATCTACGCCCTGATCATTCAGGGTGACGTAAAATTTCCAGGCCACATTACGTACGTGTTCTGTGTCGCTGTAGGTCTCTGCTCGCACCTTGAACTCACCTCCTCGTTCTTTCCTGTAGGCGACCATGCGTCGACTTGGTCACCAAGTTGCTATCCCAGAATCCTGCTCGACGGTTAGGCAACATGAAGAATGGGATCCGCGACATCATCAATCACAAATGGTTCTCGTCGTTCCCATGGGACTCGCTTCTGAACAAGACCCTGAAACCGCCGATTATTCCGCAAATCCGCGACGCTTTTGACACATCGAACTTCGAGGATTTCCGACACGAGACAGAGGATGCAGGTATGGAGTGTGATTGGGATCCTGACTTCTAGAGGTAAATAGCGCGAAAGGATTCAAATATAATGGTCCAATTGGGTCGAAGTGCGACGCTTTGGTTGGTGAGCTGACAGTTTGAGGTTCAAGCAGATCTAAGAAGACCAGTGACAATGGAATGGAACCGTCGCTGCTTGGACGAGGAGGGAGATGCCAACCGCGAAGCCCAACGCTTTACGCAGCAACTCCACGCGGCTCTTCAGTCAACAGCGCATCTTGGAGCTCCAAATCCATTCCGCACCGCCATCTGTTTCGATGTTCTGCAGCAGATAAGCATGAAGTACGAGCGCTTTTCCACGATTATGGATACTGTGCAACAAGAAATGGCAAGATCCGTCTACATCACCCCACCACCCATGGATCCTACAGCTACCTTGCAACGGTTTTTTGGTGAGCGAACATACTTCACCCAGCTTCGTCAAGTCTTGGATGCAAAGGCGTCACTTGAAGGTGAACTTCATGGATTTGATGTCATGCACAGCCTCATGCTTACCCAGTTGCGGACGAACGAGCGCGTTATGGATACAGTGGCTCAACGATGGGGTCGTATTCTTCTTCGCCAGACACTCGTCGATTGGAAGAAGCTCATCATTCGCAAGAAATACACGCGCGTGCTGCTGGAGAAGACGTCTGGTCGATGGGCCAAACAGCGTCTCACAAGATTGTTTCGACAGTGGGCAGGTTATACAAAAGCTCAGAAGATACTTAGAATCAAGGAAAAGCTTCAGCAGTGCCAAGATACGACCAAAGATTTGGAGGAGCTGATTGTCAAGATGGAGGCGCAGATCGAGAGTGCAAAGCTGGAGACTAAGGGACATCGCGAACATTATGACTTCGCGAAGCGTCAGTTGCTATCGCTGCAAGAACTTCTTTCTCAACTCGAACAGCGCGTCCATAGCTCCAATGAGCGCAAACTCCAAACAATAGTGAATGCATGGGGCACTTTGTGTCTCGAACTGGTGGATACACAGGTGGAGTATCTGCAGAATATGCTTGACGCGGTCAGTGTTCGTCAGTACGCTGATGCAACAGTACTCGTGCACAAAGGCGAAGAGCTATCAGAACTGGTCACACTCCCCTCAGATGCGCTCATTCTTCGTTGGATCAACTACCAGCTCTCCCAGTCGACAACCTTCCGGCATTATCAAGCTGCTTCAGGTGGATTCATCCAGAATTTCACAACAGACATGAAGAACAACTATGTTTTGCGACATATCCTCTTCAGAATCCTCGAACGAAAACACGTGACGGCACGGTACTCAAGCTATGGCACAGTGGTCCGGAAGCTCTCCCATTTCCTTTCTCAAGCGGATTCTACAGGTCAACAAGATGCTGTTCAAACCAAGAAAGCACCATTCCAGACCAAAGAGGAGCTCCGACAAGCATTAGAAGTGCAACTCGAGCCACCGTGCCCACCATTCCTGAGTGCCCAAGTGATGGAAACCGAGCCCTCGAGTGATCTGATGTTCTGTTTATTCAGCTTCCTTGCATGTGAGCACCATTCTCTCGTGCCGCTTCCGCCAGTCGGTGAATGTCCATGGAAAGAAGCTCAACTGGCCTTGGATGAAGCGAAAAGCTCATGGGCGTCAATTCGATCGCAATGGACTGAGCTCGAAACACCGTTTGAGATTCGTGAAGTCACGAAGACCATGCCAGATCTCACGTCTCCGCCTCAGTTGCTGGTTCGGGCGAACATTTCTCTTCAGAATGCCCTTACAATGGTTCACTACGCGTGTGCCAAGCGAAGCGTGGTGCTCAAGACCTGGCAGTGTATACAACGCAAGATGCAACAAGACGCAGTGCGCCTGTTGCTTCGGAGGGCACGACAAGACGGACCAATTGGTGTGGTGGATAGACGTCTCTGGCGAGAAAAGTATATGCTAACCACGTTACATATCGCCAAGCTTACACAGGCGCTTCTTGGGAGCGAAATGGAGGAAGATGGCGGAGTAAACACGACATCAGAGCAGTTGGAGCACGAGCTGCGCGAGATTGAAAGCATATTAGATGAATTCTACCCAGAACTTCGACGAGTCTATCGGTATTACGCGAGCATCGACAGTGAACTTGAGCAAGCAGACCATATCTTACGTGCTCAACGCCACCCTGATGCGTCTACTGCAGCAGCATCTCGAGATACCCGCGACGAAGCACGATTCTTCCATAAGATCGCCATCTCCATGTCTCTTGTGGAGTTCCACGTATTTCTCAAGGACTGCCGAGTATTTGGACCGTCTCGGCCCTTTCCATACGCCTTTATCCAGCGCGTATTTGAGCGAGTGAACGCCAACGTTGCAGCTGCAACAGAGGCCGCCACTGTCCTCACCACTACGCATCTTTCGACGTCAGGAAACGTGGTCATTCCGCCCGTATCGCACCACAAGGGCGAGCTCGAAGACAGTGATGATGAAGACGAGGATGATGCGAGTGAGATGACGCCTGGAGAGTTTGTCGAGGCCCTTGTGCACATCGCAAGGAGCAGGTATTTGCGCTTCAAGCACGCTTCTTCCAGCATTACTTCGATGGGTTTGGCACAGCGCTTTCGGCGCATGCTCGTGGACGTCGTTCTTCCATCAGCAATGCAGGAGAAGGAACGTGTCCATGTCGTGTTTCATCAAAAACTCTGCTCCGTCGAGTGTCGCGAAGTCTTCACCAAGCATCATGCACGGCTTCATGCACTTTACCTAGTTTTCGCAGCGCTCGAGAGTGATTCGAACGGTACAGCAGCATCTGCGACGCGTGCTTTGCAGACACCAAGACGTCGCATGCTTTCAGTCAATGGATTCGCTATTCTCCTCAAGCACTGTGAGCTGTTTCGTGAAAACTATCTGAATTTGGACGACGTCCAGCATGTCTTCGCCGAGCTCTTGCAGCTTGAACGCAATAGCGTTCACTTTAATCTGGAGACGATCTCGTCGTGCCTTGCGACTCTCAACGCGTCATTGGCTCGTCAGTCCCAGATCGTCGAGTCCGAGGCCCCATCTCCAGGCAGGAGATCCGAGACCTCGACAACTCCTGCCCATGATGAACTCCTCTACATTACGTATACGGAATATCTCGACGCCCTCGCTGCCGTAGCTTGTTATCTTCGACCGGATCCATTTGTGCCTCTCGCTGACAAAATCGACGAGTTTTTCAGCGAAGACCTTGTTCCACCTTCGATTTGAAACAAGTGTGGATTGCCAATCGATAAAATAAGGCCACCTATTCCTGTCTTCTACGACCTTGTCGAGTCTTGTCTGCTTCCTGCGTGCCATTCAAGCTCTTTCCACCGGCATCAACAGCTTTGGAGAGCCCTCAAAGGGTGAGAATGACAACAACACGACCATCCACCGCAAGCGTCGGCTTTCTCGCGAGTCTCAATCCTCTCGGGCTGCTCCAAGACGCACGCCAACTCACGTTGGCTGAGTTCCTACGTGATTTCTACACCCAGCGAGGGCTCCATTACAAGCTCAAGGATGTCGAGACGTTGGTAAGCATGTTCGAACGAAACCTCCCACAACTGTATGCGGAGCTCGACAAGACGTACGTATCAAATTAGAGAGCGAGAAGATGAATCTTGTACTGACCCTGTTGTTGGGCTCTTGCTACAGATACGGCACTGTATTCCTCACAAATCCTCCACCTATTTCGGCTCCAAGCGAAACAAGCGTCTCCGCTGCCGTCCCTACATCACCTGCTGTGTCAACAACTCCTCGTGCTGCTTCCAAACCACCAGTCAACAAAAGTACGAGAACCTCGTTGTTGTATCGCTTGGGATTGTGCTAATTGTCTTCTTCTAGTCATTATGTTGGGTAATTCAGGCGTCGGCAAGACGAATCTCCTCAATCGACTCAACAAAGGTGATTTTAACGAGGAGTTCACGTCAACAATTGGCGTGGAGTTCTTGACGCACGTCGTCCCCATCGATGGCGTTGACGTCAAGGCACAGATTTGGGACACTGCCGGCCAGGAGCGTTTCCATGCCATGATGGCTACGTATTACCGCAAGGCCATCGGTGCACTGCTGATTTTTGATCTTGGCGATCGGAACAGCCTGATGGGGGTGGAGAAATGGCTCGATCAACTGCTCAATGTGGCAGAGCCTGGTCTTCATGCCGTGCTCGTGGGCAACAAGAGTGATTTGCCCATCGGTCAGCGAGCTGTGACCAAAGAAGAAGCCCAGCAGTTCGCCGCCGCGCACCACATGTCGTACGTGGAGACGTCGGCCAAGACGGGGGAGAATGTAGAGTTCGCCTTTCATTCGCTCATCAAATCGATCCATCGTACGCAATTGAGTGAGAAGCAGAACCCGGCATTGCAACAGACAGCTCCAGCGAGCTCAACCTTGGCTCTAACAGGGAAACCACAGGCCGAAGCCGCACCAGCGTCGTTCTTTGGCGACGGCTGCAAGTTTCTATGAGCCAAAATTCCACCGAAAGCTTCTAATTTACGAATGAATGAGGATTAGACTGAGCACTTGGCCGCAAACTCGTCGAGTTCCTCCAGTTTCTCAAAGACCTCCTGTGTCCCGTAGCGATCAGTGGGCTTGGTAGCGCATACCATGTCCACGTACTCAAGCAAAAAGCGCTTGGCCTCGTCGTAGCGCGCGTGGAGTTCTACAAAGTCATTGGGTATGAGTACGAGATCGGTCACACACCTTAGCTATCCACGCACCTCGTAGTTGCTGTGTTTCATGGCGCAAGGCATCCAAGTACTCGACTTTTCGCGCCTTCTCCACTGTCCTGGGTGTCTCAATGTTGCCTGAAAGAGCTACTTGGTAGGGACTTTCAGATCGCTCGCGCTGTGTGACCCGCACACGCTGTCCTCTTGAGCTCTTGGACCCGAGTCTCGAGAGAGAGACCGCACCAGGTGACTGGGGTTTACGAGGGACGTACTCACGCAAGTGTCCGTCGCTCTCGAGGCGCGCCTGGCTTGTCCGCAGCTCACGACGTAGTAATCGCATCGCTGGTTCGTCCATCAGCTGGGGTTTGTATCGCTCAGCGTACATGGGGTCGTTTTGCTCCTGCTGTTCGGTTTCCAGAGCGAGTTTCTCGACCTCGAGTGCGAGCCACGCATCTTCTTCCTCGTCATCTTCGTCTTCTTCGTCCAAGTCTTGCATCTCAACGAGTTGGTGGTCGTTCGTGGTCGACAAAGGGCCGTCTTCAGCGTCATTTAACTCCATGCCCGTGAGCATCATCGTGTCAATCTCGCTATTATTACTCTATGTTGACTCGGAAACCTATTGCCTGCTGGAAATGAGCTCTGAGCTCTTAAATCCACTCGACGCGTGCGTACAGAAGCCCCGTGGCTTCGTCTCGACGCACTCGCTGGAGTCGAAAGCGTCGTTGCCACTCCGTCTCCATTCTCACACCACTACACTGCGTCGTTTCGTTGGTGTTGAACCACATCTGTCCGTCCTCACACGCTTTGACAGTGCGTACAAGTAGTAAATCGCCTTCGGGTGGGTTACTCTGGTGGTTCTCGCGGAGCTTTTGCGTGTCCGTGATGGGGATATACCCTAGAAACGAAGGGGTCGAGAGGTCGACACGCGACGAATTCCACGAAGACTCGCTCGTTGTGGGTTTTGTGATCTGGAGAAAGCGCTCGTCGTACACAAACAGCGTCTTCTTGCCGTTGAGGGGGTACTTGTCCAGCTGGAAGAGAAAGGGGACCTCATCCGGAAACATAGACCGAGTACTTAACGAGTGTGTCGCCGAGAGTCTGGAAGAGAACGAGGCGACGGCATGACGCACAGGAGTCGACAACGCGTCGACCGGAAGACATGAGTCGAGAGACCGAAGGAACGCAGCACTACGAGAGGCCCAGAGCAGAACGCGGCGATCGCCAGCGGCAGCAAACAGGCGAAAAAGCGCTGGTCGGCTCGAGTCGGCATGATAAATACGACCAACTCACCGAGAATAAACGCGTTCTGGATGGAGACAACCGAGACAGAGCCATGCATTCGAGCCATGGCCACGTGCTTCTGTGTTCTGTGTCCATTGACTTGCCTGTGGATGCGATCCACGTCTTCACGACATGAGCAGCAAGCACGTCAACTTGACAAGTTCGTGTGCGAACTTGACCCAATTGTCACTATACAGTTATTTTAAATTGTATCAAATGAAACCCTTTTTAAATTGATTCGTGAAAACTGGTTTTTGGCTTTATGATGACTGTTTAAATGTATGAAGACTCAAAATTGATCAAACCCAAACTTGAGTATTGGCGTGACACTTGAAACGACACTTGGAGACTCATCGACGATGGCGACGCTCTTCAAGCTCACGCCGACGGAGAGTCTGCGGGCGTGTGGCATTCTGGACGAGGCCTTGGAGAAGTTGAGCTTCCTGGGTAGCATCACGCCGGATATCCTCCAGCATCGCGAGGAGCTCTCGCAGATTGTGGGCGAAGAGATTTCGCGAATTCTCCAAGACCAACGGCAGCTCGAAACCAAATATGAAAAGCTCATTGCCCAGCGCGCAGTGCTCAAAGGCCTGGCCAACAAATCCAAGTTCAAGGAAAACCAACGCGAAATCCAGGAAGTGAGTCGCTTGCTGCGCGAATCCACCAAGAGTTTGTGTCGCAACCTCAAGGAAAACCCGAATTTCGCGGGGAATTTGCTGAAAATCCAGCAAGAACGCGAAGGATTGATGGAATTAATGAGCCAGACGGCGCTGGAGCTCAAGAAGCACGGTACGTTCGAGACATTGCTCACTTTCGTCGCCGATGGACGCAATACGCAGGAGAAAGCGCACGAAATCCTCAAGAAAGAGCGTGAAGCCGTCGAGGAAGTCAAGCGCCTGAGTGCCGAGTTGCAGCGAGAGAAGAGCGAGCACCAGAAGGAAGTCGCCGAGCATCGTGCGACCATCTTACAGCTCAAAGAGCAGCTGCTGACGGTCAAGTCCAAGACGCAGATCGATATTCGCTATGCTCGGAACGAAGCCAAGGCGAAGAAAGCGAGTACGGCTCGCATGTACCACCAGTTGCTGGACGAACAAGAGGGGAAAATCAAGGAATTGCAGGCGAAATGTACGATGGAGACGCGTGTGCACGACGAAACCACCATGTTTCTCAAGGATCGACAGGACCAGCTCGCGTCCGAGCTCAGTGATTGGACCAGCAAATACCAGCAAGACATTCAAGCCAAGCAACAGCAGCTCCAGGAGCTTCAACAGCAGAAAGCAGTCAACGCGCAGCGTCTCGAAGTGTTTCAGAAGCGGTGGCAGGAAGAAATGGCTGCGATCCAGCAGAAAGACGAGGAGCGCAAGCGGCTGTTGGAGCTCGAAGCGCTTCGCAAAGAGGAACTCAAGGCCCAGAACACGGCGGCGCGGATCATTCAAGTGGCGTATCGCCTGTATCACTCCAAGAAAGAGGAGAAACGCAAAGCCACCGAAGCGGAGAAGAAGGGCAAGAAGGGAGGCAAGAAGAAAGGAAAGAAGTGAGACTACGAGAGCAATATACGCGCGTTTTGGGTATGTTTGCGTGACAATCGTGCTCATCTGAGTCAAAAGACACCTGTCCCACAGTCCACCGTGCGCCAATGCTCGTTGCACAGCATACGCGTCGCTGCCACTCGTCCTTCTTACTTGTCTGTGATCCATGCTCTGCTCCAGTCACTCCTCGATTGCCTCGCCAGTGAGCATGTCGACCGTCGAGCGGCTCTCGCACTTGAGTGGCTCGAAATGGCTCGGATCGCCACACACGCCAGACAACTGCGACTTCAACCAGCTCACCAAGTCACCTGACGTGCCTCGTTCGAACACACAAGACGTCGAAGAAGGCGGTGGAGCGTTGCGTGCAGGTGGAGCACCACGTCTGCTCTCAAAAGAGTCCTGTGGTCTGCTCGCACAGTATGCCGCCGTTGGTCTTGTGTATGGGACGCTACCCAGTACTATCACGCCGTTCCTCACGTACTACCTCAACATGGAAGGCACGGCGACGACGTCGGCACGAGCGTTGCTGGCCATCCCGTGGTCGCTCAAGGTCTTCATCGGCATGCTCTCGGACAATGTCCCGCTCTTTGGCTATCGTCGACGTCCGTACATGGTCCTGGGATGGAGTCTTGCGGCCACCTGTCTGTTTATCATGGCTGCGATGCCACTTAGCCCTCCGTACTTCCAGGATCCAGCCGATCGACGCGTCAAGCCACAGGACTACGACCGTCTGGGCATCACAAGCCGGTTGAATCCACACGCAGCCGACAGTGGTGGCATGTACATTGTGCTCATGATGCTCGCCTCGCTTGGGTACTTGATCGCTGATGTCGCAGCGGACGCCGTGGTCGTCGAGTACGCGCAACGCGAGCCAGAAGCCATTCGGGGACGCACTCAGACGGCGATCTACACAACTCGAACGTTCTTCGGCATCTTTGCGCAGCTTTTACTCGCGTTCGGACTCAGCTCCGCACCGTACGGTGGCGATTTCGACTTTGGCATGAGCTTCTCCTCCATCATGCTGGTGCTTGCGATCGTCTGCGTCGTAGTGATCCCGGTTACCTGGCTCTTCATCACGGAAAACGTCTGTGTGCGCTCGCAAATGCCTGCTTTCAGCACGTACATCGCGTTATTGTGGGATGCCATCCAGTCTCGAGCGTTCTACCAAGTCATAGCGTACAGCTTCGTCTCAGGTGTCTTCGCCAGTGTGAGTTACGTAGCGCACGACCCCATTACAAGCTACTGGGTGCGCGCCACAAGCTTCAACCTCAGTCTCAGCAACATCTTGGGCAGTGTCGTGACTGTGATCACGCTCATTTGGACAGGACGCGTTGGATTGCACTGGAACTGGCGCACGATGATGGTGCTTACCATGCTCTCGGTGATTGCTTTGGATGCAGTGACGACGATGCTTGTGACCTGGGACGTAGTGCGGAACCAGTGGTTCTGGCTCGGTGTCCCTATCGTAGAGCAAGTCCCAGCCTCCATCAGCTTCATCATCTCGACGTTCATCGTCGTGGAGCTGGCTGGCGAAGGCACTGAAGGCGCGTGTTACGGGCTCTTGACGACCGTCATGAACCTCAGTAGTCCGTTTGCCTTGACGATCACCAAGAATCTGAACGCACCGTTCCAAGTCAACAACCGCGATATCCTGACCGACTCAACCGCCGTCCGACGCGACGTGACTATCACGATCCTCCTTTCGTACGTTGCCAAGCTCTTCTCGCTCGTGTTCCTCGTCTGGTTGCCACGCCAAAAGGCCGAGACGCAAGCCCTGAAAGAGCATGGCGGACGCAGCAAACGCATGGGGATCCTTACCGTGTCGTACTGTGGCTTCGCGCTGGTTTGGTCGATCCTCACGAATCTCTTTGCCATCTTTGAAAGTACCAAGTGCCTAAAGATCACCGGAGGCTGCCACGCGTGAAAAAAAAAACCATAATCAAACTTTCGATTTTACCTTATAGTTGACTTCCTATTCCTTCGCCAGCGTGTCCTCCGTGGCGGCCTGGATCGCAGCTTCAACGCGAGCTTCGCGCTGGGCCTGCGCAGGTGTCGCAGGGATCGACGGTCTTCTCGCTTCCTCGCCACGTGCGGCGTCGATGGCATTCAACAGCTTCTTCATGATGTATCGCGTCTCCCGAGGGTCCGAGACCCACACCGTCGTCGCGGCGTCTCGCGACCGCGTGTCGTTGCCCGTGCGCGTGAAGCGGTCGCCCACGTGAAGGCACTCCATGCCCTGGATCTTGGTCTGTTATCAGGACAAATTCACGATTCGTTAGCGACTTGTGAACAATTCAAAACCCATGATTCGTTCCAACGTACCAGCTCGTCGCCCTGGAGATCCTTGGGGAGGAATCGGAAGACGTAGTTCTGCAGCGCCTGGATGCCGAGCGCCTTGTTACCAATGTCCACCCACACGTCGTTGCCGCCGTTGAACGCACAGCACGGCACTGGCAAGTCCTTGAGCACATACTGCAGCGTCAGACAGAGCTCTTCCAAGTTCTCGTACGCGAATCGCTTGTGTGAGGTGTTGTAGATGCCCACGGCGCGCTCCTTGCGCAGGATCTTGGCGCTGTGCATGTGCAAGACCGCCGTGGTCTCCTCCAATGTCTTCTCCGCCAGATCCAAGAGCGCCTGGACTTCTTCCTCCTTCCAGCGCATCCCACGGCCGTCCTTCCACAGCGCGCCGTCGATCTCCCGCAGGTACACCTTGCCGTCTTCGCGCTTGGTGTACGTCTCAAGCAGGTAGTTGCATTCGCCGCCCATGACGAGGAACCGCGCGCGTTCCTCCTTGGTACACGACTCTAACGCGTCGAGAATGCCCCGCAGACGCTCTTCGTAGCGTCCTGGGTTGCCCGGATACCCCGCGGCCGTGACAAGCGACACGACGAGGCCCCGACGCAGCAATTCCACAATGATCGTGACCATGCGCGACGTCGCACTGATGCTGCCGCCGTCTTCGTAGATGGTGTCGTCGGCATCAAACGTGACGAGCTTGAGCTTCCCGGCGATCGCGTTCACCACCGAGAGGTTGAGCACGTGGCGCACTTCCTTGAACGTCGGTGGCACGCGCTTGCGCGCCAGCAAGTGCTTCTTGGCGTCGTATTCCTTGAGCGCGCTGACGAGATCGAGCGGCAAGAACACTTTCTTCATGGACGGCACGTACTTCTTCAGTCGCGTCTGGCCCTCTGGGTTCTCGTGGTGCTCGAGCATCATGTCCTGCACGCCCTGGAAGATGTCGGTGATGGTGACGTCCATGTCGGCGGTATCATGGCCCGGCGACATGATCCCTTCGAGGATCATCTCGATGAGCGGGTCCTGTTCTTTAAGCATGGTTTGTAGCGAGTTTGCGGGTGTTGCAAGCGAGCGAGGGCGCAAATTGAAGAGTGCAGAGAGCAGAGTCAACGGTGAAGGTGCTGGATCGTCGTGGGCGGCGGTGGAGGCTGCGACAAATGGCCACGGCACGGCGGTTGACTTGCCCGTCTCTTGTCGAGTGGCGCATTCACGACCGGAAGACACGCATTCACGTGGTCTATACTAAGTACGAATGCGTACTTCGTGTTGACCGTACTTATTGTAATATCGTACTTGATCGAATCGTAAAATTTGTCTTTTCGTTTGTTTTTTTCGAACCAGCTCAAACACAAAAGGATTGTTTCGGCGGCAACGTGCGGACCATGGCGTGGATGGCGGATCCCGACGCCGTGCGGAGCCTCATGGCGCGACTGGTAGCGCACAACAATGCGCATGGCATTGCCGCCGATGCTGCGCCGGTCGTTCCCGCAAGAACGAGCGCGCCCGAGCCCGTAGCGCCGCCGCGCGAGCGAGTTGAAGAGCCTCGTGCGAATCCGCACTCGCAGGTTGAAGTGCCCAGTGCGAACCCGTACATGCGCTGGCGCCCGGCTGATCTACGCGCCGAGTGCATCAGGCGAGGCATTTCCGTGCCCACTGGCAGGGGCACCAAGGCTTATCGCGCGCAGCAGCTGCTCGCGTTCGACGAGCGCCGCGCGCGTGCCTCCGAATCCGAGGAAACGCGGTCAGAGGACGAACAAGACGAACAACACGAACTAGACTACACTACCTGCCTCATGTTAATCGTCGCGGGGCTTGCGGTGCTGTGTATGGTTCTCGTCACACGTTCCCGTCGCAGACGCAGACAGAGGCGTTATCATGCGTTCGTCGAGTCTGTGCTCGAGGAAGCGGCGGCCTTTCAACGGCAACAAGCGTTGCTGGCGGCGGAAGCACCGCCTCGAGCCATGTTGCCAAACGACCTGGAGGCGGAAACGATGCGGAATCCCCTTCCAGTCAGTCGGCGACAACCGGAGACGGAAGACCGCGAGGCGAGCCGTCGGACCAACGAGGACACTCCGTTGCTTCTCACTCATCTGCCAAGTCGTACGGAAAGTTGCATCTTCCGTCTCCTCAACGTGCTCTTTTCCGACGAATTCAGCAAACGCTTTGCACGAACAGGTATACTCGAGCTTTTGTAGGTTGTCTAGAGGCTTGGGCTCAAGTGTCTTTTGTCCTTGTAGGTGATCATATCTCCCGTGCGGACCGAGCCAGGGGTAGAAACCCTCATGGTCGCTTCTGGAACGACGTTGCCGTCGCCTATCGCCTCCCTCGACACGACTGCCAGACGCTGATCAAGACACATGTAATGTTCGACGGCATTGACGTCACATACATCGTCCCTCATAGCAGTTTGACGCTGCAAAAGATATGGGAACGCGCCAACGACGACTACATTGCAGCCTGTGCGTCGTTCCAGCACGACGATGCGCACGATGACGACTTTGTCCGGTACGTCGCAGGGAAAGCGCCGTCGCTCTACCTCCACTACTGGCTCAAGGCACGTGCATGAGTCGAGTTTGTTCTAATAGTCTGGTGGTGACTCATGTACTTGACTTTCTTTTGTAGCAAAAGCCAGAGTTGGTTGGTTTTGTCGGTGGGATGTTTGAAGATTGGTGCTACGACTCGCTGGAGGCGCAGTTGCATCCCAAGCGATACGACGGCGTCCAGCGGAAGCGACAACGTCGCTAAAAGGCCTCGACCCGACCCGATCATCGGAGACAACCATGAATGGAAAGTGAGTAAGTTATTGGAAGCAGAATTAAGAGCGCATTAACGCAAGTTTCAAAGTGATGTACGTATTGCTGCGGGGTTGCGTCCCGTTTACTTCTTTTCCTTGCTCTTGGCGTTGGCATCACGGATGCTGCGCTCGAGTTCGTCCCACTTTTCGGCCGAGACCGAGCCAAAGAGGTTAAACTCGCCGGCGTTGGCGACCGTCTCGCCACCGTCAAAGCGCACGATCTCGCCGTTCATCCAGCTCGCGTAGTCGCTCGTGAGGTATGTGGCCAAGTTGGCGAGTTCTTCGATCTCGCCGAAACGACCAAGCGGGTTCTTGCGAAGCATGGTCTCTTCGAACGAGCCCGTCGGGTCGAGACGGTCGAACGCGCCCTTGGTCTTGAACGGACCCGGCGCGATACCCACGAAGCGGATGCCGTACTTGCCCCATTCGACCGCCAACGACTTGGTCATGGCCTAGCGTGTGCAACACAAGTGAGTTGTTCGATCATGAAGAGAAGAGAGTCGTCATGAAGCAGTACGTACACTGACACCGGCCTTGGCCGCCGCCGACGGCACGACGTAGCCGGAGCCCGTCTCGGCGTACGTGGTGGAGATGTTGAGGAAGACACCGCTCTGCTCCGCGGCGATCATGCGCTTGCCTGCGTCCAGCGTCACGTTGGCCGTGCCCTTCAACACAATGTCGACGATCGTGCCAAACCCCTTGGCGTTCAGACGCTCGAACGGCGAGATAAAGTTACCAGCCCTGCATCACAACCACAGCACATCAGCACCATACACACAATCGACCAAAAAAGCAAGCCCACGCACGCGTTGTTGACCACGATCGACGGGATCCCCGCGCGTTCGTCGAGCTCATCGAGCGCCGCCTTGACCTGGTCCGCCTCGCGCACATCCGCCGACAAGGGGATCACCGGGTTGCCCGTGATGGCCTGGATCTCATCGGCCGTGACCTCGACGACGCCGCGCTTGCGGCTCATGATGGCCACCGTCGCGCCGAGGTCCGAGAGCTTGGTGGCAATGCCCTTGCCCAGGCCCGTGCCGCCGCCCGTGACCAACGCGATCTTGCCCTTGAACGTGTCCTTGGGCAGCATGGTCTTGGTCACCGGCGTCGAGCGCGCGCCCGTGGACAGCATACGTCGCATGGCCATGGTCTTCATGCCGCACAAGAGGGAATACGCGTCTGCGGATCTTCGAATGAGCTGCTTGCTCGTCGTGATCTCTTGGGATTTCGGCGGGGACGCATGGATTTGGCCAATCACATCACGCCCCTCTGCTAGATGATACCGATTGACGTAGTATGTGGTATCAAGGGACGATCCACGACCGATATACCGGTAGAAGGACCGGTTTCGTAGCTTTTCAAGGTGCCGTTTTTGGGTCGTCGGCACATGACGAAGCGGCAGTGGCGTCAGTACGTGAGTAACTCGTCGTCGTCGTGAGCTTCTTCCCGTCTACGCTTCGATTCGACGGCGCGATGAGCGAAGAGCAGGTGAGCATTGTGTTCTTTACAGCATGGCGCGTGTAATGAGGCCCCGCGCGGGTGCTGACGATGCCTGGATGCGCAAGCTCGACTCGATGGACTCGACCATGTGCAAGCGACCCTCGATCGGCATGGCCAATCTACTGGACGCCCTGCCGACATTGGACGTCCAGAGTCCGCGCTCCAGGAAGCGCAAGCGCAAAGTGGCGGCGTCGCCCGCGACTGAGCTCGTGCTCTCGGCGCACATCGTCCCGCTCAATGCCAACCAGCTCCAGCTGCCGTTCCAAGACGGCGCGCTACGCACGGCGTCGCCCTTGACCGCCGTGGGGAATCTAGCGAAGGAATCGCCGCTGACGCCGTCCCCCAAAGGCCGCGTGGTGTCGGCGAAAGAGCTCTTTGATGCCATCCCGAACGACAACTTCTTCGAGGTCATTGCCGCCCATGGCGTGGAACTCTGCGGCTCCGAGGACGAAGCACAGGCGATCCACGAGCGAGCATCGGAAGGCACGGACGGTGGGATTGTGATCAATGTGAATGACTACCAGGACGCTGCGCACGGCAAGACGCTGTTACACCAAGCGTGTCGAATGGGAAGTCTCCAGGTCATCAAGTGTTTGCTCTACCACGGCGCGGATATCATGAAGCCGTGCACAGCAGGACGGACACCAGCGCACGACACCATCTCCGGCAGCCAGCGCAGTCTCGCGTTGACGATCTTGAAGACGCTGTACGACCACGAGCCCAGTGTGCTCCAGGTCGTGGACACGAACGGAACGCATGTCGTGCACCTCGCTGCGATCCACGGCTGCCTCGACGTTCTCCAGTGGTGCACGACGCTGCACAAGACACCCATCACACTCGCCATCACGTCGTTCAGTGGGCGGAATGTGCTCCACTACGCTGCGTACAATGGACGTCTGGCTGTCCTGCAATGGCTCTTGGCCGAGAACAATCGCGACCCAGCGCGACGCGAGCTCTCCATCATGTCACACGACGTGAACGGCTACACGGTGCTGCACTACGCCGCCATGGGCAGTCACCTTGACATCTGTGAATGGCTCGTGCTGGAAGCGCCGACGCGACACGAGGTCAGCATCACCGCCGCAAACAGTGACGGGCGTCGACCAATTGACCTCACACAAGACGCTACGCTTCAAGACTTTCTCGAAGAAATCTCCCAGTTACCGTCAGCCCCCACGCGTGTCCGGTGTCTCGGTGCCGATCGCTGCTCGCTTGGTGTTTCCTGGACTATGGAGCCACTCAGCGATGACCCGGAGATCAATGCGACGCTTGCACCTTTGTGGTACGAACTCGAGTACTGTAAAAAGCCGCCAGGCCTCCGACGCTCCAGTAAACTGCTTCAAGTGATGCAGTTCCTTCCCATTGGTGCCGCGACTGTCGCGACGGCGTCTGCGTCGTCCTATCTGCTCAAGTGGGAGAAGATCGACGTGCTGATCCAACCCGACACCTGCGAATACTGGCTAGGGGGACTTGAGAGCGACTGCGAGTACCTCATTCGGATGCGCGCTGTCAACCGAAACGGCTACGGTGGATACTCTGTGCCACAGATCTCCAGCGAGTTCACCACCATCAGCAATAACTCTTCCAGTGGTGTCACGCCGTTCATTGGCACAGTCGAACTCGAGCTACTCGAAGCCAGACGGTTACCGGCTGAGATGGGATCTCGCTATGACGCCACGGTACAGGATGGCCGCTACTACAGTGTCTTCGTGGTCGACTCACAGGCAAATGCCAAGGAATCCCGATCGCTCTATCGAGTTCGGTCCGACTTTGCGACAATCCAGCAGGACCTGTTGCTTGCAGGCAGTCTCAACGCCTCTCGCCACCCTGGCTTCTCCTTTTGTTCCCGGTTCCGAGTGCCCGAGACCTCGGATGCGACTCTGACTATCGAGATCCGCCGCGAGACGACGAGTGTGAGCTATCATGTAATTGGGACGGCGACGCTATCGCTCATGGAGCTTGTTCGTGGGTATCCAGCCAAGATCAGCTGGGTTCCGCTTGAATCCCAAACGTCGTCGTCGTGTGGAGAGCTGCTACTACGCTCGTTGTTCCTAGCGGATGGCATTACGGCGCTTCCGCACCCCACTCGACCCGAACTGATGTGCTGCACGGCGGAGGAGCTACTGGACGAGTCGCCAGCTGACCCATTGTCCCCAAAGCCAACAGAAGACCAGCCTCGCTCTCCATTGTCGCGAGCATTCTCCGACAGTGAGCTTGTGGGTAAATACGACGCACTTGGCTTCAAAGTCTTCCCGTCAGCTTCACAGACTCGCTCGTACGACTGTTACCACCTGCATCACGAGTGTATGGCGACTCAGCAAGAGCGTCAGTGGCTCGCATTCCACCGCAAGCACACAGGGGACGCCGGAGCTAGCTCTGATTCGCTGTATTCCGCTCTGCTGAAGGACGAGAGCGCGCTTTCAGCGCTGTACGAGTCATCGCCGCAACGTGATTCATTGCAGCAGCTGCGTCGCCTAGTCTGGGACGGGATTCCACCACACTGCCGTCGGGTGTTGTACATGCGGCTTAGCGGTGCCGAGGCCAAGAAACGCGCAGCATGTTCAAGTTACTATCAGCAGCAGCTGGAGCGAGCACGGGCAGGAGGTTTAACGGGTTTCGAAGCTGCACGGAAGCAGATCCAAGTCGATCTCCAGCGCACGTTTGCCGGTCACCAGTCCTGGATCAACTCAACTGAGGGTCAAGGCGCGATGGAGCGTGTGCTGGTCGCGTACGCTGTTCATAACGCAGCTGTCGGGTACCGCCAGTCGATGAGTTACCTCGTGGGACGACTGCTGTGCTTGTTCCATTCACAGCGAACACACGAAGACGAGTCGAACGAATGCATCGAAGAGGACGTCTTCTGGATGATCGTGACGCTGTGTGAAGATTACTTTCCCAGTTACTTTGCCAAAGGCATGGAGGGGCTCCACATTGACGGCATGGTCCTCGAACGACTACTGGCCACACGCTTGCCCAACGTCACCCGGCATTTCCAGCTCGTCCTCCAGAACCAGGTGCAAACCGGTCTTTTACTAGTCACGGGCTGGCTCCTGCCAGTCTTCACCGCTGGGTTCCCGAGTGAAACGAGCTTCCGCTTGCTCGACGTCGTGCTGCTCGAGCGCTCGTCCGTCGTCTTTGCCCTCGTCCTCGCGTTGTTGCGCATGGCTCGTCCGCAGATCCTAGGCGAAACCCGGGACTACATGCAGCTCTTCCGGTGTCTCAAAGACCGCGATCGACGTCTCTACGACACGGCATTGCTCATGGAGATTGCTTATGAAGAGCACGACGTGATCCAGTCAAAAATCGACGGGTTACGCCGTGAATGCGCCGGCGAGTACGCCAATACCCCAGTCAGTCCGTGATCACTATGTAGCCATATCTATTAACACAGGTTCATCCTTGATTATCATATAACAGAGGGAGTACAGTACATCATTTTGGCGCCTTTTTCGTCGGTTCGTCAAAGCACACGGCGCGGCCTTGAAGACGCCGCAAGGGCGATCTTTGCCTCGTCATTTCTCGAGTTTCCGCGCGTTGCTGACGCTGCAAACGCCGTGAGATGAATCCGCCGCATTCGAATGTGCTAGGCGACAAGAC
Source organism: Pythium oligandrum (assembly GCA_020085045.1). Taxonomy (NCBI): domain Eukaryota; phylum Oomycota; class Peronosporomycetes; order Pythiales; family Pythiaceae; genus Pythium; species Pythium oligandrum. The sequence goes on from JAHRIK010000002.1 coordinate 2,417,405, forward strand.
GCCGTGTCGGAAGCGGCGTCGCATGGAGTCTGGGGCGTCCGCAAACGCCTCATCTTCCACTACGCCGCCGGGCCTTGGAAGCGCCGGCAAAGACGACACGCGCGTCGTGTGGAAGGACTCGCCGGCCACCAAGCAGATCCGCGGCTCTGGCACCGGCCGATTGGCGTTCCAGCGCGAGATGCAGGGCTTTGTGGGGCTCTTGGGCCGCGCGTCGCGACAGGCGTCACCGGCGAGTGTCTCGACAACGCCCGGGAGCTATTCCGCCAAGGCCAAGCGCAAGATGGCGTTGCCACTGGTGGCGCCCGTGAGTATCAGCAAGAAAGGCGACGAGCGGCCGTCAGGAGGCATCGCCAGACAGATTCTCTTCAGTCCAAGCGACGGTATCGACGGTCCACAGCGGCTCGAACGCCAGCGATCGTACCAACGCGGCGACTCACAGGACGAACTGCTGCTGCTGGATCAACTGGACGAGCAATTGGCAAGAGACGACGAGACGCCGAGCACCACGGGCTTCTCGCTCTTGACGCCGCCGCCCCGCGTGCCGTCGGTGGTGACGTCGACCGAGACCTTGACGACGCCGACGCCCAAGAAGAGCTCAGTGGTGGTGGAGCAGAAGCTCGAGTTCGAGTCGCCGGACTTTACGGAGGAGTCATGGCAACGGCTCGAGCAGATCGAGTACCAGGCCAGTCAGCAGATCGCGATGCGAGAACGAGAGCGGACGACGGAGGAGGGGACGCTCAGTGGCGAAGACAGCTGTGCGACGCAGCCCTTGGCCATTTCACAGGATATTCTCCCTCCGACGCCACGACGACGAGCCAAGTTGATGCGTTCCACGCCCAGCGGACCGTCCTCCGCTCCTCCTCCTCCCCTGTCGTCTGCTCCGTCGGTCAACCAAAGTACCCCATCTGCTGTGGACAAACGCCTCGAGTTTGATGATGAAGACGACGAGAGCCTGGCGCTGATGGAAGCAGCAGCGATCGCCGCCGAGCAGAGTCGAGCGAAGGCGGGAGCACAGGGTCCGGTAGCTCCGTCGTTCAAGCGCTTTGTGGTCCTGGAGGTTGATAACGACGCGTACAATCGCCGTCAGCACCTACGGTTACTTGATGATGACAGTGAGCAGCATGTCCAAGCCGAGTTACGAGATGACTGGTATGAAACGCCCTTGGAGGCCGGCGACACGATCAATCTCATTCTGTACGAGCAGGACCAGCACGGATTTTTCTCACAATCTTCCTCCCAACAGCAACCCACGCAGGGCTTGAGTCAAACGATCATCGTGGACAATGACCATCACCTCGTTGTCGTGCATCCCGATATCTTGGTAAGTGCCTTTCCACGAGTTGAATGCGAGAAGATCCCGAGTCCTCACTGTTTGTGTAGGTCTCGCCAACAAGTGTCACGACGAGTTTCGGTTGCTTGCGTCGTGCTGTGATCCGTGAGACGCTTAATGTATCTCGTCCGACGAACCAAAAGGCTTTGCTAGGTACCCTCAAGCACGAACTCTTCCAGAAGGCGTTGGTCGAAGGGCGACATGATTTGGAATTTCTTCGAAGTGTGGCTCCCCAGGTCGTTTCTTCACAGTGCGTTTCGTCCTCTTCCTTCTACCGCTTGAGAATTCACGGCTAACTCTCCTTTGTGTGACTGCTGTAGCGTCTTGGAGCTCGTAGGAAGTGGTCTGAGTGAAGAATCGGCTATGTTTGAAATGGGGAAGCTAATGGAAGACTACCAAACGTGGCTGAGAAACATCAGTGCTAGTGGTGTGCTCCTGAATGAACCGCCGTTGGCTCCGACTGCTGGTATGAAAGTCATCGTTCAGCAAGTCCTGGCTGTCGAAGAGATGCTCTGGTCCATTCAGTGGGGTCTCAAGGGATCTACGGATGCTTCAGTCGAGGCAGTCTTTGCTGGCGCCAATCAACACGACACAAAGTCAAGCATCGTGCTACCTCTTGAGCTCAAGACAGGAAGCAAAATGTACGGAGGTGTGGAGCATCAAGGCCAGGTAATTCTCTACACGATGCTTCTCAACGAACGATATCAACAGAACTGTCGGGATGGGTTGCTAATGTACGCACCGGGTATCGAGACCAACCGCATTTCGGCAATGGCAGCGCACATCCGTGGCCTCGTAATCGCTCGGAACAAGTACGCTAGCGCCATGGCGCGTGTGAAGGCTCTCGGTGGAGCGGGATCAACAACCTCAGCAGAACAACAGGACTCGGTATTTCCTCCGATGCTGCGTCGCCGTAATGACTGCTCCAGGTGCTTCCAGGTCGATGAGTGTGTGCTCCATCATGCTGCAGTAGAGCATGGCACCTCGGAATCCAGTGGGCTCGACACTCTATTTGATGAGAAGGTTGGACACTTGGAGGAAGCTGACCGTGCCTACTTCCGACGGTGGCACCGTCTCGTCGATTTGGAGCAACAGCACGCCGAGAAGAATCTGCGAGCGCTGTGGTTACAAAGCGGTTGGAAGCGAGAGCGTGATCCCGAGGGAGTATGTGTTGCTCAGTTGCAGCTTGTAAGTAACGAGCCTGCGCCTCGAGGGGCTTCAAGAACGACGATGCGGGTTTTACGCTTCAAACGTGATTCTCGTGGCAAAAGAGACGCAAGTGAAGTCATTTCCGGTTCCTTTCTTGACCAGCTTCGCTTCCGTGTCGATGATCGTGTCATTCTGTCGGCCGAGTCGTTGGACGGTAAGAAGATGCTCGTCCATATCACCCGCGGTAGACTCACTGGTATCACGAGCGATATCATCACGATGGAGGCTTTCCAGGGCGTGCCAGCCATTGTCACGCGTGGTGACTCTGTCGTCGGGACCGAGTACGTGTGGCGTCTCGACAAAGATGCGATCATAAGTGGTCTGAATCGCGCGAAGGAGAATCTTGTCCGTCTGTTGATTGGTCCTCAGCCCGAGGAGATCAAAGAAGGAATCAACACACAGTCCCCACTTCGTAGTGATGCCTTGTTAATGGGACTGACTCAGCCAACTCCACCTCAGTCCGAGCCATCGAATGTCGGTGACGTGCGCCGCCGCAAGCTAATCGTACATTTGACTCAGCCTCGATTCCGTGCCTTTCGATTGGCCGAGCTACTCTTCGAGCGGAAAGACCCCAAGTCCACGAAACAAGCCCAAGCGCTTATGCATGAATACTCTCAGCTGAACATCGATCAGCAACGTGCTGTGCTAAAGGTGCTCAACTCGCTTGACTACGCGCTGATCCTCGGTATGCCCGGTACTGGTAAGACCTCGACAATCGCGTTCACCGTGCGTGTCTTGGTCTTTCTCGGCTTCTCGGTTCTTATCTCGAGTTATACGCACTCGGCTGTGGATAACCTGCTACTCAAGTTGATCAATTACGACCTTCCTATGCTTCGAATCGGTAATGCGGCACAAGTGCATCCGCTTCTGGCTCCATATACTCTAGAACAAGGTGACGCTTTGAGTGTCAAGGACGTGGAGACTCGCATCCAGCAAGCCAAGGTGGTAGGTTGCACGTGTCTTAGTGTGAACAGCCACGTTCTCTTCAGCAAGCGGCGATTCGACTTTTGTATCGTTGACGAAGCGACTCAGACGACCGAGCCTGTCGTCTTGGGACCACTCCGATGCGCAGATACATTTGTGCTTGTCGGCGATCATTACCAATTGCCTCCGCTTGTAGTCAACGCACAAGCAAGGCGCGAAGGTATGGATATGAGTCTTTTCCGTCGTCTCTCTGAAGCCCACCCGGAGGCGACTCAGCAACTCAGCTATCAGTACCGTATGAACAGCGACATTATGCTTGTGGCGAATCGATTGGTCTACGGCGACAAGCTTAAGTGTGGCTCGTTTGATGTGGCAAGCAATCAGCTGCGTCTCACCGGGCTACCACGGGAGATGAACGAGTGGAAACGACGTGCCTGGCCGTTCCAAGTTCTCGAGAGCACTCACGGCGTTCAGTTCCTCAACACGGACGCAGTTCCATCAGTCTCAGAGACTCGTGAGCTCTCTGCTTCAGTCGAAATGCCAGGCTCTAGTCGTGGAAAGAAGCTGGAGAACATCGTTGAAGCGCGAGTGGTTGCTGGATTAGTGGAGGTGATTGTCGCTGGTGGAGTGCCCGAGGCAGAAATTGCCGTGATCTCGCCGTTCCGATCCCAGGTGGGTCTCATTACGCGACAGCTGCGTGGTAACGGTGATCTCGTGGCACGTGGCGTCGAGGTGAGTACCATTGACAAGTACCAGGGCAAGGACAAGGCTGTGATTCTGGTTTCCTTCGTCCGCTGCAACCAAGAGAACCACGTTGGCGAACTGCTCACAGATTGGCGACGCATCAACGTTGCTCTCACGCGAGCCAAGCAAAAGCTCGTGCTTGTCGGTTCCAGGCGGACTTTGGTCGCAGGAAGTGCGCTGTTCCAAGTGTTAATGCAGCTCATTGACGAGAAACAATGGGAGTATCGACTGACGGAGAATGGGTTGCCGGTTTTGGAGGAGATGACCAAGCAAGTGCGGCCACTGATGATGAAGAATGAGTCGTATGGACGGAGAACTAGGGAGCCCGAGTCCGAAGCAGACATCGAAGTGAGTACACTGCGTCGGGGCAACAGTGATATTGAAGGTCTTGTGCCCAATGCGATGCCTCTCAGGCAACAACGCTTCCCAGACCAGCAACGTCGTCCCCAGATGCCGCCCATCACGCGCGACATCATCGGAGACGCGTATCGATAGAGCGAGAACGAGAGAGTTACGAAATGTATTGTCTAAATAGACGAAGGTACACTGCCTGCTATGATTTCCTGAAGTCGGATTGTTTGCATCAGATACCAGCTCGGCTCTTCATCGATTCCGTATTCTCTCAATGTCGACGGCTTTCATCTCCGACAGGTAGAGTGGGTTCACGCCGGCTTTCACGAGCTCTTCGACCTCTTGGAGTCGCAGCTGCTCGAGTTTCTCCAGCTCACGTGCGAATTCCTCCTTGAGCTCTTGTCCTTCGATCTGTTTCTTGACGAACACGTCCTTCTTGAGCTTTTCCTTCTCCTCGATCTGTTGCTGCAGCACTCGACGATGCTCGTAACTGCTCAGCTTCTTCTTCTCCTCGTTTTCTTTGACTCGCTGCTTGTCGTTCTCCACTTGGGCCATGATCGACTCGTATTCTTGCTGCTGCATCACAGCTTCCTTGATTCGCGCGCGCTGACGATGCAACGCCTGATCACCACGCGCTCTACGCAGTTCCTCCATCTCTTGCTTGTGCTTGCGTAGCAACGCGACCTCGGCCTCTCGTGCCTGTCGTTCACGAGCTTCGGCAGCGCGTTTGGCTCGAAGCTCATCGAGCTCAGCCTTTTCGTTGGCCATTTTCTCCTGCATGGAGCGCAGTTTCGCGCATCGCAACTCGGCTTCATGTCGCTTTCTCGCTTCTTCCTCCTCCAGCTGACGCTGCTCCTCGGCCTTCTTCAGCTGATACGCGAGCACCTTGTCTTCTTCTTCTTTCTGCTTGCGCTTCTCGTCCATCTTGCGATTCAACGAGATCTCGTTGAACTTTTTGATCTCGTCCATCGTTAGTTGAGCTCGCTCGGCTTTCAATCGCTCCTTCTCGGCTTCTTCTTCCTGCTGCTTCTTGATCTTGGCGAGCATCTCGGCAGCTTCTTGAGCGACCAACTCGCTCTCTTTTTCTCGTTCACGACGTCGATCCGAGATCTGACCTTCCAGAACCTTACGGTCCGCATAGCGCTTGGCCTTTTTGGCTTCGTCGATCTCTTCTTGCCGCTTCAAGCCCTCGAGACGCTCGACTTCCATCAACATGTTCATCTTCTCGTCGTACACGTGGTGCTCGTCGTCCAGCTCTTCCTTCATCTTCTTCTGTTGATCGCGGATCGTGAACGCCTGAGCACGGGCACCAAGCGTCCGGATGAGCTTGACACTATCGTGTGCTTGGTCTTTGAGGATCTTGGCCTTCCGGATCACTTCCTGCTTCTCCGCGTCGAGAATCTGCTCGATCTGGCTCTTGGGGGCACGCAACGCCGCTTCTTCACTCAGTTTGAGCATGTGCTCCTTCCGCGCCTTGGACGTGAGTCGCATCTGCTCCAGCTCTGCATCACGGCGCGCTTCTAGCTCTTCCAGTTCGACGGCCGTGTAGATTTTGGTCTCGTTCTTGATGCGATGGAGGTCGCTGTCCCCCACGACGACCGTCGGACGCTTGGGACTCGGTGCTCGATGGCCATGACGCTTCACGGGCTGAGTCGACGGCTCTTCCTGGTTGTTGGAGGCTCCACCACCGACGATATCCCTATGGAAATGACTCGGTTATCCACAGATTCTATTGTGAATCATCCACAGAGCTTCTTACCGTCCGGCTTGCCGCGTTCGATCGCTTTTGGTCAAGGGCTTGGCGTTTTTCGAGCTACCGAAGAGCGTGTCGTCGACCTGAGGGGAGTGGGCGATGCGTCGATAGCGTCGACTCGTAGAGGAGCCTTGCGAGCCCGTGGTGACGGAGCCGCGGCTCGTAGCCGACGCCGCGCGCATGGTGGTTGGCAACTTGCTGGAAAGAGTGACTTGTAGACGCTGTTTTGGCAAGAGAATGAATCGGAACGCACTAAAAGCGGCATGGATCTGATCCTCGCACACATCTCGAGCCGATTCAGACCATGGCGATGCCCACAGACGCCATATTAATAGCCACGCTTCTCCATTCGAGGAGGCATTCTCGGCAGGCATTCCGCTCCTGTGTCCACTTCAACTTGCGATACGAACAGGTTTATCGGATACGAACTTATCCTAACGGTTAAGTGATTAAATAGCATAGGTGACCTTCACTCTCGCGAACACGCAGGTCAACAAGGAAGCATGGCGAATGGCGGGAAGCGCAAGCTCGTGGCGGAGAATGCGACGTCTCTAGCGTGTGATACGACGTACGAGAGGGTATTCGACCTCTTGGCGTCCGAGCACGAACTATTAGGTGCGTTTTGCGGGCTTTCCGGCGCTTTTACATGCCCTGGAAGCCGAAAAACGATGCTGACAATGCGGTCGTTGACGGTCGATAGATCCGAATCCCGACATCCACGCGCTCTTTTTGGTAAGGAAGCATACAGAGCATTCATTGCTGTGGTAATCTGAGTGTACGGGCGCCTATAGGAGTACAATGTCATCTTCTTTGACGGGAAACTCGCCGGCTGCGAAGTGAAATGGAGCAAACGCATGACGTTATGGTACGTCCACGCTCTCTATCAGTACTGGAATGGTACTCGTCTGACGAATACGCTCGTGTACAGTGCTGGCTTGTGCTCGTTTCAGCCCAGCAGTGGGTTTTGTTCCATTCGATTGAGGTGAATCTAGTCCCGATGCTGAGAGGACCAACGCACTTGACTGACTGATGTGGTGTTCATAACGTAGCGAGCCACTGCTTAAGCTCCGACCACGAAGCGATCTGGTCAACACGCTGCTGGTTCGTGTGTGGCTGTGGTTTGTGCTATTGCCAGTCTACTAATTCTGTGATGTCTTGACGCAGCACGAGATGATTCACGCCTACATTTTCGTGTTCAGTCCTGTGCGCGATCGTGAGGACCACGGACCAGTTTTCCAGTCGCACATGCATCGCATCAATCAAGTCGGCGGCACGAGCATCACGGTGTTCCACACGTTTCACGACGAAGTCGATGCCTATCGCCAACACTGGTGGAAATGCGACGTACGTGGTTCGAGAAGCACAACAGAACGTCGATCAGCTCACAGTGCACTTGACCTGTTTATTAGGGTCCTTGTCAACGGAAGCCGCCGTACTTTGGTGTTGTCAAGCGCGCGATGAATCGTCCTCCGGGCCCAACGGATCGCTGGTGGGAAGAGCATCAAGTACGGGCTTTTCCATGACAACGACTTGCCCGGTGCTGACTTTGGTGTGGTATTCCTGTAGAAAGGTTGCGGTGGGACGTACACCAAGATCAAGGAGCCTGCAGAGTACACAGAGAAGCAAGAGAAGAAGAAACAAAAGCAAAAGAAGAAGGCACTACCACGAAGCGTCAAGGACTTCTTCCCCACAGTGGATGGTGGTGGCGAGAAGAAACCAAACGACAAGGATACGGGAGCAACCGGTGGTGTGAAGCCAGATAAACTACCCAAGAAAGTACTACGGGAACCAAACAACAAGAAACCGCCGAAGACACAGCCACCCGGGCCCCCGAAAACGGAGCAGCCTCCTGTGTTCCCCAAGAAAGATCCAGAGATACCACCTATGATGGACCCGAGCATGTTCGGTAACGCTGTTCTTGTCGCCAGTGACGATGGCGAGTTCTACTTGGTAGGTGACATCGCCGCAGTCTTTCAGGGATCAAGCTCTCAGCCACGCCAGATACTTCGCGAACAAGTGACGTCAAGTGGTACTGTCGTCGACCTCACGTACTCAGATGACGAAGAACCATCTCAGTCGACTGCACACGATCGAAAGGACCAAGAAGTAATCGAGCTCGAGTAGAAGGAGCGGTCAAATGAACACAGGTGTCGTGTATATGTCTCAAAAATCAGCATCCCTATAAGTTACACCCACGCAAGAAGCCTACGTGCCGTCGATCTCCACGAGTGATCGTCCGAGCCCCTGCATGCCGCGCGGCGACGTCGAGATCATCGCGCTCGCTTGGTCCGTTCTAGTGATCAAGACAGGCACAAGTATAAATCCCCATCCACTTGATGGGTCCCTCTGTTCGTCCTCCTCCCACTCGACGGCATATCAGGACCCACAACATCACGAGGTAAGCAAGTAAAGCAAGTCAGAGTGCGTACAATGTCTCCTCGATCTTGTCCCACTTGTTGGTCATACGCAGCTGGTCCATAGCTTGGTTGATCTTGTGCTTGCGTAGAAGCGACTCGAGCGCCACTTTCTGTCGTGCCTGCATGATCGCCTGCTTCTTCTCCTTGATCGCGCGGCTCCGATCGTCCTCCTCCGCGATCCGGTTGAGCATTTGCATGCGATTGTACGCATCCACGCGTTTGAGTCGTTCGACGTTCTGCAACTTCTCCTCCTGACTTAATGATTTCTCGATCGCTTGCAACGCCCGCTCCTTCTCGCGTTCGAGGTTGATCTGGTCGAGCTTCTGCTCCATCGTCTGTCGCTTGGTCAGGATCCGTGAAACACTGTCTTGTTGATGCTTTCGCGCGGCTTCCAGACGCTTCTGACGGATTTCTTCCTCTTTCTTCTGCAAGGCAGCACGCTCTTTGAGCTCGTTCATCGTCTTCCGCTGTACGTCACGAGCACGTTCGGCTGCGGCAGCCTGCTTCACGTCAAACTCTTCCTTCCGCTTCTGAAGCTGCAGCTGATTCTGCATCGACGCCTGATGGATGCGCGCATTTGCCTTCTCCCTTCGCTCCAATGCATCGAGATGTCGCTTCTTGTTGGCGCACTCCATCTTGTACATGACCTGGCGTTCCTTCTCGAGCATCCTCTGACGATTTGCTTGAACCATATCCTCCTGTTGCTTGAGCAAAGCTTCAGTTTGCCGTCGAAACTCTTCAGCTTTCTCACTACGCTCCATCTCTCGCATCGCCGCTTCCTTCTTCCGTTGGATCTGACGCTGCTCCTCTTCTTCTAGCAGCTTTTTCTCTTTCTCCGCCTCTTGTTTCGCTCGGAGTCGACGTTGTTGGGCCTCGAGATCCTCTTGTTTCTTCTTTTGGATCTCTCGCTCGTGCTTCTGCGCCATCAACGTCGCGCGTTTGGTTCGCAACTCCTTTTGATACTCGAGCTTCTTGCGCACCTCTTCCGCCGTCCGACGCGCATTCTCCTGTTGCAACTTGGCCATCTTGGACTCCATCTCAATGACTCCTTGGATCTCCTTTTGCTGCCGCATCTTCATACGCTGCAGGCGTCTCTCCTCGAGCATGAGCATCGTCGAGCTGCCGTCTTCGTCGTCATCGTCGAAATGTCCGGGGCTCGGCTCAGTAGCCTTTATCGCTGGGTTTGTCGAGCGTGACGCCGCTCCTGCCGACTTGGAACGAGGCTGAGCCTTCCCAGGCGACCATTTCGATGAAGACATGGCCTGGCCGCCTTCATACTCGGCCAGGATAGCGTCCCGTTCTCGTCGAACCGCATCGAGTTTGGCTAGACGAAGTTGCTCAAAGTGCTGAAACCGGATCGTCGCGGCTTCTTTCTCCACGAGCGTGTACCTGCCCTTCCGATCCCAAAAGTCCTTGGGCGACCTGTCCATTTCAACAACACACTCAATATCCCCATCAAATACAAATAACCACAACACGTACTTGGGAAGGAGCTCGTCCGGTTCAATACCTGAACGAAGACATGCTTCGAGACTACGAGGCGAGTTGATACGCTCGCCTGAGGCCGCCGCCGTGTCCAGCGTCACGATCTTCTTGCCGCCCATGGCCTTTGACACTCCGGCCACGTCACGATCTCCTCTCGTCTTCGTTCTTGTTCTTGTCAGTCCCAGGAAAAAGCCTTGAAGCTGCTATTTCAAGGCGATCCTCAGACTCGAATACTCGCGTGATTCTGTGGCAGCAAAAAGAATATCTGGCGGTCTGATGTGGAGAATAAACCATGTTACACGCACACATGCCGCCCTACTATCAACATATGCAGTCGTGGCCCTATCATTCAGAAGTACGCACTCATCATGAAGTTGTTGTGCCCACCGCCGGCGGAACTTCGTGGTCGTCCTCTTCCTCTTCCTCTTCAACGATCTTGTCAGCCGCCACGTCGTCTACCTCGACTTCCTCCTCCGCGGCGAGGCCAATACGCTGGATACTTCCGTGGCGTGTTAGAACAGGCTCAGCACCACCATTGGCGACACGAGCTAGCTTCTTCTCGTTCTCATTTTGTTCTGCAGGCGGGTCAAAGTCGTGATCTTGGCTATTCAGACTTTTAAGCACGCCCAACGCACTCAAGGCCTTGATCTTCTTCTTCGCGCGCTTCCACTTGGCCTGGACTGTCATCTTAGCATTGATACGGAAGCCTTCCATGAACTCGTTGATGTTGAGTTCGTTGTCGTGACTAAAGTCGAGCATGCTCATGAAGTCCATGGCATTCGTGCTGAACGCCTTCATGCCCTCAGGCAAGTGCTCGTTGAGCAGCTTGATACCATTCTCCAACTCGTCGAGCGTGATCGTGCCATTGCCATCGCGATCCAAGACGCGGAAGAGAGCTTCGAGGCGGGCACGGTGACGGTAGAGCGTGTTGAAAGCCTGGCGACGCTTGAGGCGTTCTGGATCCGCAGTGTCCTCGCCTTCCTTCGCGGCACCACCAACGCCACCAGCGGCATTGTAGCGAGCCAAGAAACCCTTGTACGGCACAACTCCCTCGTCAAGCGATGTCAGCAGCGGCTGCAACGCATTCCAGTCAAGCGACAAGTCGAGGACTTCTTCCATCACCTTGCCCCATGCCGCCACTGTGAGCTTACCCGTCTTAGCCTTGTCCTCCTTTTCAAACTCCTCCAGCAACTCCTCGTTGTGCTCGATGATCAACGAGAAGAGACCGTCCAAGTTGGACACGGCCATGTCACGCGACTCGGCGCTCGCCATGTACTGGAAGAACGCTGGCTTGGCGTTCTTGTCGGCAGGGATACGCATGAAACAACCGAGGTTGTTGGCCTTGCCACAGTAGTTGGAGGCGGAAAAGAGCGTGACGAGCATGCCCTTTTCTGGGTATGGCCAGTCGAAACCACGTGGCACACATTCGTGCGAGCGGACGATGAGGGCAAGTCGGTTCTTGGACATGAACTTCTGCACGACGTCTGGTCCGTAGAGGATACCAGCACCACGCTTGTTCTCTTCCCAGCCCTTGGCGCTCTTTGGGTCACTCCAGAGCAGATCACGCATCATCTGCATGAGGCGATGAGGCTCCTTCTGCTCTTTGTGACGTGGACGATCGCGCCAACGCGTGAGATCGTACTCGCTACGATCCAAGAGCGCGAACTCACGCAAGAGCACGTTCTCACGAGGCACGCCACCGTGCAACACGAGCACGCGCTGGTCCAACAGTGTCGCCATTGGTAGCCACTTGAAGCTCTCACAGAAGAGGTCGTAGATGAACGTATCGTACTTCGTCTCGACCTCCTTCATGAAACCGAAGACCTGCGTGATCGAGGACTCCTCGTGGTTGCCACGGTTCACAAAGACGTGCTTTGGGTAGAGGATCTTGAACAGATAGATAATGACGGCGATCTCGACACCACGGTCGCCACGATCCACGAAATCGCCATTGAAAACGTACGGGTTCTTCTCCGATGGGAAGCCATTCTCACGGAAAATGATGAGCAGATCGTCCAATTGGCCGTGCAAATCACCGATGACGGTGATGTGGTTCGCAGGGGCAATGGTCACGTTCACCAGCGTCGATTCCTGCTTGAAGATGCGCATGGCCTGGTTCACGACGCGAATGATCTCCTGACGAGGGATCTTGAGACCGTTCTTGCACGACTCGATGAGCTCCTTAACCGCTTCAAGCGTGATCACTTCACCGAGTTCCGAGCTCTGCAAGTACATGTTGGCAATGTCGATTTGACCCACTACCTGCTCCGAGACGGTCTTGCTCAACGCAACATTCTCCGATGGGGGCGGGGACGAGTCGGACCCCTTGACGCCGGGCATGTAGCGTGTCAACGCATCCAAGAACACGGACAGCTCGAGCTACAGCGCAGACACATCCATCAGCCACGAGAACATTGGGGTTCTCGCCCAGTGTACGTACCACATCCGCTTCTTCTCGGTTTTCCAAATCATTGAACAACTTCCAGTTCGAGATCTGGTCTTCCGCGGCCACTGGGCTACGCACAGGCTGCTGAGTCGCTGGTTTGGATGGCGACGGCGCCTGCTTGGAAGGCGAAGGCGCTGGAGAGGACGAGGGCGACGCCGATGGAGAAGGTGCGGGCGACGGCTGCGACTGGGAACGAGCCGGCGACGCTGTGCAACCACCGAGAAGTCGTGAATCGCCACATCTATGGAGCTCATGTGCGTCATCGCTACGTACCTGGTGGGTCCACACGCTGCGCAGGACGCGATGGCGACGGTCTGCAAAAGAGATTTGGATTAGTCGAGGGTGGCGTTTGCAGCGACGACGAGGCTGTTGACGTACGGCGGGGCCGCGTTCGAACTGGGGGAGCGTGGGGGAGGCGCGCCTCCTTTGCTTTTTCCATTGCCACGAGAGCTCGTGGACGAATACGCTTCACGGCGCGAGCCTTCCTGCGACTGCTTGTTGCCCATCTGAACCGAATGCGAAGTGGCCTGCTCGCTCGCGTCTGGTTGTCGGTGGAAAAAACTCATCTACTTTTCAGCCAATCATTGACGATCAGGTGGGAATTCATCCAATCATATTGTGGGTACGTAGGTTTTGAACCAATCAGACGATAGACTAACCCAGATAAAGATTGTCAAAAGTGCTCCTCTTCTCCCTCCCCCATCTCTCTCCGCTCCGCTCCGCTGGTGGAGGAAGGGGACGTTGCTCAAGAGTGGCACTTGGCCCATGGGTAAACTACTACCGCATTGACGAGTCTTTGAAGTAGGGCAGGAGGAGGATGCGTTGGGTTTGTTGTGTTTGCTGCGGTCCCACCGGTCTAAAGTCTAAACACGCGGCAGATTGCGCTCCTTTCTGCGACAGCTGGTTAGACTGGTGATGTGATCTTGTTTCTATTTCTAAACTGGCACAAAACGGAAAATGTAGGAAAAAGGCGGTGGGTTCACGATATCACACGGTTTTCTTCTTTCGTTTATTATGCAGATACCTTCAACGACCGGAATCTGCAGTCAATGAACCATGCAGCTGGAGTGACGTGAAGAAAAAGGAACGGATATACACGTTGCGATGGCCGATCGTCTCGGCGTCTTGGCTCGTCCGCTCCACTTAGTCCGAGAGCTGCTGGAACGACTGCTCGATCTCCTCGTTCAGGTTGTTGAAGAACGCCTTCATCTGCTCCTCTGGCTGCTTTGGCAACTGGAACTTGGTCTGGATGATCTTCTGGATCACTGGGTTCAGTGTCGTCTTGATCTGGGCCCACGTCACCTTGGCATCTGGAGGCGAGTCGGCAATCACCTTCTGACTCAAGTTGTAGAAGAGAATGATCGATCGGAGCATACCCACACTCTTCACCAGAGGACACGTGAAATCATAGTCCGAGAAAGCGTTCTGCTGCAAGAAATCTTCACGAATAATCTTGGCAATCTCCATCACAACCTTCTGATCCTCCGACAAGGATTCCTTGCCGACAAGCTGCACGATTTCTGTCAAGTTGTCTTCCTTCTGCAAAATCTCCTGGCACTTGGTTCGCAGGGTCGAGTACTCTGGGTCGATCTTGTTGAAGAACGGCTCGAGCACACGCATGTACTTGGTGTAACTGACCAACCAGTTGACCGAAGGGAAGTGCTTACGCTGGGCAAGCTTCTTGTCCAAACCCCAGAAGACCTGCACGATCGAAAGCGTAGCGGCAGTGACAGGATCCGAGAAATCACCACCTGGAGGCGACACGGCACCGACGACGGTCACACTACCCTCACGCTTTGGACTACCGAGACACGAGACACGACCAGCACGTTCGTAGAAAGCAGCAAGACGCGCAGCCAGGTAAGCTGGGTAACCACTATCAGCAGGCATTTCACCAAGACGACCCGAGATTTCACGCAAAGCTTCGGCCCAACGACTCGTGGAATCTGCCATCATCGACACGTTCATACCCTGATCACGGAAGTATTCGGCCAAGGTGATACCCGTGTAAATCGAGGCTTCACGAGCAGCCACAGGCATGTTACTGGTGTTCGCGACAAGCGTCGTTCGCTTCATGATAGGCACTTCACGGTCGTTGATGGTCATGGTCAACTCTGGGAAATCGTTCAACACTTCAGCCATCTCGTTACCACGCTCACCACAGCCGACGTACACGATCATGTCCGAGTTCGAGTGCTTGGACAAGGCCTGAGAAATGACCGTCTTACCACAACCGAAGGCACCAGGCACGGCGCAGGTACCACCCAACACCGAAGGGAACAACGCATCAATGATACGCTGGCCGGTCTGCAAGGCAACGTTACCCGCAAGCTTTTCCGCCACTGGACGTGGCTTACGCACAGGCCAAAAGTGCGACAAACCGAGCTTGTGCGTCTTCTTCGTGGTCTCATCACGCACTTCCAAGACGGTATCATCGAGCGTGAACGTCTCGTTACCATCAGTACCCTGGCCGTACACCTTCACGACGGTACCGAACACATTTGGTGGACACATGATCTTGTGCGAGTGCAAAATATCGTTTTCGTGCACGAGACCAAAGATATCACCGCCGGAAATTGGGTCACCTTCACGGAAGTTGACCGGACGGAAGCGCCATCGGATGTCACGCGTCAACGATGGCACATCGACACCACGAGGCACGTACACATCCTTGGTGAGCTCGTGAATGGCGTGCAATGGACGCTGGATACCGTCGAAAATGTTGTCCACAATACCAGGGCCGAGTTCCACCGAAAGCGGCTGCTTACGACGCTCCACAGGGTCACCGACGGTCAAACCGGCTAGGAAAAAGGATGAAGCACCATGAGTCGTCGCGCACAACGACGAGCTAACAAAGCAGATACAACGTACAGGTATCTTCGTACACCTGGATGGAGGCGTTCGTGCCTTCCAACTTGATAATCTCACCGACGAGCTTGTCGTGACCGACACGAACCTACGATTCCAACCCGTGAGCCTGCGATATCACAAAGCGCCGTGGGAAACGCACGTACCAACTCGAACATGGCCGCACCGAACATGTTCTCGGCAATCACCACTAAACACCAGCATCCATTCCGTCAGAGTCTTCCAGGCTTGCATGGCGCGGGTCGAGCTAACCAGTCGGTCGGCTCTCGGTTAGACCACGGCGACTTACATGGACCCGAGACCTTGTACACATAGCCATAGTCGGACTCGCGATCCGTGTCTCCGAAGATGTGCGACATCGCTTTCTCTTGTCTTTCGCTCGCTCCTCGCCGACCGCTTGTCTGTTGAGACTTGCGATCTTTGCCGTGTGTTCTCCCCGACCACCTCACACCAAGTGACTGTTTTAACGCAGTCAGTACCATAACATATCACCTGGTCCATAGAAACACTTCACCTTAACTTAATAGTAGGAAAAGGAGGGATGTCATCACAAACTGAGGGCTTCAAAGGGAACCATGTTATCTGTGGGACCTGTAAACGAACCGTTACAGTACCTCTTCTCTCTGATTGGTGGATAATTGGCGCATCAAACGTTTTGGATTGGCTGAAAAGACGTCCGTTTGATTGGTGAAGAGATGTGAGTGACGAGGAAGCCAACTTGCTCGACGACGACGCCCAAGTGACCGGATTGCCGCGTCTGAAGCGATATTGAAGATGTCGGACACGGAACACACGACGCCAGAGGTGCCTGTTGCACCAGCCAGTCCAAAGCCGACGCCAGCGGCTGCCAGCGCCAAGAAGAAGGTGCTCCACCTCGTGGTCGACTCGGGTGCGATTATCAAGGGCACGAATCTTGCGCCATTGGCCGAGGTACGACGACTTGATGCCATGCAAGTGCTTGTGCATGGAACACTGAGCGCTGTTTACCCGTAGAACTTTTGGACAGTGCCGGATGTGGTCGCGGAAATCCGTGACAAGCGTGCGCGTGCGATCCTCGATGCGTTGCCATTCACCTTGCAGACCCGTGAACCATCGGCGGAAGCCATGAAAGCGGTGGCCAACTTCTCGCGCAAGACGGGTGACTTTGCCTCGCTCTCGCTCACGGATTTGCGCGTCATGGCGCTCACGTACATGCTCGAGACGGAGCAGAACGGTATGGACCACTTGAAGGAGAGGCCGGAAGCTTCGGCTACCATTACTCGCGACGCCAATGGCAAGATCGTCTCTGGTGGTCCACAGTACCCTTGCAAGTTCTTCGGCACTGCGATCGGCTGCAAGTACGGCGATGAGTGCAAGTTCATCCACGACGAATCGGTTCTTGAAGCGAACAAGGCCGAAGACGGCGCCAAGCCCAAGGTGGCGATTCCATGCAAGTTCTTCAACACTCCAGAGGGCTGCAAGAACGGTGATGACTGCCAGTTCCTTCACGAAAAGGAGGAAGAAGAAGTGGAGATGAACGACGATGACTTTGACGCGGAGGCCGTTGCGGCGTTTGATCAGCCCATCCCAGAAGAGATCCGTAATGCCGACGTCAAGTCGCGTATTCTCAGCACTGGTTTCGCGGCTTCCAGCACGGCTGGTGCGAATGAAGATGACGGCAAGAACTGGATTAACGCCGTCAACTACTCGAATTTCAAGGCTTCTCCGTTTGGCGATGGCAAGAACTTGGAGACCATTCGTCACGAGCTTCCGGTGGCCTGTATCACGACGGATTACTCCATGCAGAACGTCATGTTGCAGATCGGATTGCGTCTTCTTTCGACCGAGGGTATGATCATCAAGCGAGTGAAGCAGTGGATTCTCAAGTGTATCGCGTGTTTCACCACGACAACCGAGATGGAGCGTCTGTTCTGCCCAAAGTGCGGTAACAGCACGCTCGAGCGTGTCTCGTACAGTATCGGTCAGGATGGCCAAATGGTATTCTACCACCGCACGAACCGTCCGGTCAAGCTCACGGGCACCAAGTTCTCGTTGCCAAAGCCAAAGGGTGGTCGTCAGGGCGACCTCCTCCTTCGTGAGGATCAGCTTATGATGGGTATCTGGGGTCAGCGTCAGCGCCAGCACAAGAAGGTCATGCAGAGTGCCTTCGGTGAGAACATGGCCCACGACTTGGGTGTCAAGGCCGAGAAGAACACCAGCATTGTCGTGGGCTACGGTCGGATGAACCCTAACGCACAGCGAGGGCGTGAGCGCCGTGGTAAGAAGAAGCGCAATTAAAGCATCACCAGTAGTGTAGCCATCTAGATCCATCCTCTATAACGACTTGTTAATGTCGATTTTGTGTCAAAAGTCTCGAGTGACCTTTCGCATTACGTCATGCCGCCGTCTCGACGAAGATACCAACGTCCAGTGTCGTGCAAGACGTGGCTAGTGCTCTTGTTGCTTTGCCTCTGTGTAAAGGGCTCGTTTGCTGATTCGACTCAACGGAATGCGTCGGTTCGAGCATCTCGTCGATTGGGCGATGGCTTGGATTGCGATCTCCAGTTGTACCACGATTTTATCAACTCGGAAGAAGGGCAAGACACGTTTATGATGGCCACAATGTGCGAGTCTCGTATTAAGTATGTCAAGGAAGTACGCGCAGGCAAGTTCGGGCCCATCGAGCAGGATGATCTGCGTTCTGCCATGTGCTCGAACGAATGTATGCGAAGTGACGAGTTACATCTCCTGGCAATGTCACGATCACGCTGCAATTGCGCTCAGGTCTCAGCAAATACGTGCATCACGCACGATTATTGTCTCGAGAACTCGGCTCGTTTGCTTTGCACACACTTGAGTGAATGTGGTCACTGGAACTGTGCTCTTGAGGACTTTATGTGTCTTCGGTACGAGTGGGATCGGTTCTACGCATGTGGCGCGATCCCATTGCGCCTCAGTATTGCGGTGGCAGTGATGTTCATCGTATCTATTGCTCTAGTTTTGTGAGAAGAGGAATTGGAGGAGTGCTAGCGGATACGAAACGAAAAGAAATTCGATATATGTATGTGTTCAACAAGAATCACAAGGACTTACGCTAGATCTACGCAGCAAGTGTCATGTTGTACTGGTAGACGTGGAAGATCTTGGACACAATCGTCCACTCGCCGCTTGGCAGCTTGATCAACGCGAGCGTGTCGGTGATTTCGTATTCTGGGGACTCACGGTAGAGCTCAATCTGAGCGACGGCCGTCGAGCGAGTCACCGAGAGCACCTTGATCTTGTACTCAAGACCAGTGATACCACCGTTTTCCTTCATGTTGTCGTAGAGCCACTGGATGTGGCCACCGATGACTTGGTCTCCGACTGTGGAGAAGATGGTCGCTTCATCGTGAAAGCACGACTTGAGCGAGTCGATATCAGGCTCGATCAACGACTTGCCGTACTTGTCGACATGAGCCGTGACGGCGTCAATCTCTTGCTGCGTTGGCTCTTGCTTCTCAACACGAGGCATGGCTCTTGGAACTGGGTTGGCTGATACGAGGCGAATCAAATAATGAGGTAGTGAATGAAGCGGCATGTCCGCCTGATGTGCGCAATCGAGTCCACATGGGCAGATTGCGCACGACAAGATCTTCAACAGATGACTACACGTAATTAGTCACGCAGCTGTCTTCCACCAAGAACGACGCGCATCGTCGGAACCATGTGCATGCGAATCTCTCTGTCTCTTTGCTTTGTGCGCAAACGAAATGGCGAGAAGGATTGCGCACAGACAGCAATATATCCTAATTAGTTACATCCCATTCATATCGCTGGTTATATTTGTGTATTGATTGATTTAGGGTAATCTATTCTTAATATCGACAAACGAGTTATTTTTTCATGTTAGAAATTGGATACACATTCCCATTTTTTGTCTGTGCGCAATCCTGCCATCTCACTTCGATGATGCACATGAGATGGAGTAATTTGTTCAACGCATTGGAATGCTAAGTCTCTGTTTGCTCGTGATAACCTCCATCGTCGAGTCCTTCGTGCCTCTCGGATAGATCATTCCCCAATTTTCCACGTATCCGAGATACCCCCACGCACCCAACGCCCTCAAGATGCCTCGAGTTGAAAAGCCCGCTGTTACCCAGGAGGAGAAGGACGCCGTCAAGGCTCATGTCAACAAGTACGTCGAGTCGCTCCTCAAGCCAGACATTGAGACCATGAAGGCGTGCTTTTTCGACAAGGGCACCATCTTCGTCAACACGGGTGACGCCGTCGTGGGTGGTCACATCCAAGCGCTTTACGACATCATGGAGCGTGATGGCGGTTTGCCAAAGCTCGAGTGGACGATCAATGTGCTGGCTGTCACGGGCAACACAGCCGTGGCGCAGGTTCTTCTCTACCAGGACGAACCGATTTACGAAGTCACGGACTTGCTCTCGCTCATGAAGCTCCCGGACGGCAACTGGACGATCGTCAACAAGGTCCCAGAGATGTACCAGTACTTCAAGCAGGTTTAACTTGCTCTGAACGAGACAGAGGCTTCATTTTAATGCGTAATACGATCCCAAGTCATTTTTTACGTGTAACCTATTTGTAACCCTATGGGGGTACCTTCGTACCCTGTAACCTGGTCACAGCGAAAGTCACCAAGATGAGTGTAGTGGAATGCGCGGTGTATGGCGACGCGAGCCACACGTCTCGCTTGTATACAGGCGCATTCCCAACGCGATGGCTGCATGAGTCACAAGCAGATGATTCGTCTAGTCTGCGTGTGGATACTGCGCATTTGCAGGTGACCCCAATCGTCCGACAACATGCATTGGCGCTCTTGGAATCCAATGAGCTTCGACGCGAGTTCCAAGTGGCTCGATCAGAGATGCCATCGCTAGCATGCGAGGATACTGCTGTGACAGATCTCTTCGGCGTGCTCCAGCTCCATGGAAACCACAAGTCCGCTGGTGTCGTCGACGGGGATATCTCGTGGTTTGATGCGAAGCTAGGTCGAGCGGCTTCGTATCGTCAACGCGGCAACGAACTGTTTAAACAAGAGAAGATTGGGTCCGCCATTCGAGCCTACACGAAGGTGCGTGACGGATATCACCGTTGGCTGTATTGGGATACTGACGGGCATGCTGTGTAACAGGCACTAGAGTGGCTCGAATGCCCCTCAGACTGCACGTACGACCCTTTGGAGCAAGCACAGGTCGACGAGATCGCGATTCCTTGTCATACCAACCTCGCGACCTGCTACTGGAAGCGCTCTCAGATGGACCAGTGCATTTTCAACTGCTCCAAAGTGCTGGCGCGCGTCCCCACCCACTCCAAGGCGTTGTTTCGACGAAGCCAGGCGTATCTTCAGTCCAAGTCATTCGATGAGGCGGTGAGCGACCTGGAACGGGCAGTGGCGAGTGACCCAGCGAGCACGCTCTTCCAATCCCACTTGGACAAGGCCAAGCGTGCGAGGGCTCAGCATCAAAGCCGCGCGAAGCAGGCCTTTGCCAAGGGCTTTGCGTGAACACGACGGACAGGACAAGCAGAGCCAGCAAAGAGATCCAGAGGATAATTTAAACAGGGAAGGACTTCATTGAAACAGAACAGAACCTGCTGCATGAAGACCTCACTCATTATACTACCATGATCACCCCAATGCACGGCGATCGCCTCCCTACACCACCAAGCAAATGTGTCTCGTCCTCAGCTTGCACTGAGGGCGGTCTATCAGCAGACAGCTCGACTTGATGAGGCATCTCACGAGTGAGCGAGAGAGACGACGCGGCGAATGGAAAGGACGCGTTCAGGAAACGCTTATTCCTCCTGGGCGGCGGTGGCGCGGGTGTAGATGAGCTGAGCGTGGTGCGAGAGGACCTTGGCGATCACACCCTTCTCCTCGAGCTCACGGATCGAAGCACGGGCAAGGGCGGCGTTGACCTTAAGACGCTCGACGATGGCCGAGGCGGTGATCAACTTCATCTTTGGGACTTCGTTGAGAAGACGCTCGTAGGTCTCCTGGTCGTAGAGGACCTTGTTGGCGACCTTCTCACGAACCTTACCCTTCGACCACTTCTTCTTGCCCTTGCCACGACCACCGGCCAAGGCGGCGGCCATCTTCTGTTCCTTGGTCTTCTGCTGAGTCTTTGGAGGCTAGATATACCAACAACGCAACACGCAGAACACGTCGTCAATACCATTCGCCCAGAAGAAAAGCAACTCAGGACGCGTTCGTGTCGGGAAACGGGCAGCAGCAGACACACAGACACACGCCGCTGGTAGACGCCTCGCATGCAACGCCGTCGCCTCGCCTCTGTCGCTCGTCTCCCCGCTTTCCCCGTCCATCTCGTCCGTCATGTGTCACGACTTTGATCGCTCATTGCGCGTCGAATTCTCCGTCTCCTGACTCGCCGAAGGGCGCATCCCGTGCCCACGTCCACGCGTGGCGTCTGTAGCTGCTCGTCGTGTGTCTACCGCCGCCCCCTCGTCCACAGCACGCGTCCATTTACGGTTCTTGCTTACCATGGTTGCTTCTTACTTCCCTGTTTAAGTGGCAGTGCCGACGCCAACCGAGCCAACGGAACCAACAAACCAACCAGCCATCCATTCCCCCACACTGAAGTAACCACACCAAATGGGCTACTATTGAGGGTGGTTGAACCGGTCCCAGAAGAAAGTGAACCGCGGTTCATACGAGAACCGGTCGACGAATGGATCTGAATCAGAATCAGACTAACAACACAGATCTGAGGAGGCAAAGTGTAGCCATGTGCGGCCTTCCCAACGATGATGAAGACATGCAGGTTCATTCAGCTCATTACAGAAAGCATGATATGTGCTTGTGGGGCGTTTACAGGGCAGAGACGTGGATGCTCTGCTGGAGCGTGTACACGCGGCCGGCGGCGAGCTTCTGGAATTCGCTGACACGGCCTGGCTCGACGCAGACCATGTTGAGGTACTCGTCGTCGTCAAAGTCGCTCATGCCCTTGGCCTTTTCGATCCATGGGTTCCAGACCACGGCGTCGCTGGGCTGCTTCTCCGCGCCGTCGATGAAAGCGGCCTTGTCGATGGTCACCACGTGGTCGGAGCCGTTCACGCCGCGGATGCGCACCACGATCTGCTCAGGGGCGTTGGCGTACACGCTGTCGGTTTCCTTGGCAAAGGAGATCACTTCGCGAGTCTCCATCTGCTTGGTGCCCGTGACCTTGTCGTGGTATTCCAAGCCCTTGAGGCCTTCAACCACGCATCCTTCGCCACGCACGTCATCCACCGTGAGGTACGTGTGGAGAAGCGCCTGGAACGAGATCTCGCTCTCCGACTTGTTCGCGACATGCAAAGCCGTGACAATCGTCTCTGGGAACACCTTCACTTCGTACCGAAGCTCAAAGTCGTGCGGGTACATGGTCTTGGAAGCATCCGTGGCGCCCAACGTGAACGTTGCAACCGCAGGCGACTCTGCATCACCGGTGGTCTGGTCCAGCAAGGTGAGCGTCCAGTCGGTCACACGCGCAAAGCCGTGGTTTGGGAAGCCCGCCGCGCTTCCGAAGACGGGGAACACCAATGGGATACCGCCGCGGATCGGCTTGCTGCCGTCAAGCGCCGCCTTCTTGGACACAAAGAGCGCGTTGCGCGTTGGCTCCGTCGCCGTGTAAAAGGACGTGACGGTCGCGCCGTAGAGATACACCTCCGCGCGCGCGCCGGATGGATGCGTGATCTCGACCGTCTTGCTCATCGTGCGAATCTTCCAAAGGGGGAAATGAGCAGCTCCATGTTGTCAAGTTGAGCCATCTTGGTCAGTACCGTCCACCCTTCATAACCGCGTTTATTGTACCTCTCTAACTGCATAATCAAATGATGTGTCCCACCTCAAGTACGTTGAAAGTTAACCACCGACCAAGAAAGGGACAAGCATGGCGTTCTGGCGGCCAGGCGAGCGCTTGCCGACGCTGCATGGGGACGCTGGCGGCGCGGAGGAGCGTGATGGAGCTCGAGTGGATGCAGAAGCGCCTGCTGTGCTGTATAATCCAAACCACCGGCTCCCGTTGCGTGCGCAGCGTCAGCAACTGCCAGTCTTTGCGCACCGTCGGGAGATCTTATACGCCGTGGAGAGCTACGCGACGACGATCCTGGTCGGCGCCACGGGCTCCGGCAAGACTACGCAAGTGCCACAGTATCTGATGGAAGCTGGCTGGGCGCAGAAGCGACGCAATGGCGACGGCACGCCACGAATGATTGTGTGCACGCAGCCACGACGGATCGCGGCGATTACGATTGCTGAACGAGTGGCCAAGGAAGTGGGGACACCACTGGGCAAAGAGGTACGAGAGGACGTGTCTCTGGTCGTATCTGTTGCAATTCAATGACGGAATGGCTTTGTAGGTGGGTTATGCCGTGCGTTTTGATGAGAAATGGGATCCCGAGACCACGCAGCTCAAGTTTTGCACCGACGGTATGCTCTTGCGCGAGACGATGCTCGATCCATTGCTGTCGCGATACTCGGTCATCATGCTGGTACGTCTTCTTGTATTGTTCGATACCGCAACCATAATTTTCTGATGTGTCTTGTCCATCCTATTAGGATGAAGCCCACGAACGCAACTTGGAAACAGACCTTTTGCTCGGTTTGATCAAGAAGATCCAGCGGAAGCGCCCCGAACTTCGTGTGATCATTGCGTCCGCGACACTCCAAGTCGACACCTTCACGCGATTCTTTCGCTCAAAGAAGCGGAAACTACCTGAAGAGAAAACTGAGAAAGCAGCGTCGATCGGAGATGTCATTGCTGTCTCCGTCGAAGGTCGTCAGTACCCAGTGGATATCGAGTATCTACGTGAACCGTGCGGCGACTACCTGGAGAAGACCATCGAGACAGTCTTGGCAATTGACAAGCACGAAGGAAACGGAGACATCCTTGTGTTTTTGCCCGGTCAAGACGAGATCGAGTACGTGGTCCGCACACTTCATGATCGAGCGGCGTCTCATTTGATTGCATTGCCGCTCTACGCAACGCTTCCAGCGCAAATGCAACAGAACGTGTTTTTACCAGCACCACGAAACATCTCGCGTAAAGTAATCGTGGCGACGACAATTGCCGAGACGTCCGTCACGATCGAAGGGGTGGTGTTCGTCGTCGATTCGTGCTTTGTCAAGCTCGCATTCTTCAACCCATTCACTGGAGTTGAGTCACTTCTTACAACACAAGTCAGCAAAGCGAGTGCCAAGCAGCGCGCAGGTCGTGCTGGCCGAGTTCGACCAGGGAAATGCTTCCGACTGTGCACCCAGGAGCACTTTGAGACGCAACTGAGCAAGGAAACGATTCCGCAAATGCAACGCACTAACCTTGCCAGTGTCGCTCTGCACTTGCTTAGCATGGGCATCCAAGACATTGCACACTTTGAGTTTGTCTCGCCACCAAGTCCAGAGGCGCTGATCCGAGCTTTGGAAGTGTTGTACTCGCTGGGTGCTGTGGACGAGCAATGCCGATTAATCGAGCCACTTGGTACCCAGATGGCCGAGTTCCCTGTTGCCCCCATGCTTGCCAAGGTGCTTCTCTCATCGTTCCAGTTCGGTTGTACAGACGAAGTGCTGACCATTGCGAGTATGCTCTCGGTCGGTGACGTATTTATGAATCCTCGCGGGTCAAAAGATCGACGAGCCAAGATCAGCGAGGCCATGAGCGAGTTTGCGGAAGCTGAGGGCGATCATCTCATGTATTTGAAGATTTATGATGAATTTATCGACAATGGACGACGACGTGATTGGTGTGACGAGCACATGCTCCAGTTTCAAGCATTGACACGAGCCACAGAGATCAGAAAGCACCTCAAGAGATATGTGAAGCGCTTTCAAGTTGTTTCTGGAGCTGGTAATACCGAGCAAACCGGTCTCGACGACAATGATGACGTCAAAACGTCGATCCTCAAGTGCTTTGTCAGCGGATTCTTCTCAAACGCGGCGAAGTTGCGTGCCGATGGGGTTTTCAGAACGATTCGAGACAACCGCGTTGTGCAGATCCATCCAACGTCGGTGTTTTACCACATGGGGCGTGTGCCAGACTGGATCATCTTTCATCAAAGCGTGCTGACGACGGATGAATACATCCGAGACATCTCCAAGATCGACCCACGCTGGCTTGTGTCGTTGGCTCCAGACTTCTATCGAACTCGGGATGTCAGCACGGCGATTTCTGGTAGTTCGGGTGACGTCGGTCTCCCAAAAGCTACGCCAGTTGTCCCGAAGAAGGCTGCAAAGACTGGTTCGAATGGAGACGCCACGCCTGCGACGAGCGCTGATGGGCGTATCTTGTTCCGCAAACCGACTTCAAGATCCAAAGATGGCGGCTCAAAGCCCAAGCTCCCCGTACACATTGGCAAGAGCAAAGGCGGCTTGCGATCACAGTTCTAATGATAAATACAGTGATAACTCGTGACTATCCCAGCAAAGGCTCGCGTGATGATGAACCAAACGAATCTGCGTCTTCTTCCTTTGCTTCTTCCTCGTCGTCTTCCCGGTGAATGTCTTCAAAGTAAAGAGATCTTGCGAATGATCTCTTCGTTGATCGAGTCAGCTCGTCCACAATCTCACGGGGATGTGGTATCTCGACGTGGAACGTCACTGATCCGGCCACGTATGGCTTCAGTGTGCTGTCTTCGTCACCACACGTAGGTAGCAAACGCCGCGGATGGCACCATCCAGGGACAACGGAAGTGACGACGAGGATAATTCCACAAACGATAACCTCCCATACCCCGTATGTTGCCACAAACTCCATCACGTCTTGTCCGGATTGCCCCATTGTGAGTATCCCGTCTTGATTTACAAAGGACACCATCCCCATTGTCGCACCGCGCAGAATCAACAGTAGAGCCAGCAGCGTATGAGAAATCGACAGGAAATGGATCCCAGTGGCCCGAACAATAGCCACACGACCTTCTTCACGCTCTTTCCACAGCGCGTCCACGGCTCTTGCTTGGATCTGGAGGAGAACTGCTCCCAGCACCACCCACAGCGTCGCCTTGTACGTCAACTCGAGTTGACCCCATTGGTCACTGGTCAGCACGACGCTCGTCGTTGAGCAATACGCAAAGAGCGTCGATACAACCACAATCAAACTGGTGAAAACCGCAAAGACGACGCCACAGCCAGCGGAGAATTCCCGCCAGGAAACGCTCCATCGACGGAAATACACGACGTGCGCAAGGAAAAACACAAGATATGCGCTGAGGATCGTCGTCAGCGCGTCCGGAACCTTCACAAGCCACGTATCCCACCACTGCGTCACTTGGTGGCCATCCCCACGCTTCAAAACCGCCACTAACTGCGTTATACGGAGGGTGAGAAGCACAAGCACGGTCGTTAATAGCGGTGCGTGCCATGTCTTGACCAGCGGAACGCGCGCTTCACGGCGCCATCGCCGACCGGAGCAGAGCGCAAAGCCACGCGCGAGCCGCGCCATGCGACCGAGCACGAGGCCTCCCAGTCCCACGTATACCACCAACGGCAGGAGCCAAAGACGCGCCGTCATTCTCGCGTGGCTTCCTCTTCTCTTCAACTGTCTGACCAATGTGTCGGAAAACGTGATAATTGATGGAATGTTCGGTAGAAATCTGGAATATTTACGATAGTGAACGTCGATTTGTCGAGATTTTCACTTTAACGTGCGAGCGTTTTCGAGAAGCCAACTGGACAAGCCCCGGAAAATGGACATGCGAGACGACGTTGACGTAGAATAGTAACGAGACGGTTGGAGCAAGACGAGGTTGTCTCTGTCCATGAACGTGCTCAGTTGGCAAGTTGCCGCGAAGCAGTCAAGCGAAAGCAAAGCAAGCAAGCAAAGGAACAACCAAAGCGCAAGATGTTCTCGACGTGGGATATTGTGCGCCCGACGATGTGGCATCCGATGTCGATGCTCGAGCAGTCGATGATGGACTTGGACATGATGGCGAACCAGATGCTCGGATCGCGTTTCCCGATGTCGGAGACGATGCTGACCGCCCCTTCTAACCAAGAAGACGACGAGTTTTTCAAGGACTTGCCGGTGGCGGAGCGTGGCGAGAAGGTTGCGGAGAAGCAGCCCGAGGGTGAACAGGAAGGCACGCGCGCGTTCTCGTCGTACTCGTTCAGCAACTCGTCGGTTGTCGATGACCAAGGCCGTCGCATTCTGAGCACGCGTCGTCGTTATGAAGACTCGAACGGCCGTTTGAAGGCGGTGCACGAGCGGGAGATGGACGGGAAGCGCATGAAGACGATCTGGAACCGCAAGGACAAGGACGACGTTGGTGAGCACCACACAGTCTGCTCGGACGGCACGGCGGAAGAGTTTGAGAAGATGTGGTGCCAGACGCCATTCGGATTGGCTCAAGAGAAGAAGGGAAAGGAGATCAAGGCGCAGGGTGAGGAGCCGACGAGCGGAGGCAAGACGGCAAGCTCGCAGACAACGCAGCAGAGCGAAGCAATGCAGGCGTGAGTCAATGCTGGTGACCGATTCGGTTGCAAGTGGTGCATGATGTGACGTATGGTTCCTTTTTATAACGCAAAATTCATGAAACGGTGTTCTTTTTGTGTTTCTCTGTGTTTGTTTCATTCAAGTCGTTATCCACACAAGTGAATAAAACTTTTCCTTTAGAGAGAGGAAGAAGATTGGTCTTGTCATAAGAGAACACAAGGGATCCCAAGTTGACAAAGTGGTGCCAGGCTTGGAAGTAAAAAGCTCACCAACGGTTGCGTGCGTCTGGGTTATTCTCATACGCAGACACATAACCGTTTGTTTGCTTTCTTCGGCCAGCAAGGCTGGCGTAAACGCGATAACCGCCTCGTGTATCTCCTGATTCGAGCGATTGGCGACCGTCCTAGGTTCTTTTATAGCTCGCGAGCTTGTTCAAACTGGTGGTATTCCATTTCCCTCGTGGCCTATTCCTGGCGCGTAGATCAGGTGAATATCGTTCAGCTTTTGCTGGCACCACCAACGCCAAGATCATTCGGCAAGAGGCTGGCAGCCGCTGAGTCAGGAAGCGCAGCAGTCCACGATGCCGCTCCCGTTTATCCTCTGTTCCAAGTCGCTTCCACGCGCCCCCAAGCGCAAAATGAGTGGACCGGCAGCCACTATTATTAAGGCTCGCTCAGATACGTATCCGCTGATGTCTGGAGGGGATGTGCTGCCTCGAAGCGATCAAGATCCAAAGGACACGGTCCACTTCTCCGATCCCAAGTGGGGTGTTCTCACGAAGGACACACCTGGTGAGCAAGTGAGCACCACAACATGGTTCCTTGGTGTGTGTAGGACCGTTGATCCTCGGGAAATCGCTGGGTTTATCGTATGGGAGGCACTTGCAGTCTTGATCGTGGTGCTAGCAGTCTCGGAATGGGTCTTCTTCTTCAAATATGTCGTTGAGCCGCTTGATTCAACCATTCGAGTGCGCAACGGAGTCATCTGGGCGATTTCAACGTTGCTATTGCTCTATTTCCGCCAGAAAGTGCGATCGCGATGTGGCTCTGACGTGCGATCGCTCATGGATCATGCTGAGATCTTTGTGATCGTGTCACTCGTCATGGTCTTTTCGATCAATATTGCCTTCTATCTTCACGTGCCATCCAACATTCCTCTCCGCGACCTTGGCTTCATGTTCATCCCGCCGCAATCTGAAGACTCCAAGTGGCGCCCACTCAGCGATCTCATGACTGCGCTTCTCCCGATCATATTCATGCTTCAAGCATATTTGATGACGCGGGAGAATCGTTGCCGTGTCATGTCTTCCTTCTTCCGAGTAGCAACGATCGCCTACGCACTCCGCATCTTCACTGTCCCGCTGACATCACTTCCTGGGCCGGCTTCACACTGCCGGCCAGGCAGCCCATTGTACCACCCGCCCGAATCTTGGATCGATGTGCTGACCCGCGTGGGGCCAATGTACGGCCAATTCAATTCGTGTGGCGATCTCATCTTCTCTGGACACATGGCATACACCAACAGTGCGATGCTGCTCTATCTGCGAACGCTCGATCGGTACTTTGTACGCTACTCAAAGCCACGATGGCTTCTCGGGATCTTGTACATGGTGGCCCTCGCCGTGCTCTGCATCTCTGGTCGCAAACACTATAGCGTGGACGTCATCCTCGGTTTGATCGTCTCGTCGCTCGTGTTTTTCCACTTTGAGCACAGCTGGATTCCCATGTGTCTACAGCATCCCGAGGCTCTCGCACTGCTGATGCATCGCAACGGCGCTCGCCACCGCCGTGGCTCCACGTTGCTTCCGCTCAAGGAACTGGACGACGAGAAGGACCTGGATCCCCTTGAGCGGATCGTGATTGTCGATGACCCCGACGACACCAGACTTCTTTATCGCTCAGGAAAGAACGCAGATACACCACTCATGACTGAATTCACGTGCTGACAGTAGAATAACGCCGTCCAATACATTGCTTCGTGATTGGAAAAGCAACTTGGATCCGGAAATGGCTTCCTTTATATCCGATAAAGTACGAGTCAGATCTGTCGTCTATGACATGCGGTATGCTGTACACTTGCGTGTGACGCACATCAGGAAGCAATGGTGGAAATGGCGACGGACGCTGGCTGGTATGCGCTGTCGCGGCGCTTTTACGGCCGTAAAGTCGTACGAGACCTGCTCTGGTCCGTTACCAGTCCTCACGTGATCAATAGAGACTTGTATCCCGTGCTTCCAGCGGATTTTGGCCTCGTAGAGGACGAGAAATCGTGCGAGTTGCTGGTGCAATGGCTTGACGACTTACAGGCAGATCCGACACATCTCTTCACGTTTCTACAGGGTACGCAGTCCTATTGAGCCAGAAAAAGTATGTACCAGACGCATTGGCTAACTGGGTATTACGACTTTTGCTGTAGAAAAGACGAAATCCAAGAAGACGGCGCTCGCATTAGGAGTCTACTTTGCGTCCTTGCTCGAGTACTGGCTGCGTCATTGCCCCGTGCTGCGCGTCGAAAAGTTTGAGAACAGCAAGCAGATCATTTCTGCGACGTATCAGACGCTCGGACAGCTCAAGTTCCTCTTCCGTCGCTTCTTCGATCCAGCGTCAGACTCGTTTGATGACTTCCATGTCGAGTCCTCGGTCAAGTTCTTCCTCTTGCACCCACTGGACGAGCAATTCAAGCAGTCAACACCCATTTCTGAGTCACCAGACGCTGATACGTCAGCAGAATCGTCATTTTACCCGTTGGAGCAGTTTGTCGGTCCGCATTTGGGTGAAAACCTCGCTTGGCGCGTACAAGAAGTGGCTCGAAAGCTCGACATGTGTCGAGGCGAGAGCGTGCAGGCGTGGCTACGAGACCACTACAGCGACAACGTGCTCTCGCGTATCGTCTTGCGAGGGTATCTCTTCTATCCATTGCGTCTCTTTGCATCGACCTCAGAGGTGACACAAGGTCACGATTGGCGGTTCCATGCTAATCCGCTGGACAAACCGACGAAGGATGTCCGTCACAACAAGAGTATCGGTGCTGATCACCTTCGTGGATGGTGGACATCGGATTTGGAGGCAGAGTTTGTGTCCAAGGTGGACGTGAATGACAAAGAACGCATCGGAGAGAGCCGCTTCGTCGTTCTCCCCAAGTTGCATTGGCTCTCGCCCGTCATTGCGGATGAAGACCCTGCTGATAGCAATCGTGTCGTCGTCACAGGCGAGGACGTGCTTCAGATCGAAACGGTCGAGGCTCTCACGTTGACGGAGGTGATTGCTCACGCACGGAACCACTTTGCCACCCTGGCTGATTCGACAGAGGCTCAGAACCGAGGTGGAGTCGTCATGCCGCTTCTTGTCGCCGAGATTATTCGATGCCAGCCACGTGACGTCGAGTTCGATCCGTCGATCAAGCGATGGAAAGAGCTCTCACGCGGATTCTTGTTGGATCCGAAATGCTGGGACCCACTCCCGTTGTGCCATGACGCTGTGCGCTTCAAACGCACGACACATCAAGCCAACGCGGCAGTCAATACGCGGGAGTACGAAGGAAGACGCGAGTGGTTGAACAACGGCGTCATCAAGCCGACGGATCGGGAGGCTGAGCTGCTTCGACTGCAAAAGATGCACTCGTTTGCCGACATGGAGACGCTGACAGCACCAGCGATGTGTCAAGAGCTGTTGAAAGTGGTCGACACACGTGGTCATGCGAACTTGAAGCACTCCATCGTGAATGTGCTTCAGTACCAAGCAGCTCACAAGGAGCAATGCGATGGAGTGAACTCGGTGCTATCCTACGTCTTGGAAGGTCTCAAATCCCTCGCTCTTGAGCAGTCTCTGGCTGACTCAAAGGTAGCTCAGCGGGTCGGTCATCTCGTGTTGGATGCGGTGGAGGCAATGAAGGAGATCAAGTATTCCAGCGAAGATCGAGACGCAAGTGTGGACTTCTTCCTCCTCATTGCCAGCGACGAAGTCCACTGGAGTTACACGAATCTGGCTCTCCGACTGTGTGATATGATACTTTCTCGTGGAGGAGGTGACTCAGCACTATCCTCACCTCGATCTCAAGCGATTACTGATGTGTTGGAGAAACTGCTGACGCATCAAAATGCGAAACAGAATGCGCTCGCTGTGGAGATGGTGCGTGTGTTTCGTCGTGAGACTTTGACCGACGAGCGAAGGTCTCGAGATATCATCGACCTACTCATCGAGCAACTCGATTGGCAAAACGCAGAGCGCCTCGTGACGGTGACCGAAGATGTCGAGCTTTTAAGTGTGCTGTTCAGACAGCTCTCACGTCGTGGTATGACCAAGGCTCTCAAGCGCCTCCGTCGGCTCATTACGCGTCTTCACTTCAATGAAGACGAATCTCTTGGTGATCCGGCCGGAAGTGCTGTCTCACGGCTACCTCAGCACGCATTAGGCCCAGCTGTCGACGTCGAGGCAAACCGCGAGCTAGTTGCGACACAGCTACCGACGTTCCGCTGGGAATTTGTGGACTCCTCGAGTCAACTTGCGTCCCTTATGGATGGTTTGCACTCGATTCGAGAGAAACAAGAACCCTCGATCATTGGTCTGGATTGTGAGTGGCGTCCTCAGGCATTCATCAATCACAATGGTAAGACCACTTCACCAGGTGACACGTTGGGCAGCAACCAAGGTGACGATGACGAGGAGATTGATGAGGAAGTATCGGTCGGTGCGGATGAAGGCGTCAGTGTGTACCAGCTCTCGATTGGTAATATTACGTATATCGTCGATGTGCAGACACTCGGTGAGGAGGCAGCAGCACCACTGGAGATGATCTGGAGTGATCCGTCGCTTTTCTTCCTCGTGGGTTTCTGTGTGTCTGGTGATCTTCGACGTTTGCATCATTCGTTCCCATCAGTACTCGGGAAGCGATCCGAGTCTCCATTGCTCGTCGAGCTCAAGCAAATGGCGCTCTACCGACAACTCCCTGCGAGCAAATGGGGTCTCTCGCAGCTCTACGAGACGTGCTTTGGGGAGCAGCTGGACAAAGAGCAGCAATGTTCGGACTGGGCGTTGCGTCCATTGTCGACGCAGCAGCTCGAGTATGCCGCAATGGACGCTTTTGTGGTCCGCAAGGTCGCATTACTGCTGTTGGCTGATGTCGTAGAATCAAAACCACTAGCCGAGTACGTCCGCAAGTTTGCAGTGGTGACGACAATTACACACACTGAGCGCGAGCTGGGTCACTGGATCACCACGTTGGAGCCATTGACGACGTCGCATGTCCGCGTGTCATTGGAAGCGTGTGGTCTGCAAGCGGTGGAACAGAAGATCTTCACGTTGGACAAGGCAACGTGGGACGGTTGCGCTCGACAGGAATCCGGTTTGATCGTCAAGACCATTGCAGTGGTGATCCGACGGGGTAAAGAGAATAAGGACATCCAACACGCGCACTATGCTGCTGTCGTGCTCCATGTCGAGCGTTCCATCGATATGAAGGCTCTGAGCCAAGCCGTGGACGCCGAAGAGAGCGACTTGATGCTCGCAGACAAAGAGGTACGTCTCTCGTGTATCCAGGCTTGGGTCCACGTTACCAAATTGTTTGTTTGTTTGTTTGGGTAGACCCTTCTCCGCGTGTTTGGCTACCGTCGTGGCTCGGTGGGTCCCATTGGTCTCCGCGAGCAAGATGCGATCCAGGTCGTTCTCGACGCTGCATTACTGCAAGAAGCATCCATTCTCTGTGGTGCTGGTCAGGAAGACGTCGTGTATCCCATCCATCCGTCCACACTCGTTGAGACCATGCACGCGCAGGTCGCTGGCATCTCCAGCTAGCACTCTAGAAAGCCATCCATCCATCAACCTAGAACCTAGAACTCTAGGACGGAGCGAATGTACCCATGTCCTTATTTCCACGAATCCAAAGCCAGTTCCGACAAGGTACTATCTGAGACAGATTAATAAAACTGTGCATCTGACTTGTGTTGTGTACGGTACGCTCTTCTCCACGAGACACGGCAACCAGCTGGTCTGATGGCGCCACCGGCCATGTCGTGGGCACTTGTGATAGGACGAAGAGCCTTCGTACGTCCACGAAGCGAAACGAGCGCACTTGGAAGACAGCGATGAAGGTGATTGCGACGCTGCTGGCGCTCACGGCCGCGCTCGTGACGGCGCATGACTGCAAGGTGGTGCATTGCGACGCCACGGACAACACGCCCGTGTGCGGCTCGGACGGCAAGACGTATCAGAGCCAGTGCTTCCTCGAGTTTGCCAAGTGTCGCGATGAGACGTTGAAGATGGTGCACACGAAGCCGTGCGGCTCGACGGTGGTCAAGATCCGCACGAACAAGCTCATGGCCGCCCCGGCGAGTGGACCGAAGAAGGAAGAGCTCCACGATCACGAAGAGGAGGATGACGATGACGATGATGACGAGGAAGAGGAAGACGACGACGACGACGATGAGAGCGAGTCGGAAGAAGAAGTCAAGGTGGTCAAGAAGAAGACGGACGCGTGTGTCAAGCCATGTACCCGTGAACTGGATCGCGTCTGTGGGTCCGATGGCAAGACATATAACAACAAGTGTCTTTTCGAGAACGCCAAGTGCGAAGACAGCACGCTAAAGATCGTGTTGGAGGACAGCTGCCCCGAGAAGAAGGAGAGCAAGCCGGCCAAGTGCACCAAGCCTTGCACGCGTGAGCTCGACTATGTCTGTGGGTCCGATGGCAAGACATATAACAACAAGTGTCTTTTCGAGAACGCCAAGTGCGAGGACAGCACTTTGAAGATCGTCCTGGAAGACAGCTGCCCCGAGAAGAAGGAGAGCAAGCCTGCCAAGTGCGAGAAGCCCTGCACGCGGGAATTGGACTATGTGTGTGGGTCGGACGGCAAGACGTACAACAACCCATGTCTCTTGGCGAACGCGCAGTGCGCCAACGCGAGTCTCACGCTCGTCAAGGACAACGCGTGTTGAGGCATCCACCTCCTTTCATTGATTGTCGTGCAGTAGTTCCCCTCTTTTGACGTAGACACGCCTATAAAGCACCAAGAAGCTTTGCTTTTCCTCTCCATATTCGTTCTCATGTGCACAGTTCCAGGAGCTCCATTGCGAAACTATACTCATCTATTTTCAAAATTACAATACCGACCACCACACCGGTATTGAACCTTTTACTTAATTGAACCTCATGGGCGTCAGCGTTAACCCACCATACCTTCACATCGCATACGCGTCGTCACAAGCAAGCAAAGGGGCCAACATGGCGAAGGGCGCGCTCTCTCGCTTCGATCTCTTCCGGTGCGTCTCCTGAGCCCTCTGCGCCTGCATGAGCGTGTTCTCCATATGTCTGACCCCTTGCTCGTGCGTTTGCATCGCAGGAAGATCCCGGAGGAGCTGCAGATGAACAGCTCCAGCGGCCTGCTCTTCTCTGTCGTCTCGCTCGTGACCATGACCATGCTCCTGTTCTCGCACTACCGCGCGTTCATGTCCGAGGGCACGCGTACGTACGTCACGCTCGACTCGCATCAGGAGGACCAGCTGCGCATCAACTTTAACGTGAGTCTCCTGGCGATCCCATGCGACCACGCGAGCGTCGACTTGTCCGACCACATGGGCCAGCAGTTCACCAACATCACGCGCCACGTGCGCCACTTCCGCCTGGCCTCGGGCAAGAGCGACTTTGCGGTCAAGCGCTTGGACGAAGTCGTGCTCGACGACCACGCCGACGGCATCCCCGTGTGGGGCGGCGCGGACCGCCAGACGCATCGCGGCGTGCACTACTCGACGCCGTTGACCACGACCACGTTCACCGAGTTCATGTCCAAGTACGAGCTCGTGCTCGTCAACTACTACGCGCCGTGGTGTCCGTTCTGTCAGAAGCTGAATCCCGAGTGGGAACGCGCAGCTGCGCAGCTCCAGGACCATCCAGAGTACAGTGAACGTGTCCGCATGGCCTCTGTGGACTGTACGGATGACGACGCAATTTGGCTCTGTCGCCGCGCTCACATCCGTGCGTTCCCGTCCATGCTCATCTACATTTACGGCTCGACGTCGACGCGGTACATCTACAACGGGCCGCGCACGGCCGAGCACTTGCTGCAGTTCTTGGATCTGTTCTACCGTCGCCTGGAACCTGACGCCGACTTTGCCGAAGAAGTCCACGCCAACGACAACAACCCCGGCCTCGCGATGCACGTCAACCACAAGAACCTCGACAAGATCAAGGTCAAGAAGGTCCGTCAGACGCTGCCACCGGATGCCGTCGAAGGCTGCGAAGTCTCGGGAAGTATCAGTGTGAGTCGCGTGCCTGGCAAGTTGGTGTTCACGGCGCGCTCGACCGAGCACTCGTTCGATCTCACGGGCATCAACGCGACCCACCACGTGAACCACTTTTCGTTTGGTCAGATGAAGCGGATGGAGCACTTGGTGGACGACGCTCGTAAGCTCATCCCGTCGAACCGCTATCCATTGGACCACACCAAGTACTACGCCGACAACGTCAACATCACCATCGAACACTTCCTCAACGTACGTTACGGTCGATGACTTATAGCCACGTTGACATGGCTAACCGCACGCTTTTTATGTTCTGTAGGTGGTGGGTTTTGACCACGAAGACCGACGCACGTCCTTCTTTGAGCCGGTGCAGCGCATCTACGAGTTCTCGGCCAGTAGCAACCAGTACAACGCGAGCAAGTCACTGCCAGCGGCGGCGTTCACGTTCGATATCTCGCCATTGGTGATCCAGGTCGTGCGCGAGTACGTCCCGTTCTACCGCTTCCTCACGTCGCTGTGTGCCGTCGTCGGTGGTGTCTTCACGGTGCTCGGTCTCGTCGACTCGGGTGTCTTCCACGCCATGAACTCGATCAAGAAGAAGCAGCAACTCGGTAAATTCCAATAAACGGGCGAGTGGCACGCACACATCGATCATAGAAGAAACGTAACACGTCGTAAACATTGAGGCGGACATGCAAAACGAGACCACTGCACCTGGTCGACTGGACTCAATACTACTAGACTAGGTCTTTGTTTTCCTCCCCTTCTTCGACTTCTTACGCTGCGACGACTTCTCTTCCGCTTCCACTGGTCGCTTCGGTGCCTTATCATCCACATGCTGAAAGAGATTCGACGGAAGCACCTCCATGGCTGCCTGCTTCAATGCTTCATGGCTGGTCATTTGAGGCAGCCAGGCTGGTTGCCGCTTCTTTCGTTCGTCCACATCATACTCGACCAGACCCGTTCAATCCGCTTGTGGCGTCACGAGCGATCGAAGAATAGGAATGACGGCAAAAGAGATGGAGCCGAAACCACCAGCGAGGCCACTCAAACACGCTCCAAACGACGTACACGCGGTAGCTTCCTTGAACCAGAATCGACGAGGAGCGGCTGACGTCGTCACATCCACATACAGGCGCAAGATATCTCCCAACTCGCTCGTGTGCAAGTCCGACGAGGATACGAACACGGACCTGGGATCCAACTCGCTTTCTGCTTCGAACGGGTAATCACTGGCTTCTCGTACGTCAGGGGACTTCACGTGAACGAGTAGCACAGACACCCTGGCCTCACTTCTCGCTCCATCACCACGCGTGAAGATCGGAATGAATAGATCCGCCCGATTCTCGTCTCGCTGGAAGATCCCGGCGGCACGACGCGCGAGCATCAGCCACAGAGTCGCTACGGAGAGCTGCGTCGGTGACTCGATGGAGACAAAGTGGCTAAAACCTATGAGCCACGTCCTCCACCGAGCTTCAAACTCTGCGAACCCAGTTGTCGACTTTGCCGCTTGCTGCTTTGTTTCGGTTGCGTCCACACGCTCAATGCACTCGGCATTGGGCCCAACAAGAACGTTCATGAAGGACATGACAGGAAGAAATTCTCCTCATAAACTCGCATATAATCCTCGGTATAGGGATCGATCGTGAACAAGTGCTCCGATCCGCACATGTCCATAGCTAGAAGCAGTAGAACACGAGTGACCACCGATCGACACGTCTTGTCGCCCAGTTTCATCCCAAACATCTCCTCCACGATGTACTGGCGCAACTGAGGGAGCATGAGCTTGTCAAGCACCTCGTACCGATGCCATACTTGAGCCGCACCAAACGTCAGGATCGGATCAGAAGAGTACGTCGTAAGGTGTTGCGTGTGATGGCAGTTGACAAAAGTGAGTGTAGCGAGACCTTGGGCGACCAGCTCAGCGGCAAGAGAGGACGACGCCAGTGGACGTTCACCAATCCGACACAACAGCGCACCAATACCCGATAATGGAGGAGGGATCGGATTAGATGCTTTGGTCGACAGGTCGCAGCGGCAATGCGAAAGAGATCGATGGATCGAAGCTCCTTGATGTTCTTACCCAGTTGAATCGGTTGTTTCTTGATCGCTGGGTCGACATTCGTAGTCAGCCAGTCGAACACCGCCTCCGCGAGCTCGTCCCCCGTCATGATGATGAAGAAAATCAACTGTAAGTGTACTCGCAACGTTCTCTTGTCTCTATATTCTTTCGAGAGGTTTTGACTACTTCTTGGGCAGCAGATAGGACTTGACAACAGCCAGTTTACGGTAGTGTAGCCAAAGCGCATAGCCACCGACGTAGAGATTCGCAACAGCACAGGAGACCGAAAGGAGCATCAACGGCAGGAACGGGTACTTTGGTCCAATGCGCGGGATGAATGGGAAGAGAGCTGCGAGCGTCGCCACGCCGATGAGGAGACCGAGGTAGAGCTTCTCAACAATATGCATGTGCACGGCCGTCGCCATGATACGTCGCTTCTTGAGTGAGTCCTTGAGAAGTGGGTCCAGCGTCACGTAGGCGAGCAGCGCGTGCGCCACTGCGATGAGGATCTTGGTGCCTTGTTCTGCCGGGGTGAACAGCAACGGGAAGAGCGAGATGGAGCTGACGATGGACGCGAATCGGTAGAGTCGCATGTCATTCACACTCTCGGCAGCCATGAGTGCGAGTGGGAGCAGCACTTGCAGGATAGCCTTCTCGTGGACATGGTATCCAAAGAGGAACGAACAGTGCATGCAGTACACCAGAGCACTCATAAACAACGACGAATCTGGATACCTCCAGATCGTGTAGAGCACTGGAGACATGCTGAGGAACGTCAACGCAGCGCAAACGAGCGGAGAGACGTTAGGAAGGATCGCAAAGCTGGCTTCTTGGACAAGACCACCGCTCATGAGGGCCACGCCAGCTCG
The DNA here is from genome assembly GCA_020085045.1 of Pythium oligandrum. Classification (NCBI taxonomy): domain Eukaryota; phylum Oomycota; class Peronosporomycetes; order Pythiales; family Pythiaceae; genus Pythium; species Pythium oligandrum. The sequence goes on from JAHRIK010000002.1 coordinate 2,456,497, forward strand.
GCCCTTGACTCCGATCAGCACGAGCGCCTTGTCGACGAACGCGTAGAGCGCCCAGATGTTTGGCGCCCAGTACGCATGACAGAGACCGCGTTGCACTGGGAAGAGTCGAGAGAAGATCTGTTTGAGTCCTGCAATTGGGTCTGGATGCCCAAACAGCACGGACGCGAACGCCACGGCGAAGACGGCGAGCACCATGACACCAAGACGCAGGAAGTTGAAGAAGGAGAACGATGCCTTGCCTTCGTGCTGGCTCTGGATCGTCGGATGCACGTCCGTCTCGGAGATGGATCGCTTGCGTCGTTGCTCTTCATCCGCCGTCGACGCGTTTGGCTTGTAGCAATGGTGACCGAGCAGATAGACAAAGTACAACGGCGCCGCGTACAGATAAATGTGCTTGAACATGAGCAACACGGCGTACAACAGCGCGCCCTGGAGATCCTTTTGCTGTCGGAACTGAGCAGCAGAGAGAATCAACAGACCGAGTAGCATGCCGTTGTACTGGAAATGGATGTGATCCACATAGAGCAACCCGGCATCCAGCGTCGTCAGTAGCATGATCACGCGGCGCTTGGAGGGCGTAAAGGCCAACTCGGTCGTCGTCACGCTCGGCCAGGACGAGCAGTACGTGTAGATGGCGTAGAAGAGCACCGTGTCCGAGAGAATGACGGAAAAGCGCTGGAAGAGCAGGATGCGCATGCTGAACAACGGCGTCGCTGAGATCTGGACGAGCTCGGGGTCGATCCACTTGGCCACAAAGGACAGAGCGTACTCGAAATACGCAAAGAACGGCGGGTAATCCAGCGTCCACTCGCTGGTAGCTTCGTGATACCATTGCTTTTGCGGCAACGAGTTGGTGAGCGCGAGCCAATTGCGATGCACTTCAAAGTCCGTGCTCGTATAGGACGGGATGAGCAGCATCTTGAGCATGACGGAGCCGACGAAGAGCGCCACGATGGACGCATCGAGGCCTGTGTCCTTGGTGCGGCTCGCGAGAGGCGCCGAGGCCGGCGACGTGGCATGGCGCGGCGGCATGGTCTCCTCCGGTTGACACGATGCAGTTAACCGTCGGGTTTCTGCTAAGTGAAGCCCGGTACAGATGTGTAGATTTGGATTTGGAAGCTCTAAAAACAAACAAAATCAAAATTTGGGCCGCACCGGGAATCGAACCCGGGACCTCTCGCACCCGAAGCGAGAATCATACCACTAGACCACGCGGCCGGATAAATTTGTCGAATTTATGATTTTATGGAACCCGCCAAAGTTCGTTTATGGTTTCCTAGATGACTTTGCATTCTCCAATTCTCCACTGGTTTAATTGTCACAAGTATTCATTTCGTGTGTACATGCTGGGCCCTCTCACGCTTTGAAATGCAAGCTTTCTGTCTTTCTACATTCTTGGGTTATTACATCCTGAGATGAATCACACATTTCATGAACTAGGAATTCCCTTCGCTGACCAATACACACATAATGCGTAGTAAAGATGGAAGTGAGTGGGCATAAAAATGGGAGCTTCTCTTTCAGCTCAAATGCACTGTACGTACACGGTCAATTGTACATCGTGTTTCGATTCTTAATTTCAGATCGACAATTTGCCCAATTTTTTTAGGTTTGAAGCCGTTATCCGGAGATCACACCTTCAGATAGTTCATTGGATTTTATTCCTGTTTGGCTGTGTTCGGACTTTACCGGGTTGAGTTATGACTCAACACGCCTCGTTTACATTGGCCGCGTGGTCTAGTGGTATGATTCTCGCTTCGGGTGCGAGAGGTCCCGGGTTCGATTCCCGGTGCGGCCCAAATTCTTTGGACTTTTCAGAAGTGACTTTCATTGTTCCACGTTTTACTGTTAGCTGTAACTCGGGCAAATCCACCCTAACATGATCTCTTGTGCTCTTGCTAGTTAGTCGACGCTAAAGTCCTTTACCGTCTCAGCTGTTGGCATCACTATGTTACGAGGTTTTGTTTTGAATACCACTAAAGACAGTGCTTGGTGTGTAGACAATAATGTACACACAATTAAATATGAAGAAAAAGAGTAAGCATGGTGGTGGATCAATTTTGCCATATCTATCATCGATCACTAGAGGTGGGAGTTCAACTACTTTGCTCATCACACCACTCAAACAAATATTCTTAGTTTGAAAAATGTCCCATCGACTTGAAAATCCATTGCCATGCCTAAAAAACACGGCCGCAAATAACTAAACACCTAAACTCACAAACTCGGACCAAAAAAAAGCCTCCAAAAAAATATACGAGACATCAAGTCACACTTTGCACACACACTCACCACACAAGATCAAATACATTCGCCAACAATTCGCATCCAAATACCTCCCACACAATTCGCAATACAACAATCGATGTGGGTGACGAATATTCTTTTTGTCGATAGGATGGCATAGCAGAAGAATTGAGTTGGTGTGCAACGCGGCACGCAATCGGATTTCTTTTCCCAATATTCTTCATACTCTACCATGTCCATGGCCAAATACTAATTTATGTTGTTGCTTGGGTCTGGGAATCCGTATCCACGATGATAGTGATGGTGAAATTCTGGTGAAAATTGGATCCTTTTCCTTCCTACTCAATATAATGCTTTGGACGTTAGAGAATTACGGATAGGATGGAAGTAAAAATGAAAGATCTAAAATCAAAATTTGGGCCGCACCGGGAATCGAACCCGGGACCTCTCGCACCCGAAGCGAGAATCATACCACTAGACCACGCGGCCGTTATAAAAAAGCCATGTGAAGCCTGAACCACACCCGGCAAAGTCCGAAGTTTCTTAAAAAAAGGCTTTCAGATTTAGACATCTGAAAGCTTTTTTTTTTTTTCTCAAAGCTCTTACACGTACTGATTTTGATACTTTCCGTGTCGTCACCCTGTCCGTAATATTTATAAAACCACCCGAGTTCCGAGGAGCTCACAACCGGTGATGGCGCGGATAAAGCAGGAGATCAAGCGCCAGCAGCGCGCTGGACACGGCGCTGGGCGTCCGTTGACGACGCCAGCTCGCGCTGGGTATGCTCAGCGTGTGGTTACGTACGTTCCAGCCCCAGATGCCGCCGGTACGGACCCTTTGGTCACGATCATGGCGTCGCATGGCTCACCGCCGCCACCAGTCAACGAGTGCATCGATTTGACGTTTGATGACGATTCCGAGGACAATGACGAGCCGATGGGGACTCTTTCGACCAATTCTTCGTCGCTGAGTCGAACTCGATCGTTTGATGGGGTCGCCTCGATGGCCTCCAAGGTCAGCGACGCCGAGTCGGACGTGGACGAAGCGCTGCCGATCGCTCCGAAGCTTTCCGTTCCGCAGACCAAGCCGGCAGCAACGGGGGATTCCCTCGAAGACGGCGAGATTTTCGAAGAAGGCGCGGTGATCAAGTCGCCAACGGCTGTGAAAGAAGCTATTGAACTCGAGCGTCAAGCAGCACGAGCCCTGGCAGCGGACGAAGAGCAAGGAACGAACGGCCCGGCCAAGAAGAAGCAGAAGAAACGGGGTCGAAAGAAGTCGAAACGCAAGGTGGAAATGATGATGGCGGAGTTTAACGTCCGACCGCCTACGGTGGGTCCCATGGGGATGCCCGTTCCACCATTGCCACCTCCTTCTATGATACCTCCGCATCGCCCGTTGCATCCGTTTCCGATCGCACCGCCCCCAGGACCCTTTAGTGATGAACGCATCGTTCGTGTGACGAGGCATGGACACGTTGCGCCATTCCAGACACAACACGGAAGTCCGGACGTGCCACCTCCTCTTCCGGAGCCGATGCTGGGTGGCTTCCGGTATCGTAGTGTCCAACTGGCTACTCCAGGTGCTCAGCGTCCGGATTTCAAAGTCTCGTCACTCGGTCCGCGAGGGCTGAAGCGGCCATTGTCGTGGTCCGATTCCCGTGACACGGAAGCAAAGGCTGGAGACGACGCGTTTGACTTAGATTCGCTTCGTGCCGCTGCATTACGGACCAAGCGGCTGACGAAAGAAGCGGAGAACGAGACAAAGAGCGCAACTGTAAGCAGGACGTCGACACCTGGGCGTACGGAGGCAAGTGGGGATGGTGGTGGTGATGACGTTGAGGACCTGGATGAACTACGTGCTGAACTACTGCGGTCGCTGTCCAAAAAGAGCAAAAGGAAGAAGGAAGGAGGCACTCCAGAGAGTACCTCCCGCAGTCAGGCAGGTGGCAATGACGAGAACGACAACAGAGACCGCGTGACTATAGCAGAACCGAGTGTGCAAGCTGATTCGACGGCGTCTATCACCCAATCTCCACCGAGTCTTCCGCAAAGCCCCGTGTTTCGACCCTTGACAGCTCTGTCCCAGTCGATCGTGATCCAGTTGTCGATTGATGACATCGGGAGCAGTAAACTGCGTGCTGATAGCTTTGATGATACCCGAAGTATGAGCAAGTCGGACGCTTTGGAAGCTCTGCGACAGAAGATCCGCGAGAAAGAGGGAGCCGTCGGCAAGTCTTCTGTGCAAAGCACACCGACGATCAACAGCAAGCCCAATGCCGCAGGCTTGCCCTCCAAGAAGATCGAGGCTTCCCAATCTCGTGCAGGTCTGCTGAGTGCGATTGACGCGATGAAGAAGCAGATTGCCGACATGGAGAAGATGCGAGCGAGCGAAGCATCGGCGCTGGACAAGTCTTCGTCGTCGAGCCAGAACCAAGACAAACTGACTTCTGCCTTGAACAGGGACGAAAGCGCGAGCGTAAAAGCACCAGAGCAGCCTTCGAGAGCGGTTTGTAGTTGAATTGATTCCCCACGTCTGCTGACCTTGTGACGAACTCTGTGTCTTTGTCTGTGTCTTGTATGCACTGCTGGCTCCAGTCTCAGGCGAGTACGACTCCACCACTCATTACAGACGAACAGAAACATCCACAGCCGAGTCGTTTGCTAGAGATGGAGCAGATGAAAGCAGAGCGTGCGGCTTGTATCCGCGATATACAGGAGGCTGACGAGCACATCCGCCGTCTGGATAGCGAGATTGCTCGGGTGAAGCAGGCGATCGCGGCTGCCGAGGCTGAGCGCGTGAAACGGTGCGTGGTCACCTGAGTCTTCGCTCTGTAGATGATCATTAGGAAACAAAGGAAGCGAGGCGCGTGTGGACTCGAGTCACAGCGCACCAGTCGTCTCCGAAACGCTAATTTATCATTTTTGAACCTCGTTCTCGCGTGTTTTCGATCATATTCGAGTCGAATGCATCCACACGCGTGCTCGTCGAGCTCTTGACGTGCAAAGAGCTCCATTATTGCTCGAGCAAGCTAGGATGGCAACCTAGGACCCCTGAGTCTGAGTCCGCTCAGTCACTAATGGTGAGCTAGCAGGTCATTTGAGTGACCAAGCGGCAAAGAAAAGAAGCATGGCGAACAAGGAGTGCCTCACGTGCAAGCCCGGCGACGCGACGTATCACCAGAGCGCCGTGGAGAACACGGGCTGCGAGACCTCGTACCAGCGCGTGGACGGTGCGTGACTCCTCGACGCCTCGGGCGTTTGTTTGTTTGTGTGGTCGAGTGCGTCTAACGAGCGGATGGATGGATGGATGGATGTGTAGATTGCATGAAGAAGCACAATGGCCGCGTATCTGCCTGCACAGAAGTTCGTGGCTTGTGAGAAGGGTGTTTTATATGGATTTGACTGATGAAATGTGTAGGAATGGGCGGTTTTCCGCAAGTGCCATGAACAGGCCAAGGTGCTCAAGGCGGAACTGAAGAAGCAAGAGCAAAAGTAATGGATAGACGACGACGACAACAACAACGTGAATAGAGACAGCATGGACGTGTTGATCAAGTGCTTTGTAGTATTGTTGGTCTTACTGCCTCATCGCGGTCGTAGCTCTTCGTACGGCACGCGCTTGGCGACGCGGCCAGAGCGCAAGATCAAGTCAAAGTGCTCGTGGAACGACCGGACCCGCGTGATTCGTGCGTGGTACGTCTGTGTATCGTCCTCGTGCTGTCGTGGACGCCACCACACGCGGTCACCTTTTTCGTAGTGATGACGAACCCGCTTTTCGTGCGGTTCCTTGAGGAGTCGATGTAGTCTTTGGGTCGGAATCGCCTCGAAGACTGTTCCATTCGCAGCCTTGACGTCGTAGAAGCTGGATTTCTTGATACGACATAGTATTCGGCCTTTGAACCAGCGATGGCGTGCGTGAAAGAGCACGGCGTCTCCGCGGTGGTACACCACGTCGTCATGGTCGTTGTCGAGTTCCTCGCGCGGTGGTTCTACAATGGCAACTTGTTCTCGATCAGAAGACGACGACGACGAAGGAGAGCTCAACGGCGTGAACGAGCAGGCACCGTTCACGTGGCGGAAGCCATCGGAATTCGGACGGATACGCTGCAACTGCTTGAGATCGAAAATGTGCGTGAGAGCGACCTCTTCGTGCTGATTGTCTGGCCATCTTGCCTTGGGCTGGCGTTCTTCGTCTTCTACGGGCTTGGACACAGCAACAGACACACGTAAAACACCACCTTGCCATCGAACCTCGTCCTGAGGTTGCCTTTGCAGTGCAGTGCGGACGGGATGATTGCTGGCGCGTGCAAAGTGATGGATGTAACTCGGCATTCGCGTTTTCTTGGGGCTTTTACGAGGTGACACCCGAGTCGGTTGGGTAAGCTGGGATAGATCTAGTTGCAATGACGTCGATAGACTTGGCTCTGTGAGTATTTTGGTCTCTGTTAGCACAGACGCCTCAGGAGGAGAAGCAGAACTCACAGTCGGTGGAACTGTGGACGGAACCTTGTTCATTTTCCGTTGTTTGATGAATCGACCAAGCGATCTAAGTAGCCGGATCGCTGCTATCAGCTTCGACGGCTTGGATTGCTCGTCACCACCCACAGTCGGCGAGGTGTTCGCTGCGTCTTTGGTTTGGTTAATACGCTTTGCCTTTCGCTGCTTGATGAATCGACGGAGTGATCGGACAAGTCGAATCGCAGCGATGAGCTTTGACGGCTTTGACACGAAGGACGGCGTCGCTGTGACCTCTGGAAGGAGATTCGCAGTGTCTGGTACAAGAGATGTCTCTTGGTCTTGAGTAGCCTCCAATGATTGTCCTTCCTTCGTGTTTACAGTCTGTTCTGTGGCCAACGAGGAGATTGGTGCTGGCTGAGGTGTGGTTATCATCTTCGAACTGTGAGGATCTGGTTCGTCTTGACATTGCTCCAGGTTCGGTGGCAGCTTGGCCTCGTTGCTGGTGATTTCTTCGATGTCAGGACCTAAAACCAAGTCTGGAGGAGAAGCTTCTTGGATGGTTGGCTCGGTATCGCGTTCCTTCTTCTCAACGGTGTCGGTTGCACTATCAGTAGCACTGTGTGCATTATCGGACCAGGAGACAACCGTACTCCTTTTATTTGCTTTCGTCGTGGACTTGGGCGGGATGAAGAGGCCGTCCCACATGACGACCGTCGTCTTTGCAACGGTCTTGGTGTCTGTCAAAGTCTTTGTGGCATCTTCCTCTTGTAGGAAGAAGCGATCGAACTCATGGGAATACACTACGCGAAGGCGATCGGCATTGACGTTGTGTACTCGTTCCTTAGCTCTGCTTGTGAGCGTAAAGGGTCGACTGGTGTACGCGCGAGCAGGAGGGAGTAGAGCGTCGAGATCCCCGTCTTCGTTTCCGTCCTGCATGACGAGAAGAAGTCACGAGCCGTTGCACAAATCGATTTGTATGTATTTATTTCAGTCTGTGAGCGCTTCTAACTTCCAAATCAGACAAGCAAGGGGCTACTGACGACCGAGAAGCCCGTGGCAACGCCCCCTTCGTCCGTCCCAGAGAGTTTGGTGCGTAGCAAGTGACCTGCGTGCTTGTTCAGGACTTCCTTGCCGTCATCGAAGAGGCTGGCAATGTACATGCCGAGCTCACTGATCGTGTTGCCACTCGCCGTGAGACCATTGCGCACGAGAATCTATCAGACACAAACGTTAGAACGAACCACTCGTTACTTCCCCAATTTGTCAGTACGCACCGCTGGGTTCTCGTTCGGGAAGATGCGTTCCATGAGGATGTACGACTCGAGTTCTTGTGGCGACATGGTCTTCATGGCCTCGGCCACCTCGGCGCCGTAGAGGTTGTTACCACCGCCTTCACGCTGTGGCTTGAGCACATACGACTTGGCGTTCTCGATCGCCATTTGCTTGATCCGTGGCGTCTCGTCCGCCTCCTTCTCCAAGCCCCAGAGGCCGGCAAACGACGACTCGAGCAGCACCGCGTCTTCTTCGCTCACAAAGCGACGCAACGCAGCGGGGGCCGCCAACGCCTGCTGGACCTTCTTGGTGCCAGCGAGATGGTAGGCGATCGATGGACACTTGATCGCGTACGAGCGCTCAATGAGCGTACGTCCCTCCCACTCCGTCTCGGTCGGGTAGTCGTTGGGCGTGTACGCCGAGCGGTAGTAGGCCACAGCCACTTCGTGTCCCTCGACGATCAGCACACGCTTGCCATCGCGCTCTTGGAGCTTGCCAATGGCCTGGACTTCGGCCATAGTCTTGCGGAGCACGCGGATGTTGTGGTGCGTCCACAGGTTGTACTCGATCCAACGCTGGTCGATCGAGTTGGCTTCGTTTGGCTGCACGACAAACACGATAATCGCGCTACACAGAGCGTTAGACAAGTATCCACCTATAGCACGACAGACAGCACGTACTCGGAGACGCCGTAGTGCTTGTGCGCCGCTGCGAGGGCGTTCGGAATCTCGAAGATGGCGTCGTTCTTGGGCAATCGCGACACAAACTCGGCCAATGGGACCTTGTAATGCGCCTCCAAGGCTGGGTGTTCGCTCGAGAAACGGCTGATCAGGAAGTGATGGAGATCCGACGTCAGCGAGCTGATGCAACCGAACGAAGACGAAATGGCGTTGAGCTCGACTTGCAACAAGCGCTGCGTGTCGTTGACATTCTCGGCCTGTGGCTCGTGCAGCATGTAATCCGATCGATGGACACCGAGATACGCCTTTTGCTGGATGCCTTCCGCCTGGATCTGCTTGGAGAGCGCCAGCAATCGCGCCGTGAACTTGTCTTCGTGCACCACACTCTCGAGCGTTTGATGCAGCCAGTCCAAGTCGCGACTCACTCGGTCCACCAGTCGTCCGTAGATGGGCGAGAGCTTGACGCCATGCTCAAACTGCTGCTTGGGCAATGGCACGGGCAGCAATGCGAATGGAATATGCGTGAACGTCGCGGCGTTGGGCTCGGGCGACTTGTACCGGACGAGCATGCCATGCGCCGCGGCCCAGGAGATGGCTTGTTCCTTCACGTTCTCCAGCTCGTCCTGCGTGAGACCGAGCACGGCGCCGTCATTGCGAGACAGCGCATTGTCTGATGCGTGGGCATTGCCGAGCGTGGCGGTTGCGAGGAGGTCGGCCATGGTCCAGAGAGCGCTCGAGAAGAAGTGCGTCGACGATGGCGCCGATGCCGATTGGGTCGCGCTTGCATCGGTCAGAAATAACCAACGGATCTCCTCGTCCGGCGTAAAATAACGCTGATGACGCGTTAAATAGCGATCGTTGAAGCGTGTGATTGCGTCATCGTGGGACGTACCTTCGTGCAACCTAGTCATCGGTTTCGAGGAACCTTCGCGTCACCTGATCTAACTGCTCGTGAAACGGCATTATTACACGTGAGCTCGTGGCGGCGCAGTGCGACAATGGAGGCCAAGCGCTCGGTGGCGAGTCTCGTGCTGCAGGCGGCGCAGGAGAACGAGTCGCATGTGTCTCAGTGTATGGAGAAATGCTGGTTTGTGTGGAAAACGGCGGTCTAACGATGGGTTTTTGCAGTCGAAGGCGAGCACGATCCATCGGGCAAAGGGTATCATGCCCGCTTGACGGCGTTCTTTTGGGCTCATGATCCACGGCGTGTGGATAAAGTGAATGAGATCTTGGAGCGACAGAAGGTGGGTGTCGATGGATCGATCGGTCTATTGCCAGGACTGACGGAGATGGTCTGATGTGTGCAGGGTCGAGAGGAAGAGTATATCCAGCGCGTGCACATGGAGTACGGTGTTCGGGATTTCGGTGGGGAAGTCGCCGTGGACGACATCTACGAGCACGAGCGCTACTCGTATCTGTCGTTCTCGTGGGGCTCGTCGTTTCCGGGGCATTTGCTGCCGACGGATCGACGCCGATGGAGTGGATTGCATGGAAGTCCGTCGAGCCAGACGCGCGCCAAGGTCGAACCGCAGTTGCCAGTCAACTGGCAGTGGACGAGCGAGTGGGAAGTGGATAAAGCGACGAGCAACTGCGACGCGGAAGGCTGGATCTATGCGTTTGACTTCACGACGCTCAACTTCATGGTCAAGCGCGATGGTGGACGGAAAGAACCAAAGTCGACGGACTACGTGCGTCGACGGCGATGGATACGGCGACGTGAGCGTATCCCCACAGCATTACCGACTCCAGTTCCGTCGCCTGTCCGTGAAGAAAGCGTGAAGAGCACGATGGAGAGCTCGGGTGAGGACAACAACGATGAAGATGGCGACCGCTTCGATAGTAAGGACGGTCTATTTATCCCGGATACGCTTGACGTCGACGACGACGAGGGAGAAGATCCTGGTGACGATGACGACGAGCAAGGAGAAGACGAAGAGCCCGCAGCGCTCCGCGACTTCATCTTTGCCAGTCGAGTTGAAGCACCGCGGCCAGCGACACCAGGGTCCCCCGCCACACAAAGTCCCGCGGCACACACAGAGCCCGAACCTGTTACTCTCAAGCACTACTCGCTCTCAATGGACAAAGCTGCAGTGGATGCGGCATGGAAAAAGGCTGTCAAGAGTCTAGAGGCTGTCTACACGCAGGCAAAGCGCCACCAAGCACTCAAGAAGAAGAGATGGAAGGTCAAGAAGGAAAAGATCCGTCAGCAGATGAATCTACTGGAAAAGACAATCGCGGCGATGCAGTCGTTTGCACACGAAGACGAACTCCAACGCCGTCATAGCAGCTCCGTGTTGCTCAGCTCACCCCACTCTAGGAGCAAGAGTAAATCTAAGAGAGTGCCAATGCCGACTACACCAACCGCCTCCATGTCGCCTGAAGGCAGATCGCGTGTGAGTGACAACGACACCGGTGGAATCAACCTCGCTCGGAAGCTTCACTGCGCACAATCCAAACTCGATGCGCTCCGACGACTCTTCTGGCACCCTCGAGAGAAGGACTACACACTGCGTTTCAGTATTGATGGCATCTTCTACGGCCTTCGTGACTTTCTTGTCGAGTCGTTCAAGAGCTCGTACTCGATTCACTTGAGTCACCAGTCCAATGGCGCTCAGGGCATCACGCCCACGTGCAAGATAGTATTAAAGGGCCACACGGTGTGCTGTGGTAAGCACGTCAAAGTCGTGGGTGAAAAAGGCACGATCGTACCCAAGTCGATATGGAGTTCCATGTATCTCGACACGGATTTCGATGCCAGCATCCACATGATCTACGTGGAAGACGTGGAAGACGAGCGGAACCCGTGGCTGGAAGGCAAGCCAATGGGTCGATGGGAATTCCTCTTTAGCCCAGAGTCGACTCGAGTCGAGCTGTTCAATTTCAATCGACGGACACGAGGTGGTGTCGACTTACCCGAGCCAGTGGTTCGCAAGCTCATGTCGGATGTGCTCAGTTCGCTTTTGCGTGACATTGCACTGCTGTACTTCCCTCAGGAGCTGGCTATGGCGTTTGAAGCGCCACCAGGCAAGTTAGATTGGGAAGGAGTGATCGACATCGCTGGTCCACCGGTCGACAATGTCATGGAGCGCGAGATGGAGATGATGAGTACGGCTCCGCCACCTGAGCGCTCCGTTGAGTCGTCAGGAACGGAGGCGTCGCCCAAGTCGGGGACACCAACAGCCACTGCAGCTGTGACTGCACCGTTCGTGGCGGTGGCGGCTGTGGCGACTGCGACCGTGAATCTATTGGTGGGGAGTGACACGGAACGTTGGATGCGGGAGATCGCCGAGCTTCTTGAGTTGCGTCCAGCACAGTTGAACCTGTTGATCGCTTTGCGTCAATGTGGACTGTATCCTGCACCGTATACCTTTCGCTCGGTGACGTCCTTGTGTGAGTATTACAATGCTTTCTTTATTCAAGAGCGCGAAGATGGCGGTAGTCGCGACGAAGAGCTTCGGACAGCGTGGCAACAGCTCTTGGAGCTGCTCTACATCCGCAAAATGAAGGCAGCAACCGCACCTCCAGACGAAGAATACCCGATGTTCGAACTCTTTGACATGGACAAGCTGTTCACGCGAGTCGCGCAGCTGACGAGAAAGCCTGTCGCCGTCAAGCTCACAGTCTCGCGATTCCATTGCACCGTGGATGCAACTAACGTCGTCGAGGCCATGGCACAGCTCTACGAGCGTCTTGTACTGGGTATTGACTTCAGCAAGCCTCGTGTTGGCCCAAGTCGCCTGATCTACGGCTTTCGATTCGGTCGCAAGCCCAAGGTCGCAACGACGGCGGCCATGGCAGCGCACTCGCAAACCACACAGCTATTGGACCCAGCGACCCATTTGCAAATGGATACGGACTTTCGAAGTCGCTTGAAGGCGTTCAGTAAGCTCTGTCGTACACTCAAGAGCGTCATCGAGCTCATCAAGCAGAACCTCGAGACGGTTAGTCTCGAGGTCGCCGGAACCGTGCGTGGCACAGGCTCGGACTGTGAAGTTCGTGGGTCCTTTCGAGACCTGGAGTTCTCGGGCCCTGCGAATCTCTCGTTGCATGTGCCAGCTTTGTTCCTGGGTAAGTATCGCATCGAGACGATTCCGCTGGGTGACGATCGTATTGGCTTGCAGATCGACGTGCTCGTTCCAACTGGCAAGAAGATGCGGACCAAGCAGGTTGCGGACGACGTATTGGTGCGATTGCTGGTCTCAGACTTCACAATGGACGTCCTACTGGACGTGGACGCTTTGATCGCGCGTCATCATCACCGCAGTATTACTGCTGCTACGGAAACGACGGCGCCTTGGTCACCGTCTGCGTCGTTTGCTCAGCAGATTGAGACGCAAAAGACCAAGCAGAAGCATTCGGCTCTCTCAATCGCCGTGAACTCCACGACTGGGATCACCTCTCATCTCGACGACACTGAACGCGTGATCCGGATCCCGTCCCCGACAGCCCGACCGGGTGAGCCGTACGGAAAACTCCGTGTGGCGACCAGCGAGTTCACCAAGCTCCAGGTCCGAGCCAAGTCAGGGACACTCTCGTTGCAAATGATGCTCGTGCTTCGATTGCTCATCGACACGGTGCGTCCGTTCGTCCAGGCGTCTTTCCCCGAGCACCAAGTGCTCTTTGAGCGCATCTATGGTTGCTTACTGCGCTGGATCAGCTCCAAGGCGATGCAGAAGGACTTTGACATGCTGTTCAAGGGCTTTATCCACGACACGGACAAGCTCTTCTTCACGGTCTGTGGCTCGCCCGCTCACCCGATGCCCATGGTCTACCATGACGAACTCAATTTGCTTGACGTGATCCTGCAGGCCGACGACCTGGTCAACATCTGGATCGACGATCGGTATCCACCATATTCCAATCCATTGTACTTTTAGAGAAGAAGAAGCACGAGCTCTCATGCGTATAAAAGCTCTTGGATGTTGCTACTGTGCTGTTCTATTTCGCCTTGCGCTTGCCCGCAGCCTTCTTCGAGGCCTTCTTGCTCTGACGCACGATCGGTTCACCGGTCAGCGCCGACTGCACCGTGTCGTTCCACGCCTCCCACTGCTTGCCGAGCGTCGTTGGGTCCTGCCATGGACGACGGAGCTCACCCCACGAGCGTTCGCCGAGGAGCGCCACCTTGACAAGCGCCGTCTGGTAGAGGTTGAACGGCTGCGTCACGGCCTGGATGAGCAATGGCGGGAAGAAACCTGTGCAAGCGAGTCAGTTCGGATGCCCATCAACACCAGGATCGATTCATTAGAGACAACATACCCCACTTGTAGTGAATGAAGACGGTGATGACCGAGCCAATCGCGTACTAGAGGAACACGGAAACAAGCAAATGAGATCAAATCAGACGCCCCTCGGTACTGCTGTCAAGGCACGACGTACTCGCTGGATCTCCTTACGACACATGCGCATGTCGTGCTCCGAGATCGTGACCTTCACTTCCGTCTCGCCTTCCTGGCCGAAGCCCAAGTCCTCCTTCATGGTAACCGTGCCTGGTTCCGTGTTGTTCATCGACTTGTAGTAGATGAACGCGAGCATGCCATAGCAGGCAATCTGCGACAACGCGTAGAGCACGCGCACGGCGAGCAAGTGCGCTGGCAAGAAGACACAACGCGTCAGCTGCTTTGATGCACCATCATCCTAACGAGCAGAGAGTACGTACTGGGGTTGGAGGCGTCGAGGTACGCGTTGCTGATGGTCACGAGGCCGAACGTGACGGCCATCATCTTGAAATTCGGCGCCATGGCTGCGATCTCTTGATGCCAACGCCGACTTGCAAGTGCTTCGTGGCGTCACGACTTGCTTGATGAAGAGCTCATCTTCACGTGGATGCGGGATCAGAGGTAGATCAGAATAAAGAGGTACAGTATATCGCTTATTTGTTAAGATGTCAACTTATGCTATAAAATATGAAAATAAACAGAATATTGACTTATTGACACTCGATCGATGTCTTCGGTTCTCCTTGACGAGCTTATTACCCTCGCGAGCGTTTTCGTGTCGGTGCTTGAATTCTTTTCAACGATCTTCCTCGTAGTGCTATCATGTGTCGATAGTTGCGGCCAAGGGACTTTGGGACTTTTGTTTTTCTCGATGACTTCTTCTATGTTTTGGGGGCAGGTTTTAACTTCAACGCCCTGTACTTCAAGTCGTGAAGGCGGGGAGTCGCCTCCAAGGCATAAAAAAGTCGATTGCTTACCTCGCTCGAAGCTACTACAGCAACACGGTAAGTGATCATGTTCGAATCCCCTGACACTTTTGGTATACTCCAGACAAAGCCAATTGGCACAAATATACTCCTCCACGCCAAATGCCAAACGCCATCATTTCCGCGACAAACACACCAAACGGCCATGAAACCTGCGAGGTTCAGTGTCCCATCCCAGACGTTCTCCACCAGTCAAATTGAAAACGCAAGATTATACATTATTATCCGACCTTTATCCGACTATACGCCAATATTATACACCGTGTATTGACTTGCGATCGCCGCCCTGCCCTCGGCATTCGCGCCATCGCCCTTGACCGCTCACTAGGCCGCTACATGCACTCCTCGCACGCCGCAGAGAGCCTAGGAAGCGTTTGCGTTTGAATTGGATAGTCCCACGTGAAAGCCTGCCTTTCATTTACTCGGAAGATGACGGATTCGGCCCCGCCCGTGAACCCCTATGTCTTTACTCGCGAGGACTATAATGCCCTCGTCAAGCGAATGTCCCAGCCCGTTGTGAGCACGCGCAGCGAGTACGAAGAAATCGAGCTGGTTGAAGACTGTACGTTGTTTGATATGTACCGCCAGCCACGTCCCCCGGTCACCGACCCCAAGAAAGTCCGAACTTTGCCCGTTCGGGTCCTCAACCAAGACCTGATGTGCCCAGTTTGCCTGGGCATCATCAGGCACACGCAGGTCGTGATGGAGTGCCTCCATCGGTTTTGCAGTGAGTGCATCCAGAAATGCATCCGACTCGGCAAGAAGGAGTGTCCTTCATGCCGAATCCAGATTCCTTCACGGCGGTCTCTCCGGTACGACGCCAATTTCGACGAGCTCATTGCCAAAATTTACCCCAACTTGGACGAATTCCAGCGCCAAGAAGAGGAACTGATCGCCAAAATGAACCAGTCCCGGCATTTCAATAATGCCATGACCAAGAGCACGACAGTCGGCGTGCAAAACCAAGAAACCCTGCGACGAAACGTACGTTTTCCATGGAAAAAGGAAAGGTTAGTCGTGATACTCACATACTGTTGAGGATCTTCACACAGGGCGGAAAGAAGCGAGCAGATTCGTCGTCGCCATACAATTCACCGACTGAACCAGTGGGCACCAATCGCAATCCGTCCTGGTCGGGTGCGGCGGCTGCTGCTTCTTCAGCTACGGGACAAAATGGAACCTCCGGAAATGGAGTCCGCGAGCCTGAACAAAAGAAACAGAAGACGAACACCGAAAACGGTTCTGCCTCGACCAACGGCGCTCCGTCAAGCTCATCGACTACTGATGGCAAGGAAGATGGTGAGAACTCGGACAAAGTCAACCTCCGAGTCTTGCTTCATCCGGATGAGCAGACGTCGTCGCCTCGACTGGAACGGACGCTATTCCGAACCTCCTACAGACTCAAGATTCGTCATTTGAAGAAACACATCGGCAGCCTTTTGAAGCTTGAGTCAATCGACAACATGAGGATCGTGTTGTCAGGAAAGAATGCGACTCTCAGCGGATTGACCACGGCTGCAGAGGGCGATGATGACACTGTTGTGGTCCGGAAAGACCTGCTTTTTGACCAAGAACTCGAAGATTACGTCAGTCTCTATGATATTTATCAGCAGTACGGCATGGGGACCAAGTGGGAGCTGCAGTTGCTCTACCATTTTTCCGATACCATCGTGAATGGGGTCGCGCAATTCATCGCCAACGGAGTGTAGTACTAAAAAGCGGACTTGACGTTGCGAATCGCTGTTGTCCACATCTTCACTCGTTCCCCCTTAGTCCGTTCGAGTCTTTTGCTGCCAGAGGTGGTCGAGCAACGCGTCGTCCGTGATCAGCGCGGCTCGCATGCTCGAATCCAAGTGTGCGAGCTGTGTCTTGTCTCCTACGAATCGTGCCAGACGCGCGACGACCCAGAGAGCATACCGTCTCGCAAATCGATTGTTGCAAAACCACGACGTCCGAACATCCTGTAAAATGGCTGGAAGAATTGCTTTGATGTCGGAATTTCTGAGTGTTTGCTCGATCTCGGTCCATTTCTCGGATAAAACCGCCGAAGACAGCTCCTGACTATCAGCACCGCCTTGGATACTGGTCACGTCGACTAGGGCGGATTGGCACTCAGGATCCTCTGAGGAGACAAATTCTTGGAGGATTGTCTGTGAAACAAAGCGACGGTGGCACCAGAGCGCCTCGTGCGTCGGATACTGGGCCATGATTGAGCTCAGCAGCTTGTACTCATCCGCGACGATACCTTTCCGTCTGTCCCAATCACCGTCGAGGCGCTTGAGAAGACACTTGAGCGTGTGCTGACGATGGTTCCACCCGGAATGGTCGGTAATATGGGTCTCACACCAATGCTGCATAACCTGTAACTCCTGCTCGAGCTGTGTCAGATTGAACTTGGACACAGTCCAGTGTCGGAAACTCCACGCATGATAGTTACGAGCGTATCTCTCCGTCAGGATCGTGCAGAGATCGACTTGTTGCTGATAAAACACGGCGAGCGCGTCGTCTTCAAGCTCCGCACAAAGGCGTGTCGCTAGCCATCGTCTGGGGGACAACATAGTGACTCATGAGCGACCAGGTGCGAGGGCAAGCCGCAATCACCTTGCGTAACATACCGATATGCCCACGTATCAATGCTTTTCGGGTGCAATGTGAAGATGAGGTTGCAAAACACGACCTCCTGTGCAGCCTCGAGCCATCCCCGCTTGACAAACTCCTTTCTGGTGTTCCAAGCCGTGTAAAAATCGGCACTAATGAGCAGACTGACCCGTGTGCACTGGAGGAGCTCGTGCCGAATCCGATCCTCTTCTTCCGCTGTGGTCTTGGAATGCAGCAAAGGGTTCAACTGATGGAACCGGTTTCTTGCCGCTTTAAAGACAAGCGGACCGGCACTGAACGCGACGCCGAGCTTGTGTTCTTCGAGTATAAACGCCGTTTCGACGGTCAACTCCTCGGCTTCAATGCCGAAAAGAAGCCCAATTTCGTCCCTACACCACCACCAGAAGCCGGAAAAACACGGTAAGAACCACTAGAACAAGGATATCAATCCTATCAAGTCAAATAGGCGCGTACACGTGCGGGTCCTGTTCAAAGAGCGCATTCAATCGCGTCAAGAGCGCGTCTCCGTCGGGCGCCGTCATCGTCAAGGTCACTTTGACCCACCACTACTACCACACTATTAACAACGTGGTCCACACTACTATTAGTTGTGACAGTAATGTATCCCATGTACCACCAAACGTACTTTATCGAATACATCCAGTACACCAACCTTCACTGGTTGACCACCAACAGGCACAAACCACCAAGCATCGATGAGTGGCATGATCCGCATCGTCGCCGGCACGTACGAGGGCCTGCTCTATGGCTGGGAGCTGCCCGTGACGGCCAAGAAGCCCACCAAGATGAAGCTCACCTTTGGCTACTCGGCCCACGCCGAGTGCATCAAGAGCGTGTCGCTCATGACCGCGAAAGAAGGCAAGACGCTCATCTCGGGCGGCAATGACGAAATGATCAAGTACGTTGCGTTGCGTGTGCAATGGATGCATGGATACACTGGGAACTAATAGGTTTCTTTTGATAGGATCTACAATGTGAACAAGCGCGTGGAAGTCGGCACGTTGATGGAGCACAAGGGCGCCGTCACGTGTCTCGAGTTCTTTGGCCAGAGTCACATGCTCAGCGGCAGCGCCGACAACTCAATCTGCATCTGGCGCACGTCCGACTGGAACTGTCTGCACATTCTCGGTGGTCACAAGTACGTCTTGGTGTCGTTTGTTTCATTGGCAAACGTCGGATCGATGGGTTAACTTGCTCTGTTCTTGGTGTCTGACAGGGCGGAAATCACGTCGATGGCCGTGCATCCAAGTGGCAAGCTGGCGTTTTCCGTTGCGCGTGACCGCACGCTCCGCATGTGGAACCTCGTCAAGGGCCGTATCGCGTACATCCGTCGTCTCGAGAAGGAAGCGTCGTCGGTGGTCATGTCCCAATCGGGGTCGCGGTACGCCTTGAGCTTTGGCTCGGACGTCTCGGTCTTTAGCAGTGCCAACGCCGAAGTCGTCGGTATGCTCGAACACTCGGACAAGGTCCACGCGGCTGTGTTCGCGACGGACGAGTATGTCGTCTGCGGGGGCGAGGACAAGTGTATTTATGTATGGAAGGCCACGGGCAGGTACGAGGAGCATTGCATCCGACCTGGATGTTTTACAAAGGACTGACGTCATGCTGATTGATCTAGCTTGGTGGCCAAGGTGACGCATGCGGACATCATCTCGCGTATTCGTTGCATGGAAGTCGTGTACGCGCGCGGCGCGGAGGAGCTTCCGTGGATCGTCGTGGCTTCGTCGAGCGGCGCGGTGCAAGTCTGGGACCTCGCGGACTTTACGTTCGATGACGAATCGCCTGAGGAGGCCAACAAGGACGTGACGCCTCTTGTCTCGACGACCTTGCTGAGCAAGCCGCGTGTGACGTGTCTCTCGGCGTGCGTGGCCTCCAGTGACGACAAGGATGCCTCGGGTAAAGCCAAGACGAAGAAGACTGTCAAGAAGGTGAAGAAGGTTGAGGTAACCAAGATCTCGGCGGCCGAGTCGGCGGCTGCGCCTCGCGTGGTCGTGGAAATCGAGGACAAGACAGAGACGGTTGTCAAGACAACGACGACAGAGAAGAGCAACGCTCCAAACAAGCGGAAAGCAAAGCAGCAGGGCCAGAACGGCAAGAAGAAGAAGGCTGCCAAGCAATAAATAACAGAATAGACAGACACGTGCCTTTTGATTGTACGAATCCCATCTTCTATGACGTCGAGTCCACTTGCAGCTGCATCAAAGCGACTTCCGTGCGGTCCATGGCAGACCGCACGCGCTCGACATCAAACTGCTCGTCGGTGAGTGCGAGGAAGTTCTCGTTGTCGATGACGAGGTCTGTAAAGCCGGCTTCTCGGAGAATGTCGAGCGCACCGTTCACCGCCACGAGCTTGGTCTGAATACCCGCGTTGGATAAACGAACGCGACGGAACTTCTCTTCCTGTAAACGAAAACACGGCACACGCGATCATCAAATAAAGCTACGAAGAGTTTCCTCGGTTCCACAACCACGTACCGTTGGGTTCTGGAGGATGTTGTTGAGCATCTTGATGATAGTTTCCGCGGCAGTGATCGCACGAGGCGCTTCCTGCCGCAGCAGAATGTACACCGCGCCGTTTTCGGATGGAACGCTCACGTTCGAAGTGGAGGTTGAGCGTGGTGGTGCGCTTGAGACTGGCGCAGGCGGTGGCATCACGGTTGCTGGACCAGCAGAGGCGCCCATGCCGTTCATGATGCCACCCGCCTCCGTCGACGAAGAGAACGTGGCAGCGTACGGATTAAAGCCGAGTTGCGCCTGCGCGCTTTGCACTTCTCGTCGTTTGGCCTCGTCGTCCGCCAGAACAGTAACAGGCGGTCGGTTCGTCGGGGACGAGTCGGCGGAAGACGACGCTGATGGAGGAGGCAAATGGTCAAACTTGGTCTCCTGCTCCCCTTCTTTCAAGATGCGTGCGTTGCGCGCCGTCGTCACTCGCTTGTCCCACGCATTCACGCGGGCTTCTGCGGCTTTGGTCTACATACAACTCATCTCAGATCTCAGCTGGTTTTAATCGAGTCGAGCTTGTCCCACCTGCATTTCTCGTCGCCGCGCCTTCTCTTCCTCGGAAACGGGCGGTGGCGCAGTGGACTTGAACGGAATCTACCCACAAACCACCGCGGAATCAGCCACTTTCCGCTCGTTCAAGCATGTTAAACACTCACTTTGAACGACTTTTTGGCTTCGACCGGCGCGGGCGCCGCCGTCTCCGCGCCGCTGCCGCCGCCCAGCACATTGCCCTCGCCCTTGAAGACCGTGCGCTTGTTCTGGAGCTTGGCCGTGGCCTGGCTCGCGGCCTTCTTGGCCTCGTCCTTCTTCTTCTTGAGCCAATCCATGAAGAGCTCCGGTCGTTTGCCGATTCTCCCATTCCTCTCTTTCAAATCACACAGACCATCACTCTGACATGATGTGTGTCCCACATTGCCATGTGGCGCGTGCCAGATTAAAAACCAACATTCGGATCGATCTGACCAACATTCCGACATACCATGGAGGAAGTGATGCTGGACACGGCATTCGACGACTTGGCACGCAGCGAGCGCATCGAAACGACGGGGAAGCCATGACGCGGGTGGTGTATCTCGCGCTGTTCTTTGTGAATGCGGTGCTCGCGGCGCTTCTGCGCGAGTTTGGGAAGCGTACGTTGCGAGTTGACGCCTAGACGTCCGATGAATCGTGCGCTTACTGGCGTGGTTTGTGTGTGTGTAGTCGCGTTGGCGCGTATGAGCTCCATCCTGCACGTGTTCAAAGAGTGCGATCCGTATGAGGACCAAGGGTACTGCTTTGGGAACCAGATGGTGTACAGGTAACGTCGTGAACAGTGCCCTCCACTGGCGACACGCGGGTAGTCAGTGACTCTTGCGTCGAGCGCGTAGAATGAGCTTTAGTCTCGGCTGCTTCTTCGTGATGACGGCGGTGCTCAGCTGCGCCGCGTCGCGTGGATGCGAGAACGCGTGCTGTTTGATGTGTGTCCAGCTCCCCGTCTACTTCTTCATTGTCGTTGGGTCGCTCTTCATCCCAAACAGTAATACGAAGCCATGGGTTGAAACGTCACCACTGGGAATCTGACTGTGAGGTTATGACCTAGGCTCCTTTGAGACCTACGTGGACGTGGCTCGCCTTGCCTCCAGTTTCTTCATCATCCTCCAGATTGTCATCATCGTCGACTGGGCGTGTACGTTCTCCTCCACCAACCTCTAGGGGGAATCGATCGACTGAGTGGCTGGTCTGTTGTGGTAGACAATGTGCGGGATTTCCTGTTGGACCAGATGGAAGCTGCCAGTCACGACGAAGAAGCACGCCAGGCCCTCCTCACGTCAGACTACGACAACTTGTCGCTGACGGAGAAGTCGAGCTCAGCCACAGCCTGGTACGGAGCTAGCACTGTGTATGTATACTTCAAATAACTGTCACTTGCTTACGTATTATGCGAACGACAGGGAGGCCGCTTACATCGCCATCGTCTTTGTGCTCGGCGCGGGGTCGACTGCTGCGATTGTGATCATGTTCAAGTGGTTCAGTGGCTGCGATCTCAATGTCGCGTTTATCATTCTGACGATCTTCGCGGCTGTGGTAATCACCGTGCTCAGTGGTAAGTGAGGAGTCCCATCCAGTGACGCAGTCATAGATCTGACTAGCGCAACTTTGCTCAGTGCTCTCGTGGGTCAACGTGGGTCTCCTTCCAGCCGCCGCCGTCACGGCCTACCTTGTCATGATGTGCTATCAGGCTGTCCATTCGAATCCGGATGAAACCTGTACGGGTACCGATCTCTCCACGATCAGTCCCCATGGGAAGAGCGTGCTGCTAAACGCCACTCTAGCAGCGCTGACCATCACGTGGACGAGCTGGCGCACCTCTGCGACGAATACCAAGCTCTTCACGCTCACCCCTTTTGCTACGACGGAGACCAAGACGTTCGATGAGCAGGATGTGAAAGATCTCGCTGACATTGAAGCAGGCGAAGAGGGAGATGTGGTCAACTCCAACCCCCACGCCGTACCAGAGTATCAGTTCCATATCTTGATGGTACTGGCAAGCTTTTACATGGCCATGACGCTGACCAACTGGGGTTCGGCGAATGGGTACGAACATTGTCAACTGAGTGGTGTGAATCATGGAGCTAATGACGTTTGTGCAGGTTGGACACCGATGACGATCAAGTGGCGACCATGTGGGTGAAAATCAGCTCGCAGTGGGTGGCGGCGGCAATCTTCCTCTGGACTCTGGTCGCTCCGGCTGTGTTCCCAGGCCGCGAGTTTGGCTCTCCTTGAACAAAATGAAAACGCTGCTTGGCCGAATCGACGACAGTAGTGCTATATGATCAGTTCGTTGAATACAGTTGTCGTAATCATCATTTTCGCGCACGGCCATCAAGGCGTTGGCGCTTCCGACGGCTTGGAGGAGGACGATGACTACCAGCAATCGTCACTCGTAGCTTCTGCCCATTGCACATTGTACCGTCAAGCTTTCTCGCAGTCTCAACGGCCAGTCTTGGCTCGGAGAAATCCACAACAAACGCCCTCTCTTCCTTTGCAAAGCCGACCACACCAGGGCAATCCTTCAAAACTGCCATGAGCGCAGAGAGATCCACCGGCCGAGACGACGATATAAACACCGACGAGGCCTCCTCCGTTGCCGATGTCTCAGTTTGGCCAAACTCGAAATACCCATTGCTCGGAGGACCCCACGCAAAGGATCCAAACTGTGGCTGCATGGGACCAGGAGAATGTGCCATCCAAGGTGGATGCACCGGTGGGGCGTCATAACTCCACACTTGCGGAGGGTAGCTGAATGGATGAGATGAAGCAGGTGGGTACTGGTAGGCGAAAGGTGAGAACTCGTAATGGGAGGAGCCATGATTCACCATGTAGGGAGGCTGAGCTGGTGGCGGCCCCATGGGTACAGACGGATGTGCGGGCACCGTGTAGTGAACGTCTTCATCAGTTGGAACAGCCACAGCGGCGACACTTGTTGTTCTTTGAGACTGCTCACCACTACTCATTAGGTGAGCAAAACGAGCTTCCACAGCACCAAGATCGCCGTCTTCGCCAGAATGTGGTCTTCTTGAGTTTGGGCCATTGTCGACAGACACCGTATGCGGAGTGCTGAAGAGACTAGGATCCGATATAACCATAGCTTGCAAATATCGTTGCGACTCCGTAGGGAACTCGAGGTTGTGTAGATTCAGGGATGCGGCTTGAGCAGTCTCTTCTGTGTCAAATCGCGCAAACGCCACGCCTTGCGGTCGACCAGTGCTTCGAAACATTTTGATGTCAAGAAACTGGAAGCCGTCAGAATCGTCCACACAAGAGGAGATTTCCTCGTTTGTTAGATCGCTGTGATACAGTATGAGCACCCAGCACCGCTCATCTGAGGTCAATGGTTCAGAATAGTAGCCACTGATATCCTCACTTGAGGTAGATTCAACAGCTGCTGGTGCTGGAGGTGTAGCGCAACGCTGGGGGAACGCTGGTGTTGAAACTTCGTCATCGTCCGCGTATGTCAGCTACATTGTACCAGTTCAGTGAAACACGAGTCGTAGAGGTACGGAGGTATGAGGCTCTCACCTTCATTGTTTCCGCACTTGCTTCATCTTGCTCCTCCATGAATGACGATAGAACATTATGAGCTGTGGAAGGCTGCATAACGAGCATGAGGCATGTGAGCGTCACTATGAGAATGATCATGCTCAAATATGCTTACCGACGCGTATTTGATATACGCCATGGTCTTGATTTTTCCGAAACTCGGCACGATTTGCACAGTTTCAATGTCCCCATACACAGAAAACATCGCCCGCAATTCTTGAAGCGTGAACTGCGTGTAAATAATAGGTCACACCCAGCACTTTCAATTTCACACTGAACGCAGTAGCAAACCTTGAACGTAGCAATGAAGAATAAGCGAGATCGCAATTGAGGCTGAGCACTCTGAACGATTGGAGGTGATACAGTGGATGGCTGAAAGTGAGGGAAATACTGCGGTGGATGATGGTAGGCTACGTCATGCGACCCAGAACCATGAGAGCTACGGTGTTTCTTGGTAGTCGATGATTTTGGCGGCGGAGAAGACGATACGGATAGATCTGACGGAGATAAGCTGAGCTCGCTCAGGTCTGAAAGACGACGTCGAGCGACTCCAATGCCATCAGGACCGGTAATACTACGTTTTCTTCGGCCGACGCTCGCATCAGATCCATCATCCAAGCTCGAGTCGCTTTCGTCGATGCTGTGTCGCTGTCGAAACGCGAACTCTCGACGACTACGACGCGTTGGCGTCATGAAGGCATCCAACCGTTGCGACTTGGGTTTGATGGGATCTGAATCGAGTTTAACTGAGTTGATTCGTGATGATAGAGTCTCGGCTGGGGACTCGCCTTGGTGTGAGCTCTTGTCATCAGGCGTGGCCTTCCGCTTGACAGAATTGCCTGATGATGGTGTTGGGCAAGGCGATGGCGACGGAGCTGCCATCCTCTCGACTGCTGTCACCATTTCACTCAAAAGAAGATAAATCTCGGTCTCGACAGCGGCGGGCGAGTCGTTTGAACACGCTCCGATGGTCTTGCAAGTCGTACGCGATGCATCACGCAGCTTGTTCACCACGGCGGATTGCATCCAGACTGATTTAATCGCCGCTGTAGCTGGAGGTGACGACCGCTGCCGCTTCCCCGGCAACATACCATCAGCGTCATCAATTGCGCCTTCGTTCTCGTTCTCTTCTTCATGATGCTGGTTCCGCTTGAGTTTCCCAGGCGGTTTATGCGAGGAGAGCGAGTCACTCGCCGTCTTTTCACGTGCAATCGTAACCTATCACCACGATTCCATGAGTTACGAGCGCCCCATTTGTGTAGGGCACTGTCGCGAGCTTACCTTGAGTATATGACCGTCGCTTAGCGTCATTTGGTCAAACTTCTTGATCGCCTCGTCGGCCGACGCCGCGTCTTCGTACTGCAGAAACGCAAATCCCTACGATCGTAGCCATCCAAATCTCTGTACATGAGCATGATAGCGTAAAGTATCAATACAACAGTCGAACTACTCACCCGGGACTTGTTACTTCGGTCGGTGGCGAGGTGAAAGTGGCGGATCGCGCCACATGCACCAAACATTTCGCGCAAATCCTCGGCTTTCCGGTCACGTCCACAGACGATAAAAAGACGAGGCGGTGCGTCTTCGTGTGCTGCATCGATTGATATACTTGCTGGCGGCATACGTGGCTCAGGAGCGTCGGCATCCACGCGAGACGTTGACGCCATCGACGCCATCTCTTCCAAGTCTGGGACCAACAGCTGAACTACCTTCGACACTGGCTTGGTTCGGAACGACCATCATTCTGTTTTATCGTACTTAGTACTAAGTGCGATTTCTATGCTCTCAAATATGATACATACATGGGGGAGATATGATATGGATACACTCAGAAAGTGTGTGGCATGGGATGCTGGGTGCGCGGCGCGTTCTCCCAAAAATACAGGACGGAGGAAGAAACGGCGCGCAACGAGAGCACGCGGAGGAGATTGTGCATGCATTGGGTGCTGCATCGCACTGTATAAGGCTCTCTTTGGCGACCACGAGCATTCGCAAAGTCACAGCGGCACGAAAGCGATCAGAACCATGGAGCTCGATTTCGTACTCACCCCAGAGTTTCAGGAGGAGGCAACGTTCACGCCGGGATTGGGCTCACCCATGGGCGGTAAGCATCAGCGTAAGCTGTCGCTATCAGCAAAATGGGCGAGTAACAAGTCCCTCGCCCTCGAGTACCTCAAGCGACAGAGGGTAGGACTGTTGACGAATGGGCGGTGGAGGAAGATACTGACCGCTTCCCTCATCACAGGAAGCGATGCTTTGGATTGAGAGTGTGCTCGATCGCAAGCTTCCAACTCATGACTTGTTTGAGTCGCTCAAGTCTGGTATCGTGCTTCGAGAGCTGGTGAGTTACGTTTCTGTGAAGGCGGATGAGCATATCTTACCGTGTCGTGTGCACACAGCTCTTGAAGCTCTTCCCAGAGCCATCCGAGACGCTCTCACCGATCAGTCGTAATTACACAGCGCGTATGGCGCCGTGGAAGGAGCGAGAGAACATCTCGGTCTTTCTCAAGCAGTGCAAAGCGTAAGTCCACCATCAGACCCACCCTTCCAAGCCTTGAGCTGACGCATCCTACGTTGATAGCCTTGGGATGAGCGATCTCTTCTTGTTCTGCACTGATGATTTGTACGAAGGCACAAACATGGTTCAAGTGCTGTTCGGCGTGCAGCATTTCATCGCCTTCTCGCAGGAGCAGTCGCGATATCTCTTCAAGCACATCATCGCTGACTTGGGGGATTTCTCCAACCAAGAGGTGAGCACACCGTTATACCATTGTACCATACACCTTGAAACATGGTTCTCAAGGTTGTGTTGATTGTGAGTAGCTTGAAATGGCGCTGTCGAAGATCGCTCAGTCTGGTGCAGAGGCGAATGTGATTCTGACGAGCTCACCACCGAGTGCCGCCCCAAGCGCTGCGCCAAGTGCTGCCCCATCGCCACACAAGGACCGCACGGCTGATGGAGCAGCGGCGAATGAAGTCACGAAGAAAGGAGACGTTTGTCCAGCGGAAGACTCGGATGAGGACGGAGCCACCAGCGAGGGCGAAAAGGAGAAGCGTCAGGTGACGGAAGACAAGGATATGCTGGAGGCACTCGAAAAAGAACTTCACGAAGGAAGTGGCAACAACGCATTTGTGGATACAGAACCAGTGGATACATGCTCGGGTACGGACGGATTTCAAGACACGACTGAAAGTGTCGATGATCAGGACGAAGTCGGGGCATATGAGGATGATCTGATTTCGGTCGAGGTGGATACTTCTCTCACGCCTACTTCGTCAGTTGACGACGATGAGAAGGTCATCGCGATGGTTATGGAAGAGATGCTGACCAAAATCGATATGCCGTCGGCGGAAGAAGAAGAAGAAGACGAGATGCACATCATTGCCTCGCTTCTTGGGGAAATGGTTACTCAGATCGCAGCGGAAGAAGAGTCGAAGACAACTGTCCAAGCCGTTGTGGAGGAGAAGGAAGAACCTACCACCGAATGCCATGCGGTTGAAGCGAGACGAAGTGAAGAGGCCCAGGAGCAGACCGCCAAGACTGAAGACGTGCAGGTCGAAAGCTCCACTATTGTGGAAGTCTCCAAGACCGATGTGATTATTGCGGACACGGAGTTTGAATCCGCGACGCACACAGAGCTCTTGGACAAGCACGACTCGTCCATGGGCGACTCCCATGCACCGACTGCAGTAGATGTCTGTGATGCTACAGCTTCACCGACGTCTCCCCGTAGTGCTCGTGCATCCAAGAAAGCAAGCAAGGCTGCAAAGCGTGCGCAAGAGTCATCGAACGAGCCACTCGATGCCGAAGCCATGTCCAAGTGCACCTGTGGTTCCCGATGCTCGATCATGTGAGCAACTTGCTGATATAGCACGGCAGTAGATGGATCATTTTTCTTTGCTTCGCGATTTGCTTATGATGAAGTATGAATACAAGCATGCTAAAAGACATAATTGTGCTCTTTTAACGTATCACTCGCTGGCACAGATAAGGGCATCACCTGTAATCTCAAAGTTGGGAGTCTCGTTCTGCTTGAACGAAAGCATCAGGTTCTTGAACTCCTCAAAGTCAGAGCAGCTCAAGAGCACGTCAATGACGTCAAGGGGGATTTCATCCTCGTGCTCTTGCATCTGTCGCGTCAGCTCGTCCATTGAGAAGTTCTAGCGAGACGATTCGATGAGCCATGAACAAGATACAGTATTGCCACATGACTCATACTCACCTCAATCTTCTCCATGAGACGACGCTCAATGAATGATTCTGAAGCGATAAACACGCCATCTCAGATGAAAACCCAGTCAAAACAGCATCATCAAGATACAGCGACGCACCAATAAGAGCGATGTATCGTTGAAAGATGTCGGTGTAGACGAGTTTGTTCTCGGTCACATCTTCAAAGACCTCTACATGTCAAGTTCAGTCTCGTTCCCTTCACACGAATCCATGCCGAAAGCGCTCTATACCGCAATTATTGAGACAGAAATCGGTCTGCAGATCCACAAAGGCCGGGTCAATGAGGATATCTTGAAGCACGCCGATCATTTCGTCAAACAGGCTCTCGTCTGTGTTTCCACCGGCATCGTCACAGAAGATCTCCTCCTCTTCCTCGACCTTCAACGCGTCGGTGACTTCCGGCTGCTCGGCTCTCGTGCTGGCCATTCTTCCCACCGACTTGTCTCTGAGCGAACCCAGCACACACTTGGTTCGCGTGGGTTCCACGAGTCCGTTTCTTGGTCAAAACCGCCTTGCCAGACCCTTCACAAAGGAAGCCAGAGAGTCGTTTTCATCGCGCATTCTTCTCTTCACTTCAAAGGCCAGTTCAATCGGACCGGATAGAGACACTTTGTACAGACAGAACGCGCCTGCAGACATGCATAGAGCACGAAGCACATCGTCCTCATCTGCATGCTCTTCCATGCTTCCTCAATGGAGTGAATGTGCAACTTGACGGGTGGTACCGTTTCCATGGTACACGTCTGGATTTTTACGCGAAATATCAGTCACTCCCCTATCCCTGTCGTCATTTTCCGCTGGCGATCTGAGGTTTTTGGGGTTTTACATTGAAGTAGCGGTAGATAGACACTGTGCCTCTTGGCTCTGAAGTAACACGGCCATTTCAGTCGGGAAGAGGCCAGCTCGCCCTCCAGACAACGCTAAAGCGGCGTTACGCGCGTCATTGGCGGCTATTCTCATCGACTTTCGGCACGCGGACGCAACAGGGAGCTGTGTGTTGACCCTGTCCATCTGCTGGGTGAAGCGCGTGGGCTGATTCGAGGTACTGACGACGCACGACGAGACACAGTGGCGATCCAGTGAGTGAACGAACGAGACCGAAGCATTATGAGGAAGAATGGATGGGAGACGCCGTTCCATTACCTGCAGTTTGTGACATGGATCTTCTTCCCGACCATCATGGCGCTGTTCTTCGCCTTCTTCACGCCGCTGCTCGAAGCTACAGCCGCGTATATTGGCTCGGTGGTATGGGAATATCTATCTACTGGATGGATATACGAGAAAGACGGAGACTGACGGGAGGATTCTGCTTGGTTAGGCGTATGGTGTGACGGCGGTGGTCGTGATTTATGCCGTGGTTCGATGCACGGGGACCGATCCGTCCGACGACAGTGTGATCCGTGGCGTACGTTGTCTTGGGACGCTTGAGGATGGTGGGGACGAGGGGCTGACCTAGAGATTGTTGTGGTGTAGCAACGGAACTCGCACCAGCACACACAGGTCGGGGATGATCAAGTGTACTGCAACGTTTGCCAGCAATACGTGTACGTAGAGACGACGCGATGGATGTTTGTGAGATAGTGGTATTGATCGTGTGGATATGGCTACGCGCAGACACAAGGAGAGCCGACACTGCCGTCTCTGTGATAAGTGTGTGGAAGTGTTTGATCACCACTGTAAATGGCTGAATAACTGCGTCGGCAAGAAGAATTACCGGTGCGGACGCGTGGATTTATCAATGAGCGGGCGATTTCAATGCTAATATGACTACTTTCAGGTTCTTCCTCACCTCGGTGGTCGGCGCGACTCTGTTGTTGGCGATTCAAGTCGCCTTTGGAGCGTTCCTTATGGTCGAAACGTACCACAACACCGACGTGATCAAGAAGCGATGTGAGTATCCTTTCAAATGGACTCTGGCTAATGACACCATGACTGACTCTATTTGCTTGCTTCATCCAGCTGCTACTGCATTTGGTTGCTCGACTGAGCTCGAACCATCAGGACTGTGTCGAGACGACGAGTACCATGTATCGATCACCGCGATTCGAGTGATCCATGGTATCCTCTTAGGGTTCCTGGTACCATGGTGTTTCTTGATCGGCCAGCTCGCCTTATTCCACTTTCAATTATGTGAGTCTGCTAGTTTACCTGCCACTATTCTCTTGTTGCGCGAAGCTGACTGTGTATATATCATCAGGTGTGGAGAACATTACTACCTACGACTACATCGTCCGCCAACGAAAGGAGAAGCTCCAGCGCGAGCGTGGCAATGTGGTGCGTGTTTATCCGATGTGACAAGCTTATCGCTAGTGCTTAAGCGGGTGGACCAACTCACGTGTTCTTGTCTGTTGTGTGTATTTTTGCTGTGTGCTATTCTGGCAAAGCAGGTACGCGCGCCATGGTGGAAGATTCTTTTGGCTCGCTTCTGTTGCCAACGCGGAGCTCCATCTGACAAAAAATCAGATTCGAACAGCCAAAGTGCATCCCGTCTATCGGAACATGAAGAGGCCGAGGAACAAGCTGCTATTGAAGCCGAAGTGGACGAGGATCTAGAGGTTCTGAGTGCTCGCAGCAGCGAACCGGGCGACCGTCACAGCAGCATGGTGATCTCGCGGCCTCCTGCGCGTGGCTTCGGACGACACGTTCGACTCGGCAACGGAAGCACCAGTCAAGAACTCTACCACTTGGACAGTGGATCGCTTGGTCTCGCCAACACACCACCATCAGCCGAAAATGTCAATTATATCGTGGCGCCTGTCACACCCCGCTCTCCTCGGTCCGTACCAAGCAGTGCCTACCACTCGGACACGTCGGACCTCGAGCAGCAAGCCCAGGTCATGTACGGCCGGCCGAGTGGCCCGCCTTCTAATCACGTGGTTTAACACCTTGACCCCAAGACATATAGACGATTAACCATAATACCGAGCGGGTCGGCCGAGGCGAACAAGTTGGTAGCCGAAGCGCAAGCAATGTCTGGACGGCCTCGTATTGCTAGACGTATTTAAATGGCGAACTGCATGGGAATCCAATTGCTTATACTCGACTTTTTGTAGATAAAAGAAAAATGCAACAACCTGAAAACGTGCTCTTTCTGGCTGTTTGTTTGTACTGCGTTGCGCACATTTAGACAGCGGCAACGTGAAGCGATTGCTCGGTTGGGTGCGTCTTGATCTCCACATTCAACACGGGCACGATCTCGGTCACTTGCGGAGTGAAGGTCGTCTTCTGGAGCTGTGGGCTCGCACCCAATGCGCCGCCCACTGGTTCGACATGGAGGGAGGTGAGCGCAGCGACCGCCGTGTACGAGCCCATGTCAAACTCGTGTTCTTCAATCTCAACGTGATCTCCTGGGGCAAGCTCTCGCGTCTCGTGGACCTTGGCCTTGCCGTCTTTCTCCTGCTCGTCCGAGCCGAAGACAGCAGTGACCTTGACGTTCACCGACGTGGTGTTCTTGATGGAGACGCCCTTGACGTAGCTTGGTGGGATCATGGTAATGCGCTTGTTGTGCTGGAGGTCGGATCGGAGAATGACAGCTTCTTCTTCGTATCATCGGTGGATCCCCCATGTGGTCCACACGAGAGAATGACGAGCTCACATGTCACAGACACAGAAGATCTGGGGATTATGTGAGACCTTGGGCTCTCCACGTGACGGTCTTCCCGTCGTTTTGGATCCATGAGCGCAGAGGACAATCGTGAGAAAGCCATGCTCGTGTTGCGTCAGTGTGTGCGTGATTCATCTCAACATCGATGGTGAGCAGTGGATCTTGTATACAATGTGACTGATATTCGCAATTAAGGTGGGCTCTAACTTCAACGCCGCCGGCTACTATCAGGTTTGCTTTTGTGTTCAACCCAGAAAGTGCGAGACCCGGACGAGGCAAAGTCCACGATCAACCGAATCACATCGCTATCCAGGCTTTGCATCGCTGAGTCATTTGTTGTGGTGTGGCGACAGACACTGAGCAAGGCGAGACAACACTCGGACGGAGGCGTTCCTCGAATCCACCGCCGCACCTTGTCTTCTGTCCAACTTGACCTCAAACATGACAGACCGAATGCACGCGCTTGGGCATACGACATTGGCTCGACGTCTTCGATATTCGGTTTGACATTAAAGTGGAAGTAGTCAAGGCCAGATAGGCGCTCCAGAGTTTCTTGGATCGGACGTTCATTTTTTTCGTTGAACTTGTCAAAGTCGTCTGCTTCCAAACAAAGCGCTCGGAGATACCGGAGAGAAGACTTGGCGTTTGATTCAGACGGAGTCAAGAACACACCGGGGCCGCGCGATGTTCTGGCTCTTTTACGACGGTCTCTTTCCACTCGAGTCTTCACAAGTTCATCACGTTGGGGCAAACGCAATGCAAGCTCTCTGAGCTGTGGCAGCTCTTGCATCTGATGATCTGCAGCCCAAAATGAACCATCGTGGCTCACTCGAAGCGACCTCAGACTGGGACACAGCTGCAGCACTTGAGCCATGAGGTCCGAAGCGAGCGCTGGGAGCGAACCGATATCTAGAAAGCGAAGCGAGGATCCGAGGAGCGTGAGAAGTCGAAGCAATGCTTCGATCGGTACC
The DNA here is from genome assembly GCA_020085045.1 of Pythium oligandrum. NCBI lineage: Eukaryota > Oomycota > Peronosporomycetes > Pythiales > Pythiaceae > Pythium > Pythium oligandrum. The sequence continues at coordinate 2,489,365 of JAHRIK010000002.1, forward strand.
TCGTTGGTGAGAGTCAGCGCCCAGAGGCACCCGTGAGACGACTTTCGAGTCGTGACGTCACAAAGGTTTGTCGCCAGAGTCCAGCCGAGACCGTGTGCAGGGATAATAACACCGACCCACACTGGGAGCGAGTCCACCTCGTCGTCAGATGCAAGAGCCACATCCACAACCGCATCGACATTTGCATGGTACAACACGTCGGCATCTGAGTGCGGTTTGATGCGTACAATCGACCCATGACGTATCCTTGCAGAATGGTATGCAGTATTTCGAGGTGGTTGACCCGAACGAATCGCGAGCAAGTTGTTCCCCGCGAGCATTGCTTCGAGTATTTGGACATTACCCATGCTGATCGTGTGTTCAAGAAGGTTGAGCTTCGTCCAGGTCGACTTCGGTCCGTCCGGATGAAAGAGAGAGTAACCAATCCACGCCCACTTGTAGTCATAAATGGTGGAAACACTTCCTCCTCGGATCGTCAGGGTCTTTAGAGACCTGGTGTGTGGCAACGCCGAGCATAACGGCTCTAGCAGCAGACTATCCTCCTGTCCAGCCACCGACATAGCCCCATGCCTTACCCTGAATCGGACAGCCCCCTCGGTGGCCAGCACCATCTTGAGATTCTCGATTCGTTGGTTCAAAAGGCTGGTGCGACTAAAGTAGAACGAGTCTACGTCGACTGGATGTGTCTGGAAGAGCGTCTTCATTCTCTCGTCCATATGGGTCGTGCAAGGTGTCCACTCTTGAAAGCCAGCGATTTCTTGGAGCACGAAAGAGGAAGTGAATTGCGCTACATCACTTGATGGACACTGCGAGGCCGTTGTCGGAAGCTTCATGAGTAACTGGTGCAACTCCTTCGCTCGCATCGGGAGCGATATCATTGTCATGTTCTTCAATGAGACTGGGATCACACGATTCGCTCGTGATGGCTCCATATATGGCTTCAGCTCGTCCAATAGTCTTTGGAGTTTGTCGTTGATGGCTATCATCGCTGGGGTATTCTGTTCCACGCCATAGAAAAATGCCCGAAGCAACTTGAATTCTCTCTCTCGGTGGTGAGGCGAGAAGGCCCCTTGAGTAACTAGTTGAACCCGCGGGAATTCCTGATCTCCTTCGTCATTGAAGAACTCAATCGCATCACTCACGGGGTTTCCAGGTCTTGCTTGTATATTGACGGCAGATGGTGGTGGCCCCTGCGGGTCTCGCAATTCTCCAAAGACGCGCTTCCAGAACGTCGGATTTTCATGACCGCTGTACCCTCGACAACACGACAGCGCGAACCATGACGTGCAAGCAGCCTTAAACACGTGCTGCTCATTGAGACGAACGTCGATTCCTTCCAAAAGATTCGACTTGTATGTCACCCAATCGTAATTCCCGACGATGCTGGCCGAGCGAGACGACGATACGAGATGTACACACGCATGGAGCGTCTCTTGCCACGCGAGAGCGATGCGCCAGGCGTCTGCTTCGCACAGCATCCCGCGGAGCTTCGCCATCGTCAATAAGCTTTTCGTTCTGAGACCTTCATTCCTCAGATGATTTACCACGTTTGTATTGGTGGAAATGATGAAATGGAGCGCAGCAATTGGCTTAAAATTGATGACAAAGTTGAACTTTGGCATCGCACTTCATTTTTCCCCTGATATACATGTTTTCCGGGATTATTGTCGCCTCGGAAAACGCGAAAACACAACACTGCAAAGCCCACAAGTCCGAGATGGACCCTTTGATCCACCCGACGCCGTGTCTCGGCGTGTCGACAGCTCCCCAAGACAGGCGAGCAAGCAATTGGACGAAAACGCACCTAGGATCCGGCGCCACGTCTTGCCTTGGGGCCAGTACAAGCACGTCAGATCGGGTGCAAATCCTTCAGCTTGTTCTTTCCGTTTCTCGGAGAGACTGGCGGAACGAGCTGTCGTTTTGACAGCCGAGAGCGACGATGCAACAGATTCGGCGAGAGCAGCCGGCATCAAGACTTTCTCAACGACGTACTTGGCTACTATGATCGTGGGAACCACCAATTCAAGGTCTTCCATTGCACCTAGGTAAATCAACCCATCTCGCTTGAGGCTAGGATAGCTCGTGTCCTGTTTTGACCATATAAAGTAATAGCCTATACAAAGAATACGCTCCCATGCGAGCCATCCCCCCTCGAGCAATTGCTGGCTTCTAATCAGCGACTATGATCCATCGATTTGTTGAATGTCACGAACGCACGTGCTGGCTCGTCCGGGTTCAAGTAATCTCGGCCCATAAACATTAATGTCGTCAGGGGCGGCATAACACTGGGAAACAAGGACCACTTTTGGTGTCAGTAGGTACCCGCTGATCAGAAAACGTGCGCAATACACTCAGCTGGTATGCCAGCATGTCAAAGGAGATGGGAATCTTTTCCCGGGAACTGCGAAAAGCTTGAAGACCGGGAAGATCCTTGTGGTGGTGTTACACCGATTGAAGTTAAGCGTTGATCGCGTGCCCGTGTGCTTGGTGTACATAAGCGAGTGTACGACACCGGACGAGAACTTTGTATGGCGCGATTAAAATGGCTCGACGACTGAAAATCCACACTCAAGGCTGAGCTCACTTCCGAGTTTGATCTCTCGCCTTCAGGCCAAGACAAGGCAAGCTTCCAACTTCCCAGTCCAGCTACGATGGCCGCCAAACTCGACTTGGCTGAGCGAGCCTCGTACATCAGCTCCACGACCAAGAACAAGGACCTCGACGGTGCTTACACCAAGGTTGCCACGCCTGATATCGAAGGCGGCGCGTTGCGTGCCGGTGAGATCCCTCAGTTGCTTTCCAAGCAGTCGTTTGGTCTTCTTGCCCAGTATGCCGCCGTCGGTCTCATTTACGGCACACTGCCCAGCATTGTGTACCCTTTCTTGACGGCGTATCTCAACATGGAGGGCTCGGCCACTGTCTCGGCGACGGCCTTGCTCACGATCCCGTGGTCGCTCAAGGTCTTCGTCGGTATGGTGACGGACAACTTCCCAATCTTTGGGTTCCGTCGTCGTCCATACATGATGCTCGGTTGGAGCGTTTGTGCTCTCTGTCTCTTCACCATGGCTGTGATGCCAATGCCAGAGCCGTACTTCATGAAGCCAGAGTACCGTAAGATGAAAGTCGCGGAGCTCGTGGACGGTGTCCACGTCCGCGAGTCTGCCCCTGACGCCGGTGCCAAGTACATCGTCTTGATGATGTTGGCTTCGCTCGGCTACGTCGTTGCCGATGTCGCTGCCGATGGTGTGCTCGTCGAGTATGCCCAGCGTGAACCAGAGGCTATCCGTGGCCGCACTCAGGCATCCATTTATGCCACGCGTAATACCTTCATGATCCTCTCCAACGTCATTTTGGCTTTCGGCATGAACGGCAAGGAATACGGTGGTGACTGGAACAAGGGTATGAGCTTCGCCAACGTCATGCTTCTCTTGGCCATCTTCTGTGTGCCAATTATCGCCATTACCTGGTTCTTTGTCGAAGAGGAGCGCTACGAGCGAACAAGCTTCAAGGCGTACCTCAAGACCCTCTGGGAGGCGATTCAGACGCGTGCTTTCTACCAGGTGATTGCGTTCCACTTCTTCGCCAACCTGTTCACCAACCAGAGCTATGTGGCGTCGAACCCAATCCAGATCTACTGGGTCAAGGCGACGAACCTCAACTACAACTTGAGTCACATCCTCGGCAACGTCGTCTTCGTGGTCATGTTGGGATTCACGGGCAAGTTCGGCCTTCACTGGAACTGGCGTTGGGTCATTGGTATCACGGCGCTCTGTATTCTTACGATTGACGCCATCTTCTCGATGATCACGGTATGGGACGTCTTCCGAAACCAGTGGTTCTGGCTCGGTGGTCCAATCGTGGAGAACGTCCCATACGCCGTGCAGTTCATCATCGCGACCTTTATCGTCGTGGAACTCGCTGGCAATGGTAACGAAGCTGCTTGCTACGGTCTCTTGACGACTGTGATGAACTTGAGCCAGCCGTTCGCTGCTACGATCACCAAGCAGGTCAACGGACACTTTGACGTCTGGAACAAGGACATCATGACCGACACCCACCACGTCCGCACTCAAGTGACCTACACGATTCTGATCGCGTACGCGTGCAAGATCTTTGCCTTCTCCTTCCTCGGACTCTTGCCAACGCAGAAGGCGGCCTGCCAGGAACTCAAGCGCAACGGTGGTAGCAGCAAGATGATGGGTATCTTCACGGTCTTTTACTGCTCCTTCGCCCTCGTCTGGTCGGTCATGGTCAACTTGCTCTCGATTTTCGAGAGCACCAAGTGTCTCGCGATCACGGGCGGCTGCCACAACAACTAAACACTCGAAGAAGTGTATATACACTAGCGCGTCAAGTAGGTCGGCAGATAACTCGTTGCCCACCTTTCTGTTCTGTGCATTACATCGTCAATATATTGATTACAAATGTGTATCTGACGCGAAGTATTCGTTTTCTAATGTCGACGTCGCATGGGGCAATCACGTGTATTCGGCTTATCTTGCACCAGTGGGGGAGCGAGAGCGACCATCCCGGGTGTGGTGTGGTGGGTTTCAAGCCTTTCGACAAACTTAGCGACTGGCTATTCTAGCTACGGTGCGCTGAGGCGCGCGGTGACCCAGAGGCGAGGGTCAGGACGACTTGGTTGGCCACGGCGACTGGCTCGAGCGACTTGGTTGGACGCGGACCTCGGCTTGAGCTGTGAGAGACTGGTTGGGCGCGAGTGAGCTTCGGTCGGCAGCTTGGTGGCTTGGTTGTTGGACTGTCATCCACAGTGGGACATAAAACTCGCGCCTCGATACGTTGACTGCTCCTTTGACTGCGAAAACCACACCTTTGGCTTCCCCCGCCAAAAGATGCCCAGTTGGGATGCAAGCGACCACCTTCGAAGGACGTCTTGCAAAAAGGTATCAGAAACCAGAGGTTTATGCTCACCTCTTCCACGGAAATTCTCATTCGACAACCAGCAATTCACAAGCCCGGGAGTTCACTTGACTACCGAGTGATGACGACTTCAGGCAATGCGTCAGGACCCGCGACAGACCCCAGTGCGCCCAACGGACCAACTGAACCAAATGAGCCTGAAGAACCGACAAACCTCAAGAAGGCAGCTGCAGCTGCTGCTGGCGCCGCCGGCGGTGCTGGTTTTGGTGCGGGACTATGGGGACTGGCTGTGCCTGTGGTCAACGCGATTGGCTTTGGGGCAAATGGCATCGCCGCTGGAAGCACTGCTGCATCCATGATGTCGGCTGCTGCTGTCGCGAACGGTGGTGGAGTTGCCGCCGGAAGCACTGTGGCAGTATTGCAAAGCATTGGGGCGGTCGGGCTTGCGACACCCGTCGGACTTGGGATCGTCGGCGCTGGTGCGGTCGTCGGTGGCACTATTGTCGGATTAAAAGCGTACTTCTCCAAGTCCAAGCCAGACGCGGATCCAGAAGTTGGAGGAGAAGAACAGCAGGAGGATGAAGACAAGGGAAGTGGTGAGCTACCGTGGTCCCTGTTTGAGTGGCCTTCTGCGGCGCCAGATTTCGTGCAGACGCGCTTTGCGACCGAAGAGTTGGCCCGCAAAGCGTACAAGAACTCGTCTGCGTCAGCGAAGAAGCTGGTATCTCCGGATATGATCTGCGTCGAGGGTACCGTGTAGGCTTGGTGACTCACACAGAGACTGGTAGTGATCTCGAACACGAACCAGCTTCCAGGACTTCATTATCATTTTCACGGCTAAGTAGTTGCTCAACTCGTAGTCCAGGTCCGAGTCAGTGGGGTGGGGATCCATCAGGCACGAGGGCAAGAGTCATTCGCGCTTCGAGGCGCGTCCGTAAAATGTCAATGAATGTATTTGGTATCTAATTGTGTAGACACTTTCCATGACGATCTGTGGTGGCTCTGTGCTACCTCCACGGACGAGTTGGATCGAGTACTGCAAGTGACGGAGATGATCGATCAGGCCCTTCATCACGAGGTTACGTTCGTACACCTCCTACAAGACACATGTCGTCTTGTTAGCAATGGGATCCATCTATAGGCATTCGTTCAAACGCAACGTACTCGTCGAAGTTGGTTTCTTCGTTCCTTGAGCTTCTCGATGCTCTCGTACATACAATATGACGAGATTACTATCAGAACCTCACGCAAAGAGCACCCTCTCGAGTCCGTTGCCCACCTTTTCCTCGGCATTCAGAAATTGTTTTGCGAGAAATATAACTGAGCAGAGGTCCATTATGACAGCAAGCGTGTCACTCGCCGCGATGCCAGGCGAAGCAGACGCGTGACGCATTGGAGTGCAGAGTGTGTGGAATTGCATAGAAGGTCTATTAGTTCTCCCCGAACGAAGAGCCATGAAATACGTGCGAGAACTCATTGAGATTGCCATAATGGGTACAGCGAGCTATGATAGGGCCATCACGGACCTTTCATTTCATCCAATTGCCCACATTCCAACGGTTTTCAGCCAATTGACCCGCTTTTTATCAAATCTTCTACGCAATTCCAACTTCGAAAACTGGTCATTCACAAACTCGTCTGATCAATTGACTGCCAAGCCATGGTGAACCCAAGCGAAGCATGGCCAGCGCCAGGACCCGCGACGGACCCCAGGGAGCCCACGGAGCACAACGAACCAACTGAGTCTGAAGAGCCGACAGACGCGACGCAGGCAGCTGCTGCCGGGGTCGTTGGCGGCGCTCTCGTTGGTGGGGGAGTGTGGGGACTGACGGGGGCTGTGGTCGGCGCACTTGGCTTTGGAGCAAATGGAATCGCCGCCGGAAGCACTGCTGCATCCATGATGTCGGCTGCTGCTGTCGCGAACGGTGGTGGAGTTGCCGCCGGAAGCACTGTGGCAGTATTGCAAAGCATTGGGGCGGTCGGGCTTGCGACACCCGTCGGACTTGGGATCGTCGGCGCTGGTGCGGTCGTCGGTGGTACCATTATCGGATTAAAAGCGTACTTTTCCCAGCCCAAGTCAGACGTGGATGGAGAAGACGCGAGTTCAAACAACAAGGGGAAAGGTGCGAGTCCAGATGAGGAAAATGAAGATACATGTTCCGAAGTGGAAGGAGAAGACGCAAGTCCAGGTCCAGGAGAGGATTCCACCGAGACGCAACAAAAGGGGGAAGCCACTCCCAGTGGAGGGTTGTCGTGGTTCCTGTCTGAGTGTCCTTCTGAGTCGCGAGACCCTGTGCAAACGCGCTTTGCGCACGCATCATGGTTCGTGTTCGAGTGCACTTCTGCGACACGTGATCCTGTGCTGATTCGATTTGAGCTTGAAGCCGTGGCCCGTGAGGTTTTCAAGAACTCGTCTGCGACAGAAAAGAAGGTGTTCGCTGCAGACATAACCCCCGCAGGTGGCAACGTCCTTGAAATGAAAGGGGGGCTTTCCAAGTCCAAGTCCGACCTCGACAGATCATGGTTCCTGTTCGAGTGGACTTCTGCTACGCAAGATCCGGTACTGACTCGATTTGCGACCGAAGACGTGGCTCGCGAGGCGTCCAGGATCTCGTCCGCGTCAAAAAAGACGGTATTCTCTGCATACTACATGGCTTGAGTCAAGAGTACCGAGTCGTCTTGCCACAGGTCCATTCATACACCTCACCCAATCCTACCAGTGGTCCTCAATACAATGTTGAGGCCGTTCGTTTCGCAACCGAGTTTTCTTCTCTTCACTACTGTCATGCCTGTGCTGTACTTGATATCAGCTCGCATCGTAGTTCAGCTCTAAGGCAATTGTCGAGAGAGCAAGAAACAAAGCGTGGTCTTCCTCGACACAGCGACTGCAATGCCTCCATGTGATTCTTTGTGGAAACCTATAATATCATTGAAACGTCCGGTATCCAACAACCGTCTAGACACTTTCCATGACGATCTGTGGTGGCTCTGTGCTACCTCCACGGACGAGTTGGATCGAGTACTGCAAGTGACGGAGGCGATCGATCAGGCCCTTCATCACGAGGTTACGTTCGTACACCTCCTACAAGACACATGCCGGCTTCTTAGCAACGGAACCCATCTATAGGCAATTCGTTCAAACGCAACGTACTCGTCGAAGTTGGTTTCTTCGCTCCTTGAGCTTCTCGACGCTCTCCTACACACAGTATGACGAGATTGCCATCAGAAACCACACGTCAAGAACACCCTCTCGAGTACGTTTTCCCACCTTTTCCTCGGCATTTGGACCCTTGGTAGCGTCAGGCGACGAGCGACGCGTCTCCGTCTGCTTGATGAGCTCGAGCAGTTCCGTGCTGATCTTGGTGTATTGACTCTTGAGCGTAGCCATACGTGTGTACGAGTCCTGGATCTCCTCGGGCGAGAACGGAATCACTGGTTGCATCACCGCATGGTGTCCGCCATGACCACCATGGCCAGATCCCGAGCCATTCATCTCCATAGAGTCATCCGAAGGCGAGTCCGGCGCCACAGGCGAGCGTGGCGGCGATGGCGCACCGGACGAGTTGATGCCATCGAGCGAAAAGAGGCGCGAACTCGGCTGGAGCGGCGGCTTGAGGTTCATGTGCTTGGCCTCTTCAAAGACATGGTACGCGATGGCCAGCAGCTCATGCAGCAGCTGCGTGCTGCTCTTGTGCGTGCCGGGGGCTCCCGCCACGGACGAGACGGCGATCGGAATGGTGTCCAGCTCCTCCATCGTTTCCATGTAAGACTTCCTGACCAAAATGCGTAGTCCTGATTGAGTGATCGAATTAGGTTTTCAAGACCTTTAACTAGGGTATGTCCTAATTTTATGTTGTATACATCAGCAAAAGGGCAACTTGAACCAGGTCGGTTGTAGAGGGAATCTGAAGGAAAGAGCTCGTTAAGTAAAGCTTATAGCGTGTATATGGCGTTGTAGACGGCATAACAGTGCGTACATGAACCTATTGTATGTCTATAGATGCTGTATGTGTGTGTATGAGTCCGAGTTGAGCACGGATTGTGTGGTAGTATGGGGCGTCCTACCGGTTTCTGATCCGTTTCATTGGGTCGAGAAGCCGCGTATCAAAGGCTCTTTGTGCGCCTCAAGTGATCAGAAGGCCTTGCTAGCGTCTTTCTCAGGTGCCATGGACTCCAAGGGCCATCATGATCCTGCGGCGGAGGCGAGTGACCGTGAGGCGCGAGTGCAAGCGCGTCGTCAGCGCATCGAGACACGGAATGCGTCGAAAGACGAGGACTCGCTCAAAAAGAAGCAGCAAGTGGCGGAATCCAAGCGCATGAGTCGTGGGCAGCAGCAGATTGCCGACAGTCTCAACCAGCTCGACCGACGCAAGCACGCTGGGATCCAGCAAGTCACGAGTGTCCGTGTTAAAGCCGACGATGCGGAGAACAAGCGGCGTATCGAAGAGGAAGAGAGGCGTCATAAGCGAGTGGAAAAGCTCCAGCAAGAAGCGATCGAGAGCGGTGCCAAGAATGCGGCTGTAGAGATGCGTTGGTCGGATTTATTCGAATTTAGCATGCCACAAGAGCTGCATCAAGAGCTCGAAGCACAAAATCGAGCTTGTGCGGAGATCCTTGCATCGAAAGACACCGTGATTCGAGAATTCCAGACGCAATTGAAAGCCAAGGACGAAGTATACGTCACGTCACTGAAGGTCCAAGCGGAAGATGTGGAAAAACTGGTCGAACGCATGAGTCAGCAGTACCGGGAGATGCAGGAAGAGTACGAGATGGAGTTGGATCAGATGGAAGACGCGTTTCTCAAAGAACGAGACGAGCTGATCGCCAATACCAAGCTGGAGATTGACTCGATGTTCGAGAAGCGGCGAGAGATGGAAATGATCTACATGGAAACCAAGCAAGCCCGTGATGAACAGTATCTCAAGGAGATCGAGGACTTGCGGGTGAAAGACGCGGAGGACTATAACGAACTGAAGATCAAACTCGAGACGAATATCCAGACGCTGGAGCAGCAATTGGAGGAGATGCGTGCGACATACCAGCTGAATACCGAGAAACTCGAGTACAACTACCGTGTTTTGACCGAGCGGGATATGGAAAACTCAGCGACACTCAGTCAGCAAAAGCGTAAACTCGCTCGACTCAAAGACACGCTGAGTTCGCTGATTGCCAAGTATAATCAAACCGACGCGCGCGACCGAAACCAGAACCAGGAACTCACAGAGGAGTATCGACGGATCACAAAGCAGTACAAGGACCTACAGAAGAAATACGCTCACTTTGAAGTGAGCGATGCTCAGACGTACGAGGAAGTATGGGATATGCACGAAGACGAGGTGGTGGGCAAGATTGACAAGCTTCTGAAAGCTGATAAGATCATCCACGAGCAGCAGCTCGGTCTAGGATGGCGCGCCCCACTCCAATCCATTCGCAATTGGCGGAAACTTGGCGAATCCAAGAAAAAATCCGAAGTATCGGCAGCGTCCAGGACAGAAGAGCAGGGCGAACCAGAGAGCACTGGGAGTGGCACGGTATCTGAAAGTCTCGCTAACGACGCTTTCAATGATATGGATGTCGTAGTGGAAAAGAAGATCTCGAGTACCAAGCTCAAGTATATGCTCAGAATGCTTGCGTCTGAAGCGGGATTCCTCGTTAATGGAAATGTTCAACAGGCTCTCGATAACCTCCCAGATGATGAAGCTGAGCTCGTCAAGGCGGATATGATCATGCGAGCTCTCGGGATCGACCAGAAGAATGACATGGAGCGATTGATGGGCTTCTTTTACGAAGATCCACGAGCCGAAATCCCCCAAGACTATACAAATACCAATACTCCAGCGTCCCAACTCGTCCCGACACAAAAATGGGGACTGATTGTCAAGCCAGAAGACGTCATTCGCGTGTGTAAGCAATTTGTGGAGGTGAGTATGATTGTATTCATTGTTTTCTGTTAGTTTTGTCAGAAATGGACCCTTTGTTGTCAGGAAATGAACGAACAAAAACGCTTGGCCCCAGTCGCTCGGATGCTCCGTCGCGTATCAGGGCAGAGCGAATCCGTCAAGACTGGCTCTCAAAGTAGTAGCGCTGCTCAACTGAAAGCCAAAACGAAGCGTGCCAACAAAGAGTACTGGGAGGCTGTGGTCAAGATCATCCCGCCGCGAACGATCCGGGTGACGACTACGCTTGAGAAGGGACTCATCGCATACCACCAGGCGCTTCTCAAGCGAAAAGCTCTGATCGACGACGTGACGGCACTCAAGAACCAGAACACAGAGCTCAAGAATCTTCTCAAGCAATACCTCGGCGCTCCCATTAACGGAGACCTCTTGGTTCCGCCGACTCAGATGCAGTTGTATCAATGATCCCATCAATCCGTTGTCCCGCTTATCACTAGCGATCATATTATTGAACGAGTACAAAGAAGAAAAAGTGTTATGTATATCAACGAGCCTGATATAACGAGTGTACAACTGCTTAGTTATTGTGGCAACCGCCCGTGATCGCAAGACACTGGGTGCTCTCGAAAATCGCGAGCAGGTTGGTCATGATCGACCAGACAAGAGCAAAGCTACAATAGAAAATGGTGATGATACCCATGATCTTGCTGCTTCCACCAGTGCGCTTGAGTTCCTGGGTAGCCGCCTTCTGCGGTGGCAAGAGCACGAGGAAGACCAACGAGAAGATCTTGCATGCGTAAGAGATCAAGATGGTGTAGGTCACCTGGGTACGGACGTGGTGCGTGTCGGTCATAATGTCCTTGTTCCACACGTCGAAATTGCTGTTGATGAGCTTGGTAAAAGTCGCAGCGAATGGCTGACTCAAGAGGCCGTAGCAAGCAGCTTCGTTACCATTGCCAGCAAGCTCAACCACAACGAAGGTAGCCACGATGAACTGCATGGCATACGGAACGTTCTCCACGATTGGGCCACCGAGCCAAAACCACTGGTTTCGGAAGACATCCCACACGGTGATCATCGAGAAGACTGCGTCGATGCAAACAATGCTAAACGCCGTGCCACCCAAGATCCAGCGCCAGTTCCACTGGAGACCGTACTTGCCGGTAACAGTGAGCATGATCACGAAGACGAGGTTGCCGATAATGTGACTCAGGTAGTAGTTGAGTTTCGTCGCCTTGACCCAGAAGATCTGGATTGGGCCCGCCGCCACGTACGACTGGTTGTTGAAGAGGTTGGCGAGGAAGTTAAACGCGACGACCTGGTAAAAGGACCGAGTCTGGATTGCTTCCCAGAGCGATTTGATGTACGCCTTGAAGTTCGGTCTCTCGAAGCGCTCCTCTAGGACGAAGAACCAGGTAATGGTGATAATTGGCACGCAGAATATGGCCAAGAGAAGCATGACATTGGCGAAGCTCATGCCCTTGCTCCAGTCACCACCGTATTCCTTGCCATTCATGCCGAGGGCCAAGATGATATTCGCAAGAACCATGAACATGGTGCGCACAGCGTAAACGGACGCCTGAGTGCGACCACGGACGGCTTCTGGCTCGCGCTGGGCGTACTCGACAAGCATACCATCGGAAGCAACAACTGCAGTGATATAACCGAGCGCAGCCAGCATCATCAAGACAATGTACTTGGCATCTGAGTCAGGGTCAGACTCTCGGACAGTCACACCATCGATCAACTCGGAGACTTTCAGCATCTTTCGATACTCTGGCTTCACGAAGTACGGCTCTGGCATTGGCATCACACCCATAATGAAGAGAGAACACAAAGGGTCCAACCAAGGATCATGTACGGACGGCGACGGTGGCCAAGGATTGGGAAGTTGTCCGTCACCATTCCAATGAAGACCTTGAGCGACAATGGAATCGCGAGCAAAGCCGATGCCGAAACAGTTGCCGAGCCCTCCATGTTGAGGTACACCGTCAAGAACGGGTACACGGTACTGGGAATCGTACCGTAGATGAGACCAAGACCCGCATACTGAGCGAAAAGGCCGATGGACTGCTTGGAGAAGAGCTCTGGGGCTTCGCCGGCGCGCAAGGCACCACCCTCGAGATTTGGTGTGACTGCGTTGGTGTAGTCGCCGTCGAGGTCCTTGTTCTGGATCGAGCTGGTGCTCAAGTACGAGATCCGCTCGGCCAGGTCGAGTTTCGCGGCCATCGTAGCTTGAGTTGCTTCTGTTGGTCTGGCACCGAGACAGCAAACTTGGAAATGAACTCCGCTCCCCACAACCGCCGAGCGCTTGCGTCCTCCCCTCTTATGTCTTGACCTGCATCGTAAGTACTTTGTCGATTCATTATTCTTCGCGCGAAGATGCGACTCGAATGATTGACCTTCGATGCATGGGATGTCAGAGCTCGGATCTTCTCCAAGCGGCGTTCAACAAGTGGCATCTCGCGGGAATCTTTTCATAATTTGCGTGCATGTGCCAAATCGCAAATAGGGATGCCTTCCCTGCCTAAACTGAAAAACATACTTTGATAATTTTGTACCAAGTATGTTTCCATAGAGGTAGCAGGAAGAATGTTTGAATGTTTGATGAACTTGTCAAACACAAAATATAATAGATTAGAGGTAGTTGCCGAAGCAGAAATGCTCCACATACACTTGTGGAAAGGTCCTTTTTCGCGAGCCAAAACCTCATGTTTCTCGGAAAGCAGTGAGACAGCCACTCGCTCATCGTCTCGATGTTTGACCGGTCCTTCTCGGCGCCTCGGTCGCTGTCCTTTTCCCATGTGAATTATCTCGTACGGTGATTACAGTGGCATGTCTATAGGAGATCAGCGACCGATCGGTCATGCACCAATAATACTCGACACCAATTACTTGAGCACGTATTGATGTGATCGCCTGATATATATCCAGTTACAAGAGCGCGTAGCAGGCACGAAGATGCTGCTATAATACCTTGAGATAGCCATTCGGCCGTTCGAATTAGATAGGAAGCAATCCTCGCACCGCAGTTGTTACTGCCCTCAGGTCTACGTTGCAAATAAGCCGCGATCATCATGGCAAGAGGAAGGCACGTACATAGCGGCATTTCATGGACCCCGTAGTAAAGATGTGTGATCACGCGGGGATACCCTCGTATTCGGTGGTCGCAATCATAAACTGTGATGATGCATTGCTCGTCGATACGATCATGCTTTGCTGCGTGCTAAAGCTGGACGCTGTGTGGTTGTCGGCTGCAGCGACGGAGCGGGGAGCCCTCAAGACACGCTTTTTCGACGACGAAAGCCTTGTCTTTCACTTCAACCACGCACAAGAAGACGAGATCCGAATCTCATCTCTTGGGATATGCCAAATGGCGAATAGGGCTGGCCAATGTGTAAACTCACTGTCCAAAGTGCACTCAATTAGCAAAAAATACGCTTTTTGCAAAAGATGCTTTTCTGGTGTTGAAAATGCGCTTTTTCTAAATAAGTGAGACCAAAGGGTTCACTGAAGCCATCGAGGTCTGTGCTGAATGTTCTAACACTTCGCACGACTGTTGGTCGTCTGTGTTCTCTCACTTCACGAGATGAGTGCGCTGGTGAAATGCCTGCGGTGGCATGCGCCCATCGTCGCCTCGGCGGCCGTCGTCATCACGCTCGTCACGTGTCTGATCCTCGCCAAGACCCGTGATGTGTACACAGGTGGACTCAAATGGCCGTACTTCTCGGATATGGGCCGAGACTCTCCCGGCTACTATGTCTTTTGCGTCGGCCTGACTATCGCTGCCATCATGCTCGCTTGTACGTGGTACTTTAACTACCATTTCCAAGCGGCGATCTTGCGCAAACCCATGGAAGTCGGACGGCTCTCGCGCTCGGTTCTGCGTTGGGCGATTACATGCAAGACCCTCGGAATGATCTCGGTCGTTGGATTGCCCGTATTGGTACGGGAACTCTTGCTTCTGAAAGCACCCTGAGTGTTACTGATGATGTGAATGGTACTAGGCCTTCTTTAGCACGTCTTCATATCCTTCTCTGCACAATTACGCGGCGTATTGGTTCTTCATTCTCGAAACGATCGCGGTTTGCATCAATGTGCGTTTACGATTCGACACATTCTTATGGTATTTGACTAACATGATATGTAGACGTTCGTTAGCTATAAGATCTACTCGAGCACGCGCGGCAGCCGCATAAGCAATGAAGTCGTGTCGATGAATGCCGAGGAGAACGAGAAAACCGCACGCTTCGAGAGCGTGCGACGTACTTTTTTCATCCAACTGGTCATGTTCGTGCTCTTTTTCATCGCATTCCTGTTGTATATTCCAATCGGACTCGCCGTGGTCAAGCCGTTTGAGCATCTTTCGGTAAAGGACTGCCTAGCGCGCAACTTTGGAGAGAAGTACTGCACGAAAGACTTTCGTCTCGATGAGATCGACACAAAGCTCTGGAACTACGGTGAGTATATCGCTATCTGTGGCGATCACACAATGAAGCTAAGCTGTTATTCCTTTAGAGAACGACTTTGCGGCGTCGCAGATGCGTGCAGGGGCACAATTGGCCTGTATCCTAACGCTCGTGGGGTATTCGGTCTCGTTCCTTTCGCACGACTACACGAACGTCGTGGACACAGAGTCCATAGAAAACTCGACCGCAGTGTTGGCATCCCCTTAATAGGGCGTCACCTGCGTTCTTTTCCCTTCGCTGAATGTGAGTGTGCTCTCTAGAGGTCACCAAGCTTCAAGCTGTGAATAAACTTGTACGTGCGTGTTCCTTCGCCCACATGTCGCATGTGCTTGCATACGATCTTTTCCTCGTCTTCAGTCCGTCATTGCCGCGATGGCACCAGCGTGGCTTCGGCGCAGTCTCCGCGCGCTCTGGCGATGGCGCTTTGCTCCTTTGCTCGCTGCGACTGCCGTTGTTAGCACGCTGATCACATGTTTTATCATCACACGAGTCAAGCACCGCTACACTGGTGGCCTTGATTGGCCGTACTTTTCTGACATGGGGCGAGGTAAGTCGTTTAATTAAAGCGCTGGCGCACTTCACCCCACTGATGACCATGGCTGTTGCGTAGATCCACCAAGCTACTATGTCTTCGGAGTTGGCCTCTCTCTTACTGCGATCGCAATTGCGATGACTTGGATGTTCAACTTCATTTACCATCGTTGGCGCCTGCGAAGTCTCCATGCAGGGCGTATTTCGATCTGTGCGAGCTACGCAGTCCTGATTATCGGCGTGCTCTCGACGATTGGACTCCCTGTGCTCTCCTGGTGCAGCACGACAGAGTGCCCAACCTGGCACGACGTCGGAACGATGTGGTTCTTCCTGCTTGAAGTGCTCGCCATCCTTATCAACGTACGTCAGTTGCTTCTTTCGTCGTCAAATCAGGTCACTGACATTGTGTTTTCTTGATAGACTTCACTGAGCTATTGGATCTGGCGATCCCTCAAGCAGGAAGCGAACACAAGCAGCGCATACAGGCGATTTGACGGTCTTAGCGAACCTCCGTCGAAGGGAACAGTGCAGAGCGTCAAGCGCGCGTTCCTCTGGCAGCTCATGTGTGCCTTACTTCTTGTAGCCGTTGTCATCGTGTATATCCCGGTGGGACTCACTGTTGCGGGAAATACGCCACGGCTGACAATTGCGCAGTGTCTCGAGCGTGACCTCGGAGAGACATATTGCACGCAGACAATGCGCCTGAACGACAAAGAGACCACGTTGTGGAACTACGGTACGATTTGCCCAATATGCACTCGACCAATTGCGTGTGCTGACATATTTCGTGTGCTGTAGAGACGCAACGGTCAGCGAATCAAGCGCGTGCGGCGTGTCAGCTGGTCGCCATGCTTTCGTTGGTCGGGTACTCGCTCTCTTTCCTGTTCCACGAGTACGACGTGATCATCAACCACGCCAGACCCTTGGCCGAGCCAGCGCCAGCGCCTTCGCCCTCGCCCACACACACCCTCTCGCTCTCACCCTCGTACGCTTGATATGAGTTTATTCTTGTTGAGATAAATACACGCCCGTTCTCGTTTACATACATACATGTGTACACCTACCATCACTACACCTCTCGAAGCACACGCGCCGCCGCGTCTTCTTCCATCATGGCGGCACTCTCATTCTCCTGGGTCGCTGCCTGCTCTTCGACCGCCGTCTCTTCCTCGGCCATGGCGAGGATATGCTTGCGTGTGTAGTATCCAACAAAGAAGAGCAAGAGCAACGCGCTGCCCGCGCCAACAACGAGTAGAATCACCTCGGTCTGGTGGTTTGCCTTGCTGTCCGAGAGCAGTGTCGTCAAATGCTGCGCCGCGTGGCCAGAGTAGACCCAAATGATGGAAAACGGAATGCCCGTGATCAAGGCCGCCATGAAATACACCATGAACCTGACATCCAAGACGCTGAGGCCGTAATTCTTCATGGCGATCGGGAAAAACGCTATACGCGTGAGGAAAACCACGAGCACTTGACGCTTTCGCAGCAAGGACTGGAAAGCTTTGAAGACTGGGTGACCGCGCTCCATGTACTCCTTCACTCGCTTGCGACAGAGGTACCGACCGATGACGAAAGATAACACCGAGCCAAGCAGTTTGCCCACCGACGCTAAGATAAAACCCAACCAAAAACCGAAGATATAGCCAGCGAGCAGCTCAAACGCGGTCGATGGGAAGCTACAAGGGTTCCACAAACTCAGCATTTCTACCGGTTTACGACGATTTGTGAAGGAAAACTCACCATAAAATGATGAACAATGTGAAAGTAGCGACATAAACCACCGAACCAATGAGCTGATGCGTCTGTGAATCGCATGAGCCATAGTTATGAGCGTTAGCCTCCTGGAAATCCTCGAGAAATGAGCAGCTCGCGTACCTGAATCCACGCAATGAGCTCGTCAAACTCCTTCGTCTTGGAAAAATGCAGCGCTAATACAACGCCAACAGCCAGCACGGCGATCACCCCCAACGCAATGAGGATCTTGCGCATCGTGCGCCATTTACTCGGATTGCGAATGGCCTTGTCGGTCTTCAGAGGCGTCTTGGTGGACGGCTCGGGGGTCATTTGACGCGGGGATAACGCGGGCGACATGGTCTGCCTGGTAACAGGCGCGTACTGGTACCCAGCGAGCATCCGAGCGGCACGAAACGACGCCGAAGAAGCCTTGGGCGCGTGATACAAGCACGCGAATCGGCAGATGACGTGAGAGCAGACCCGCGCCAAGTGCGACGTGGTGCACGATGAATCAGTAGACTCTAACTCAGTATACTGACCTCAATACAGGGAAACAAGCAAGTTCATGTACTTGTATAGTGAATAGAAGTGGTCCACACGAATCCTTCAAACACGGTCAAAAGTGTCCGGCGGGATAGAGCTCAGCACCCAAGGACGCCTTTTGCTGACCATGGGAGGTCTCGACGTAAATTAGATACGTGTGAAGCCTGTGTTGGGCATTTTTTTTTTTTTTTCGAAGTGGCTCTCTTTTACGAGAGTATTAATGCTTTTCCTCGCTATATTTTGAATCTCCTGGTTCTTGTCAAGCCAGTCTGACTTGATTTCGGGTACGATACGAAGCAAATAATCAAGGAACTGATTGAAACACAGCGATACACGCTAGGTTATCGGGGTCTTTATTCACACATCGCGTTGAAGTAGTGCAGTCAGCAGGTGGAGACACCTCGATGTGCCGTAATAGGTCGCTGCCTCCATCAAGTTGACCAAATCGACCTCAGTGACCTTGTTATGACCAAGCAGCCACGATAGACAATCAACACTGCCACTTCGAACGGCTAACGTGGCCAACTTGGACGACCATAGCAGTTGCACCACTGCTGATGAGCACTCTTGACGCTCCACCCAACTCAAAACAGCCACATGGTCATGCCGAATGGCTTCCCACACCACTGTACCAAGAAACTTGAGTTGCACCTCGTCGTCATGCTTCGATCGCGATCTGGCCTGACTCACTATAACTCCATGCGATATCTCCAGCAGCCGGATCGCGCCATATCGTGCTGCCCATTGGACGATTCGCCAATCGATCGACTTGACGCCGAAACCAGCCAGAAACCAGCGCACTACTGCTTCATCACGCGAGATCCGGAGAATGGCATTCAAAGTCTTCTTGGTGAAGAGTCTGGGATGCTTGATCGCTTCGAGTCGTTCCAGATCCGCTAGAGAGCCACCCATTTCAATGGCCCAGAGGGGGAATCTTGGCATCTGACGGCAAATTGCTGGTCGATATCGAAGCATTTTCCGAAGCGTGTGCCAAGGCTGCCATTGTGCCACGCTAACATTGCGTCGTTTGGGTAAATTCGACCACCACTGGTCTCTGGACAATGTGCTAGAATCCACTCGACGTGCTCGTCCTCGGAGTACGCTTTGGCGAAAATTGTTAGCATATCATAGTTGTCCACACCATTTTGCTCGAGTAGCATCATCGTTTCCAGTACTCCTCGCGCTCTGACCTTGCCAGCGAGATACTTCATCACCTCAAAATGCATTTGGCGCGCAGCACAACCAATTGCACTGTCGTCCCATGCATCCAGTTCCTCGACATACCACTTCACGATAACGAGGTCGCCGATGCGGATAGCTGCTAGTAGCATTCGACTCGTTGTGGTTTGGATTTATTCCACATATCCCGTGCTTGCTGGGTTCAATCGCTCTTGAGTCTGCTCGAAGAGGTACTTGGCCACTGGAAGGCTTCGATGTGCCACAGCAGTTACAGCTCCATCGTCGGACCAGGCTCCAAGCTCTTCAACACACCATCGTACAAAATCCAAGTTTGTACCCTTGATAGCACAATCGAGTATTGCGTCTAGATTTGCTTGGGTGAGTGCGAGACGTATATCTGCCTCGGCGGCTACAGCTCCAAACTCCTCGACACACCGTACGAGGTCCAGGTTTTTACTCTGGATAGCACTGGAGAGTATTGCATCTCGGCTTGCTTAAGAGACATGAGGTGTCTTGTTTAACCATCCAGCGCACAGCTTCCAGATTACCACGACGAGCCGCACTTGTTGCTGCCTGGACATCCACCGTCATGTTGTGCATCTCATATACCAACTGGATCAAATCCAAATCCGCCGAATACAGGTCATACAGTCTTGGTGAGGCGCGTTGGCTGATGACATCGCGAAAATGGTCAACTAACCACCGCATCGTCTTGAATCTTCCAATTAAGCCGAAGGTTTGTGCGTACAAGGATGGGATCGACTTGTTAAGATCGAAATGCTCGAAAGCCCACTCAAGGATCGCTGTATCGTCAGCTTTTATCGCGTTTCTAGCCACATCGACAACGTTTCTGAGATGCTCTGTCCGATGTTTATGAGGCCAGCGCACGGCATCGAGGTGTCCCTTGCAAACGGCGTACTCCATTGCATGAGATGAGCACATTTTGGTTCCCACGGGGTCGTTGTGTAGCTTCTCGAGTAACACAAGATCGCCATTAAGAGCAGCCATGTCCATCAATGGGTAGTACAATCCTAACGCGAGTGGAAGATCTCCGACGCCTTTCATGGCGTAGTAGGCTGAGGTTCCGCATCGCCAGGCGACCATACCCAACTCGGAGTCCTCTAGACGTGTGGTAAACTTGATGGGGAGTTTCTTTCCTTCAATACGAATCAATAGCCACTGCAGCATTTCGAAGTGACACGACCGAGCTGCACGGTGGATGGCGGTATTCGCGTCGTAGTGGACACCATCGTACAGCCTCTTCACGTCGGCCAACGAGTCACGACGGATGGCTTCGTACATCCCTTCAGCGGGTAGAGCGCGTAGATGAAAACGCAAACACTGTTGGAACGCACACTCCCCCTTGTCCACGAGTATTTGTCGGCCCTTGTGTTGTGCGTATGGGTCATCTCGTAGTACCAGTGTCAGGACATCCCACCAGTCTTCCTTGGCAGCGTAATCCGCGAGCGTGCGTGTCGAAATGCGTGAAATCGGAAGCGATTTGAACAGCAGAGCGTGTCGCAGCGACTGCAACTCACACTCAATAGCCATTAACGCGAGGCGTATCGCATCTTCCTTCGTTAATAGAGAGACGACCACCCACAGAGCCCACTCGGCGTCAAACAACTCCACGAGGTTCATCCTGGTTGGTAGCTTCGTCAATGCCTTTGCTCTGCGTCCACGGCGCACTTCACGACTGCGTAGAGACGCCATAAGAACGTGTATCGAGACGATGAGCAGTCCATACGCTCACATGGCTCGCATCCACGCGCTTGGCTCGCGTTCTTGTGGCGCAATCCATTCCACCGTGAGGAGCTCCGTTGACCCATTCGGATCGAATGAGTGATGGTCAGGTATTCATCCCGGTATCCGACATTCGACCCCTCCGGAATCGACGGGGGGACCTTTTTCGAGAAGTGTCAGCCAATCATATTACTTTAAACGATCCAAGAACCTATCCCTATTCAATCGAGAGTTTTGATTCGTTATAATTGTCAAAACAACGACCAATCAAACTTCATAGCGACGTTATCGCGGAGAGTGGTCCGAGAAGTATACTGTTCGGATAGTGACCTTGACAGTAACGCGTATACTCGGTATACAACTAACTCAGGTCTCACGTAACTTGGAGGCAAGTCCCCTTTGTGGTCCGAATGACAATGGTATCTTGTCTTCTACTAGTCGCACGCAATAATGCCTCTTGGCTCTGTTTTACAAGTCGAATGGCTCTTTAGTCAAGTGGTGACCTTCTTGACCCATGAAGATGCGATGTGTCTGGCGCTGATGGCAACCAAAAGCCATCTCAAGTCGCTGCGTCACGCTTTCTGTACAAGTCTCTCCCGATCCCAGCCATTTCAACCCATGAGCTCGTCGATCACGCTGCCGAACGTGGTCAGTGGCATCTGGTGGCTCTTTTGCTTGAAGACGATCTGCGTAAGCGATGCAAGAGTCTCCGAGTCGTCTCTAATGTCAAGCAGACTGCGTTCGCAAGGTGTCAGCGTCTCCAGCAGTACACTCCGCACATGTTTCCCGTCGAAGTGCTGGATGCAGCTGTGCGACGTGGTTCTCTGGACGAAATCAAGTGGCTCCATAGGCGCACGGCCATTGCACACTACGATTGTCACACAGCCTTTCAGTGTGCGGGTCAAACGCGTCATCTCGAGATTTTGGAATGGCTCTTGACGAGTTGTGAAAGCGAGGAATCGGATTTTAAGGTTGTCATGCGGCGGGATGAATCACCCTTCGGTGTAATCTGCTGGCGTGAGAAGCGATATCTTTATGCAGCAACGCCAGACGAAGGGATCCTACCGTCTGTCACTATTGTTGACAATTCAGAGAGTGGTCTCGACCAGGTCTCGCCATCGCCGCCTCTTTGTGAACTGTACCCGCTCATGGATTGGGCAGCTCAGCGTGGTGACCTCGCGTTCGTTGAGAAATTGCATAACGATCCAGTGGGGACGACGATGTGCACGTATAGAGCAATGCTCAATGCCGCCGGGGCTGGACATTTGGAGATGGTGCGGTGGCTACACAAGAATCGACCGGAACATCTCGACATTGCTGAAGCACTCGCGATAGCAACAAAAGGGGAACACATGGAGATCCTGGACTGGCTTCGCTCAAAGTTTGGTCTGGAGATGTTCATCCTGAGTGCGTACAAACAGGCGTGGGCCAGTCAAAAGTTCAAGGCGTTACAGTGGATGATCGACCACTTCCGAGATGCACTCAGTCGGCTGGAGCCTTTGCCTCTGCATCAAGTGATTAAAGCGTCTTTGGATTTGATCAAGACGGTCTGTGAACTGCATCACCTGGTGGCGGATCTCAAGTCAGCATGTAGTGCCGTCCGCTGCGGACACCTTGACGTCGTACGGTGGATGGTGGAGCACAATAACCCCGGCATTGTCCTCAATCAGAAGAGTCGAACCACCCTACTCCAACCTGCGGTAAGAGGTGATGAAATGGAGCTCGTGCGATGGTGTGTAGAAGAGCTTGATGCTTGGTGGGATAATGCCTCAGTGGCAGCAGTGAAGCGAGGGAGCACCCCCTTGGTCAAGTACCTCTGTGCTAAGGCGACCGAGCGCGCGAGCCTTCGAGGCGCATGTTCGGAGCAGCAGAATCAAGCTCTTCAAAAGCACGTACTCCTGGGAGCTGTCAACAGCGGTAACCTCGAGCTTGTAAAGTGGTGTATTGAAGGCCTTGGTGTGTGGGGTGTCAGGGTGGTGATCACTTCTGTCTGGAGTCGACAGTCGGCAATCTTCAAGTACCTCCTTACAAAGGATGAAGAGCGAGTGACGCCAGACGCGACGATGCTGCTCAAGGAACAGGGGATTGAGTATGATAGTACGCTGTGGATGCTCAGTGACCCCGAAGTCGACGAGGGCATGATCGACTGGATACTAATGAACTGTCCCGATCCCGAGATTCGACTTTCTAAGAATCGAAAACTGCAACGTGCCATGGCATATTCGGTGGAAATTGCTTCGATATCGACCTTTAATGAGTCTTCGGACGTTGGAATACCCTGTATGGGCCGTCAAAGAAGGCTCTCTTGCAAATCTCCATCGTCTCGAAGTTATCAAACACCCGAAACTATTCACGAAAGCGACTCTGAGCGCCATACTCAAATTTTCTCGCGATGAGGCCGTGATACGTTGGTTTTTGGAGGGGTATGGCTTCACCTTGATGGATTGGCGCGTCGTTCGATGGGCAGCAAAGCATGGCACTGTTCAGCTGCTGGAAGGGCTGCTAGAAGCTGCCCTGATTCCAAACAGAGCGCGTATCGACTTGGATGACGATGAAGTACGACTGAACTTTCTCGGCACATTGCTCTGGGGTGCTGTTCGATATGACCAAGTGGCTGTATTGAGCTGGGTGAATCGTCAAGAGTGGTCCGAGGAACTCACACAGCGGTTATGGACGTTCAAGTTGGCCAAGCTAGCAGCTCAGTGTTGTGGTCTCGACAGTTTTGAGTGACTTCGCAACCATGGGAAGGTCAGTGGTGACGAATGGGCTCAGCTGAGAGCTGAGATGAGGCGAATGCTACAACGGCCTGGGGTTCCGGCCTCACCGATAGGACCGACTGATATCAGCCTTCATCAGAGCCAGTGATAGGATACACATGTACATGGCCGGACGAATAAAATCAGCTGAGACCAACACTCACAGTATCACGGTCTCCGTTCGTTGGGTTCACTTGGAGTCATCTTCATTTGGATTTGCTCATTTCACATTCGGTCTTGTCGTGGCGATGCCAGGAATATTGTCGCTCGCCTCCGTGCTTGAAGCCGAGTGGTTTTATCGGGAACTGGTGTCGTTCCTGACACATGAAGACGCAATTTGTCTCGCGGTGATGGCAACCGAGTGCAATTTGAAGTCGCTGCGTCATGCGTTGCTGTACAAGTCGCTCCCGATTCGTCCCATTCAGATTCGTGAGCTCGTAAACTACACGGCAGAACGAGGCTGGTGGCATCTGGTCGCACCGTTGATGGAAGAAGATCCTCAAACGCGATACAAGCGCGATCCAACGGCCTCCGACGTCAAAGAGAGTGCGTTGACGAGGTGTCAGCGCATCCAACCTCATTACCAGCACTCATTGTCCGCTGAAGCGATTAATGCGGCAGTGCGACGTGGCTCTCTGGAAGAAGTCCAGTGGCTTTACAAGTGGATGGTCGGCCCAGACTCGCGCTTCCACTGTACGTGCTGGCGGTCGTGGTCGTGCGAACACTACAAACCCCGTTTGGCTTTTGGTTGTGCACAGGACGCGCATCAATGGGAGGTTTTAGAGTGGCTGATGGACTACACTGCGAATAAGACAAGCATTGTAGTCAAGACTGAGTTGCGATTTGAAGACCCATCGTTCCAGGCGGTGTGCTGGCGCAAGGGACCATCGCACTACTTCATCATATCGGACAGAGAGCTGTTCCCAAATGGTCGCGCCTTTTATTCAGAGCCGATGGACTGGGCTGCTGCACGTGGTGACCTCAAGCTGCTCAAGAAGCTGCATAGTGACCCAGGCGGAACCACCATGTGCTCTCATCACGCGATGATTGACGCAGCAAAGCATGGACACTTGAACGCTGTGCGTTGGCTGCACAGATTCCGCACGGAACATCTCGATAAGGTCCCCGAAGTTCTCATGGCTGCGAGGAAGAGCAATCACATCCACATTCTGGAGTGGCTTCGCGCGAACTTTGATCTCAAGTCCTCGATCCCCTCTACGTATAAGGAGGCAGCAATCGAACGGAGCTTCGACGTTCTACGATGGATTATTTCCCACTTCAGAGACATTGTGAGTAAGCTTGAGCCACCTCGACCAGGCGTAGCTGCCGACATGCCGTTGGATCTGTTCCAGCTGCTGTGTGAGGTGCACGAAGTGAGATCGGCAGCGTACTTGGCGATTCCAATTCCTATCGGCTTCGATAGATGGGGATTCGAGAATCTTCGAGTGGACTTTCACAATGCGAAGGAGGCGGCCGATTCTGGTAACTTTGAGGTTGTCCGATGGGTCGTGGAAGAAGATTTCGAGAACATTGTACCCACCCAAGAAAGGCGAAACGATCTTCTTTGGGAGGCAATTCGTGGTGCGAATTTTGAACTCGTGCAGTGGTGCGTCGAAGAGCTTGGTGCTTGGCTGACTGATGGCGCGTTCAAGGCTACCAAGGACGAGTGTACTCCCGTGGCCAAATATCTTTGCATGAAAGCCCGAGAACGAGCAAAAGAGCACGACGCGCCTTCCATACAAGAGGTCCAAGCGAGTCAGACTCGAGTTCTCAAGGAGGCAATCCATCGTCGAAACCTCGAGCTCGTGCAGTGGTGCGTTGAGGAGTTAGGTGCGTGGCATGTTGAGGCGCTTAGCTGGGCAGCATCACATGGTGACCTGGCCATGTTCAAATACCTCGTTGCGAAGGAGGAAGAACGAGGCGAAACCGAGGCAATGGCCTTCCTCGAACAAAATGGTGTTGACTGCTATCGCATACTGGACATAATTCATGATCGCAAGCACAAACTCGAAGAAGAAATGCTCGACTGGATCCTATTGAACTGTGCTGATACCAGAATCGAGCCCGACGAAGATGAAATGATGTGGCTCGAGCCGGAGCCGTGGCAGAACACGCGGAAAATGCTTCAGCATCGACCGTCCAAGTGTCTCTGGATGGAAGATTTGCCCATGTTCGCTGTTGAGTACGGCTCACTTGCCGACCTCCAACGACTCGAAGCCATTGGGCACCCGGGTGCTTTCACTGAGAAGACACTCGACGCGATACTCAAGTTGTCTCGTGATGAAGCAGCGATGCATTGGTTTCTGACCGGATGTGGGTCGACAAGGGTGGATTGGCGTATCGTACGATGGGCAGCGAAGTATGCTGCTGTTCAAATTTTGGAGATGCAACAAGAAATGATTCTCGGTCTCGACAATGTGCAATCAGAGCAGGATGAGGACGAGTCACGACGAAGGTTTCTTGGCATTGTGCTGTGGACAGCTATTCGATATGACCAGGTCGAAGTATTGAGTTGGGGGGGCCGTCAAGACTGCTCTGAGCGCCTGATTACACGCTTGTGGACGTTCACGTTAGCCAAGGTAGCGACGCAATGCGGCAGTATTGACTGTATGGCATGGTTATACAAGCATGGGATGATCACCAGCAACGAGCTAATCATGCTGAGAGAGACAGCGGCTGAATACGGACAGATTCGCTGTCTTGATGGCATTAGCTCACTCGCTAGCAACTGCTAGGTAGCCAACATCCCGCTTTGATACTTGAACACATGAGAATCGATCTTTGGTTAGTTAGGCGTCTTCGGGACGTGGGATCAGGCTAGTAAGTCCCTGAAGACACTGGATCTGTCCATGCCGAGCCGCAATCTCAATCAGCTCCTTTATTTGATCGATGCTGACTTTACCTCGTTTAAGAAGCCACCGAATAATTGCTAACCGACCACGTTGAGCCGCTGTGTTGGCGAGACTGAATGTCCATAGTCGGTTTCTGTTCTGTCCTGTATCTTCTTGACAACCCACCCAGTCCAACACGTTCAGTTGATCGTGTCGGATAGCTCCCCAGATCGCCGTGTTGAAGAACTGGACGAGGGGCACACTGTCATCTCTCGTGGCTTCATTCGTGATCATGTCTTCAAATAGTGAAGAGAGAATCGGTATCGATCCGTACTTTGCTGCCCAGCGAACGACACGCAAGTCCACCCTATCCAACTTAAGTCGACTCAGAAACCAGCTCATGATCGCTTCATCACGAGAGAACTGAAGGATATGCTTGAGTACCTTCTTGGTAAACAGCTTTGGACGGTTGAGAGCCGCTAGATGTTCGAGATCCGCTACGTTGCCGAACTGGACGGCCCACAATGGTAATTTGAGCATGGGAAGACACAACGCCGGTCGATATTGCAGCATTTTTCGCATGACCCGCCATGGCCTCACAGGATACGACACCACACGAACAAGTTTCTCTGCGCGAATCGCACCAGTCTCAGGACAATGCTCCAAGACCCACTCCATCACTTCATCTTCGACTCCCATTCGAATGAAAAACATGGTCATGATATGATCATGGTCGACACAGCTCAGCGCGTTATCGCCTGCTCTTGCTCGTTCTCGAGCTGTTCGAATGAGATAGCTGAAAACAACCGGGGAACGACAACACGCAGCACAACCCAGGATTTGATCAAACCAGACACCAATATCTTCAATGCACCACATGGCTAGCTCCAGTTTGCCACTGCGAATGCCTTCAACCAGTGCGCTTCGGACTTGCTCTTCTGGCACTACTCGATCCAAATCTCCTCGTTCCTGGAACTTCTGGTAGAGATACTTGACGGATGTAAAGTCCCCTTGGATCGCAGCATTTCATACCCCATCGTCCGACCACGCACCGAGTTCTTCAACGCACCACTGAATCAGTTCCAGATTGCCACTCACGATAGCACACGAAAGTAAAGTTTCCCGATTCAAACGAGATGAAACGGCACCACGCTCGTCTTCCTCTACTAGCCATTGTAAAACGTCGATGTTGCCTTTGCGTGCTGCAGAATACGCTGCAAACACGTCTATTCGTCGGTCCTGAACCTCACACACCAACCGATTCAACTCCCGTGACGCAGCAGTCAGCTGATCGAGCGGATACGACACGAGGTGACGGAAGATCTCTCTAAAATGGTCGATCAGTCGTCGTAATGACTTGAATTGGTGAGACCGAAACGCTGCCGTGTTATGGTCGGATTGAATCAGTGAGATCGAACTGTTCGTGCAGCCAATCCAATATCTCTGGCTGGTCTGCGCAGGTTGCTGCGATGGCCAATTGGAGGTGATTCCCGAGATGATCAGTTCGATTTTCGTGTAGCCAACGCACGACTACCAGGTCTCCACGCTCAGCGGCACGGCAAATGGCTCGGAACGAACACATTGTCGTTCCCACCGGATCACCGTGCAGAGTCTTGAGAAGGTCTAGGTCGCCTTGCTTGACCTTGGTAGTGCGGGTTGGACTTTCTCGATGTACGTCGGAAAAACAGCTTTTCCATCCATGCGGACACAAAATCACCATTTGAGTACGGTCAACTTGGCAAAACGGGTCTCCAGCCAGTGAATAACATCGATGTGACCTCCTCGGATGGCCGCGCCATACATTTGAGTAGCACGCGACCGGATCTTGTAATGATGGTTATACCATTCGAGAACAGCGACCTGATTATTTGCCGTTGCTGATATGAGAACATTTGTTCCTCCTTCAACGAAATAATGCTCGTGAAACCAATTGAGTATCTCCAAGTCACCGCGTCTGGATACGTATTCCATGTACCTGAGTGACAACGTGCCCTTCCAAACGGGATCAGCAGGGAGCTGCTGCAGCAATGCTAAATTCCCTTGTTCTGCGGCCCAATCCATAAGCGGGTAGATCCTTGAGTAGGCGTACCAGAGTCCCCTTGGTGGGAGATATCCATGGTCAGCGGTGACGCAGTGGGTGATCCATCGATCACCTGTGTTATACCAGCCTATCGCTTCAATAGTCGATTCATGTTGACTCACCACAGTCTTTAAGACCACAGTCTTCAAGACACGTTGTCTACGCGGCATGCGAATGGAGTTATGATTGTCCAAGAGCCACTGCACGACGGTGAGATGACGGGCCTTTGCTGCCCTCAGAACCGCAAGCTCAGCATTATAATGGATGTGACAGTGTAGCCACATGACCTCTTCCAAACATCACCGCTCAGCTGCTGAATAGATCGCTTCGGGAAGGAAGTACATCCAATGAGAGCCTCGGACCCATCGAAAATCATCCGCAAACGGCGCGAAGAACGCTTGGTCGGCTCGAACAGAGGTCTGCAACCGATAAGTGGGTGGCCAACTCGACAAATTTTGAACCCATCTCGATTCACCCAACAGAACTTTCCTGTTTGTCTGCTTGTGGAAAATGACGTTTCTGGATCACGTAGAACTTTTTTGTGGGCGAAAGCGACGTAATAAATTAATACGTTGCGTGCGTACAAATCCGGTGTGGTCAGGGACTTATCACAATGTGACAAGTCCCTGACCACACCGGATTCGTCCATACTACTGAGCCGCAATCTCCGTCAGGTCAGTCACTTGACCGACAGCAACCTTACCATGCTCAATTAGCCACTGGATCACCGGTAGTCGGCCACATTGAGCAGCTGACTCAAAGACTGAAAGTCCAAAGCTGACTCTTGGTTTGTACTGGATACTCTTGCTGATCCACCCAGTCCAGCACGCTGACTTGGTAGTGTCGAAGGACTGCCCAGATCGTAGTGTTGAGGAGCTGTAGTTAAGCCACAGCGGTATTTGGCGTCGATTCTTTCATGAATGCATCCCCGTACAGTAATGCAAGCAATCGAAGTGCCGTACTTTCTTGCCCACCGGACGACTCGCAAATCCACTGCTTCCAATGGAATCGATTCACGAACCACACCATCACAGCTTCGTCCTGAAAGAACTGGAGTACGCCCTTTAGCATGCTCCTGGTGAATATCATAGGATGATTGGGTGCCTCTAGTCATTCGAGAACCGCAACTGTGCCAAACCGCACTGCCCACTAGGGGAATCTCAGCATGCGAACACGCATTACCGGCCGATAATGGAGCATCTTCCGCAAAATGCGCCATGCCGCATAGGATATACCATCAGTTGGCCTGTCTTGGCGGTATGAATTGTGCCAGTCTCAGGATAGTGGTCGAAGATCCACTCCATCATGTCGTCTTCGACACCTTGTCAACTGAAGATCATCTTCATGATACGCTTGTAATGGAGGCAGTTTGTTAGATACGGAGCCGACTCGCGATAGAACCACTCGTCGTCAAGCAACCCAGCGAATGACATCGTGCTCACCATCATGCACCCATATATCATGCACCCAAGTGGGGGCAGAGTGCACTAAACAAAGTACTATCCGGATGTATACACGTTCGCTGAGACAATGCTTGAAATCAAGCTCATCGTATACCTTTCGGATATGATGGCACACCATTCACGCACATGACCAACACTCACGCGAACCGCCTTGTACTATGGAGATTGACATGCGTGCCATCATTCGCGTTATGGAGCAGCATGAAGACGCCTGTCCTCTTGCTCACTGGCAACGACTGGCTCCTACGGGAGCTCGTGTCCTTCCTGACGCACGAAGACGTGATATGCCTGACTCTGCTGGCCGTCGAGTGCAAATGGACGTCGCTGACGCACGCGCTACTGTACAACTCGCTTCCTGCCCGCGCCATTTCAACCCAGAAACTCGCGGACTACGCGGCGGAGCGAGGTTGGTGGCATCTATTGGCGCTGGTCCTTGAAGAAGACTTGCGTCTGCGTCTGCGAGACAAGCGAGTCTCTCTGGATGTCCATGAGAGTGCGTTTGCGCGGTGTCAGCGTATTCAGCGATCGTTCCCGCGTCCATTTCCAGTCGAAGTGATGTATGCCGCCGTGCGTCGAGGTTCTCTGGACCAAGTCAAGTGGATCAACACGCACACAAGGATCCGATATGGGTACTTTTACTGGCACGAGCACAATACCAGTGACGGCGAATCAATCTATGACTGTGCGATAAAGGCTCGCCACCTGAGGATCTTGGAATGGTTGCTGGATCTTCACGAGAGGACGGCAGACGGACTGAAGGTCCTGCTACGTTTGAACGATTCAGCATTGGATGTGGTGTGCTGGCGTCAGGGAAAGTATCTACACGCAGCAATTTCCAACGAGCACCTTATCGAAAACGTCATGACCATGAGATACTGTGACTCATCATCATCACAAGAGCTATACCCCCTGATGGATTGGGCAGCCACACGTGGTAATGTCACCCTCCTCGAGAAGATGCACAACGACCCAGCGTTGACCAACACATGCACGTTTCGAGCCATGTGCCACGCAGCCAAAGCAGGATACCTGGATGTTGTGTGCTGGTTACACGAGCATCGCTCTGAACATCTTGTCCGTATCGACGACGTCTTCACTGCGGCCACGAGAGGTGAACAAGTGGCAGTTCTCGATTGGCTTCGTGCGCACTTTGACCTCTTGGAATTCGTATCCAAAGTATACATGAAAACAGCTAGGTCTCGGAGATTCAAGACGATGATAAGGTTTCTTCGCAACTTCCAGGATGTCATGAAGCATGCGGAGCCCCCGACTCTTGATGATTTGGTTGGCGCACCATTGGAGTTGTTCCAGCTGGTCTTCGACTTGTATGACTTGAGGCTGGATCCTCACTCAGTGTCGTTCGTTGCTCGTTCTGGTTGTTTGGACCTTGTTCGGTGGCTGGTGGAGAAGAATGCTCAAGCCTTCGAAGGGGATGATACGAATCGACGCGAATTGGTTAGATCCGCAATCGTCGGTGGGAAACTTGATCTTGTCCGGTGGTGTGTCGAAGACCTCAGAATTTGGTTTGACATTTGCGTCATCGGCGCTGTATGGGAAAGACATGTTTTGGTGGCCAAGTATCTGTGGAAGAAGCATCGAGAGCGAAATGGGGACATCCAGAAAAAGGATCATATACTCACAATGGCGATTTACCGTGGTTCCCTTGAACTCGTTCAGTGGTGCGTCGAGGATCTTGGCGCATGGGGTCTAACAGTTCTTCAGGAGGCTATTTCGCGTAGGAATTATGCCATTCTCAAGTATCTTGCTGCAAAATGTGCAGAACGAGGAGAGTCACACTCATTACTGCCTCTAAAGCAGAGAGACGTCAAAGTTCGTCAGTTTGTGCAAATGATGTGCGATGACAGAGTTGACGACGAGATGATCGATTGGATGATGGAGAATTGTGCGGACGCTGGGTATCGAGTTCGCGCGCATACCGTTGAGAGGCTGAAACACAAGCCATGGCACACTCTGCGAAAGATGCTACAGTATCACCCGTCGCTCTGCTATCACATTCGAAGTCTCCCTCTGCGGGCTGTTCAAGAAGGCTCGCTAAACGATGCCAAACGGTTGGAAGCCATCGAGCACCCAAGGCTCTTTAGCAAGAAGACACTGAAGACAATCCTCGAAGATTCGCGCGATCAGGCCCTAATGTGCTGGTTTCTGACGCGATCGGGCTTCTCCTTGGTGAAGGATCAGCGCATCATCAAATGGGCCGCCAAGTACGCTGCGGTGCAACTGCTCGACAGGTTGCAAGACGCGACTCGGACGATGAACGATGAGAGTTTGTACATCAAGTTCCTTGGTACAGTGGTGTGGGAGGCCATTCGATGCGACCAAGTGGCGACGTTGAGGTGGGCAGGGCGTCAAGAGCTGTCCCAGCAAACGAGAGCACGGTTGTGGACTTCCAAGTTGACCAAGTTGGCGACTCAGTGCGGATGTCTTGCGAGTTTGATGTGGCTCCAAGACCATGGGCTGCTAAGACCATGGGCTGCTAGATAGTGACAATAAGCACGTCTAATTGACTGAGATGGCAATTTCGCTTTGATACTTGAGCATGTTCGCATGTGTACACTTGGTCAATCCGTAACAGCTTACTAGCAGCCCTCCAGCAACTTCAAGCCATCAAACACCCTCGACTCTTCACCAAAAAGACCCTGATCACTCTACTTTAATATTCACGTGACGAAGCAACGATGCACTAGTTTCTGGCTGGATACGGTTTGGCCTTGAATCAACAAGTACTTTACAAACTCATCGGTCGAAACGGGTGGAATCGGCAATGAATCGTAGAGCAAAGCGTGACGTAGTTGGACGTCAATACGCACTCAGTGGCCATCAACACCAGACAGATCACATTCGCATGTGTTAACGAAGATGCTGACCAACAATAGAACCACTCAGTATCGAGCAAGACAGCGAAAGACACGGCACTCGCCATCATTATTATTGGCGGACTTGCATTGTTCCAGGGTAGATTGTATACGTTGAAGATCTCCTTTAAGTACGATCAAAGCAATAGTTATCCGGTTCTATACTTACGTCAACCCATGATGTATATGATCCGGATACGAAGAGTAGTTACCCCATGGCGAGCTTCCCACATCATCATGTCGGTCGTCTCGCTGTTCGAAGCCGAGTGGGTTCTAAGTGAGTTATCGCCCTTGCTGACGCATGAGGATGCGATCTGTATGGCTCTGGTGGCCATCGAGTGTGGACTAACGTCGCTACGCCACGCGTTGCTCTTCAAATCGCTGCCGATCGCGGCCATTTCGACTGAGGAACTCGCAAACTACGCCGCCGAGCGTGGCTGGTGGTCTCTGCTGGCTCGCGTGCTTGACAAAGACCGACTCACTCGACCCAAGCGCCCTTCCGGAGCTGATAAGAGCGTGTTGGAGCAGTGTAAGCGCTATCGACCGCGTGATTTTCGTGAAGAAGTGATGTTCGCGGCAGTGCGTCGTGGTGTTTTTGAAGAAGTCAAGTGGCTGCATCGATTCAAGCGACAGTACTATAAGATCAAAGCCATCGAGCTCGCAGCTGAAGCACGCCACTTGAGGATTCTGCTGTGGTTACTGGATCGCCATGGGTATACACAGCACCGAGCACACATTCGGCTGCAACTCGACGATTCTGACTGGGAGGCCGTGTGCTGGCAAGGCGAAGGGCGGATTTGTTGCGCTGTTTCGGACCAAGGAATGCTCCCGTACTATTACTGCTCACCATATATGCAGTTATACCCGTTGATGAACTTGGCAGCTCAACAGGGTAACCTCAAGTTGCTCCAGAAATTACACCAAGATCCAGTGGGGACGACATTGTACTCGTACTGGGGGATGTGCAGTGCTGCCAAACAAGGGCACATGGAGATTGTTCGTTGGTTACACGATCATCGCACGGAGCATCTCGACAGCGTGTCTCAGATGCTCACCGCTGCCGTCGAAGGCGACCAACTGGCCGTTTTGGATTGGCTCCACGCACATTTTGATATCACACGCTTGATTCGGATTGGGTATGAGACGGCGGTCCGCAATGATTTACTCAACGTAATCCGATGGTTCATCGAGAACTTCAGAGACACAGTGAGCCTGCTCCATCCACCTCGGCTCTTTCGATTATGCAGCGGGCCAGTAGATCTGATCCAGTTGGTGTGTGACGTCCATCGTCTGAAAGTGAACGTTACTACGGTCTTCTCTGCTGCTAGCCGCGGAAACGTAGAGGTTACCAAATGGTTCCTGAATCTTGACAAGCAAGGACAAGTGGACCGAAAAACTCTGCTCACTACTGTCGTTCAAAGCGGCAACATGGAACTTCTTCGTTGGTGTATCGAAGCGGTCGGTATGTGGACCAAGACGGCAGCCAAGACAGCTGCGTATCACGGAAATCTTCCGATGACCAAGTATTTGTATGAAAAGTCAGAAGGAAGACCGAACGAAGAACGTATCGACCACGACGAAGTGTTAATGGCAGCTATCCGCAGTGGCAGCCTCGAAATGGTACAATGGTGCGTTGAAGAGCACGATGCGTGGGGTGTCGGCGTGCTTGGCCGTGCTGTGTGGGATGGGAACCTCCCTGTGTTCAAGTATCTCATGGGGAAGAGTACAGAACGAGGTGGGTCGGACGAAATGGTGCCACAGAAGAGTATTAGTCATCACACTGTTTTGAAGCTCGTACGTGATGACAAGTTTGAGGAGGAACGGATCGAGTGGATCCTTGCCCATTGGCTCGATTCCGAAACTCAAGAGTCAAAGCCTCCGATCGAGTGGTCGGATCCTGTTTCATGGCGTCTGATGCGGTGTCTGCTTCAATATCGACCAGCAATTTGCTGCCGCATGATTAATTTCCCAGTGTGGGCTGTCCGATACGGTACACTCGCCGATCTTGAACGCCTTAAAGCTATCCAGCATCCCGAACTCTTCACAAAGACAACACTGACCGCCATGCTCGACTTTTCTCGCTATGAGACGACAATGCGCTGGTTCTTGGCTCACTTTGGCTTGAAGCTGTCGAATTTACGCATGATCAAGTGGGCAGCAAAGTACGCCGCGATCCATGTGCTTGAGTTGCTGCAAGAAACTATGGTGATGAATCCGCTCCAGACCCAATCCAATATGGACGAGGATGAGGTGAAGCTCAAGTTTCTTGGCAGTGTGGTGTGGGGAGCCGTCCGACACGACCAAGTTGCTGCCTTGAGGTGGATCGATCACCAAACATGCTCGAGACAAGTGATATCACGCTTGTGGACACTGAAGTTGGCCAAGCTATCCATCCAGTTTGGCAGCAGCAACAGTTTATTCTGGCTCTGCACAAACAATAAGATCAGAAGTGACGATCTGAGCGAGTTGAAGGAGATGGCAGTTGAATATGGTCAACCTCGGTGTCTTGTAAGCCTCAGCACGCAATGTCGGAGCCATAAGAGAGCTAGAACGAGCTGAATGGTGCGGCGTGTGCTATCCCTCCCCAGCTCTCGGGCACTCTCAATCCAGGTCGCTTTGGCTTTGATGGTAAATGCTAGTGAAAATGGTCTTGAATGACTGTGTTCATATGCCTTCGCTTTTTCCTCCATCTCATTCAATTATCCAGCCCGTTTATGCGCCGAACTCATTGAATATGTCCATAGTGAGTTGTAATCTTCGTCAACTCGACCAAGTCATCGCTCTTAATCTTGTCTTGGTTCAGGAACCACATCAGACTGGGGAGACTACCACACTGGGCAGCTAATTTGGCCAACTTAAACGTCCACAGTCGATCTTTCACTTGCTGAGAGCATCCTTGGCGAACCACCCAGTTCAAAACACTCACTTGGTCATATCGAACGGCATCCCACACCACAGTTCCAAGAAACGCAAGCTGTATCTCGTCGTCATCCAGCGTGAAGTAACACCGTTTCTCTTCTTGAAGGTCGTTCAGCAGCTGAATTGCACCATACTTGGCTGCCCACTTGGTTAGGCGTTGATTCATGGCCAAACCGTATTCAGCCAGAAACCAGCGCATCGTTGCTTCGTCACGTGAATATTGAAGTAGAGTGATCAGGGTCTTCCTGGTGAAGAGTCGAGGGTGTTGGATGGCTTGAAGTCGTTGGAGATCTGCTAGTGAGCCGTTATGGATGGCCCACAACGGGAACGCAAGCATCCGACAGCACTCGAGAGGTCGATATCGCAGCATTTTCCGCATGATATGCCACGAAGCGGGCATAGTCGTACACTTGGAAGGTTTCTTGACAGTGTCTGGGCAATTCACGAGTATCCAGTCGATCATTTCCTCGTCGATTCCGCCATCCATATACGTCGCTAGAATACGATAGTACTGTACACCAGTCTCCTTGAGAAGGCGTATGGCGTCTGCTCCTCGTCCATCGTTCTTTGATGCAAGACATCTGAAACAACCGAATTTTCCATTCGACAGAGCAGACGCAAGCACCTGGACATTCCAGGCAGTGAGGTTTTCGAGGCACCACTGCACGAGTTCGAGGTTGTCGCTATGGATAGCTTCGGTGAGTATTTGACTCTCAGTAACTTGGATTTGCTCTTCCGATGGTGCTCCTAGCAAACTTGCTCGCAGTTTGCCGATGCCACAAAGGTATCTGACCAATGGAAGGTTTTTCTGTTTAGCCGCCTCCACTGGTCCATTATCCACCCAAGCGCCGAGCTCATCGATACACCACCGCACAACTTTTAGATTTCCTCCCTTGATACTCGAGCCGAGGAGCAAATTTCGGCTTGTTTGCGTGAATACGAGTTCTCTATCGTCGAGCTCCACCATCCACTGGACTACTTCGAGATTACCGTCACGAGCAGCCGCATAGGCTGCTGTTAGGTCTGGCTCCGCGCTATGCACATCGTAAATCAACTGGACCGACTCCAACGACGCTTTGCTCGTGTCGTACAGTCGAGGCCGACGAAGCTGACTGATAATACCTCGGAAATGGGTGATGAACCATTGGACTGATTGAACCCCTCGACTGGAAGTGGAGGTTTTGTATGCAACCGCGATTGATTTTGTGAGATCAAAGTGCGCATGAAGCCAATCCATGACTTCAACTTGATTTCGTTCTGCGGCAGCCACCAGGATTTCCGTGAGGCTGTCGAGGTGCTCAGTGCGATGCTCATGTAACCAGCGGACGATCTCCATGTGGCCTTCTTCAGCCGCATGGGCCATCGCACGGAACGTGCACGTTGTGGTTCCCACTGAGTCATTGTGGATCTTCTCTAGAAGCTTGAGGTCTCCTTTCTCGGCCGCCCAATCCATCAACGGATATCGTTCTAGCGACGTCGGATACCACTTGATTCGGAGTCGGATACCGTCAGTTTCTTCACAGGCAACGCGAGGAAGCAACCCTTCGTTCGCCATTGCGCTGTAATGACGCGAGCCTTGCTTCCAGGAAATGGCACCAAGTGACGAATCTCGTAGGCGCATACCAATCTTCAATTTGGGTATTTCATTCTCGTGACGATCCATGAACCATTCCAAGATCTCTAGATGACGCGCTTCTGCCGCACATTGAATGATAGCATCCGGATCACAGTAGTCTAACTGGAACTGGTCGGAACAATTGGTCCATGAATGGATTGTCTTCACTTCGTCCAGTGAGCCACGTCGCACCGCCGCATACATAACCTCGGCGGGAAATTTGAGGAAAAAACAGTTCTGGAAGCGGTGACAGCGCGCAAACGCGCTCTCTTGACTGTCCAGGAGGGATGCGACGTTCTTCCCACGGATACGCAGACCCTCGTGCAGTACCAAAGCTAATAACCCCCACCAACCACGCTCGGCAGTGTAATTCTTGAGCTCATGAGTCGAAATGGCGAGAATTGGAAGCGACTCGTAGAGCAGAGTGTGCTGCAGCGACGTCCACCCGCACTCTATCGCCGTCAGGGTCAGACAAATCGCATCGTCGTGAGTGAGGAACGACACCAACTGCCGGAAGAACCACGCGTCTTCTACGAGCGAGACGAAAGCCATCGCACTGAGCTTGCCTCAGTGCATATGAGGAAGGGAGGTATTTGTGAGTGATTGTTTTGACACCATCACTCACATGCCACCAGCCACATTGATCATGTGTATCCATGCAAACATATCAATGCGAATTACCATCTCAGTCGATTAGACGCTTTTATTATCAACATTAAGCAGGCCACAGTCTCGAAGCCACGCCAAACTCGCTAGATGAGCACACCCAGTTGCCAACTTGGTCAACTTGGAAGTCCACAGCCGGGCCCTCGCTTGCTGAGACAGCTCTTGACGTTCCACCCACCTCAACGTTGACACTTGGTCGCATCGAATGGCTTCCCACACCACTGTACCGAGAAACTTGATGAACAACCCTTCATCGCTCATACCCCGAGCCGCATCTCGCAGCAAGTCGAGCAGCTGCACCACACCGTACTTGGCGGCCCACTTGGTGATGCGCTGATCTTTCACCAATGAGATGCCCGACCGCGTCAGAAACCAGCACATTAGGATCTCATCGCGTGAATTATCGAGGATCGCGTTCAGTGTCTTCTTGGTGAAGAGCCTTGGGTACTTGATAGCTTCCAACCGTTTGAAATCGTTTAGCGAGCCTTCTTGGACAGCCCGTAGAGAGAGATTTCGAATGTGATAGCACAGCGACGGATGATAGTGGAGCATCTTTCGCAGAGTGTGCCATGGCTTGCGTTTTAGCCTCTCAACGTCGAGCGCACGAACTTGGTATCCAGTGTCTGGACAATTCGTCAAGATCCAATCAATCATCTCGTCTTCAACTCTGTCGTCGCACAACATTCGCACAATGCAACGGGCATCGACACCGTTCTGCTTTAGATGCATCGTCGTGTCTGACTCTCCGCGTTCTTCACTTTTTGCAACAAAGTACTTGAAGATTGCGTAGTTTCCACACGAAACAGCCTGCTGAAGAACACTTGGATCCCATGCACCTAGATCCTCGACGCACCACTGAACAAGCTCAAGGGAACCACGTTGAACCGCTGTTAGGAGCATTTGATCCTCATTGTGGATGACCTCGTTCCGCTCTCGAAGCTTTTCCCACAGATACTTGGCCATCAAAACATGTTTTTTAGTTGTTGCTTGTAAGGCGCAACCATTAAACCAAGTGTCGAGTTCTTCGATACACCACCGGACGAGATCGATGTTCCCACCGTCGATTGCGAATGTAAGCAATTTGAATCGATCCGCATCATTCCCCACGACGGCTTGAGCATCTTTCTCCACCAGCCACCGCACAAGCTCAAAATTACCGGAGCGAACAGCAACCTTCACTGACTGAGCATCCACACTCAAGTCATACATGTCGAAGAGCAATTGGAACAGCTCCAACGGCGCGCCATTCAGTTCATATACAGGAGGTGGCTCAGCGTGCCTCATAATATTCTTGAAGTTGCGAAGAAACCATATCATCGCCTTGAATCTCCGAGGCTGAGCTGTCTTCCTGTATATTTTGGCGACGAATTCTTGGAGGTCAAAGTGCACATGAAGCCAATCGAGAACTGCCACTTGTTCGCCACTCGTGGCCATAGTCAAGACTTCGGAGATGTGGTTGACATGTTCAGAACGATGCTCGTGTAACCAGCACACGACATCTAGGTGTCCTGCGTTGGCTCCGTGGCACATGGCTCGATAGGTGCACGTGGTGGTCAAGATCGGGTCGCTGTGCAGCTTCTCGAGGAGGGAGAGATCACCGCGCATGGCGGCCCAATCCATCAGGGGGCATAGCTCAATTGGTGATGAATACCAGTGTTTCGTTATATCAACGTGTTGGACAAGGTGCTCGTCGGAAATTGCTGCGTGCAAATACTGTCCCTTGCGCCAGCACACCACTTCCAATGCTGAATCCTTCAAGCGCAGAATGACCTTCAGTCCGCCGGTCTTCCTCTCGTGAAGATCCAGCAGCCATTCCAATACGTCCAGGTGGTGAGCCTTTATCGCACAGTGATAGATCGATTCACGTTCACTGGTATTATGCTCGTACCAGTAAAAACACCCGTATTGAATCTTTGTACATGTGTGGAGCCACTTGACTTCGTCCAAAGAGCCTCGACGCACGGCGGCATACATCACTTTGGCTGGAAATGGGCGCGGGAACGATCGCTGGATGCGCTGGCACCGCGCAAACGCGCTCTCCTGGACATCCAGTGAGACTCGCTTGTTCCGCAGACACAGACGCACGTCTTGTTCACGGACCAGCGCCAAAAGATGCCACCAACCTCGCTCCGCCGCGTAGTCCGCGAGTTTCTGGGTTGAAATGGCGCGGGCAGGAAGCGAGTTGTACAGCAGCGCGTGCGTCAGCGACGTCCATTTGCATTCGATGGCCAGCAGCGTCAAGCAAACCGCGTCTTCGTGCGATAGGAAGGACACGAGTTCCCGTAGAAACCACTCGTCACCAGCGAGCAAGAGGATAGA
Organism: Pythium oligandrum; assembly: GCA_020085045.1. NCBI lineage: Eukaryota > Oomycota > Peronosporomycetes > Pythiales > Pythiaceae > Pythium > Pythium oligandrum. Next base: position 2,529,864 of record JAHRIK010000002.1, read on the forward strand.
CGTTGTCATGTTGGTTCAACTATGAATGACAAGCATGACGAGAAATGTGGATCGGTCATCTTTCCTGGTATCCGGAATGTATACTTGATACATATTTTGACCGTACGCTCACAGCAAAGGTGTCAACGACCGGATAGGATGATAGTCCAAGTGCGAATTTACTGAACCACGATCCGTATACTCCTGCGAACTTAACGCAGCAGCTTCCATGGATTCGCGCTGTTGTATCCAGTACAAACCAAGAATGAACTGAAGACTTTTAATCTAGCTAGGTCAGCTGCGCAGCGTGGTCGATTAGCGATTGCCCAGAGGCTTGTTGAGCGTGGTGAAGTTTGACAGGTCAAATGACTGATCTGAGCGAGGTTGCGGCACGGCATGGACAAATCCAGTGTCTTCAGGTTCTCGCCATAAAGATCAACGCTCATCTCGAACTCTGCCCACGACGATGCAATTTACCGATGTGGAGTTGCGTCGTCTTGGCTCACCAGAATTTTTTACGGGTGGAATCGAGATGGGTTCAAAAGTTGTCGAGTTGCTCACAATAAGTTGCAGTTGCCCATCTCGATCTGTTTCGTTGTGTGATCATCATTAATCGATTCCACCAGTACGATGTCAATCACCGTGTTGTTTCTCATACTGGAGGAACACTGGTTGCAAAAAATAGCTCTTGCCTTGGCTTAGCCATCGTGACGCCATGAACCTCGCGTTGCTTGCGTTAGAGGTTGGTCACCATTCGTTACGGCGCGCCTTGGTCTTCGAAGCAAGCCAACTTCCACCCATTTCGAGACGTATGCTTGCGGATCATGCTGTCGACCAAGGCTTGTGGCAGTTGGTGGTGCAGCTCCAAGATGTGTGTCGGCGTGATCGATATGTGATCCGATCCCAGACCTCTTTTCGAGCCGACCAAGGGTTCTTCGCAACGTTTGTGGATGATTTCCGATGGGTCCGAGGCTCTCATCGGATGTATTTCGACCCCGAAGCGATATATGCAGCAGCTGAGCGCGGATGCTTGGAAGAGGTCGTGTGGCTTCACTCTCACATCTATTATAATGCTGAGCTTGCGGTTCTGAGAGCAGCAAAGGCCCGTCATCTCACCATCATACAGTGGCTCTAGGGCAATCACAGCACAGCTGGGAAGTCAACTTGCATGTCGCGTGGACGACTCGTCTTGGAGACAGTGGTGGGTCAACACGAATCGACTATTGAGGCGATATGCTGGTACAATACTGCTGATCGATGGATCACCCACTGCGTCACCGCTGACCATGGATATCTTCCACCACGAGGACGTTGGTGCCACTTCTCGAGGCTCTATCCGCTTATGGTTTGGGCAGCCAAGCAAGGGGAGTTGGCGTTACTGCAGCAGCTTCACGCGGATCCCGTTTGGCAGGACACGTTCTCAGTCAGGTACATGGAATACCCGTCCGGATGTGGTGACTTGGAGATGCTTGATTGGCTTCACGAGCATTTTTCCCCGAAAAGACCAAGACTCTCAAGTATTCTCGTACCAGCTGCGGCAAAAAACCAGGTTGCTGTTCTCGAATGGTTTAACCAGCATTACAAGATCCGGTTGTGTGTTACACAAATGTATAGCGCGGCCATCCGAGCAGGTCACGTCGATGTTACTCACTGGCTTGAGACTCACTTTGCCAAGTTGACCGTGCTCAAAACGTCATTAATGGCCAAAATCGAAAACGTCGCCAATTTAGAGGTGTGGCGGTATTTGTACCGTGAGAAGCTAGTGACACTGGACCTTCGCTACATCCGGAAGACTGCACGAAGCGGGCGTTCAGATATCGTGCTCTGGATGGCAGAACAAGAGAACAAGCGGCTTGTTAACTCGCCTGAACTTCGTCGACATCTCCTGGACGCTGTCACATTGGGTGGGGATCTATCATTGACGTAGTGGTGTATTGAGGACTGGGAGCTTGGTCATCAAATGCTTTCGCGAATGCAGTTCGCAGTGGTCCCCTTCCTCTCATCAAGTATCTCTTCGAAAAAGGCGAGCAGCGTGCTACGGAATTAGGACAGTCCCTCTCTGAGGTGTTTGATTTCCGTCACGTTGACGTCGTCTCGATGCTGAAGAAACCCAACGAGGCGTGTACGAAGTGGGTTATGGAGTACGTCTCCGAGACGAACGTCAACGACTCTCGTGTGAATCATTTGATGCACATGTTCAAGCAACACGAGTTATCCTGGGACTTCATGCACTACTTTCTGACGCACCTACCAACTTTCTCATGGTTTGTTCCTCGTTTTCCTGTCTCTGCAAGTCTACATGGCACGCTCGATGACCTCAAGAACCCTCGAGGCGATGCAGCGTCCATTTCTGTTCAGCAGAAATACCCTGGACGTTATTCTCAAACGCAGTCGGGATCCTACTATCATGATTTGGTATCTCCCTCGATGTGACACAAGTTTGGTCGACATGCACGTCGTTAGTTAGGCTGCCCGCTACGGGTTCACTCAGGTTTTGTCCGATCTTCTCGTAAAGCTTCATATTCCCTGCGAAATCTATGATTCCAAGCAACTCAAGTTCTTCGGCACGGTGATTTGGTCCGCTATGCAGCACGACCAATCGGGAGTTTATGACTGGATCGAGCAACTTCGCCTTCCACACACCACTTCCAGGCAGGTTTGAAGTGGCCCATCGACCATTGCAAGGTCGCTGATGCGGAAGCGAGCATAGTGGAATCAATATGCCTAGCCATGGCGACAGGTCACGCATAACAACAAGCTGCATTTCTACTGTGGATTAGTTGCGTGTACTGATTACTCTTGGGAGAAAGATATGCTTGAGCGAGCACAGATCGACGTGTCGGTAGACGTTGTTGCCTCGAATCGTCATATGCGCTGCGAAGATGTCGACAAGGCAAGATGACGAGGTCGCATGAATGTTGGTACATATATTTCGCAGCACTAAGAGTAGGATCGAATGTAATGGGCCATGCACTTTGAATATTTGGGTCAGTTACGAGGTCTCTCTCTCTCTCTCTCTCTCTCACTGTGACGTCTATTGAGTTAAACCGAAACTCCATAGCTAAATTCCTGCTCAGTGGGGTCCAGTAGTCTTTGCCAATAGGTGGTTTGCCACGCGCAAAATCACTTGGCGGGAAAGAGCCCACTCGATCAAGCTCCTGTCTGTGATGAGGGCGGTGCACTTGAACACTTGCTCTGTTGTTCATTGCGCTCTGTGCCGCGGCGCCTGCCATTCGATTGAAAGTTCGCAGGTGGTAGTGCCAGTGTGCCACGCCGACTGAGTCAGCCAGACAGTGTGTCACCGCGTAAAGGCCCAACAAAATCCTGTTTCGTGGGGGGCCGATGCTTGCTAAGCTGTCGTATGATGAGTGCACTGTCTCCGATCACTTCTAGTGGGCCCCATCCATTCTTCTGAGCTGCCACGAGTCCGTTCACCAAACCCTGATATTTCGCTTGATTGTTTGTCGTTTGTGCTCCAGCGTAACTCATGGCCGCGCTCCACACAATCGTCGTTTCTGTTGCTGTAGCATCCGTCTTCAGAATCACTGATCCTGATCCACCAGGTCCTGGATTTCCACGGTTTCCTCCACCAAAGAACAAGACGTAACGCACTTTCCTCTCCGAAATGTTTGAGTCCGAATCCTGACAATCGGGCGCTTGTTCCTTCCAAGAAGAGTGCCCGCAAGTCGTCGTGATGCCTGCGGAGCTACCAGAATGTGCTGATTACTCTCGAGTTCTGTTCGCAAGGCTCCAGCGTGCACTTTGATGGCTTGCAGTTACGAGGTCTGAAATCGCCTGATTAGCCCCTGGAGACACTGGAGTTGGCCATATCGAGCGGATATCTCCATCAATTCCTGCATTTTGTCACCGCTGACTTTGCTGTTCTCCTGTAGCCACAACACACTTACTAGGCGTCCATGTCGAGCTGCTGAACTGGCGAGACTGAATCTCCACATGCGTTCCTTCACTTGGTCGGGATGACCCTGACGATTGACCCAGTCTAGAACAGCGACTTGGTCGTTCTTTATGGCTGACCAGATCACTGTACCCATGAATTTGATCTGGAAATTGTCTTTATCGAATGTGAGTCGCTGTGCTTGACCCGACATCATCGCGTTCTTGAGTAACTCAAGCAATTGGATGCAGTTATACTTCGCGGCCCAGTCAATCACGCGAAATCCTATCATGGACCAATCGCAGCGAGCCAAAAACCAGCTCATAACGGATTCATCGCGCGAAAACTCGAGAATGGACTCCAGTGTCTTCTTCGTTAGCAGTTCTGGGTGCTTTATAGCTTCAAGTCTTAAAAGATCGTCAACGGATCCGTATCGAACGGTCCACTGCGGCATCTTGTAGATCCGGAGGAAATGCAACGGCTGGTATTGAAGCATCTTGCGGAACGTGCGCCATGGTCGATGCGAAGGATACCATGACGACCGAAACAATGGCCGGGCCAAGGTATCGTGTTCGCTCCTCGGACAGTTTTTGAGAATCAATTCGATGATTTCTGTCTTGGGTGCACGAAAATTGAAAAGATCCACCAAGATATCTCTGTTAAGTACTTGGTTCATCTCCCCAACCACTGAGTCATCGGTTCCTGCTCGCTCGTGCGCCGTGGTGACGAGGTACTCGAGAATAGAAGTGTTTTTTCTCCATTTAGCCCACTTGAACGCAGCAATATTCCAGGCTTCGAGATATTCTATACACCATCGAACCAGCTGAAGACTTCCACTACGAACTGCACTCACGAGCACTTCATCCCTGATCGATTGAAGCTGCTGGTCTTGCTCATCCGATGTGATATTACTGAGTCGGAGCCGTTCTAGCGTCTCTTCACAAAGATACTTGACCAGAGAGATGTCTCCCTTGAAAGGAGCTTGCCGTATTGCGTCATCTGACCATGCACTCAGTTCTTCAACGCACCACCGTACGAGTTCCAGATTGCCACCCTCGACCGCAGCACAGTGGAGTGCTTCTCCAGTCACTTGAGTGAGTGTCATTTGTTCGTTGTCCTCTCCGGCCACCCAGCGCGCAACTTTCGAGTTGCCGCAACGAAGAGCCGCACACATGAATGGGAGGCCAGCGCTCAGTCCATGAACATCGAGGCACATCTGGATCACGTCAAGCGGCGCACTACTCACTTCATGGAGTCGAACAGGCTCAAGACGACTGACCACACTCCTAAAGTGCTCAATGAGCCATCGCATGGCGTTGAACTTCCGACTGCGAATCGTCTTCTTGTATGCCACAGCGACCGAATCCTTCAGCTCATAGTGCTGATGAAGCCACTCCATGGCGGCCGCTTGATCTCCTTCTGCGGCTGCTGTGAGCACTTCTGTGACTTTATCGCGATGCTCTGAGCGATGCTCATGCAACCATTGCATAACAGCCACGTGCCCTTGTCCTGCGGCATTACACATTGCTCGAAAGGTGCACATGGTTGCTCCAATAGGATCGTTGTGTACTCTTCTAAGTAGCTCGAGATCACCACGCTTGGCCACCACATCCAATAAAGGATACTGGTCTCCGGTCGACGTAGATGGTTGAGAGGGAAAGAGACCTTCCTCAGCAGAGGCGCAATAGACGGACCCATGGAACTTCCAGCAAATCATGCTCAAGGCCGAGTCTTCTTGTCGTAGCAGCGTCTGAAACCCGTACATGACATGCTTGCACTGATCCAAAATCCACTGCACCACGTCGAGATGACGTGCCTCGGCGGCGAAGAGAGCGGCATTCTCCGCTGCGTACTCTGTACATCCATCCAGCCACTTGACTTCCTCCAACACACCGCGTCGCACGGCAGCGTACATCACATCCGGAGAGAACTTGTGGGCACAATGCCGCTGGATCCGCTGGCATTGGACTAACGGCGTCGCATCAAAGTCCGAGGGAGTCAGCAACTCGTTCTTTCGCTGCTTTGCCTGGCCATCTCGTGGTAACACTGCCAACAACGACCACCAGCCAGGCTCCGCGACGTAGTCGAGAAGCTCTTGGGTTGAAATGGGTGCGATCGGTAGCGCATTATACAAAAGCGCGTGTCGAAATGACGCGAATCCGCTCTCCGTGGCCATCAACACGAGACAAATCGCATCTTCATGGGTTAACAAAGGCACGAACTGTCGTAAGAACCATCCTTCCTCCGCCAACGCAACGAACGCAGCGATCTTCGTCGTCATCTTCCAGCAGCGGCTTCTCAAAGTGAACCCACGTTCTCACTGCCGAGTGTACCCGAAATCTGGTTCACGAGCATGTCATTGTTGAGAGAGATCGAAGGAAATGACGGACTTGCGCGCGTTGCTGGGCGGCGAATGGTTTCTACAGAGTCTGGTGACGCTGTTGACGCATGAAGACGCGATCTGTTTGACGCTGCTGGCCGTCGAGTGCGGTCTCGAGTTCGTACGACACACGCTGCTCTTCAAGGCGCTGCCGATCGCCCCCATTTCAACCCAAGAGGTCGCGAAGTACGCGGCAGCACGTGGCTGGTGGCATCTATTGGTCCAGCTCCCCTTGAACAACCGAGGCAAACACCAGGAGGCAGTCTCTATAGCTTCTAATGGCCACGAGACTGCGCTTAAGCGGTGTCAGCGCCTCCACACCCTGGATTTCCCAGCTCACGTGCTGTTTGCCGCCGTCCGACGCGGCGTGATGGAAGAAGTCGAGTGGCTGCACCGATGCACTCGCTACGATCCTGAAGAAGCTATCATGTGCGCGGCGAAAGCGCGGCAACTCGGTGTCTTAAAGTGGTTAGTTGTCACTCCTGAGGCCGAGACACGTGGGTTCAAACTGCTCGTACGACTCGAAGACTCGTCGTTGAACGTGGTCTGCTGGCAGTATACGACGTTTGAACGGACCCTTGTCTACTGTGCGACGGCCGAACACGGGCTGTTGCCTCCTCGTTTGTACGTGCCGGATGAAACAGAGTCGTCCTGGGTGGCATTTGCCGAGTTGGAGTATGTCTCTGGCCAAGTGCGGTATCCACTAATGGACTTTGCGGCCAAGTCTGGGAACTTGGAGTATATCAAGCGACTACAAAACGACCCCGTGGGCTCGACATTGTACTTTCAAGCGATGTGCAGCGCCATCCAGGCAGGACACTTGGATATTGTGCGCTGGCTACACAAACACCGTCCTGAGCATCCTGAAAGCCCCGCCGATCTACTCTCCGCGGCTGCTCAGAAGGATCAAGTTCGTATCATGGACTGGGTCGAGACGCAGTACGATCTCACAGACTCGATCTCGACTGCGTATACGATGGCGATAAGTACTCAAGCCGCCAATGCGACGCGATGGCTGGTCGACAAGTTCGCAGATACCCTCTGCCAGGTCGAACGACCCGCGCCTAATCTGTTGCTGAGTTTTCCGCCCGATTTGATCGAGCAAATCTGCGCCATCCATGGATTCAAGATGAATCTGTCGTTCCTTCATACAGTCGCCAGTCTTGGCGAGTATGAAGTGATGCACTGGCTCCTCCAGCAAGACAACAACAACATCGACGAGTATTTGCCGCACCAAGAAGATCGATCAAGCCTTTTGATAAGCGCCATCCATGGTAAGAATTTGGAAATCGTTCGGTGGTGCGTCGAAGAACTTGGTTCATGGTCGAATCTCGCGTTCAAAACTTCCGTCGTCTGCGGAGCTCTGCCACTGGCCAAGTATCTTCATGAAAAGACCAATGAGCGAATGGAGATCGATACGAGCCTCTCTAGAGAGCAGCTGCTGGAGACACAAGCCCGTCTACTCGAACAACTGCTGATCGAGGCTATCAGGTGTCGATTTATCGAAATTGTGGAGTGGCTGGTCGAAGAGCTCGGTGCCTGGTCCGTTTTTGGTCTGCAGTATGCTGCGGGAAGCAACTTCAGCTACCTTGTTGAAAAGACTAGACAACGAGCGCAAGCTGGCAACACGACCCTGATGGCGCAGAATCCTTTTTCTGACCACAGAATCCTGGTGATGCTACTGGATCGATCTGGCGTTGAGGACGACAGTCTCGAATGGGTTTTGGAGAATTATCCGGACACGGACATCACTCCAGCAACGTTCTCAGCTGAACCATTTTTGATGGAGCCTGAGCGACCCTGGCACGTGTTCCGCAAAGTGCTTCGCTATCGACCGGGAATGTGTGTTCGGTGGAGTAGGTTCCCGTCGCTGGCTGTGCAATTTGGCTCATTGGCTGATCTTCAGCGACTCGAAGTCATCGGGCATCCAGACCTCTTTACGCAGGAAACATTGGACAAGATCCTCAAGTTCTCTCGTGATGAAGCCGTGATGCGGTGGTTTCTGGATCGTTTCGGGTCGCCTGTGTCGAATCGTGTGTTGGAGTGGACAGCCCGGTATGGAGCAGCCCAACTACTCGAGGCACAACTGGAGTCGAGGCTAAACGGCCCAGCCGAGATAAGCGTCGACGCGATGCAGCAAAAGCGCTTCGATACGATGGTTTTGGCATCAGAGCTGGCATGTATTGCAGCTGAGTATGAGCATACCCAGTGTCGTGAAGTACTTACGCGATGGATTCACGCTCATTCCAACTAGTCTGCCGCTCACAGTCTGGAAGCTCACGGATTCGCACCAGCCTCGATGTCGAGAAGCAAGTGGTAATAGAAAAAAGAACCATTGATAGCTCTTTTGCCTCAAATGGACGACTCAGCATCAACTCGAGCACATTGGAGCCATGACAAACACGAACTTAGCGACTTGGGACATACCGAAGTTAGTGCGCACTTTGATGATATCAAGTGGTTAAAAAGCGCTTTTTGATCCACACTACACACACATGACGGACGCATCGAGGAAACGACAAGTTCGTCGCTGTTGCTCGTGTTCGTGGAGACGGAATGGGGCCAAGAGCAGCTCGTTCCGTTGCTGACGTATGAGGATGTTTTGTGGCAATCGAATTCGATCTAGAGTCGTTACGGCACGTCTTGCTGAATGCAAAGGGCTCGCTACCTCCCATTGGCACCCGAATGCTCATGCAATACGCTGCCAAACGCGGCTGGTGGTCTTTTGTGGTCTTAACAAGTCGACAAGGTCGAAGATGGAGCCGTCTACATGCGTCAGACCACGTGCTGGTCGACCTAGGCAACTCAGACAACGAGGAGTTGACCCAATGTCAGCAGTTTATTCGACAGTTCCCCGTCAAGTTCGACGCTGACGTGATGTATGCAGCTGCCGAGCGTGGCATCATGGCCGAAGTGGTGTGGCTGCATCGGCATACCGACTATGAGGCAAAAGAAGCGATCGAAAAGGCGGCCATTGCGAGTAATATTGACGTGCTCGTGTGCCTTTTGGACCACGAGGACACAGCCAGAAATCGTTTCGACCCAAGTGACCGAGAGCAGTGCGTTGTGTGGTTGCGGCAGAACGAGTCTTCGATCCGTGCAACCTGTTGGTTTGATCCAAATGAGTACACCATACACTGCGTCCTTGCAGGTGTTGGGCGTCTCCCACCGATGGAATCGCATTCGAGAATGTACCCCATCATGGATTGGGCGGCCAAGCAAGGCAATCTGGCGTTGTTGAAACGCCTAGACGGTGATCCTAGTGGCAAGGACATGTGCACAGCGGCAGCTATGGTTCATGCAGCTGAAAACGGCGACTTGGCGGTGATGCAATTGCTCAGTGAGCATCGAAGTGAGAGCTTGGACTCGCCGATTGATCCACTATCAGCGGCGGCGAGACAAGGTCACCTTGCGATGATGGATTGGGTGCATCTGCGGTACGCTATCCCGTCTCATATGCTTCATCGCCCCTTCGCTGACGCGCTCAGTGGTGGCCACTTTGGTTCACTACGATGGTTTGTATCCCACTTCAACGATAACCTGAGGGAGCTTGATAGCTGTCGGACGTACGCAATGCACGGTAACAATCCCGAGATAGTCCGGTACGTTTGCGAAGAACTTGGCTACGAGCTCTCATTCGCCGACATGGAGTTCGTGGTTTGGCGTGGTGGCTTCGACGTCGCGCAGTGGATGGTGAGGTATCATCAAAATTAAGTTATCCCTCGCCCAGAATGTCTGGCTCAAGTTCTTCTCGCTGCCATCAAAATGGCGAGCTCGAGTGTGTCCGGTGGTGTGTTAAAGAACTTGGCGCTTGGTCTCCTTCTGCAGCGAAGCTGGCAGCCCGGCTAGGTGAGATTCAGGTGTTCCGATACCTCTGGACGATTGCGGAGGAAGCCCCTCGTAGACGAGAGCAGCCCGAGTATACGTGGACGACGGAACTCTCCCTACTTTCATGCGCCCCTCACGTTGATTCCATACGATGGCTGCTCGAGCACTTTGATGAGAATGCTCCTAATGTTGTGTCACAACAAGACATTCAGATACTCCAAGCTTCCCGAGCAATTCGCTTTCCGTCAATACTACGAGCCTTTATGCAGTACCGCCCACGCCTATGCTGTCAAATGTGGCTGTTCCCGCTATGGGTACTAAAAAACGGCTCGTTCGCAGACTTGAAGATGCTCGAAGCGATTCATCATCCAGATCTATTTACCGAGAAAACCCTGGACTACCATCTCAAGTCAACGCGAGACGATCGCATCATGAAATGGTTTGTATCTCGTTGCGATCCGAGTGTGGTGGACATTCGAGTCGCGAATTGGTGTGCGAGATATGGCGTTGTCGAGATGCTTCCATTGTTATTGGGGATGTATCCTCCACGCTGCGATGACTCCCTTCTTCTCCAGTTTTTCGGTGCAGTCGTGTCATCTGCCGTTCGTTATGAGCAGCTTTCTGTGCTTGAGTGGGTCGAGCTGCAAGATTACCAACACATTGATCGTACTTAGAAGAAGCCTCTTCGTGCTCATCACTCGTGAAATCATTCGCGATGGCGCGCCGCGAGACGGATTTCACAGGAGTGTTCGAAGCTGGATGGTTTCAACGCCACCTGACGGCGCTATTGACCTATGAGGACGCCATTTGCGTAGCACTCATGGCGATCGAGTGTAACCTTGAGTCGCTCCACCACGTTTTGCTCTACAATGCGCTTCCGATCCCGCCCATTCCGATCCTCAAGCTCGCGAATTACGTCGCAGAGCGTGGCTGGTGGCACCTGTTGGTCCAATTACCACGGGAAGCTCGGCGTCCGCTACGTGATTCCTTGTCGACAACGTGCTTTCTCGATGAAACGCCGTTGGTACAATGTCAATGGATCATGTGCTATCACCCGTACGAACTGCGTGATTCTGTGTTCTACGCTGCGGTACGACGCGGCAATTTGGAAGAGATCGGGTGGCTTCATGAGTATATTCGATATTCGCCTAGCAGAGCTATCGACGAGGCCGCCGAAGCGCATCACCTCACTGCCGTACAGTGGCTGCTAGATCGGTGGGGAGGTGAAAGGGGATATTTCAAGACATTTTTACGGCTCGAAGACTCGTCTTTGAATGTGATCTGTTGGAAGAGTGGTGATTTCGTTTACTGTGCTTCTTCTGACCAAGAGCTCCTCACATGTCGCGCCAACGTATCGAATCTAGCGTATTATCTGCTGATGAATGAGGCGGCCAAGCGTGGGGACCTCGAGAAGCTCAGAAAGCTTCATGGTGGTCCGATTGGCACTGCAATGTGCACGTATGGAGCGATGGCAAAGGCCGCGAAACAGGGTCACTTGGAGATTATGCGTTGGCTACACGAGCATCGCTCAGAGCACCTGGGCAATCTCACAGAAGTGCTCATAGCAGCGGCAGAAGGTGACCAAGTCGAAGTTCTGGAGTGGTTGCACCAACATTTCGACCTAGTCAAGTCTGCCAAAGCTGCGTACAAGACAGCTGTGCGAGGGAATCTTCCGATGGCCAAATATTTCTTTGAAAACGACCCCGAGCAGTTCACATTTCACTCCGAGTGTTGGTCTCTGTGTACTCTTTAGTTAGTACCAGTAGTTCGTAGATAGAAAGCCTTTTGTTATAGTACATGGCTTCTTCAAATCCATTCGAGTGCCATGACGCGCAAGTCTCAAAGAGAGATTCAGAACATTCAACTCATCCGACTTGGCTTTACCCACCCATGCGTGACTCAGTTGTTCAAGTGGTCCCGTCGTCACTCAAACGTTGTGCGTAATATGGCATCCAGTAGCTGCTTACGACACTTCAAATGACCATACTTGAACGCAATCTCGACCAACTCGTCCATACTATCCTTCCCAAGCTTCTTCTTGCCAAGCATCCACACTAAACTGCGGCCACATCCACGCTGAGCTGACACCGTGACCAGATGACTCTTCCACAGTAGACTAGAATGCGAATAGCCTTGGTGCTCAACCCATTCGAGAACTGAGATTTGTTCGTAGCGAGCTGCGGACGAGATCGCTGTGCCGAAGAACTTGAGAAAGCTCTTGGTGTTGTCATGGTTTGGCCATCGAGCTTGAAATATCGTCAGTAGAGACGGTAGCATCTCGACGACGCCATGTCTTGCACACCAGCTCACCACACGGAAGTCCACCAAGGTCGGCGAGCAGTGAGTTATGAACCACTTCATAATACCATCATCTCGGGATGTAGTGAGAAGATAATCCAATGTCTTCTTTGTGAATAAGGAAGGATGGCCTATCGCTTGGAGCAACTTGAGGTCAGCCAGCGTACCAGATCGCAGTACCCAGAGTGGATACAGCGGAAGGTGGCAGCATAAGCGCGGTCGATGCCGCATAAAAGTTCGCATCAACGACGGAGACCGTACGGTTGGAGACGCTTGAAGCACCTCCACGTCCATTTGAATCACCAAATCTGGAGCGTCTTCTTCAAAATGTTCGAGTAGCCATTTGACGGAGGCTTCGTGGAAGTCGCTTCTTAGCAGTGCAACCTCCATCGACCAGGAGTACTCCACTTGATCTCGTCTTGCGTCTTCGGCTATCGTTGTGACGTATCGGAACACTTGGATGTGACCTTGCCTGGCTGAAAACTCGGCAGCTGAAGACGACCACGCCCCTAGATCTTCAACACACCACCGAACAAGCTCAATGCTCCCACTCTTGATTGTTGCTTGTAAAAGTTCGGTCAAGCTGTCTGGGTGAGGTAGGACCTTGTCTCGATAGCGGGTCACCATCCATTGCGCGACATCATGGTGACCAGACCAAACAACATACTCGAGATCGGAGGCAGCTAGCTCGTATCCGAGTTTTTCGCAAATATACTCGACCATCTCCGGATTGTTGGGCATGGAATATCGATAGCGCAAGAGCGCTCGCACCTGGTCTTCGAAATGCGTGGCTAGCTGTCGCACAACATCAACTTGACCGGCACGAAGAGCAGTGGCGAAAACGGGCTGAACCATGGGTCCAGTGAAATACGCATCGCGTATCCAGTCCATAGCCGCGAGGTGACCATGTTCAACGGCAGCAGCTAGCACAGCAATCATATAGTCGTTGCGCTCAGTCCGATGCTTATGAAGCCATCGGAGCATTGTCAAGTCACCAATTTCTGCTGCATGGTACATGGCCAGAAACGAGCACGTCTTGGTGCCAATTGGGTCTTCATGCAGTCGTTGTAGCATTGCAAGATTTCCTTCTTTGGCCGCCCAATCCATGAGTTGGTAGAGTTCGACGTTCGATGGGTTTGGCGGTAGGAATCCGACCCCATCCATGACACAATACGCCGTTTTCTCGACAAGATCACTCCAACAAGTCGCGCGCAACGAGGACTCAAACTGTCGTAGCTTAATCCGAAGTCGCTGGGAAGTTTGCCGGTCGCTGCGCTTGTTTGCCGTGTCTTGGTGGTCCAAAAGCCACTCGAGCACGTCGACATGACAAGCCGCTGCTGTTCTCTCAATCGCCTCTTTCGCCTGGTAGTCTGTGTATCGATGTAGCCACGCGACCTCAGCTAGTACGCCACGCTCTGCAGCCGTATACATCACTTCAGCGTCGAACTTGACGGGCAAGCGCCGCTGAATCCGCTGACACTTGGAAAAATCCATAGTTGCTGGGTCATTTGCGTCAATATATTCGCTCTGAAGAGCGTAGCGGCAAGACCACCGTCGACAATTGGGTATCAATAATGCCACATGATGCCACCAGCCACGTTTGGCCGCGTATTGCATGAGAGAACGACTTGAAATCGGTTGGAGTGGTCCAGGTGCGTGCAACAATCGGTGTCGTAGCCACTCGACATCGCACTCAATCGCCACCAGCGCAAGGCAGACGACGTCTTCATGTGTCAGCAGTCGAATGAGTTGCGCGTAGCTCCATTCCGCCTCCAACAGCGCGAGCAATGGCAACATACGCGTCGCCCTCTTCATACACTTCCATCATTTCCTGCTTGGTTGCCCCCCAGCTAAAAAGCGCTTTTCACGCCAAATCTGATACTGAGTCACCCAAAGTTCGCATAAAGTTCGATCGATCCCTTGGCATATTGCCGACGGAAGAGGAGGACAATGCCGTCATGCGCGTCGCCGTTTCTCGCGCTGTTGGAGACGGAATGGAGCTACGCGCAACTCATTCGACTGCTGACACATGAAGACGTCGTCTGCCTTGCGCTGGTGGCGATTGAGTGCGATGTCGAGTGGCTACGACACCGATTGTTGCACGCACCTGGACCACTCCAACCGATTTCAAGTCGTTCTCTCATGCAATACGCGGCCAAACGCGGCTGGTGGCATCACGTGGCGTTGCTGATACCCAAGTGCCGGCGGTGGTGCGGTTGGCGTGAAGCTCGTGCTAACGTGGTGAAGGAAGCTGTGACAAATGTATCACAAGACACGGGGTTCTTGCTTTGTCAACAGATTCTACGGCGTCACCTGGTCAAATTTGAAGCGGACGTGATGTACGCGGCGGCAGAACGCGGTGTGCTGGCGGACATCGTGTGGTTGCATCGATATACGGACTATGCGGCGAATGAAGCGAGTGTGAAAGCAGCGAGTGCGGGGCATGTCGAAGTGCTCGAGTGGCTCTTGGATCACAACACGACGGCCCGAAAGCGACGGGCTCTGCACAACACCCAGATCGAATTCATTCTACGTCAACGAGAGTCTCCTTTTCAAGCGACGTGTTGGTGTGTCGCAAGCATGTCATACTGCTATATCGTTGGCGTTGGGCTTCTCCCTCCGCGGTACTTCGTTGAACCAGATCAGAAGCTTTACCCACTCACTGATTGGGTCGCCAAGCAGTGCGGTTTGTCGCTGCTTCGAAGGCTACATGAAGATTCGATGTGGGAAGCAACATTCTCGGAGCAGAGCATGTCTGTTTCGGCTGTCAATGGTGACCTGGCAACGAGGGATTGGCTTCTTAGCAATGGTTGCCAATACTTCCAAGACGTCAACTCGATGTACGAGGTAGCTGCTGAACACGGCCATGTCGACGACCTAGACTGGCTGTATGCGCATATTTCGACCCCCGAGAACGCGTTGCATGCTTTGACGACTGCTCTTCTCGAGAGCCAAATCGACGCCGCTCGATGGTTCCTAACCCACTTTCGCGACAAGGCACTCACCCTCCGTGGTCCTTATCACTTTGCAATTCGCAGTGGTAATCTAGAGACGTTCAAGTTTGTATGCGAAGAGTGGGGACCGGCGCCGATCAACTATATTGTGCAAGCTGCTGTGTACGGGAGATACGACATGGTGCTATGGCTGATGGAGACACAAGGAGAGAGCATCCGAGAGAGCCAAGACGGTACTAATAGTCTGCTCAACGCTGCGGTCAGTGGGGGAAATCTCACGCTCGTCCAGTGGTGTGTGGAAGAACTTGGAGCATCGCCACTTACTGCATTAGATGCAGCTGCCAAGCACGCCGATATCAAAGCCCTCCAATATCTTGTGGGTGTTTTAGAGGAGGAAGCGCCACTGCATGGTGATACTTCACAGCAGCAAGCGAACGACGTCGTGATCAATGCAGTGCAAATACTCGCCAAGACCGCACGGCACGGTGAATTTGTGGAAGCCGATATACAGTGGGTGTTGGAGCAATTTCCAGAACGAGATGCCCAACTTACCGCAGGTAATGTAGCAGCGTTCGTGCTGGTACACCAATCTCCGTTAAGGGAGACACCGCCATGGACCACGACACGGGCTTTTTTGCGGTATCGACCCAGATTCTGCTGTCTCGTCCCGCTCTTTCCGCAATGGGTGGTTCGTTTCGGGGATCTTTCTGATCTCAAGACTCTCGAAGACATCAAGCATCCGATGCTTTACACGAAGGAGACATTGAGCTGTCTGCTCAAGTACTCTCGGAACGCCGACATAATGATGCGGATTGTGGCACATTGCGACTCCAGCGTGGTGACCATGCGCGTGGCCTGCTGGGCATCAAAGTACGGTGCTGTCGGATTGCTGAAGTTACTACACCAGATCTTCACCGCGCAAAATCAGGATCGAGCATTCTTTGGCTCCGTTCTCTCGTCTGCTGTCCGATATGAACAGACTGCCGTTCTCGAATGGCTAGGATGCCGGCAACATCCGGATACGGTGCACTTGAAGTGGTGTTCAGTTGCCAAAATGGCTGCACGCCATGGCCTTTTGTCCAGTTTGCTCTGGATGCTTGCAAATGAAAAGGTTCATGTGCATCAAATGGATGAATTGATGGGAATCGTGGCTACGAATGGGCATCTTCGTTGTCTCAGGGGCCTGGAGAAGGAATTGTAAGTGAAATGCTCATGAGCATCGCACTGAACATCTCATAGCAATCACCCGCATTTTCTCGGAAGCCGCCAAACACAACCAGCTTGCTGTTATGGAATGGGTCTACGATCGTCATATCATTACCGAAAATGTCTCTCAGGCTCTTGATTGGGGTGTTCGAGCGGGACATTACAACGTCGCGCAATGGTTTGTGAAGCGATTCAGCGACGAGCAGTGGCCACTGTGGTCTATCCTTACCAGTACGGCATGTGGCAGGAGTCTCAAAGCCTGGCAACTCCTTCGAAACGGAGGGGCAGGGGGTATTGATGTCGCTCGTTACTCCATTAACCTTGCAGCAACGTATGGGCATCTCGAGCTAGTACAATTTCTCGCAAATGAACACGACGGAGTGCTCATTAGTGATGATTTCAACGTTGTTCTATGCTGGAAGCCGCTGCTGCAAGTGGGAATCTTGAACTGGTGAAGTGGTGTGTTGAGAGTCTCGGGGCGTGGACGCCTAGTGCGCTTTCGAAAGCTTCCATACATGGGCATCTCACTGTCATCGAGTACCTGTACGCAAAAGGACTGCAACGAGCATCTGGGGCCGGCAATGACCTCGTTCATCATATCGATCTGTCAGCCATCTACGTAGTCCAGATGCTCGAAAGTGGTGATTGTGCCCCGTTGATCGAATGGATCTTACTACACGTGCCGAAAGAAGAAGAAATAGGATCCGTGGAACTCTTCATGTCGTACCATCAGTCGTCACGGCCGTCTTGGGAACTAATGCGCCAGTTGATGCTGTATCGACCGGGTTTGTGTTGTGATATCGTGCCACTTCCAATATGGGCAATTCAACGCGGTACGGTAGCTGATTTGAAGACTCTTGAAGCAATCGGTATCCTCGACTGTTCACCAGACGGACACACGACGTCATTCTCGAAAGCACTAGGGACCAAGCTATGATGCGCTGGTTCCTTGCCCGATGCCATCGCTTGTTTGACGTGCGGGTTGTGAGCTGGGCTGCGCGATACATATGTATGGGGTCATCCCAATACTTTCGTTGTGTTGGGACAAGCTCGGTGTACCGGACAGGGATGAGAAACCAGTTGAGGTGCTCAAGTTTATTGGTACAGTTGTGTGGTCAGCTATTCGACACGATCAGGTGACGGTGCTTGACTGGGTCGAGCGCCTGAGTGTTTCGTACAGCGTAGATAAACGGATGTGGAGCTTTCAGCTGGGCACTATGGCTGCTCGACGGGGTCAACTGGCTTGTTTCTTGTGGCTTGTGAGCATACCAAGGTGAGTCGAGACCACATCCGTGCGCTAGTCGGGGTTGCTGCTGGTTCAGGTCAATTGGATTTCGTCAAGAAGCTCGTCCCAGCTTGGACTCGGGACGTCGCGCGCGAGGATCTACTCGCAGCGACACAGCGAGGGCATATTGACGTGGTGGAATACGTCATGGACCGAGTGAATTGCAGTGTCGTCACGAAGTGACGACTCCTTAGTTCATGGACTCGAAGGCGGGACTAGAACTACTCACCACTTCAGCAGCTGACGATTCCCACGTTTGGCTGCTCTATTGCGTCGAATTTATCATAGGCAGCTCTCGGTGATTGACTGAGTAGAACGTCAAACGTAACCTGGAAAATATCAACTGTGGATATCCTATTTGCTCAAGGTCGCACTGCCCTGTTCGCAAAGTCATAGTTTGCTTCGGTTGTTTCAATGTGAGATGGTCCCGAGAGACAAGTAAATGGAATATGATGCATTCTGGCCCAGCTGAGCTACGTTCCTTGTTGAGAAGGAATCTCGAGGACTTAGTACGGTCGAGCTCGATCTTTCTGCACGAGTCGAACTGGCACGCTTACTTTGACTCGTCGGCTCATCGACAGCGAGACCTCGACAGAGATTCGAAAGCCCAGCGAGTGGACGAAGTACGAGCTCATACTCGGTAACAAGCGCTTGATCCCCGGGATTGGAAACGTAAGTCGAATCGGTTTACCGTTGACGATCTCGTCAACGATCTTCTTCTCGAAGAGGTGTTTGACGACGATGTTCGTTTGCTTCTCGATGGGATGCTCGCCGACGCGGCTTTGGATTACCTCCATGTCTTCATACAGCACACAACGAATTCCACTCACAGATGTTTTCGATTCGTTGTCAATGATCGCTGTCAGGACGACGTCCGAAGGAAATACCACCACATCAGATCGTAACTCCATTCGCACGTGACACTGGCCTTGCTTGAAGAGTCCAAAAGCACGCACGAGCTGACTAGCGGATGCGGCTTGAGGCTTGGGAATCATTGCTTGTGGGTTTGGCTTGATGATAAGCGGCAGCGTTTCAACAAGATTGGCGTGAAGCAGGCCTTTACGGACGAGTTTGACCGTCATCTCGTAGTCCATGTTCACCCGAACCGAGTCCATAGAGCCTAGAACCACACTGCTGTAGGCAAACGTCGCTGGAAGATCTTTTGGAAGCTCGAACGAGAAGAGGTGCAGCGATTCGCCTGGGGTCAACGCGTCAAGGAGCTCGCAATGCATATCGACCGAGAAATGCTCGTGCGTTTGCCCAGTGGCAAATCGGTGTGCACCGCGGATTTCATCCCATTTGAGGTGCTCCGTACCAGTGAGGGTGATGGCAAGCTCTAACAGCAAGCAACTTGTCAGATTTCCAATCCATAATTACGGAATATTTCGCTCATACCTTGCGCATCGACAGGTTTGCGCACGTTGAGGGTGACAACGCCAGAAAGGATATCCCCTGTGTACCACTTGCGCGCCACATCGACGTGCATCTTGACTGATCGAGCAAAGAGGTCCATGCTGTTCTTCTTGTTGTTGTTGTTGCTGTTGTTGTGTTCTTCGTGGCAAATTTCAATATGAAGAGAAGCAAAGATGACAAAGCGCCTCAAGCAAGGCCAAACACAGCTCAGCGTTAACTCAAGGACATGAACAATCAAGCTATAAATCAGTCGAAGGAGTGATGGTACATACCAGGTGTCCAACACATATCGTGGATCAACGAATGGTCGACGCGATCTTGCGCTCTCTTACACCCTCAGAGTCCAACGCCTTATGGTTAACAAGGGCCGCGTATGCTTGTGCATTGCAGGCTGACATTCACACTTGGTCAACTAACAACACGGTTGGCTGACTCTCCGAGTTCGTGTGACTTCTAGCTTGACAGAAACGAGACGGTGTTGAAGAACACACTCACATTGACATGCCAAGTCGGAAATAGGGAGAGAGACAGTAGTACAGTAATCACACTCATATGGATGACCAAGTGGGTGGCTCATACGTACGTGTCATAATCTGACCAACGTCTTATATTATAAGACGTTAAACCTGCGTTTCCGTCGCATGGTCAGATCAACACATGCGACGGAAACGCACGTTTGGGCAGTTTGAATCCAGTGTGACCGACCACATGTTCTGCAGCATTTGCTCTGACTGGGGAATAGCCACGCTGACTGGAGATTCGTGGACGTTCAGAAGTTTATCATCGCGCGGCGCTTTTCGTCACTCTCCTCTCGTTTGCCGACAATGCCGTGATAATAGCGAGGATCACTAATAGGATCGTGCCGCCA
This sequence comes from Pythium oligandrum, assembly GCA_020085045.1. Taxonomy (NCBI): domain Eukaryota; phylum Oomycota; class Peronosporomycetes; order Pythiales; family Pythiaceae; genus Pythium; species Pythium oligandrum. The sequence goes on from JAHRIK010000002.1 coordinate 2,549,970, forward strand.
GCCCATTGACTATGTCTCTTGGCATTGTCCACGCCGCGTGTACGTCTCTGGTGCGTGTCTTCCACTCACAAAACGGGCTCATAAAACTATCATTGCTGTACTTCACATGGCGGTGGATGAGATGATGAGACGAGTCGCACAAGATTAGGGAATGAAGGGCATGCTGTATGATATTCTGCGAACCACTGCTACTCTTGTCGTAAACCGCTTGGTGAGACGCAATCATTCGATGTTGGCGCTGGTCCACAAGCGCTCGAATGCTGTTTCACTTGATCTCTTGCGCTTACTCATTAATTACTCGAGTTCAATGTGTTGTCCAGGATTTGGAGCTTTGAGAGAAGGACCTTGTACGTGGCAACCAATTGGAAAATGCGGTTGGCTTACATGAGCACTGGCAAAGTTTATTGTGGCTATTTTGACACGAAATATCGGGTCTACGTGCGTTCTGGCTTGCTCAGCTCAATCGTGTGCCTCAGAAAACACTCCGATATGGCGATCACAAGCATCAATTCGCCCGAGCTTGTGATTTCCGCACCACACGAACAGGCACACTCACTTTGACACGTGGACACGTCACGAACGAAGCCTCAACTGCGATCCGATAGTTGAGGGAGCGAATAAAGTGCGAAGTCATATTCGGCAGCACCGGTCTCGTCGGAGGAATCGGTAAGGTGAGTTGAACGGGCTTGTCGTTCACGATTCCTTCGATGATTTGCGCGTCGACACGATGCTTGATGATGGCGTACGATTGCTTCTGGACGCCCTTTTCACCGTTATGGTCGCGATCGATCTCAACTTCTTCGTAAAGAATCACGCGGAGGTCGTTGAGGACTCCTTTCGACTCGTTGCTCACAATCGCCGTCACCGGGACGTCCGATGGACAAACGATCACATCTGATCGCAACTCCATCCGCGCGTGACACTGACCTTGTTTGAAAACGCCCCACGCTCGCACTTGCTGACTGGCATTAGCTGCCAAAGGCTTGGACAGCACAGGAACCAGGAGCTCTCGCAAGCTCGGCCGGACGACCAGCTCCACGCTTTCGGTAACGTCTGGGTGGAGAATACCATTTCGGACGAGCTTGGCAGTCACGTCGTATTCGACACTGACACGGACACAGTCAATCGAGCCGACAACGACACTCCCATAGTTAAATGAGGCGGGCAGATCCTCTGAAAGTTCAAAAGAGAACGGATAGGACGTTTCGCCGGGTGACAGGGCCTCGGGGATCTCGTAGCGCATGTCGAGGGTCAAAATCTCATGCTCTTTCTTGTTGTTGGATCGGTATGTCCCATGGATTTCGTCCCACGTGAGGAATTCCGTGCCAGTGAAAGTGACAATGAGCTCTACGAAAGCGGCATTAGTGTCATCGTTTGCGCGTTCCAATCGAAGCTCGACGAACCTTGCGCTTCGATGGGCTTGTGCACCACCAGCGTCACCTTGCCAGTGAGCACTTCACCAGGGCGCAATCGCGTCTGCTCTACCTCCACACGCAACGACGCCGATCGCGGAAAGAGCTCCATGCTGTCTTCTGTCGTGCTCGACTCACAAAGTGAGAAGGGAGACCCTCACCCCGATGAGTCGGCTCAACGCAGCGTGGGACTCTCGTGTTGAGTGGAAGGTTCCATAAACCAGGAGAAGCGCGGACAGGCCACAATTTTGGTCGTGATGAGCAAGCGAGTGACCCACCGTAATCATGAGTTGTGCCATTCTTGGACAGTATTTCATATCGACGAGAAGAACATAGACGAAGGTGTGTTCGTGGAGGCTTCATGACGGATCGCTGGCTCTTTCCAGCCTCCACGTCGATGCCCAGGGTCACCACCGTAGTAGGAGGGCGTTCTGTGGCCCTGGGGATCCATCGAGTGGACAGGAGTCTCGATTGGTCTGTTAGTCGAGGCGTGGAACCGAACGAACCGAACCGAAGGAGCTGCTGGACGGACGCAATCAGATGTTCGTGTTGAAGAACGCGCCTTTTGGGTACCCTACCCAATTGAGTCTTAAAACGGGGTTCTTGATGTCGTATCTAGGGTAATGTACCCATAACCAAAATTGGGGGGGCGTACTTAATCGGGTCGCCATACAAAGACACTAGATCAACACAAGGCGAATGGACGTCATGGTGTCAGCAACGTCTTTCCTCGCTCTATGCGATGCCGAGTGGTTCCAGGGACAGTTCTCACCGTTTATAACACATGAAGACGCATTGTGCTTGAGTTTGATGGCTATCGAGTGCGAATTGACGTCGTTACGCCATGTTTTATGTCACAGCTCGTTGCCGATCGCACCCATTTCAACACGCCAGCTCGTGGATTTTGCGGCAGAACGTGGATGGTGGCAATTAGTCACCCGCTTGCAACGTCAGTGCCGACGCGCGCGACGTAGTATTCGTCTTTCCATCACCCAGGGCGTTGAGATGGAGTGCCGATCGGTGGATCTTGCTTTCCTAAAGTGGCTTTGGATCCAGAAACACCATCCACTCGTGTTCGCTGCTGAGGTGATGTATGCAGCTGCGCGACGTGGTTGCTTAGAGGAAGTAGTGTGGCTCCATCGGCATATCAACTATCATCCACTCACTGCTACCATCGCAGCAGCCAAGGCGGGTCATCTTTCCGTCTTGCAATGGATTCTCGACCACCACAAGACGGCACAGAAGCCAGAGGTCAATTCGTATCTGCAGACAGTCTGCCGACAACAAGACTCGACAGTGAATGCGATCTGCTGGCGCAATGGCCTTACATTATACTGCACCACAGCGAACGAAGGATATCTCCCAGTGAAAGACGCATATACGGCGAACTCGCTCACGCACTACCCACTGATGGACGTCGCAGCCGAACGAGGTGACCTCCTACTCCTCCAGAAGCTACATGAAGATCCTATCTGGACGAAAACGTGCTCGAGTATGGCGATGCGTACTGCTGTCAAGCAAGGGCACTTGGGAATCGTCCAGTGGCTCCATGAACACCGCACGGAGCATATTGACAGCATCGACGACGTCATCACTGGCGCAGCTGAATGTGGGCATGTCGCCATTTTGGATTGGCTGGAGGAAACATTCGACATGAAAAGCTCAATCTCCAAGGCGTACAAGGCGGCGATATTTGCAGGACAGTACGATTCGGTGCGATGGTTCCTCGCTCGTTTTGATCGCGAGACGTGCCACTTGGAGTCGGTGTTCCCGTTGCTAGTGTTCATGCGCTCTTACAGTGTGGAGCTTGTCAAGCTGGTCTGTGAGACACACGGATGGTGTGTCGATTGGCAAACCGTTCAAAACGCTACACGCTATGGGAACAACGAGGCTGTTCGGTGGATGGTGGAGGAAATCGGCGAACAGACTCAAAGCGTCCGAGAGGCACTACTACTAGCAGCGGTTCAAGGCGGGAATCTTCATCTCATACGCTGGTGTGTTGAGGCCCTAGGCGCCTGGACAACCAATGCCCCTGCCGTTGCTGCGAAGTATGATCACTTGACTGTTCTGGAGTACCTTCTTGCTAAAGCACACGAACAAGCTCTGGCAACCGGCTCACCTATCGACGAGCTAGTTGATTTTGGTCAGATCGACGTCTTCGAAATGCTGGTCGAGGAAGAAAAGTACAGTGAAGCGTCGGTCCAGTGGGTATTGGAGCATTGCCCAGAAGCTGGTGTGGCTTGGTCTGCTGATCTCGATGAATACTTGTTCCGCTACTTGTCATCCACCCAGTTTGCGAGGTCCTGGCGTCTCAGACAGTCCTTTATGCGATTTCGACCCAGCGCGTGCTGTCGCCTTCCATTCTACCCTTTGTGGGCGGTTCAATATGGCTCGCTTAAAGATCTCAAGTGTCTAGAAGCCATGCGTCATCCGAATCTATTCACCAAGAAGACCCTTACGTGGATTTTAATGCACTCACGCGATGAAGAGTTGATGCAGTGGTTCTTAGCTCGAACCGATTCGTCCTGGGTTGACCTGCGAGTGGTGAGCTGGGCAGCTAGATACGGTGCAGTGGAGTTGCTATCGTCGTTGGTCGCAATTGCTCTTTCTCGGGTGCCAATTGATCAAGTTGCCATGTTTCAGCTCAAGGTATTCAGCACGGTGACGTGGGTAGCGACTCGTAATGACCAGGCTTCAGTTCTCGACTGGGTTGAACTTCGGCAACTCTCTCACGAGCTAAAATCACGGCTATGGACGCTTCCTTTGGCCAAGATGGCTGCTCGGCGTGGTCGGCAGAATTGTCTTTCATGGTTGATTGAGCATCATAAAGTCAGCAAAGACCAAATGAGTGACCTCGCCGGGACCGCAGCGTGCTTTGGCCAGATGGAGTCCTTACAAGGGATTTGCCAGGCCTTTGAGTTGAAATGCACACCATTTGATGCCATCAAGACAGCGCGAAAGGGTCATTTTGACGTACTGGAGTACATACTAACACGACAACCTCACCGTTTGGATACATCATCAGACGAGATGCTAGAAATTCGAGCTGTATGTCGCAATTATCACAGTTTAACGATTGTGTAGGTCTTGTAACGCGATAGACCAAGCAAACATGCACGTTATCCTAGACACTGTAGCTTGGTTGTCGGGGCTGAAATGCCCACATGATCCTTGTGCACAACGCGAATGGGAACGTCTACCTTGACTCGTGAACTCAACGACAGCGAGACCTCTACAGCAAGCCGGTAGCTCAGCGACTGGATAAAGTGTGAGCTCATATTTGGTGACATCTTGTCCACCTCGGACAACGGTAGTGTCAATGCAATCGGCTTGCCGTTGACGATTCCGTTGACGTGTTCTGGAGGCATTTTCCGCTCAATGACCCTCCGCGTTCCTCTTTCAATCCTCTTGCCGCTTGTGGGTTCCTGATCAATGACACAGTCTTCGTAGAGAATGACTCGTACATCCTTGATCTTCTGAGCCGAATCATTGTCCACGAATGCTGTCAGCTTGATTTCCGATCCAAGTGGGATCACGTCTGACCGCAAATCCATCCGCGCATGGCACTGGCCTCGCTTAAAGAGCCCCATAGCGCGTACAATTTGACTCGTTAAGGCGGACGCGGGCTTGGAATCAAGAAACACACGAAGCGATTCGGCAGTGGGTTGGATCGTCAAATCCGCGCTTCCAGTAAGACTCCACGTGAGCCTGCCGTTGCGAGTCACCTCGGCCGTGACCTTGTACTCGGTACGCACTTCAACCCAGTCTAGAAGACGAACTCCCGGATTTTTGTACTCAAACGACGCTGGGATGCCATGTGGCAACTGGAACGAGAACGGATACGACGTCTCACCAGGAATCAACGTCGCGTGGACTTGGCATCGCGTAGCGAGTGAGAAGAGATCATGGTACCTATGATACGTAGAACTGCTGTCGCCGCTTGTTTCCTCCCATTTCAAGTGCTCTTTTCCTTCCAGTGTTATCAAAAGTTCTTTTACGACAAGATTAGTATGATTCATCTCACCCTTTCAGACAAAGTTACACGGCCCACTCACCTTGCACGTCAATGGCCTGCAGCACTTCCAACGTCACCACACCTGTGACGGTATCTCCTGGCAGCAGCGTGGGTTGCTCCACATGCACGTGCACCTTGGCAGAGCGAGGAAAGAGTCCCATGCTGAGTCCTCTTCGTCGCTTTTTGGCAAAATACCGAATGAAAAGGCACCTGATGCAGACACACGGCACAGATTCATGAAGCAAAGCGTGAGGATGTGAACCGTACACAGCACTTCGTTGTCAACACCTCAAGCTGCAATGCGCAGAGTAGGACTCCTTCGTACATGGACCATCCATGACCAACGCAGTGGCTCGTTCGGAGTGACGATCTCTTGGTAAAAAGTACACGCACGAGGACCCATGTTATCAGCGATGGTTGTGCACCATCGCCGATGGTGTGCTAAAAGCGCGTTCCATTACGTCGTCCGTGGGTACTATGTGAGCTTAAACTCGACGGACTGGACATCGGACACGGCACTCCCATATCACGCACGATTGGGATCTGGATGTAAAGTTTCTGCTAAGCTTACGATGCTGGGCTTGGTCGTACGTCTCAATAACCACTTACTTGCCAAACTGGCCCTTGTTATTATGCTCCGACTAGATGAACTAAGCGAGACACTGCAGCTTGACTGGTGAGGACGCGAAAATGTTCACGTATTCCTTGGGCAGGAGGCGAACTGGCACATCCACTTTGACGCGTGGACTCACGGATAGTGAGACTTCGACGGCAATCCGGTAGTTCAGTGATCGGATAAAGTACGAGCTCATACTCGGCAGCACTTCTTCCTTCTCAGATTGGATAGGTAAAGCGAGTGCGATCGGCTTTCCATTGACGATCTCGTTGACGAGTTCAGCATCCAGATGCTGTTTGATGACTCTTTGTGACTGCTTCTCGACTCCCTTGTCGTTGTTGTGCTCTCGATCGACCACAACATCTTCATACAAGATGATTCGAAGGTCTTTGATCTTCTGCTTTGACTCGTTGTCCACAAACGCCGTCAGCTTGACCTCGGTTCCCAACGAGATCACGTCCGATCGCATGTCCATCCGCACATGACACTGGCCTCGCTTGAAGAGTCCCATCATACGTACAACCTGACTCGAGGACGCCGCAACCGGCTTGGCGTGGGGAGTTGTTGCGAGGGTTTCGACCCCAGGCTTGACCACCAGTGCCAGTTTCTCTTTGACATCCATCGTGAGCATCCCTTTCCGTACTAACTTCGCCTTGATCCTGTACTCCGTGTGCACTTTGACCTTTTCCATGAAGCCCACTCTCCAACTGGTGTATTCAAAAGACGCAGGGATCCCCTGCGGTAGCTGGAACGAGAATGGATGCGACGACTCGCCTGGTTGCAATGTCGAAGGAACTTCATAGTGGACCGGAAATACGAAGAGCTCGTGGTGTTTGTAATGTGTTGAAGTGCTATCACCACTCGACGTTTCCCATTTCAAATGCTCCTTTCCTTCCAGCGTGATCAGCAGCTCTTTCACCATTCAAATATCAGAATACGATCCACATCATCAGACCCTAGAAACACTCACCGTGCGCTTCGATTTCCTTGTGTACTGTCAACGTCACCACGCCCGTGACGAAGTCGCCTGGCTGGAGAACTGTTTGCTCCGCTTGCACACGCAGCGCCGCAGACCGCGAAAAGACTCCCATATCTCTTCGTCTTCTTCTTCACTCAGGCGAATCAACAAATGAGCATAGGAGCCCACAGAGATGCAACACGCCGCAGTGGGTTCAGCCTGACGAGCGTGTGGCTCTGCACGAATGTCCCAATGCTCTCACCAACACAAGTGAGGAGCTCCATAGAGTGATGGTCTTGCTGTGATAAGTCCGACTTGATTTGCAGTAAGTACGGTCTCATTTTGGCTTGGTGCGTGCGTATCGACGACAAGAACCGTGTCAATGGACAGTGTATTCTCTGTTTCCTTGATACATGTGACGAATTGGGATCTTTTGGATCGCTTCGAGTGTGATACGAGCTATTCCTGGGCTCATTTCGCTGCGCTTGTGATGGAATCGATCGTCATTCGGCATCCCACGCGTGTCAAAGCCAGTACGTCGACTGGGCGATGCCCTCATCACTGGAGGCAGGCGTAGTGACGGATATTCCAGTCTCCCCAGTGGTCTTTCGCCTTTGTTGGTGGCCTTTGCAGTTCTTTCACCTGTTCAACGGCTTGTTCCTCCTCTTTATTGGCCTTGTTCACGTCGCCATCTCACTCCCGACGATCTACGCACGCGCGTGGATCCTACGCATTCCTCATCACGTGTTTGTTGCCTCGGGGTGGACGTTTTTGGTGCTGGCAGCACTGAATCTTGGCGTTGCTTGCCTTCATATTAAGCGATCCGTATCAAGTGGTCGGCTGGTGTTCAAGTACGAGCCAAGGAAGCACCACGATGCGCCAAGCCGAGGTGACGTCGCCCACAACAAGAGTTCAGACTTTATGAAGAGTCGATCGTGGAGTACTCGGGTCTTGTCAACAACAGAGTCGGCGGTAAATACAGTAATCCAGAGACCACGGAACGCAATCCAACGCTACTTTGGCCTTCGCGGTCTGTTTGGACTTCACGGTCGTCTCTACGACTACGGATTCTACACAAGACATGTATTCGAGCTCTTTTGCCAAGCATATCAAGCCAATCAGCTCAGTCAGAGCATCGCTCGCCCTGCGTTAAACCGCATTATCGTCGTCTTCACCGTCGCCAACGCGATGTATGCACCCGTGATCGACGTGATCCTTCGATCTCACCCTTCATGGCGACGTGTTATGATCGTCGTTGTCGATATCACATTGGAGTTCGGCTTCTCGGTTGGCGTCACACTGAGTGTAATGATTCCCTACGCACTTTTGTTCAACTGGTCGACTGCTTCATTCCCAGATCAGTACGGGTACGACGACGTCTGGCTCGCGAACCTCCTCTCCGAACTCCGCCAAGTCCTCGTCTCATCGAACCTTGACTACGTTTCATCCATGTTTCCCCACGTCGTTATGCTTATGGGCGCAGATGTACTGGAGGCCACCCTTTGCCGCAGTGGCTCATCTATCAGTGAACCCGCGTCGGGGACTTCTATGCCGACAAAGCTTCAAGTTCTCTCTGTGAAAACGGTATCTCCAGCACCTCCACAGCCGCTAGTAATAAGTCGAGAAGTTTGGCATTCGTATCGTGCTTCTCATCCGTCCGAGCCACGGGTCGTCCTCCTCGCTCGCCAACGCCGTCGCTGGATTACCGTATTGCGCCTATTCGAGCTGTCAACTGTCGTATTTTCCATACTCCTGTTGTATTGCCACTTTAATGCGCACGCTGTGGCTTCTCCAAGTCCGTCCCAGGCTGTGGCGTTCGTATGCACCCTTGGTTCGCCACCAACTACTCGTGTGCCGTAATTCAGATTAATTGCCATCGCATTGCCAGCTCTGGGGCCGAGTTGGACATGACTCGGCAGTTGGAAGGGCTCGAACGAAAGGTGCTGACAAAGATCATCTTCAGTCACTGCCCGTCGTTGGAAATGCCAGCGATTGTCACTGAATTCTCTCGCCTCCAAGTACTCGAGACCTTCAATACGTCGATTCGCACCTGGTCATTGTCATCCGGTGCACTCACGCATGCAAAACAACCTCAGCTCATCCAAGTTCACCTGGTTGACACAAATGTATCGTCGTTTCCAGAGGGTTTGATGCATGGCGAGCTTCCTCGTGGCCTGAGTTTGCTCTTTTACAACACCAATCTAACGGAGCTGCCGTCTGAGATTGGGCATACGTGGGGAACAAAAGCATGGCATTACCTTCGGATTGAGCACGGAAGACTGACAACGTGGCCAAGATCACTGGAAAAGGCGAAAATCTCACGGTTATCACTCATCGACAATCAGATTGAGGTGCTCCCCGACGACATTTTCGCATCACAGTCGTTCACACGCGTAAGGTTATCAAAAAATCCTCTGAACAAGCTTCCGAGTTCGTTGGGTGATACCAATATGCTTCAAGTGTTCATGGCTGACGAGACAAATGTGTCGAATATGCCGGTGTGGCTGCACGACTGGTATGATAAGCGCTCGTCCCAAGCACCGACGACGGTATCACTGCGAGGAAGCCCGCTGTGTCGAGGCGAAACGCTTGTGACCTCGACACTTTGTCAATTCGTCGCTAGAAAGGACGTGGGCGCGTTCCGCTATGATCTCGTCCTCCTCTTTCGCCTTCTCTGAGCACAACTGTACCAAATCAAATCGCCGCACTCAATCGATGGGTCGTTACATCGCCGTTCTCCTTCTTCTTTGCAGTCCGTGCCAATTGAAATCCCGTTGATTCGGGCACCAGGGTAATGCACTACTCACAACCAAATATACCATCGCTCAGGTGGCCAGCAAGCTCTAAACCCGATGAGAATCGCACCTTGAGGATCACAAGCGAACACCAACGCGGTCTACGTGACCAAGGATGCCGTCGCCATCCTCACCCGGGATCACGGTCTCGCCATTCGTGTTTTGCGTCTGTTGGTGGGTCTTACTGCTCTTCCACCTGTTCAACAGTCTTTATCTCGGCATCTTCGGACTCATCCATGTCGCCATCTCTTTGCCATTGATTTACTCGTTCGCTTGGATGCTACGCATTCCCCAGTCGCTTCTGATGATCTCGGGATGGACATATCTGGTCATTGCCGCGTTTGATTTCGGTATTGCCTGCCTCCATATCAAGCGATCCATCGTATGCGGACATCTGGTGTTTCACGATGACCGACCAGATCGCAGTGGAGGACCAAGTCGATGTCAACTCTCCAAGCAGAGCTTACACGCAAAGAAGCAGAGTGTGATTATGTATGAACAAGGTCTCGACCGTGTCCGACGTGCCGTTAAAGCATCACGATCAATGGTTAATCGTGTGTGGGGCCCCATACGTCGTATTATCCGGCGATACTTTGGACTCCATGGGCTCTTTGGCTTGCACGGTCGCCTCTACGACTTTGGCTTCTACACTCGTCACATCATCGAGCTCATCTTCCAGGCCTATCAAGCAGATCAGCTCAGTCGAACGGTCCCACGTGTGTCGTTGAATCGACTCGTGGTCTTTTTTATTATGGCGAATGCGCTTTACGCACCCGTGATCGACGTGCTGCTTCGTGATCGTCCTTCTCGACGTCGCGTGATGATCGTGGTCGTGGATATCATTCTGGACTTTGGCCTCTCCGTCGGTGTGACGTTGAGTGTCATCCTGCCGTATGTCCTCCTGGTCAGCTGGTCCGCTGGGAGATTTCCCGATCCATACGGATACGACGACGTCTGGCTCGCCAATCTACTCTCGGAGCTCCGTCAAGCTCTCGTCTCGTCGAAAATGGACTACGCTTCGTCCATGTTCCCTCACATAATGATGCTCATGGGGACAGACATTCTCGAGTCCATCCTTCGTCGTGGGACATCCACAAGCGTCACCAGCACCGGATTCCATCGTTGCGCCGCTATCAAACTCTCGCAGGAGGTCTTCTCTCATGGACTTCTTCCCACGGACTTCTAGCATCACACCTCCGCGCGTCTCAAAGCGTCTACACCGCGTTCTACATGTGTTGGAGCTGTTGGCCATCGGTTTTGCAGCTACCCGGGTCTATCTCCACTACCGCACGCACTCTGTGGCCACATCCCACCCTATTCAAGGCTGTGGACTCCACATGTATCCGTGGTTTGCTGTCAACTTCTCATGTGCAGTGATTCAGATCAACTGCTATAGGATCAAGAGCGTAGGAACCGAGCAGGACATGATCAAGGAGCTGGACGGCCTAGAGCGTGGGGTTCTAACCAAGTTGATCTTCAGTCATTGCCCTGCGTTGGAAGTGCCACCGATTGTGACCGAGTTTTCGCATCTGCAAGTGCTGGAGACGTTTAATTGCTCGATCGTCAGGTGGGAAGCGCCGATTCGACATAGCCAGCAGCCGCAGCTCATGCAAATCCACCTTGTCGACACGAATATGACGGTATTCCCGGACGGATTGATGCAACCAGGGCCACCGCAAGACCTCAGTCTTTATCTATACCACACCAATCTCTCCAGTCTGCCAGATAACGTTGGGGAAGCTTGGAAAACCAAGAAGCCGTGGCGATATATCCGCATCGAGCGCTCAGAGCTCACGACCATTCCAGAATCCATCAGCCAAGCCCCCATCGAGTTCTTTTCCGTCGTTGGCAACCACATCAAGCGCTTTCCAGAGAACATCTTCGCCACTCAGACCTTCACAGTCCTCCAACTCTCGCAAAACCCACTGGTAGAGATACCGGCGTCCATCGGAGACACGCAAGCGCTCGGCATCTTCATGGCCGATGATACCAACGTCTCCGGTCTTCCGCCATGGTTCCAGGACTAGTACACGACGCAAAAGGTCGTTTCTCTGCGAGGAAGTCCGTTCTGCGCGTCGGACACGGACGGGATCTCTCCATTGTGCCAAGTAGTCTCTCCAGGCGCTGTGTTCGCCTTCCGCTACGACCTCGTCGTGCGCTTCCGTCCACTTTGAGCAATGGCGAAGTAGCTCTTCCCTTAAGTACGCATCAATGTAGCCATATCATCAATAAAAGGTTTACGAACCAGACCTGTACGGTATCCGGTTAAGAACGCAAGCGAATCCGACGAGCTCAGGACGAAGATGACGCTCGTCGAGCGGCTCCAGCGTCTCCAGCGGCTCTGGCCGGGCACGCCGCGCGTTACCAGTCTCTTACAGAAGGGCGCTGGCCATGGCAAGCCTTCGATGAAGCCCTCGGACGCGAGAAGACACGGTTTGCCGCTTGTCTCGCCGTCCAATTCGCAGTCGTCTTCGCAGGATTCGAGCAAACCGCGCAAAGAAGAGCGCTTGTCTGATGCCATGTGGAAGCCCGAGCAAGAATTCCCCGGCAGTACGACGATCGATCGAAGCCGCATGTCGATCACGCGCGAGTCGCAGATCTTGGCGCGCGTGGCACGCGTCGCGGTCAAGAGTATCTTCAGACCGTCACGACTGATTGTCCTGGGCACGTGCTCGTTGTGTACACTGGGCTTGACCTCGTACGAAGCGCATTTGCTGCTGGATCCGGCGTGCTCGGCAGCTGACGCGCTGGCGTTCACGCACAAATACTCGACGGAAAACTTCTTTGCGAGTTGCATTTGGGAAACACGCGAAGCCGAGCTGGTCGCGCAGGCGCTGGGAATGAATCCGGACGAAGTGCTCAAGGTGTTGGATCCCGAGAACTCACCCGAGGATGCGCAGCTGAGTCTTCATCTGCAAGGTATTTACACGACACGGGCCATCGTCGCTGGCTTCATGGTGATCACGCAGGTGCTGAGCATCGTGCGCGAGAGTATGCTGGCGACGCATCGATACATGGACCATGTCTTTCTTGGCAAGGAACCACCGCTTCGAGGCATCACAGAGCGTATCATCCGGCTCGCAGGTGACGGAAGTGACGTGACAGAGGTATCCATGGCTCGATATGGCGCGCATATCCTCCCCGTGTACGAGAATCCGTCGAAATGGAAGCATTTGATCGCGTTTTGGTCGGTGAATGGACGCGTTCCGTGCGTTTGGCACGTGGCGTCGGGGAATTACGGGTACCGGCATTCGTGGGCGTCTCTCGAAGTCGACTCGTCGTTTATGCTGCGGACGACGACGGGTAAATACATTCTCTGTATCGAAGCAGACGCCACGAACCTCGATCGAGCGCACGAGCTGCAGAAGCCAAACAACGACATCACCTTGGAAGAAGCCTCGCAAGCGTACCGCATGATCGAACGCGCCGCCGCTCGCAAGATCAATCGTCCGTTCCGCTCGCTCTGCGTGTTCCTAGGCGACTCGCTCCAGCTCTGTGACACGGGCGGCACGTCGTTCGTGACTCTCCGTGAACGCATCCATCTGAAGAAGGAAGTCGACGTACTGATTGACGCCAAGGCGCCGCTCTTGCTCGCGATTCTCAAGTGGTGTAGTCGTTTCGCGGACAAGCACCGAACGATCGTCCTGGACGCCACGCCACTCAACTACGCGCCGTTGCAGGTGTTGCTCGAACGCAATGGATACACCGTGCTGACACCGACCGAAGAGATTGACTGGAAGCCAGGCAACACGAGTCCTCCACCGCCCGTCGAAGCGCCCATTTCCCCCGGCGACTTGAAATCCGTCGCGTCCTCAAAGCCCGTGACGGCCTCCCCCAAGCCCGTCACAGCCTCTTCGACAGTCTCTGCCACGCCATTAACCGGTGCAAAGAACGAGAAGCTCACGATCACCGCCGCGAAATCCCCATCCGAGACCATCAAGGACAAGAAGGAGAAGCTTCCACGACTGATTTACTACCCAACGACTGCCGCGACCATCAACGCCGTGCACTCGGTCCTCACCGCCGGACTCGCCGCCCCACGACACTGCTGTGTGCTCATCAACAGTCCGTTCGGCCTCTCGCATCTCAAAGAGATCGCCGAGTACGAAGAAGAAGACTTTTATCCCATCTGCGCCGCCGAGATCTACGACGATTACTTCCGTCAAGTGCGCATTTGGACGCGCATGGGCCACTCGGCAGCTGCGATCCAGAGGGAACTGGACCAGCGCTTTGCGCCCGTACTGGGTGTGCAGACGGAGATCTCCCATCTCGAGCGCGCGTCGACGACCATGCGCAAGACTTAATAAAGCACGAGCAAATATATTATCAGTTTCCTAATCAAATAGCTTAGATATGCAAGATCGCACGCACGAGATAGAGCACGACGAGCAAGAGAATGAAGGCGAGGCCGCCGACGATGACCATCGAGATCGCGCGGCACGCCATCAAGTCCATGGGCTGGAGCTCGCCGTGTGCAACATGGCGACGAGTGAGCACTGCCGCCATCTCTCGGGACTGGTCTTGGAAGGTTTGACGCTGCGAGGACTGTTCCGTGGCGGCGTTGTGTCGACGACGCAGGGCAGCACGCACCGAGTCCGAGTGCCAGTCGGGCAGGAGGACTTCGTCTTCGGGATGAGCCGTCTTGGCCTCTTCGTCGATGGTTGGCTCGGGGTCTAGCGGCATGTCGGCGGAGCTGAACCCAAAAGCGTTCGAGATGCCAAACGCACTGGAAATGTTCGAGTCCTCGCCTTCCTGGTCCGTAAACTGTTCGTCTTCCTCGCTTTCGACGACCGGCGCAGCTGCCGCCGCGGCCAACTGCTCTTCTTCGTCACGGATCGTGTCGAGCACGCGCTGAATCTCACTCAGCATCGACGGATCCACGCCCATCTTGAGCAGCACGTCCTTTTCAATGCGTGCGGATCGACCGGCCGTGCGTTCTCTCCGACCTCTGGACGGCGTCACGGACGGTGCGGGGCGTTCAGGCGGCTGTGTCGTGCTGAAGTTGCGTGCGCGTGGCGACGGCCACGCCTCCGACTCGGTATCAAAGATGGTATCGGCAAAGGACGAGCGTGGCGAGTCCAGCGGCTTGGCCTCGGCGTCGTTCTCCTGTTCGCGTACTTCCTTTTCTTCTTCCTTGCGACGCAGGGCCTCGGCTTCGAGCGCATGACAGACGTTCGTGGCGACTTCGGCCAGGAACACGGACGACTCTGGCGACGCCGCGACTTCAAAAAGCTTGTTGACGCACTCGCCGGCCGTCGCGATCACCTTGCGTCCGTTGGTACTCGCAAAGAAATCGACGACCGACTGCATCGTTTCAAAGACCTGCTGGATCGCCACTTTCGTCTCGGGCGTGTTCAGCGCCTGTGCCACTTTCGACGCCGTGGCCACGCTGTTCAAGACCACTTCGCGGCCCTGGGGCGTCACCGTCGCGGCGAGCACTTCGTCCTGCAGGCGTTTGCCACTCTGCGCGAGATCTTTCGCCTGCTCGGCGCCCAAGACGCCGACGGCGTTCGCGATGGCGATGGAAAGCAAGCGCGTGAGGTCGCGCGCGCGCTGCGGCGTCATACGCTTGATGCGTTCCCAGATGAAATAACTGAGCACGTAGGGATTCGCGACCGAGTTGGCGAGGCGGTTGCCCAAGGGCGTCACGACGCGCTCGTCGACCTTGGTGGTCACGTAGCGCACGGCCTGGACGAGGACCATGCTGGCTGCGTTGATAGAGAGGGACTGGAGCTGCTTGGGGGCCGGCAAGGGTGACGTAATAGCCGCAATCAATCGAAGGAGCTACTGGTCCAAGAAGCCATTGAGAAAGACGACACGAAGTGACGCGCGCCCGGTGGCCGGGCAAGTGGTCGGTGACGGTCGCGCGAAGGTTGCGTGTACGTTCCTGTCGCATGGGTGGTGACGCGAAGGTGGTTCGAACTTAAACCTAGAGAACAGATGTCGCAAGAGGAAGCCACGATAGGTTGCACGAAGGTGTCTTGAAGCGAAGGTTGCTTGAAGTGTCCTACTGGGAAGAGGTCTTATTTCAACGACGAGCAACATGGCGACGCATGGAGTCAATGGTGCGTCCATGGCGACGTTGAATGAGCGCTTTATCAAGTGCGCGGGCTGTAAAGTCAACATCCCCAAGGAGGATATGCTGGCGCTGGGCCAGTGCACGGTCTGTAAGCGCGTGTACGAGCCCGAGCCCGTGGGAGACGACGCCGTGTTGGTCGAAACAGTGGCGTTCACGGAAGGAACACAGACGAATGCTGCGACACCAGCGTCGGCGCCGGCCAAGCCCAAGAAGAAGCGGTGGGTGGAGATGACCAGCAAGCGCGGACGTGTGTACTACCATAACACAGAGACGGGGGAGGATCGATGGGAGAAACCGGCGGATATTGACGCAGAAGCGGCAGATGACTCGTTTGGTACGTGGTTTCTTCATTTGGAATGTGGCGAGGAAGAGGATACCGACATATCACCACTGTGTGGGGTGCAGTGCCCTACAAGAATGACACGATCAAGAACGCAGTGCTGCGCGAGCAGGCCAAGGTGGACGCGACCAAGATGGGCATGCCGGCCACGGTCATCGCATCCATGCAGCAGCAACTGCAAGAGCAGCAGGCGGAGGAAGATCCGTTGACGCAGATGCTGCGACGACCAAAGCAACAGAGTGCTGCAACTTCAACCACCGCAGCTCATGAGACTCCATCGGCTCATCCGACGCCGCTGACACACCACGGGTATGTGGACGACCACCACGAGCAGGAAACAGCAGATCCCAATGCGCAGGATGGCAGGAACTGTGTGGTCATGTAAGGAAACAATGTACGTGCTACGTGGTCCCTACCCTCTGTCGCATCATCTACTGCGTGTCGTGCGATCGTACGTCCTTCGTCCGGTCGCAGGGCACGGTAGCCTCCTCAAAAATAGCCTCACAACGGACCTCTATCAACATGCATGCGCTTGGACCTGCTGAAAACGGCCAGAAAGCAAGTTGACAGCAGAACCAACTGCTACGCAGTTGCAGACCCCATTGTGCCTCGAACAAAGCAAAGCCCAGACCTCATGAAGCTGTCGAAGTTCTCGCGTTTACTCGTGCTCGTTTGTCTCGCGTTCGGCACGGTGTACGGCGATGAAGTAGGAAATCAAGCATGCCTCGAAGACGCGCTGGTTTGTCCGAATGGTGTCGTCCTCGGCCGAAATCCCAGCCGGAACTGCGAGTTTCCACCATGCCCATCGAAAAAGTAGAAGCCAATCAAGTCACTCTCTATATGTCTCCATCCAGTGCATTGCTCCACTTGAGACGAAGCAATATACGCCACGCATGACCTCTTGATTTCTCGTTCGTTCTATCTCTTGCCATCGTGGGTTCATACCAGCGCTACCACACCTCCGCCCAGCTGGCGGCAACGCATCTTCCACCGGCGTTGGGAACGCTGGAATCGACAGAAAAGTGGGGGTCATTCTTTCGAAAATTTAGCGCAACTGAGTTCATTGGCTCCATGTCATTGAAGCTGAGATAAATACCAGTGGTCGGAGATTACCCATCATCGAAGAGCGAGTCCGACAGAATGAAGATACTCCTGATCAGAATTCAATCTACCACGTCCGTCTCATCAAGACAATGAAGCTCTCGATCACTTCACGTGGCCTCCTCGTCACGGCAGCGCTGGTCGGCTTCCTTGCCCAAGCTGACGCATGCTTCGAAGACGCGCTGGTCTGCCCAAACAACGTCACCCTCGGCCGCGATCCTGCTCGAAATTGCACGTTCCCACCATGCCCAGCGAATGCAACGACTGAACCTCAAGTCGGGGACCCGATGCCCATACCAGCGCAAACGACGTTGACACCGACACCTCAACCAGAGGCAACAAAAGACCCGAATGCTGCAGTGGTACCTGCAACGTCAGTGATGGTCACGGTCATGCCGTGGTTGCTTTCTCTACGAGCTCTCCTTTATGATTAATGCAATATAGAATCCACACAGTGTACCGTACTAGTATGTCGACTACGCAGCGTTCGCCGTCTTCTTCTTGTCTTCACGCGTGAGGTCGAGCATGTTGTCGCTGATGACCCCGTCGATTGCATGACGCTTTTGGTGTTGGACAAACTCGTGACTTGTGTTCTGATCGCCCCAAGTCAGCAGCACGAGCTGCTTCCGCTTGACCAGCGTGATAGCTTCGGGAGCCACAAGGAAATCGTCCGAGTTAGAAACGACACCAGCCATGCGCTCCATGGCGGCGAAGTTTGCAGCAAACTGGAGTGTGAGTCGAGGGTCGAAAGCTGGTGAGTGTACCCGACCATACGTGAGGAACAGCACAGGATACTTTGCCTGCTTGGCGCGAAGAAGCACAACAAGTTCTGGATCAAAGCAAGAGAAGAAGATGCGACGCGAACCAGCGTGGTCAAATACGCACTGAAGAATGGTGTCCACGTACGAGTTCATGGCAAACGGTTGCGTATAGCGGAATGACGTCTGGAATACGGCATTCGGATACTTGATCTCAATATTCAGCCCAATTTCTTGCGGCACGTGAGTAAGTAGATCTTTGAGAAGTGGATGGAAGGCCGTGATATGATCGTCTTCGTTTGATGGGCCAAATGCCTCAAGGTCTTTAATGAACAGAGAGGTTTTGGCTGACCGGCTGAGGATGGCAGCTCGATGCTTCTTGAAAAGTTGCTTGAGCTTAGGTTCGGACTTGCGCGAGCTCGTCGTGGTCTGCGCTCGCTGGAGCTGGCGCAGTGTCATGTCATGGATACCAATTTCGTATTCTTCCGCAGTAGTGCCCTGAGTCCACGCTTGTTGATCCTCTAGCCCCATCTTGAGGAAGAAGTCGTGATAGAGCACGGGTACCTTATCCTTCGTAAGCTGGACGTCGAATTCAACGAAGTCTGCACCACTCCGACCCGCGAGAATGAATGACGTGAGGGTGTTTTCCCTAGTCAGCGCCTTGCGGAAACCACCGACTTGGTTGAACGATCGACCCATGCCTCGATGACCACCATTCAAAGGAATACGCTCTCGCCAATACGATCGCCACACACTTGCGAGACTATTGTGAATGTGAACAAACGGACGGATCAAGAGGAAATGAATGGCAACTTGGCCGACAGGTTCACCGCTTGAAAAAATCGGAAGTGTAAGAGAGCCTTCGCCATGTGCGTTCACCTGGGAAGGCAGCAAAAAGGCCGAGCCACGAAGCTCATTCCCAGCTGAGTAGAAGTCGAGATGGATGCGATGTTGAGATGGCGTACTGAGCGAGGATGGTGGGAGCTTCATCCGGAAAAATTGAGCGTGGTCGCCATCGACAAAGTGCGTCGGGGTCGTAGGTGTCAAGTTGTTGCTGTGGCGCTCGCGAATAAAATACTGACGAACTTTGAGCAGCGTTTCCTCGTCCAGTGCCGCGGCGACCGAGTCGTAAGGGATGTAGTCGACAACTACCTTGTCAACTGCAGTAAAGACTGCGTTTTGCTTCGGCCAGATCGAGAACAGCGCAAAATCATTGATGGCAGACCCTGTAGTAACTGTCCCGAAAGTCACGTCTCCAGTCGCGGATGATGGGCCACTCACGCGAACATTGCCTTCTCGAACAAAGAAAGCCACACGATGGTGTTGCCCATAACTGAGAAGAATGTCACCAGACCCAAATGTCTGCGACTTCACGTTTTCTCGCAACTTTTCAGCTTGCAAAGGATCGATGAGATGCTTTGATGAGAGCCAAGCCAACCATTCTTCACCACTGTTTACTCCAGACGAGTTGAGATATCCGTCGAGAGGTGTTTTCTCTTGTTTTGCCAAGAGTTCCAGTTCTTGGCGGAATTCTCCACTCTCTTTGTCGAGAAGCGCTGCGCCGCGAGCATCTACAGGTCGGGATGACCATTCGCTGGTCGGCGCACCCACAGCGTTTTCAGTGCGTTCTTCGTAGCGCACATTAGCGCGAATCGCCTGTGTTGAGCTGGAGACACCATCAAAAAACTGGATCGCTGGCTCCTCCTTTCGGAAGCTCCCGATCGAAAGCCGAAGCTGGATTTTGTCTTGGCTCGGATCAACCCATTCACTGTCGACATACTCGTGCAAGTCGCCATCGACACGGCTTTCGAAGCCAAACACGCCGTCTTGTTGCACTTTCGAGGCTGGCGTTCCCATTTCTGAAGCAACAAACACCTCGAGCTCAGCAAACTGAAGCACACTGGAGATGCTTTCATGCTGTAAACGCACATAGCGACCCGAAACGCCGTTTAATGCCAGGGTCAACGTGCGTTGATCGTAGGCGTCTTCCAAACGAAAAGCAGCGAGCGTCAATGCCGTCACGCCAGTCTTGGACGCCTCAATCGCATGAAGCACAGCTTCTTGTTGCATTTCCTCCTCGGAAACAATGATCCAGAGTGGTGAAGCAGGCAGAACAGACGACTTACCGCCTGCAGCGACTAAGGACGCAGGAGGACAAGCTTCTGGATGCTTGGGCTGCTCATGATACGTCATCCCCTTCCACAGCGTGACCTGCGAGAGCTTGGTTGAGGCCCCAAGGTCGACCTGCCACCACGGACTGGCTTCACGAGTCGTTCGGCAACAGCGCCATTCTTGGAAGCCATTGTGGTTGCCATTGTTGCCCAAAGAAGCACTGCGATCACCTGGCGATGGCGCGCGTGTAGTCGAAAACGTCGAACTTTGCGTCGCAACCTTGCCACTACGCGTCATACAAGCCACCTAGTCAGTTCAGAACGCTCCCTCGATCATTGCAATCGTTCTCACCATGCAACATTCGACGCAGTCGTCAGCGTAAACGTGCGGTTGCCCGGAATCGCCTCCCACGCGATGGTTTCGTGCGTCTCTTGATCCTTCACGATGTACTTGTACTCGACAGGGAACCCCACGGGTGACGACGTGAAGAGCACACTCGTGCGCCACGATGTCTCCTCTTCAGACTGCGCTACAAGCGTCAGAGGCACTACAATCCAGAGATTCGTGTCAGAGGTTTCCCTTGGCTTCCCTCGCCGTTTCACCCGGTTCTACCTGCTTTCGTGGTGTCCCAAGCACCTAGTTCGATAGTGTTGCCCAAGAGGAACACGTTACCGTGCTTCTCGACGCCATTAACCTTCAATTGCCGCGGGAACGCCGCGATTTCGAAGACGACTTCCATGCCCATGTTGCCTTTGCCGGAGGAATCTTCAACCGCGCGACGGACACGAAGACCGCGCCCGCGGAATCAGATGCAACCCCTTGCTTCAGTCCGGATATTTTCACTAAAACCGATATATATCCAACAGGATCAGAGCTATTCTCAGGTATCAGATGGATATATCAGGATCGGGACGCTGGATGATGACGCTTGATCACCGAGCCATCATCATGGCATCGTCGTCGTTCCTCTCGTTCTTGCGCTCGGTTTGGCTCCAGCGTTTGCTTTCCGCCTTGCTTACACATGAGGAGACAGTGCTATTGGTACTTGTAGCTGTGGAAGCGGGTGTCGAGTCTCTACGACGAGACAAGAGCGCGTTTCCACCGGTTTCAACCCAGGAACTCGTGCAGATCGCCGCTGAGTATGGGCTTTGGCACGTCGTGATGAATCTCCAGCACTATTGTCGACCTCGGAGACGTCCAGTTAGAAGCGGGCTCGATTGCAAAGGTCCTCGGGGTCCCTTTAAAGACGCAACATTCGCTCAGTGGCTATGGATCCAGCGCCATCATCCACTCGAGTTTGGAGACAAAGTGATGGAGGCCATCGAGGCGGTCTGGAGGAGATCAAGGGGCTCCATAGTTATATCCACTATGATGAGTATGCTGCTACTCGGATCGCTTCAATGGCGTCGCATTTCCACGTGGTGGAGTGGCTAATTGCACGGACTGTTCTGTAGCAGAGGTGGGACTGGTGCGAGAGCGTCCTGGGGAGCAAGGACGCTTCTCTTCTTGACGGTATTAGCTGGCGTGATGACGATTCCCACGGTATTCAGCCCAGGGAAGCGATTATCCATCGTTTCCATCGCATAGTAGAGTCGTAGAGCGATATCCGCTGATCGACTGGGCAGCTGAGTGTGGCGATTTGAATCTCCTCCAGAAGTTTCACGACGATCCGGATTTTACATCAACTGGTTCTCTGAAAGCCCTCCAAACAGCAGCCGAGCGCGGTGACTTAGTGATGGTCAGGCGGCTCTACAAGCATCGCAGCGAACATCATGATCATCGTCTTGGTTCGGCTGTACGAGCCGCAGCTCGCGGTGGACACTTGGAGACTGTTCAATGGCTTCTTGCTCAGACAGACGATGCGAAGCTCAATCCGCAAGTGCTCTGCCATGACGCAGTGCGGGGTGGAAACCTGGACTTGGTGAAATATCTATGTCACGAGGACCACGCACTGAAGTCGGAGTTGCAGTGGACAATCACTTGCGGTAGCTACGACATTGCTCAGTGGATTATCAATCTGAACCCAAGTACCTTGGTGCAAAATGCTACGCTTAGCGCAAGTCTGCTCAGCATGGCAGCGAGAAGTGGAAACCTTGAGCTTGTCAAGTTGTGTGTGGAGAAGCTCGATACTTCCCTATTAACGACTCGTCAGCGTGAGAGCTGTTCAAAGACCATTGCTCAAAATGCGGCAGCGGGCGGTAACGTACACGTGCTCGAGTATCTTCATACAAGTAGACAGGAACGCATGTTCTTCGCTGTGGACTATTCGTCCATCAGCCTCGAGTGGATGTTCGAGCAAGATCCAAGCGACGAAGCGTTGTTGTGGGTGATCAGACATTCGTCCGAAGAGCAGCAAGCCGAAGAACTCCGTTTTCTCAAGTTCTGCATGCTCTTGAACCAGCCACCAGCAACCTCTGCGCCGTCCTGGTTCTTTGTGCAGCAGCTTATGCTACTCCGGCCTACATTTTGTCGTGCGTTTGACCAACTTCCACGATGGGCGATCCAGCGCGGGACAATGAGCGATCTTCAGACACTCGAAGCTATCCAGCTTCCGGCCTTGTTCATCAAGTCGGCACTGAGCTGCTTGCTAAAGCACTCGCGCGATGATGCCTTGCTGAGCTGGTTCATCACACGTTGTGACTCGACGCTTTTGGATGTGCGCGTGGTCAGCTGGGCCGCCAAGTACGACGCTGTTGAGCTACTCCCCACCATGGTTGACAAGTTGACAAGCCAGGGTGAAGAGCTTCTACGAATCTTCGGTACAGTGGTCTGGTCGGCCGTTAAGCACGAACACGTTCGAGTTTTGGACTGGGTGAACCACAAGACAGAGTGACTGTGGCGATTCCGTTTGGATAAAACGGCAGCTCAAGAAGGCCGACTCCACTCCTTACTGTGGCTTTACGAGTACCAGAAGGTTGATCGTCTCCAGATGAACGCATTAGCTGGCATCGTGGCTCAGCTCGGTCACCTGTGGTGTCTCCGAGGGTTATACAAGGCCCTTGGGGTGGAATGCGCGTTCTCGGACCTTCTAAAGGCCGCCAGACGAGGCCACATGGACGTAGTCGAGTGCATTTGCGTCGCCAGCCTGTAAATTCAGTCCATTACGAGCAAAACAAGCAAGAAGTGGCTCGCCTTCGTGCGCAGTACCAGGCATTCATATCGAAAAGCTAGGGTGATGTATGTGCGAACTTAACAAGCAAATCCGAACTTAACGACTCTCCGCGGGCCAGTCATGGCTTCCGAGGGAGATCAACATGTCCCCTCGACTTGTCCGCGCGCTCTTTAGCACGGATTGGCTTCAGCGGCTGCTATTGCCCTTGCTATCCCATGAAGAGAAGACACACTTGGTCCTCGTGGGTGTTGCGGCGGGTTTCGAGTCCTTGCGACGCGACAAGAGCGCGTTCCCTCCGATATCTAACATAGAGCTCGTGCAGATTGCGGCGGAACACGGCTGGTGGGACGCCGTGACGGTGTTGCAACGAGATTGCCGGTTAGCAAAGCGGCGATTCAAGATCGATCATGACGGAGACAAGCCCGTAGGGACATATAAAGACCCTATGTTTCTGCAGTGTCAATGGACCCAGCGTCACCATCCCGTCGAGTTTGAGCCCAACGTGATGTATGCGGCTGCGAAACGAGGTCGTCTGGAAGAGGTCAAGTGGCTCCATCGATATACAGAGTATCATGCTGACGAAGCCATTCTAACGGCGGCCAAGGCATGTCATTTGGACATTGTGGAGTGGTTATTGGATCATCATCGGACCGCGAACCAGCGTGATGCAGACGGCTGGACGTCCTACTCCATTGTGATGCGACGGGAAGACTCGTTTCTCGATGGTATAAGCTGGTGCAACAACACTACTGAAGTGACCTATTGTGTGCTTCCCAAAGAAGGCTTTCTCCCTCCAGCGTACTCAAGACGGTACCCCTTTATGGATTGGGCGGCTCAGTATGGTGATCTTGAGCTGCTCAAGAAGCTCAACAGTGACCCAGAGTTGCGGCAGACCTGCTCAAGTGACACTATACGTAGTGCAGCGATGCGTGGCGACCTACCGATGATCCAGTGGTTGTTCAAGCATCGAGATGAGCACCGACGTCTTCTCAATTTGACAGTGCAAACAGCAGCCGCGGAGGGACACGTGGCAGTGCTCGAGTGGCTACTTGCAAATACTTCAATGCCCCGTTCTACCACCGACATTGACCTGGCTCTTACTGGCGGTCATTTGGAAGCCGTACGATGGATGTTTGCAAATTATGATGAATCGCTGTTTCGCCCTTATGCGCTTAGTCACCTGGCCGCCAAGAGTGGGAACCTAGACTTGGTTCGGTTCATTTGCCAAGAAGAGGGGTACAACGTGACTTTCACGACTGTGGAATACGCAGCCCAGTTGGGCCACGTTGACATTGTGCGGTGGCTGGTGGATTTTGACCGGGACAGAGTCTTACCGAACGCTGTCTATGACAAGAGTCTCCTGGAATATGCGGCTAGCAGTGGGAACTTGGAGCTCGTCAAATTCTGCGTCGAAGAACTCGGTACTTGGTCTGATACCCTAGCTCAGTGTGCTGCTCCGAGCGGCAATGTGGATGTGCTCGAGTACCTACTCGCCAAAGCACAGGAACGAGCAACAGCAAAGGGCGCGTCGTTGACTTCCGAAATCAATTTCGCGCCAGTCAAGATCGTCCGGATGCTGAAAGTCCGTGTAGCCGAAGAAGCTGTGCTCTGGGTGTTGAACCACACAGCAGAAGAAGAAACGGAACGCCAGCGAGCTCGCGATGCCAAGCATTTCCTCGCTCCATTCAAAGACTTGCCGTCTGATCGAATGCCGTCGTGGCGTGTCATGCAAGCATTGATGCTTCGAAGACCCAAGCTATGTCGTGTAATCGGTTTGTTTCCTGAGTGGGCAATCCGACGCGGTACTGTGAAAGACCTTCAGACACTCGAAGCCATCCAGCACCCGACGCTATTCACAAAAGCTACCCTGGACTGCATGCTAAAGTACTCGCGTGATGCTGTGGTGATGAGCTGGTTCACCACACGGTGTGACTCGACGCTACTCGACGTGCGGGTAGCGAGCTGGATCGCTACATACGGTGTGACTGAGTTGTTGCCCGTGGTGGTTCGGAAGCTGTTGGTGCAAGGCGAAGATCTATTGCAGGTTTTTGGGACAGTCATCTGGTCGGCAGTCAAACATGACCAAGTCAGTGTGCTGGACTGGCTGAAAACCCAGGCTTATCTGAGTAAGCTCAGTGATGAGTTGTGGCGAGTCTGTGTTGCAAAGAGAGCTGCTCGAGGAGGTCAAATGCGTTCCCTGCTATGGTTCTACAAGAATGAAAAGGTGGATCGACTCCAGATGAATGCATTGACAGGAATTACGGCGCAGTTTGGTCAAGTCCGATGTCTCAAAGGACTGTACGAGGCGCTTGCAGTGGAGTGTACGTATGCTGACCTCGCAAAAGCGGCAAGAAGAGGTCATATCGACGTGGTGGAGTACATCTTACAACGTCAGACCTTTATCCAGGCGGATTGCGAGCAAGTCATGTGTGAAATTGACCATATTCGCCTTCAGTACAAGCGCTTCATGGCAGAAGACCACGCGAAATTTGCGTAGTAATATTGCGGTTGAAGGAAAGGAAACACGAAGATTTCATGCGAAGAGGTCTATCCTCAAACACAGGCTGGCGGTAGGGCGGTTGCTTCTTGGTCAAGATCCGATCTCTCTCAGAATTCAAGAACCCTTGCGCTAATATTGGCTCGGCGTATCATGGTGAATCGAACACATTTATAACCTCCTTGAATGCGACCAAGTCCTTCCCAGGCACTTTCCAACAAACCAACCAAGTTGCCAAGCTCCCAATGGATCAAGCGCAGAAGATCATCGCAGACATTGTCGCGCGCTGCAAGTACAAGAATGTTGAGGTCAGCGAGACGCTGGCGGCGTTCACGGCCCGAATGATCGTGCACAAGAGCAAGCGCAAGCTGATTCTTGAGAAGGAGATGACGTCGGACGACATGCACTTCCTCATTGATCGCTGTGTGCACGTGCTATTGCAGCAGCACGACCCAGCGCTCGAGACTGTGCGCATGCAGCTGGAATTCGACTACACGTATGCGCATCTTGAGGAGATGCTTCGCCAAAAGCGTGACCGCAAGGAGAAGAGTGTCGCCCATCTCGAGCGGAACATCGCGTCGCTGGTACCACAAAAGCCGAGCGACTTTGAGACGCTCACGACGCTCTACCGCAATATCTTCACGTTGCTGATGCTGGATGCTGACGCAACGGACAAGCCAGCGGATCGATACGTCGAGAAGGAAGTGGCGACGGCGCTTGAGAGTGTCTTCCCACGCATCGGACTCAAAACGTTTGTGACCATGTCGCCCGAGGACAAGCGCTTCCAACTGGAAGAGCTCATGCGGATCGTCGAGGGTATCCGCCTGTTCAACAAGGAGCTGGGCAAAGGTGGAGCTGGGATCCCAGTAGGGGTTGATACAATCCAAGACCAGATGCTTACACTTGGTCGAATGGTCAAGGAGGAAGTCAACGATGCGAACGAAGTGTGCACGCAATACACAGATGTGCTCTTGCATGTACATCATCACGAGCCTGAACATCCAGAAGACAGCGAACTCGATCCATCGGTCGAAACAATCCAGCGATGGCAAGTGGAGCTGAGTAATCGACGTCAGTTCCTTTCGTATTTGCAGAGCTTGGAGGAAGATATCGCGTTCTCGTGTGAAAAGATGGACGCAATGATCACCACGTTTCGCAACGATATGAGTGCGCTCAAAAATCTGGTTGGCTCACGTACGTCACTGCCAAAGTCCCAGGTGTACCCTCTGTTCGAGGCCGTGAGCAAGTCGTGGAGAGTTTTGATTCAGGAGCATGAGCTCTTGCAGGCTCGTTCGCGGTCACTCAAGGCGCTGATGCAGTTCAAAGACTCATTCCCGCGGTCTTTGAATGGGGACTCAGAGCACTGGCGACGCGCCAAGAAGCGTGGCACGATCCCTGCTGAGGAACTCTTCGAGCAAGTCGAGACGTTTGCTGCCGAGGAAACGACCGCGTCTCGACCTGGTAGCGTGCATCGGACGTCTTTTCGAATCAAGAGCAGTTTTGCGCTCAGTGATGACGAAGAAAAGGGTGATGACGATTATGATGAAGGAAACCCGAACGAGGAAGAAGGAGCTACGATGCCTATTCGTATGCCAGTCGATTCGACGCCAGAGTTTATGCAGCTGCCGCTCGAGTATCAAGGCTTTTGTCCTTGGACAATCGTCGAACGTGGTGGGTTGCTGCTTCCAGGCGATCCGTCGCTCGGCGTCGTGCAATACCAAAACGCGTACCACGTGTTTGTCAACAAACGAGCTGTGCAAGAGTTCATGCTTCA
The DNA here is from genome assembly GCA_020085045.1 of Pythium oligandrum. Lineage (NCBI taxonomy): Eukaryota > Oomycota > Peronosporomycetes > Pythiales > Pythiaceae > Pythium > Pythium oligandrum. The sequence goes on from JAHRIK010000002.1 coordinate 2,577,539, forward strand.
TCCTCGACGCTACGTACAAGGCATTCTCCGTCTTGCTGCGAAGCAGCCGTCCCTCATCTACTTGTTGCGCCTTCAAGACGGCTTTCCCAACACCGACTTGAGCTCGCTACTCAAGATCTCCAGTCGCTTCCCGTCTGGTACGCCAACCAGTGCGATGGGTGCTATGGCCGCTGGTATACATCCTTTGTTGGCACCACCGCCAGCTCAGAAAGTGGACGCAAGTACCAGCACACCAACGCATTTCGTCGAGAAGAACATTGACTACAACTACGAGTGGAACGAATGGAGTCTGCGCCGTAGGGCACTCAAGATTGCGAACCTCCGCCACTGCAAGACGGTCTCGTGTCAGACCAACCTCAGCCACTTCCGCCGTGAAGTCGACACTCAAGTGTATCTGCCAACCGAGAATACCACCCAGACAGGCAAGGAGCGCGGTACCAATCCCCCACGCGTCACGACGTACTTTGCTGGTCTGCGCAATGGTCCAGTGTATACGGGAAACGAAGACGACGACGGCAAAGAAGACGAGGAATCGAAGCACAGCGAGGATCGTCCTGCGATCATTTCGTACACATTCGAGCTCTAAGAAATACGAGAGAGTGAAACGAAGCTCTCTTGGCTCTGTTTAGGGATCTAAAGACTTAGAAAATAAAAAGCGGAACGCTATCCTCCAATCTCTACTTCATGCGATCTGGGGACTTGTCGGTTCCTTGGGACTCAAGCGGCTTGAGTGCGTGTTGACTTGTTTTTTTCATGGAGATTTTTTTTACAGACTGAAGATGAACGCAGCAAACTTGTCGGCATCCAACGTCACACCATCTTCCTTCATCAACGAATCCTGGTTCTTCTTGATAAACTCGACCAAGGCATCGTCGAACTGCTCCTCGATCTTCTCCATTGTCAGATTTTCGGCGGTGAGAATCTCGAACGCCACTTTGACATCGTCCTTTGACGAACCACTCTGCATCTGCTCGGCACAGAAGTTCGAGAACTGCTCGAACGATACTTCGTCCTTGTCGTCTTCGTCCATCTTGTCAAACTGGTCGTGACACTCATCTTCACTGAGGGCAAGACCGAGACCCTTGCAGGCCATGATGAACTCCTCACGGGCAAGGACACCATCGTGGTCCAAATCGAAGTGGTCGAACACTTCACGGATTTCACCCAACTGCTGGGTCGTGAGCTTACCCAACTGACCGAGAGCAACTTCCTTTTCGAGCGACTTGACCTTGTCGCGAGTCGCCGTCTCAAGCGAGGAAAACTGGGCACGGAGACTGTGGATCGTCTCTGTCGTGTACGGGTTCGTGAAAACATTGAGCGACTCAAGCTCGTCGTTCACGCGCTCAAGCTCATCCATGTCAGCCGAAAGCGACGCGAGCGCTTCAGCTGGTGTCTCAGCTTCCTCTCCCTCTCGTTCCTCGTCATCGCTATCGTCTTCCAAAGCGGCCGCGGTCTGTTCGTCGAGGTTGACCGTGTTTGATCGGAACAAACGGTGACGCAAGCGCACCATCTTGGTGAACTGGTCCGTCAATGAACCCTCCACCGTGTTGATCGCCTGGGTGCTCTGAAGACAGCGCTCCTTAATGTGCGCCGACAACTCTGCAAACTTACGGCAGACTTCGTCGCGACGCTCAACGTTGACAATCTCTTCTTCGAAGTGAGCGCGCTTCTCCTCGCAGGTCGTAAGAAGACGCTGCACACGTCCGTTGGTCTTCTCGAGCAACGTAACTTCACCGGTACGACCGGCCTTCACGAGGATGTCCTTCTTCGAGAGCAACTTCTCGTTCTCGCTCACGACGCTCTCGTGCACCTTTGGCACCACAACAGCCTCGAAGTGCTCCTTGGCCGCGATCACCTGTTCCTTCGTCGCATCGGTGAGACGTGTCGCCACTTCGATTTCTTCGTCCATCTCTTCGATGACGTACTTGAGGTGGCGCATGAGAACCTTGCAGTCCTTTACCACGGTGTCCACCTCCTGCTGAGCCCGGATGGCTTCCTCGAGACGGTTCTTGGTGTCCTCGATCTTGCTTTCCACCGTCACGACAAAGTTCTTCATGGCCTCAACACGCTCGACGGCCAACGCGGCTTCGGCGTTCTCGTCACTCAAATCCTTCGAGTGCTCAACGACAGTCGCGAGCAACACCTTGTATCGTGGAAGCTCAATCTCCTGAATGAAGCCCACACTCTCGAGCTTCTCCTCTGCCTCAACCGTGTTCGAGGCGATCAAACCTTCCTCAAACAGCACCGAAGACTCCATGTCCTTGGCCCAGGCCTCCACCTTCTCCAATTCCTTCACGACCTTGGTCAAGAACACTTCCGTCTTCTGGAAACTGGCCAAGTTCTTGCGCAGCTTGGTCTCAAACTCGGTCTCGAGTTCATCCAAGCGGGCCTTGACTTCCTGGAGCTTCTCGATTGGCGGGTTTAAGACTGGCATATCGCGGTTGTTGTTCTTGCAACTCGCAATCCAGCGGCCAGCGCAACCCTCGACGGTCACGAACTGCGCCTCGTGTGGTGGCTTCTCGTTCTGCTTGTACTGCGAGAGCTGAGCAAGCGCTTCACGGATCTCGCCGTGACGACGTGGCTGTGCCATCGTCTCGAAGCGCTCCACCTGCTGCGTGAGCCATTCGAGCAAACCCGACGCGTTCTGCATGTACTCCTTGGACAAATCGTGGTGACGCTGGGCAATGTTGACGGCCTTGGACAGCGTCGTCACGGCCTTCTTCTTCTGCGCACCCGAGGCAAACTCCTTGAAGAGCAACGACACGTACGTCATGATACTCTTCTCGTCCGGCTTTTCCAGGCCGGCAACGTCCGTGACGTTGAGCAACTGTGGGATCTTGAACTTGTCCTGAGCCACATCGAAAGCCAGCTTGACGTTCGCGGCGGCATTCGCACGGTTGAGACGCTCAAAGTCGATCAAGCTTGGGTAGAAGCGGTGGATGAGCGCACAGAACGCCATACCATCCGACCACGAGCTCGAAAAGTTCTTGACTTCCACCGTTGGGTAGTCCGCCAACGAGCGGGTGACCCAAAGCAGGAGACCGTCCTTGCCCGAGACACCCTCGACATCAATCTCGGCGACCTGGAACGACTTGATCAGCGTCCACATGAGACCGAGGATGAGCTTCTGGTTGCCATCGAGGATATCCGACGAGCCCAAGTTGGTCAAGTTGATGCCCTTCTTCTGCATAAAGGCAAAGGCCATGTTCAAGTTCTCCATCTTCTGGATGCGCATGCGCGGCTTCTTGTTGAATTTCTACAACGCACGCAAACGGCACCCTATCAGCGCTGTGCTTGCATCTCAGAACTGTGTCATCGCGCTTACCTTGCACACTTTTTCACGGCAGATGATCTGCAAGAGCGCAATCAAGCGGATGCCATCGTCCAAGTCCTCATAGAGGTCTTCGATCTGCATGCGCTTGCGGGATAAGTACGTGTTGGCCCACTAGAGTTCGCAAACAGAGAGCACGTCCTATCCGTTAGTTGGCTTGTCTCATTGCATCAACGCAGGACAAAGAGGAGGAACATACGCGCGTAAAGGTGTTTTTCTGGACGTCGACCCACTCGTCCATGATGCTGGAGACGCTCGCCACGCTGCCGCCGGCCATGGTGTCTTCTTCCTGTTGGTCTCACTCGGTCACTCGTCGACTGACTGACTGCCGTGCGCTCGTCGTGTCCGAATACTCGCTCGCCAAGTCGCAAGCGTGCGATCGCAGCAAGAGCTCCACGCCTCCCCCCTTGTACTTTCTAGGGAGTCGCACGTCACTTCAGCTTGGGTTCCTGGGTTTGGGACGGAACAAACCCGTATCGACATGATCGCAAACCCATTTGGCGCCGAAACCGCCACACCCGACGAATAAGATGGAAAACGAACGAAACGGGTGGGTTTGGAGGCGATATGGGTGGGTTATGGGACACCGCGTCGGATAGTGGAACGACGAACCGGGTTTGGTGGTGACCCGTTCTGGGTTACGTGGGATGATCGCATAATCGGGGTGGAAAATAACCAACGTTACGTTACGTTGGTTTGATTCGCACGTCTACTTCAACTGGTTTGTGGCCATGACGACGCAGGAAGATGACGTCAAGACGGTATGTGATGGGGATTTCTCGCGCGACGTTGTGCGGTGTAGACAGATCGCATGCGTCAGTGGGTGGTATGTGCTGATGCACCTGTGTTGTCGCTACGTGATGCTCTAGCTCCGGCAGCAAGTGCCCACGTTGTTGGTAAGTTATCGCGGGTCAAAGCGAGGCGGAAAGTGGTCATCACGCCGTCACTCATGCCCCGATTCTGCGTGTTCTTCTCGGTACGTAGGGCAGCGCATCGGCGGGAATGATCGGACGTATCTTCTGTCACCCCATTGACACCGTGAAAGCGCGGTTGCAAGCGAGTACGACCCAAAAAGGCTTCTTTGCGCACCTTCAGTTGAACAATTTGAGGTAGTGATCGTGCATTTGTGGGTTCACTGCGCGATTGCACACTAATGAAGCCATGTGAGGCAGTGTGGCGCATTTCCGAGGTCTCTACCGCGGTCTCGGCGTGAGTATGATCGGTTCCGCCCCTGCGACGTGCTTGTACTTGACGTCGTACGAAGTCTCCAAGGACTCGTTGCATTCCGTCGCTTTGTTCCGTGAGAACCCGTCGCTGCTTTACCTCGGCGCTGGTATGCTGGCTGAAGCCCTCAGCTGCGTGCTATGGGTTCCGATCGACGTGATCAAGGAGCGAATGCAAGTGCAAATGCCCGTGTCCGGAACGACTTCTCAGGGGGCCTACTACCGCAATACGGTGCACGCCGTCGAGACAATCATGCAGACCGAGCGCCTGCGTGGCCTCTACAAGGGCTACGCGGCGACGCTTCTCTCGTTTGGTCCGTTTTCGGCGCTTTACTTCATGTTTTACGAAAAAGTACGCGGCGTTTGTGCCTTGCTTCACGTGGATTACTAGAGAGACTGACCATTTTGTGTGTAGAACAAGGCAACAGCTCAGAAATTTCTTCAAACAGAAGAGCTGTCTCCACAATATACGCTTCTCAGTGCGGCCACGGCCGGCGCGGCAGCGTCCTTCCTAACGAATCCACTCGATATGATCAAACTTCGCCTTCAGGTACGCAACATAAGTGGAGGGCTGTGACTATCCCAGCACCTACTCATGACGTTTATGATTCAGGTTCAACGAGCATATGCCGCCGAGCCGAATGCTGTGGCATATACTGGAATCGTGGATGGTTTGACCAAGGTGATCCGATCCGAAGGTATATTGGCATTGTATAAAGGTGCCGGCGCCCGCGTGGCGTTCCACGCACCATCCACAGCTATCACAATGTCGCTTTTCGAGAGCTGTCGACGCTTCTACGCTGACATTCTTGGGGAATAAAGCGCTTTATTAGTGACAACTGTTGTTATCTCGTGCTTGAGCAAACCTGCGCCATAAAGAGCTCGTAATGGTAGCGAACACCATCAACCTCAAGTCTCTCTTCCTTTCCGATAGGTTGAGTTGATGGTTGTTGGTGCAGAATATACTTCACCACATCTGCATGACCTCGTCTCGCTGCCTTCACAACATCTGCGATAGTGCATTTGACACCTTGAGCCGTGTAAAGACCCTTGAGGCACTGGAGTTGGCCCCATTGAGCCGCAACGCCTGCCAAAACATCCATCTGCTGGCGATCTACCTTCTGATGCTGGTGTAGCCAGAGCAAAGACCGCATATGGCCTAGTCGAGCAGCTCTTTCGGCCAAGCTAAAGCGCCACAATTGCTCCTTCAGCTCTCTCAGGTATGCTTGCCGGCTCATCCAGTCGAGTACGCTTACTTGATCGTGCTTGACAGCAGACCAGATCACTGTACCAAACACCTGGAGCAGATCTTCGCCTTGAACAAGCAGCTTCTCAACAACGACAGGTAACAGCGTGACTGCGCCGTATTTTGCAGCCCAGCTAGCCACGCGCACGTCCAGCAACCTCGAGTCGCACCGAGCGACAAACCAAGTCATTGAAACATCATCACGCGAGTGCTCGAGCAAGTGATTCAGTGTCGACTTGTTGAACAGCTTTGGGTGCTGGATATCTTCGAGTGCCTGGCAATCACTGAGGGTGCCATATAGTACTGCCCACAGAGGATATAGATCAATCTCGCAACATAACTCTGGCATATATGTCATCAACTGCTGCATGACTCGCCATGATGGTGCATTGGGAGAGTCGGACGTGCAAAGCTGCACGAACGCGGGCTTATCCGTGACTAGCCAACCTCTTTCTTCGTCTGAAGCGTGCTTTAGCACCCACAGAATCGCCTCGTCACCCACTCCAGCCTTCAACATCTCCACGAGCCGCAGACATGGACAACTGAGCTGTTCTTGTAGCGATGTCCCATGCAATACTGCGCGTTCTTGAGCTTTGGTGTAGAGATACTCGAGGACCTGGACATGGCCAGCCAAAGCCGCAGTCGTCGACGCCGTTCCACGAGACCACGCGCCTAGTTCTTCAACACACCACTTGACGACCTCGAGATTTCCACCTTCTGCTGCGGAATCCAGTAGCATCGCGTAGCTTGACGACGTCGACAGACCTTGTTCTCGGTCGTACTCGATCATCCACTGCACGATATCGTAGTTACCGCGTTTGGCAGCAGCATGGATACCCATCTCCATCACACCGTATCCCTGTTCCTGACAAATGTATCGAACCATGTCAAGACTTCCGCTTCGCACAGCTGGGTAGGCGAGATAGCGAGGACGAATAGCTGGATCATCGTAGTACTCGAAGAGCCATTGCACGACTCTAAGCTGACCTGCAAGCGTTGCGTCTTCAAAGGAGTCTCGCAACGATCGAGGCACCAGTCCATTTGTGTGAAACCAGTCCAACACAGCCAAATGACCAGCCACAACAGCTGCGTGAACAGCCCCAGCGTAGTCGTTTTCCTGCGTCTGTCGGTGCTCATGAAGCCAGTTGATCGCCTCCACGTGACCGTGCGATGCGGCCAACCGCATTGCATGATCTGAATATGCGAGATTGAACTTGGCGTCACCGTGAAGCCGCTGAAGGAGGTGGAGATCGCCTTTCTCGGCCGCCCAGTCCATTAATGGGTACTGCTTCGAGAACGGACCTGCTAACCGAGGTGGCAGGAGGCCTTCAATGGGAGAAATGAAGTTGGTTGTCTTGCTGACATTGTCACTCCAGCTGAGAGCATCGAGGAACGAGTCTTCACGCCGCAACAACACTTCATATCGCGTCGTGGTCTCGTCCTGTATTGGATTCCGCTTGCTAGCTGACCTGTGATGATCCAGTAGCCACTCTACCACGTCGAGATGACACGCTTTGGCCGCAATCTGGATCGTGTCGCCAACTTCATAGTCGATATACCGATGCAACCACTTGACTTCTTCTATTTTTCCGCGTTTAACAGCGGTATACATCACGACGGACGTGAACTCGACCGGATGGTGACGCTGGATCCATTGACATTGAGCAAGAACAACGTCATTATGCAATCCTAACGTCTTCTCTCCATCGAGGTGAGCCTTGAACTGACGTTTCATCTGTCGGCAGAAGCGTTGTAGACGTAGTACGAGATCCCACTTTCCATGTTTCGCCGCGACTTGGAGGAGCTCTTCGTTCGAGACTGGCGAAAACGCACTCTTGTCACGTCGTAGCGACTCAAAACCGGCCTCGACGGCCACGAGAACCACGTGAACGACATCGTCGCGCGTCAGCAGAGGGCGCAGCTGCCGCTGGAACCAGTCGGCGTCCAGGAGGGGGAGGATCGCCATCCGAAATGTCCAGGTCGGCAGAAAGAAGATCGTCAAATCATTTATTAAGTTCCCAAAGATCGCCTGCGAACTTAAGAAGATACGTTGCTCATCCGAACACGCCATTCGAGTCAAGTGGTCAGTTGTCAGGGCAATTCTATGAGGTTGGGTTGCATTAGAATACGTTCACCGTGTGAACTCGAGCCATAAAGAGCTTGTAATCGTCGTGGAGCCTGCCTACCTCACGCTTGTCTTCGTCTCGAACTGGACACAGTGCTGGTTGTTCGCGTGAAATACACTCGACCACATCCAAGAAGCCTCGCCTACCCGCTTTCACCACGTCAGCATACGAACATTCGACACTGAGCGCCTCGTATAAGCCCCTGAGACACCGAATCTGACCGCACTGAGCTGAAATCCCCGCCAATAAATCCATCTGCAGCCGGTTTACCTTTTGGTGATTGTGTAACCAGAGTAAAGATCGCAGTAAACCGCGACGAGCAGCTCGTTCCGCCAAAGAGAACCGCCACACTTGTTGAGGAAGATCGTCCAAATATGCTTGCTGATGTAACCAGTCGAGCACAATCACTTGGTCGTTCATGGTCGCCGACCACGTTACTGTACCCAGCACCTTTGCAGGTTGTTCACCACGTGTCAAAAGCTTCTCGACTGTCGGAAGCAACAACGCAACGTCGCCATACTTTGCCGCCCAGGCGAGAAGATGAAAGCCTAATGGTGCCGAGGCACACCGTGATACAAACCAATTCACCATCACATCGTCCCGAGTATGAACCAGTAAATACCGTAATGTTCGCTTGGTGAACAATTTCGGGTGTTGCATGGCTTCGAGTGTCTGTAGATCACTCAGAGAGCCAAGTTGAATAGCCCATTGAGGCAATAAGCGGATCTTGCGACTCTGTCTGGGTCGTAGCAGCATGTACTGCCGTGTGAAGTTCCATGAGGGCACATTCTGAGCGACTAAACTGCTGATATCGTCAAGCTTGTCGAGCTGATCTTCTTCTGAGGTGTGTTTCAGTACCCAGAGCACAATATCGTCGCACTTTCCACTCTTGAGCATTGCTGGGAGATCAACGCTCGAGTACGAAATCTCATCCTCCAAGGATGTACCAGCTGACGTTGCACGCTCCAGCGCCTTGGAGTGAAGGTAGTCAAGGATGGATACATGGCCCTTACTTACAGCAGGCTCAGCAGCATAGCGGGACCAGACGCCATACTCTTCCACGCACTTCTTCACAAGCAGAAGGTTGCCGTTGTCCGCTGCTGCTTTGAGCAACATATCGTAGTAGTCGTCTGTCGAAAAGACCTGCTCCTGGTCATGCTCGAGCAACCACTGCACAACCTCGTCATGCCCTTTTTGAGCTGCTGAATATACTCCCTGCGATGTCACGGCAATATCAAGCTCCTCGTGAATATACTTGACCATATCCACACGCCCGCTTCGTGCTGCATAGTAGGTGAGTTCAGGAGGATGGAGAGCTGCATCGTCAAGATGACCGAAGAGCCACCGCAGTGCTTCCACTTGACCAGCACGAGCCGTCTCTCGAAAGATGGATGCCGAAGACCGAGGCATCAACCCGTTAGCTTCAAACCAGGCGAGAATGTGCACGTGACCATGCTCAGCAGCCTTTTGAAGTACGTGAACCATGAGATTTCGATGCTCGCGTCGATTTGTATGCAGCCACTGAATCATCTCTAGGTCCCCATGTTCAGCGGCAGACTGCATCGCACAGTACGAGCATGTTCGCTTTAGGTCAGGATCCTCGTGAAGCCTCTGAAGCAGCGGGAGATCACCGCGCTCAGCTGCCCAATCCATGTACGGGTACCGTTTGTGGAAGGAACTCGGTCGACTAGGAGGCAAGAGCCCGTACGTGACCAGAAACGAGTTGGTCGTTTGGGTTTTCGTGTCAAACCAATTGATCCCATCAAGAAACGTGTCAGCACGACGCATGACGACCTCAAAGCGCGGTGGAGGGAACCAAAAGTGCTTCTTGATCGGCTTCTGGTTGTCCAAGAGCCACTGCAACACGTCGACTTGACCCGCTTGCGCCGCGATTGGAATGGCTTGGTTCACGTCATACTCCACGAATCGATCGAGCCACTTGACTTGTTCCAAGCAGCCACGTCGTACAGCGGCATACACCACGGAAGCCGAGAACGCGAGTGGATGATGCCGTTGAATCCACAGACACTGCGCAAAGTCCACGTCGCCAATGGGCCCCAGAGCCTCTTCATCGCCCAGATCGATGTAAAACGGATGTTTCACGGGTCGACAGCTGCGTTGAAGGTGCTGTACGACGCGCCATCGTCCGTGTTCCGCCGCGAGTCGCACGAGCGCTTCGGTGGAAAGCGGTGGGAACGCGCTCTTGTCCCGTCGTAGAGACTCGAAACCCGCCTCCACAGCCACGAGCACCACGAGAACGGCTTCTGCACGCGTTAGCAGTGGTAAACACTGCCGCTGGAGCCACTCCGTCTCCACAAGCGCCGCAAACAGCGCCGTCGTCCGCATGATGGGAGCCTGCGACCTCATGAGTGCCATGACAGGTTCAATACACCCGACTAAGTGCGATGTTGCCAATGATATCGTACTTTAACGAACCTAGGGCGGTGCATGAGGTCCTGGGCTTGCTGACGTCTTGGAAGGCGCTCTTCCTGAGTATTACCACTGCTATTGGACCCAAGATTGACGGATTGATGTGGTCCATTCGGACAAGGGACGTAATATTCAAGGCAGCAGGCCTCGGAGGTCAAGTGATTATGCACTTCGACTTGGTACGATTCCTCCTGGTACGTTGAGTTCCAGCCAGGAATTCCTCATAGCGGTGGACATGGCCGCTGATCTCAGCCTTTTCTTCAGGGCGAAGTGGTTGAAGGGCAGGCTGCCGTCGTAAGAGACACTCCACCACGTGGATATAGCCTCGTCGACCCGCCTGCACGAGGTCTGAGGAAGAACATTTGACTTGAAGGGCTTCATACAAACCCTCGAGACACCGCAATTGGCCCCTTTGAGCCGCGATCCCAGCCAATGAGTCCATTTGTTGTTGATTCGCCTTGTGCTTCTCGTAGAGCCACAGCAAAGATCGATACAAACCGTGTCGAGCAGCTCGTTAGGCAAAAGTGGATCGCCAAATATACTCAACAAGGTCCGAGGCGTGCGTTAGCACGTGGATCCAGTTGAAGCACACTGACTTGGTGATTTGTGATCGCCGACCAGACCACCGTACCGTACACCTTGATGCGTTGTTCGCCTTGATACAGCATCTGCTCCGACCGCTGCAAGATCTCGAGTGCACCATACTTGGCAGCCCAGCTAACCACACTCAAGTCCAGCAAGGAAGAGTCACACCGTCTTACAAACCAACTTACCATAACATCGTCTCGAGAATGCGCTAACAAGAACCGCAGCGTCTGCTTGGAAAAGAACTTTGGATGCTGGATAGCTTCGAGTGCATGGAAGTCGCTCCGAGTGCCGAATTGGACCACCCATTGCGGTAACAAGCGCATTTGACGGCACAATTGGGGTCGAAGCAGCATATACTGCCGCATGAAGCTCCATGAGACCATTTTACGCGAAACCAACTTGTTCAGATTCTTGAAATTGTCAAATCCATCGCTTCGTTTTGGAGGGTTCTCTTCAGAAGTGTGTCTCAAAATCCACAACACGAGCTCATCACACTGTCCACTGTCGAGCATGGACGCGAGACTGAACATACTGAAGTCGATCTCATCGTGCACCGATGTACCAGCTAGAGTTGCACGCTCCAGTGCTTTTGTATGGAGGTAGTCCATCACAGCCAAGTGATGACAGAATCCACCAGCCGCAACATTGCGAGACCACACGCCAAGCTCTTCTACACAAAACTTGACGAGAACGACACTTCCACCAATAAAGGATGAAACGAGCAGCTCTCTCGACCAGTTTGGTGTCGAAGAGATTGTCTCCCGATCGAATCCGAGCATCCAACGTACAACGTCGTCATGCCCACGTAGCGCCGCAGAGAGTAACACCTCCAAAGTCACTCCATACCCAAGTTCTTCGCATACATACCGAGCCATATCCAGATGCCCGCTCTGCACAGAAAGGTAGCTGAGTTGATGTGGTCGGTCGGCAAAATCTCCCAGATAAATGTAGAGCCATCACAAGGCTTCCGTTTGTCCTGCACGTGCTGTCTCTTCGATGGCACGAGGTAGAAAAGAAGGAATCAGTTTGTGGACTCGAAACCAATCCAGCACGGCCACATGACCGTGCGTGGTAGCTAGTAAAACCACCTCAACCATGTCACCTATATGCTCGGTTCGATGCCGGTGCAGCCACTCGACCATTTCCAGATCGCCACGCGTGGCAGCAGATCGCATCGCGCGGTACGAACAGGTCTTTATCAGCTTGGAATCACAATGAAGTCGTGGAAGGAGTCGGAAGTCTCCACGACCAACTGCCCAATCCATCAAAGGATACTGTTTGAAGTGGGGAACGGGAGGCAGGTAGCCATGGCTGCTTAAGGCGCAGTGTGCTACGCTTGTGTCGGTGTCGAACCACGCGATACCGTCGAGAAATGAGTCCGCACGACGCATGACGACCTGGTATCGAGGTTTCAACAGAGCATCTTGCACTCGCCAACACATCCAAATGACGCCCCTCGGCCGCAGTTTCGAGAGCGAGGCCAGCATCATATTCAGTGCATTCATGTAGCCACTTGACTTCTTCCAAACAGCCTCGTCGTGCGGCGGAATACATCCAAGACGGCGAGAACTCGACGGGATGATGTCTCTGGATCCATAGACACTGAGCGAAAGCCTGGTCGGTAAAAGGTCCCAGTCCGCTCGTCTTGCCCGCATTGACGGAGAATCGATACCTGATAGGCTTATATTGCGGCTGGAGCTCTCGAACGATGCGCCATCGTCCATATCCACCCGCGATCTTCAAGAGCTCTTCATTGGACAGCGGTGGCAACACGCTCTTGCCACGCCACAAGGCCTCACAACCCGCTTCCACCGCCACGAGCACCAACACAACAGCTTCCTCTCGCGTCAGCATGCGATGAATATGCCGTTGGAGCCACTCCGTGTCCACGAGCGCCGCGAACAACCTTGATGATGGCATGCAGCTTCCTTTCCTCGATTAAGTTCGCGGTGACTGTGATATCGTACTTAGCGAACTTATCAACAAACCAGATGAGCTCTTCGCGCCATGCGTCCACGATGGCGCTTCCAGGCGCTCTCTTGATGACGGAGGACCAGGACATGGACCTTGTGCGGGCCTGGCCGCGTTAGAAGAGGGATTCTCTCGTCCAGAGGCTCGCAAAGGACGCGGATATCCAGCCTCGTGCGTCTCGTAGGCCCGCCAACGTCAGTCATTTCCAGTCACAAGTGTGCGAGTGGCCTTCGTCACATGTCGATACGACGCGTGGATTAATCGACGCTCGCCAGGGGACGGAGCCAGAATTAGAAGAGCTATTTCGCCAACTGTCTCGCTTCGGTAGAGAGCAATGGCCGGGACTCGAGTGCCGAGGCTCGCTCGTCCAGCTCGTCCGTCGACCACCTCCTTCTCCTCCTTGTATGTCATCGAGACCGTGTCTCCGCTACGCGTTGTCGACCCTTCCATTACGCTCGGTGCGGTGGTTCTTCGTCGAGGTCGTGATGCTCCGCTCAATCTTCGGATTGTTCAAATGACCCAACGGCACAGCGTTCTTCTCCATGTGAGTACGTTGGTCTTTTGCGTGTGCTGTTGCATGGTGTACTACACCAAGAGCAGTGGGGTGGTATCGCGCTGAGTGCGATCTGTTTCGTGTTGATGATACCAACGACGGTGCTTCCGTTGGCAGCGTATTCGTATGATCTGGTAGTTCTCTCGAAGGAATCGTTCGAGTTTTGGTTCCTGACGATTCTCAACGTGGTTGGCTGTTGCTTTTGCTGGACGCTGTTGGGCGATGCTCGTGTGATGGCTCCGACCGTGGCGTCGGTGGTGTGTCAGCACGGTCTGCTTCTCGATGGCAACATCCACACGCGTCGACTGCTTCTCCGAACATTCGTGATGGCGTCTCCGTTCATTTTCATCGCCCTGCTCGCCATCGTACTGCATTATACACCTCGTCTTCGTGTCTCGACGATTGCACTCAGCCCGGATATTGAGATTGATACGATGGACGTTGCTGTCCATTGCTATTCGACACTGGCAATCTTCATTGGCTCCAAGGTCTTTCACTCAAGACACTTGGTGTTTCCATCTCGCGAACCATTCAAGTGGATCGAGTGCTCCGTGTATGTTCCAAGATGCCGTCTTGTTCCAGTGGAGACAAATCCAGGACCAAGCACGTCATCGATTCGAGCCATTGCTAAGGATACTGACGTCACGTCGGTGCGACTCTCGTTGGTTACGGAAGGGATGCCACACACTATCGACACAAACGATAACATCGCCACTTTATCCGGACTTTTGTGCCGTTCCGTGGGTTTTTATGGGTCAATGGTCTCGGTTACGTCGGATGGATGTGCTCATGGATTTCGCTGATTTGGCTCATGGCTCAACCCAGCAGTTCAGGAGAAACTCCGTCAAATCAACTCGCCTTGGCCAGCGTGGGCGTCATTTCAACGCTCCTTTCTATTGGTGTCTTCATAGCCAACGCCCCTCACGTGCTGCTTCGTCGTCTGCTAGGCTCTCTCGATGCTTGGTTCGTCTCCTTTCAGTTCACTGTCGTCACAGTCGGAGTGTGTGACTCCATACAATGGGATGAACGAGTGATCTTCATGGTCCCGATGTGGCTTTGGTGTCACTGGGCGATGATCTTGGACACACTCACTCCTCTGATGAAGACGCGACTCCATCTCCGTCGTTGGTTTGTCCGTGCGGTATTGATGATGCTGGTGGTATACCCGATGCTTTTGCAGTACTGGATCTTCTACTCGAACGCCCCAGGACTGCGCAATCGAGTGCTCTTGAGTGTATCACTGTTTGGCTCGACCGTGCGGATGGAAGCGTACAGTTTGCTGGTCAGTCGAGCATGGACCGTGTGCTTGTGGATGGGTCGCTTTTTGTGGCGCGAGTTGTTCCGTTCGGCGGATTCTTTTAAGTTGCTCAAGTTTCGAGTAGAGTACCCAGTTACCGAGGCTTCCAGCGCTGTGATAATCCGTCCAGCTTGAAGAGCGTACGTCACTATTTCAGCAAGGCAAATCAAGGGCCAGATGCGATTGGATACTTTGCTGACGTGTTGTCCAACGCTCGTTCTGGTCTCCCTATGGGAGGAAACCGGGTTGACATGCCAGAATTAGTCATGCTATTTCACAGTGTTCGATTGTGTCAACAAAGTCCAATGGTCGTGAAGGCCCATGTGAAGCGGTCCCCTCATCGCGCCAGCAAAGTGGGGCCTTCTTTTGCGCCATCGTCCCCAACCTTGTTCGCTATCGAGACGGTGGACTCCCTGTGTGTCGTGGACACATCCATCACGCTCGGCGCTGCATTTTTCACCGTCACAACGATGTGAACCTCAATCGTCGGATTATTCAAATGGCTCACCGGTACAACGTTTTTCTCCACGTTGTTGTTCTGTTCTTCGGCACCTGTTGCTGCTTGGTGACCAACATGAACAGCAGGGTCGGAGGAGCGGCACTGAGTGCGGTTTGTTTCTCGGTGTTAATTCCCGCGTCAATGCTCCCACTCGCAGCATATTCCTATCATCTCGTGGTTCTCTCCAAGGAATCGTTCGAGTTTTGGTTTTTGACGGCTCTGAACGTGTGTGGCTGTTGCTTTTGCTCCGCACTGCTTCGAGATGCGAGGGTGATGGTTGCGGCTGTGGCTTCAGTGATCAGTCAGCACGGCCTCCTTCTCGACGGTAACATCCACACACGTCGCTTCATTCTTCGAACTTTCATGATTGCGTCGCCCCTGATTATCATCTCGATACTTCCTCTGGCTTTGCGTTATACCCCTCGACTTCGAGCCACAACGATTTCGTTCGGACCGAATATCAACGCCGATATCATGGACATTATGGTCCATTGCTATTCGACGCTGGCCATCTTCATCGGCTCGAAGGTTTTTGGCTCAAGGCACTTGGTGCTACCTGCTCGTGAACCAATCCAGTCGATCGAATGCTCCGTCTACCTCCCAGTATGTCATCTTGTGCATGTGGAGACGCTTTTGAGGCCAAGGATGATGTCACTTCGAGGCATTGACATCAATTCCCAATCGGTGCCACTCAAAATGGTCTCCAAAGGAGTACCACTTAGTGTCGACACGAACGACAATCTCAACCGCACTATGTCTACGGCTCGCATGTGTCTTTGGCTGAACGTGCTTGGCAACGTTGGATGGATATGCTCTTGGGTTCCATTGACTTGGTACATGGCTCAACCAAATAGCTTAGGTGAACCTTTACCAAGCCAACTCACCTTAGCTTACATCAGTGTACTGGCGACGCTCCTTTTCACAGTTATTTACACGCTCAACGCCCCGCTCGTGCTGCTTCGTCGTCTCATGACCTCTCTTGACGCTTGGTTTGTCTCGTTCCAGATCACAGTCGTCACGATTGGAGTATGCGACACAATGCAATGGGACTGCCGATCGATCTTCACGGTACCGATGTGGCTCTGGTGTCCCTGGACGATGATCTTGGATACGTTTACCCCACTAACAAGGCGGCGTTTGCGCTTCCAACGCTGGCTTCTACGGGCGGTGTTCATCATGTTGATGGCAGACCCGGCCCTTGTTGCGTACTGGATCTTCTATTCGAATTTCCCTGGCCTACGCAATCGTGTGCTCTTCAGTGTCTCGATATTTGGCTCGACAGTGCGGATGGAAGCTTTTAGCATGCTGGTGACTTGGGTGTGGACTGTCAGCTTGTGGATGGCTCGCTTGTTGTGGCTTGAGTTGTTCCGCTCGGCGGATTCGTTCAAGTTGCTCAAGTTTCGAGTCGAGTATCCAGTCACCGAGGCAATCTGGCCAACTTGAAATGCGGCCACGGATGCAAGTGAATGAAAACCTTGTTCCCATTGATGCCGTAGATGTAATTTCGTGCATCGATGGCTCCAGGAATAAATCTAGTCGCTCTCATCGTCTCGGTCACGTTCATGGGCCAAGTGTCACAAGGATAGCCGTCAGTCACACATGAAGAAGAACGATTCACGCCCAACGCCTCGACAACCGACTGTGTCGCGATTCGTAGTCGTGCCAGTCTCGCCATTACCAAGCATCTACACCTCCATGACAGTCGGTGCGGCATTGCTATTTCGTAGTGATGACGATTGTCTCAATTCACGTATCATCACGGTGGCTACCCGATATGAGCCACTGGCTTACGCTGCCACCGCAGTCTTTGCATCCCTCGCAGGAGCGACACAAGTGGAAAGCAATCCAGCTGCCGTGCGTGCCTGCAGTATTGTGTGTTTCGTGGTCTTGCCGCCAGGCGTGATGCTGCACTTCTCCTCGCTCTCTCGTGATCTCGCGAACCTGACGCTCCATACGTTCGAGTTCTGGTTCCTAACCGCTTTGAACCTCACCAATCTGCTCTGCTCGGCCCTGATGTTCGCTGACGAGCGCGTTTTGGTTGCAGTCTCAGCGAATCTCTACTTTGGTCTTGCTTTGATGGTTGATGCCAACGTCTACTCTCGTCGGTGGCTGTTCCGGTCGTTCATGATGGCGTCATGCTCTTTCTCAGTCGGAACAACCGCAATGGTGCTTGGGTATACTCCACGAACGCTTCACACGACGATTCCAATTGGTAATGGAGCAGACATGGATGTCCAGGATTTGAGTATCCACTGTTCATTGACGATGGCAATCTTTGTGACGGTCACGATGTCTCGCTCTCTTCCTCTCGTATTCTCCTCTCGCGAGCCGATCAAGATGATTCAATGTGAGAGTTATTTCCCTTGCTGTGGCTTGGTCCCAGCTAACCAAGGCCCCTCTGGTGTCCGTGCTCCTCGCCTTTCCAAGAAACAATCATACAAGCGTCTGAAGCTGATCCAGCGATCCATACCACCTATTGTCGATGCTGAGAACTCCTTCATTCCATTCCGACGCTTCCAATCGTACACACTCCCCCGTGAATGGCTGAATGCGATCGGGACCATCGGTTTGATCAGCTCCACAGCAGCGCTCTATTCACATATTGGTCATGCTCACTTCTCGAGCGCGGTTACGACTACGCAGCTTGCTCTCGCACTCGGTGGCCTTATGGCAACGCTCTTTGTTGGCGCGATGTACATCGTTCAAGCCCCGAGGGTTCGTCTTGGCCGTCTCCTCAGCTCACTCGATGCCTGGTTTGTCACGTTCCAGTTCACAGTCGTCACCATCAGAGTGTGCGATACGGTAGAATGGGATCAACGCTCGTTCTTGGTGATCTCAATGTGGATCTGGTGCCACTGGGCAATGATTTTGGACACACTCACTCCGCTGACACGATGACGACTATGCTTTGAGCGCTGGTTCGCACGTCTCGTGCTGGCGACGCTGCTGACGTATCCCGTTGTGGTGACCTACTGGATTTCTACTCTGGTGGCCCCAATCTCCGCAATCGAGTGCTCCTTAGCTTCTCCCTCTTCAGCGCAACGGTACAAATGCACTCGTACAGTTTATTGGTGAGTCGCGTGTGGACTGTGTGGCTCTGGATGGGCCGCTTTCTGTGGCGGGAGGTGTTCCGCCCGGCAGATACTTTCAAGTTACTCAAGTTTCCTGTCCAATATCGTGTCGACGTCGCCGAGGACAGGTCCAAACCAATGGCGATCCATCCAAACACACCTCGTTAGAGTCATCGCCTGAAGACACCTGCCTCATATGACTCAGCGTTCGCGGTGTACCAATGATCTGTAAAACAGCAGCACCGGCTAAGTACAACTTGAACTTCGCGCGGACGTGTTCGAAAAGTGATGTGTCTCCCTGGACAATCAGTCGGATCAGGGCACTGAGACAAGGCCCCTCCTTGGTTTCACAGAATGGCTTGGAAGGGTCTTTGACCAGAAGCTTGAAGCTGAAACTGAATGGGCATGTCACAAGGCTCACAAAGGAACACAGACGAAGAACGGGCATCCATCTGAGATAAAACGGTGGTTGTTCTGTGTTAGAATTCCAGTTTCCCGTGTTTGTGGCACCCGCTTACGATGACAATGATGGCACACGACACGCGAACACTGCCTCTGCGTTCTGCTTGGAACGCGATTAACGAATTCGCCACGGAAGACCCAAGTTCGCAATAATGGGTCGTATCACACAGAAGCTCAAGGTCGGCGTCCGAGGCTCGCTCGATGTGGTGATCGAAAAGACCAGTGTCAGTCCGGGTGGAACTCTCTCTGGCCTGGTGCGTCTCCACGCAGACAAGCCGATCGTAACTCACGGTACGCTACCTACTGCAACGGATGGAAGATGAGAGTCTCAATTGATGGTGTGTAGGCTTGGACGTGGTGTTTGCTGGTCGTGAGCGACTCGAATGGGACGAGCTAAATGACGACCCGGGACACCCACATAATGAGAAGAGCGTGGTGCATGAAGAGAAGGTAAGTCGACTGACCAGATGGTGTCGTTAACTCGAAGCTAATTGCTTTGCGCGCCAGATGGCCCTCCTTGACTCACCAGGGACCGGCAATACCGCGCGGACCCTAGAGGCCGGCGTTCACGAGTATCCTTTTACTTTCCAGATACCTCAGCGTTTACCAGAGAGTTTCACATACACAGCCAAGCGCATCCAGGGCATGGACCGAGTCTTCATTGCAGTGGTGTATGATGTCACAGCGAGCCTGCTTGTGGATGGCTTTCTCAAGGCCGATCTGGAATGCATCGTGCCGATTGAAGTCCGGGCTGACTCGCCACAGATTCACCATTGCGAGTCATTTACGACCTTCAAGAGCGACGAAACAAAGTTGCTGGGCATCATTAAGAAAGGAGCATGCGACGTGATTCTCAACGTCAGGGCCAACGTCCTCGACGCAACGTCGACGATTGTCGCGCATGTGGACGTCTCGCACTCTTCCAATCGAGAGCTCAAATCGTTGAAGCTCAGTCTTGTGGAAGACATTGAGATCGATCGCAAGTGCTACAAGACAATCAGGACCGGATCCCGAGTCTTGTGCTCTCGATTTTTCGAGAAGAGAACGCTCGAAGCGATGGCTACGGATACGATATCCAGCTTTGCGCTTGAGTTGCCAGTCACGCCCAATGATGTTTACGGGGTAGAGCCGCTCCTTCCTTCCATGAACTCGCACTTTATTGTCTCACTAAGATACCGAGTGGTGCTGGAATGCAAGTTTCCTTTGAGTCGACGTATCGAAGTCGATGCACCTGTCACTTTCGTGCGCACTAGTTAATGGGAACAATACTTTTTATTCTGACTAACGGAGTTCACAATACATCACTAAAAGTTCTCTTGCGTGATTGAGATTGGGGCAAGCCTGTCGTGTGGTTGGTTTTAGCGTCTTCGACTGATAAAACACTCGGTTGTTGGGTGAGAATGTACTCTACCACGTCGTTATAGCCCTTTCGTGTGGTCTTGAGCACGTCCGATCGACTGCATTTGACATCAAAAGTCTTGTAGAGTTCCTGGAGGCATCGAAGTTGACCGGAAAACGCCACGATCCCCGCCAAGTCATTCATCTGGCCGCGAGTCACTTTCTTCTCTTCGAAAAACCATATCAAACAGCGAAGTTGACCACGGTGCGCGGCTGCTTGAGCTGCACGATAGGTCCACAATCGGTTTTTGAGTGGTTCTGGGATAGAGCTGTGTCGATTGACCCAAATCAGGACCGATATCTGATCATGCTTGATCGCTGACCACACTGTTGTCCCATAAAACTTGAGGATCCGCGACTCACAAGTCCAACTGGCTAGATTTTGTTGAGTAAGTTGGACCAGATCCAACAAAACCTCGAGTAATCTGGTTGCCTCATACTTCGCAGCCCAGTCTACGATCCGAAAGAGCCGCAGTTCGATCAAAGCAGGACTACAGTTCTTCACGAACCACTCCATGATGGAGTCGTCACGAGAAGTCGTAAGGATGCAATGGAGTGTTTTCCTTGTGAACTCGCACAACGACCCGAACTGCACGGCCAGTCGAGGGAATATCGGTACGTTGGAGCAAAATATGGGTCGGTGCTCCAATAACTTGCGCATTACCCTCCACGTCGGCCGATTACGAGACAGAGACTGACAGGCTAGCATGATCTCATCGGCCTGCATCGCTCGATTTGGCTCAGGCAAGTGTTCCAGCAGCCAACATACATTGTCTTCGTCCGCCTTACGTAGCAATGCCTTGATTGCATCGACATGCAAGAAGCTAAGTTGTTCGCGTAATGCCGTACCGAAAGCTACCGCACGGGCTTGTGCCTTTTTGTAGAGGTAATCGAGTACGCTGACATGACCACGCATGGCATACGATGCGGCATCTCTTGACCACGCGCCAAGCTCTTCAACGCACCACTGTGCAAGCTTTAGATGCCCTATCTCAACCGCAGCAGTGAGTAGAGAGAGATTCACTGTTTTCTTGGGCCAAAGCATAGCTGTCTTCATCAACATTAGCTAGCCATCGCATTGCTTCAAATTGTCCAAAATATACTGCCGTCAACATGTCTCCAAGTGACACTCGATACCCATACTCGAGGCAACCATAACGGAGAAGATCAACATTACCTCCCATCACTGCTTGTTGCAGGATATACGGCTGGTCGATGTCGTCTTCGTAGTGATGGTAGAGCCACTTGGTGGCTTCGCCGTGGCCTTGTGTGACAGCAGTGTGAAGGAGATCATCGAACGATTCTGGGGCCCCACAGTGCTCACGGAGCCAATCCAAGACAACGACCTGGTTCTCTCTCGCAGCGCACACGTACAACATCTGGACTCTTCCCTCGTGTTCCCTACGATGTTCGTATAACCATTGCAGCATTGTAATGTCACCGCGCTCGACCGATGCTTCGATAGCTACGGTTGAGCACGTCGTGGTTCCGAATGGATGCGTATGAAGCTGTTGAAGCAGATCAAGGCGACCTTGACGAGCCGCCCAGTCCATTAACGGATACCGCAGACTGAGACCAACCGGAGGGAGTAGTCCATGCTCGTCCATAGCGCAGTAACCAGTTCTTCTTGCTTGATCATACCAGCAAATTGCCTCGAGCGGCGACTCGTGTCTTCGCAAGTCCACGATAAAGCGTGACGTATCGGACGCGTGTTGCTCCAGAATCCACTCGACCACGTGGAGATGCCACGCTTCCGCCGCGTTTTGAAGAGCTATATCAGCTTCGTACTCTGTGTGATGATGAAGCCACACAACTTCTTCCAAACGACCACGTCTTGCTGCCGCGTACATCATATGTTGGTCGAAATGGATGGGGTGAACGCGTTGGAGCCACGGACACAGCGCCAACGCTGGGTCGTTGGACGTGGCGTGGGCATATTTGACTTGTCGTCCGCGTCGAATCGGTCGATAAGTGCGTTGAAGCTGCGCACAGCACGCCACCATCCGCATTCGACGGCAAGTGGCACGAGGTGACACGGCTGAATCGGACACAAAGACGACCGGGTGTGGACCAGAGCGTGCCAGAGCGAGTCCAGACGCAGGACTAGAGCCACGAGAGCGATTCGGACGGCGTCTTCGTCCGTCAGGAGCCGCAGCAGCTGCGCATGAAGCCACTCGTGTGTCAGCGCATGCATGTTCACGACACCTCGTTGAGACAACAAGCACTCCAGATCCACCTCTCTAAATAAATGATAGTGCATTTTTCGAATATGCAAGGAATGAGACATCATATAGACGTGAGAATGAATAACCCTCCGAAGGCAACATAGACATGTACTCCATATCTAATGCAAATCCCGTAACTAACCGGACAACCGTTTCCTACGCTTGGGTCACCAGGCGCTGGTGTCAATTCTAATCTATCCTGCGTTGACTGTGGCGTTTATCGACGAGTTGATTTGATGATACTGGTGTCCACGATCATCTCGTGTGCTGCTTGGTTCCTAATAATGAAAGGAGCTGTCCAGCCCACTAATTACGCATGGGCGATGGACGTCCTAAACTGAGGGTGTGTACTGGACGTGTCACAAGTAGCGAAACACAGATGGAAGATCGTGAATTTTTTCTAACAGAGACACCCGTGGTGGTCTTTCTATGGTAGCAGTGTGATTGCGGCACGAGGTTCTGGCCTTTTTGATGATGGCAAACTTTAATCAGAGTGATGGTGAACACGACGAGTGGAGGTCGTGAGCCACTTCTACTTGGGGCACAAGTCATTCCCGAATCTGCCCCGAGAGACCAAGATCGCCATGGGTCGTATCGCACGGAAGCTCAAGATCGGCGTCCGAGGCTCGCTCGACGTGGAAATCGAGCAGACCAGCGTTTTGCCTGGTGAAACCATCACCGGTACAGTGCGTCTCAACGTGGACAAGCCAATTGTAGCGCAAGGTAAGCGAGGCACATGGAATTGAGGATAATTGTTTTCTTATGCGGTGATGTGCAGGTCTGAGTGTGGTGTTTACTGGTCGCGAACGACTTCGTTGGGATGAGCTAAACGACGAACCAGGGTATCCGCATGATGAGAAGTACGAGCTGCATGACGAGAAGGTAAGGAGATTTGATAGATTCCTTGTTAACGCTGAGCTAATCGCTTCTTGAAGATCATCCTGATCAACCCCTTGACGACTGGAAACGAGACGCTTGCACTCGAACCGGGCAGTCTTGAGTACTCGTTTGCTTTCGATCTACCAGAGAGCCTACCAGAGTCATTCACGTACAGAAGTAACCGCATCAAGGGCATGGATCGTGTCCGCATTGCCGTCGAGTACGATGTTACAGCAATTCTTCTGGTGGAGGGATTTCTCAAGGCCGATCTCGAGTGCGTCGTCCCAATCGAAGTGCAATCGATCTCCTCGCCGTCGATTCCTCACGGTGACACAGTCACCGCTTTCAAGAAAGACGAGACGAGGTTACTGGGTTTTATCAAGCAGAGTACTTGTGACGTGAACTTGAGTGTCAAGTCCAACGTTCTCGATGCCAGATCGATGGTTGTCGCAAATGTGGATATCGCGCATTCTTCCAAGCAGGACGTGAAGTCGCTGTTACTCAGTCTCGTGGAAGACATCGAGGTCGATCGCAAGTGCTTCAAGCACAACCGAAGTGGCTCCCGAGTCGTCTGTTGTCGCCTATTTGACCGGAAAACCCTCGAGGGCATGATAACCGACCCAGCGTCAGACTACACACTCCATTTGCCAATCACGCCCAATGGTATCTACGAATTCGAGCCGCTTCTTCCGTCCATGCGCTCGCACTTCATCATCTCGTTGAAGTACCGAGTGGTGCTGAAATGCAAGTTTCCTATGGGTCGAAGCGTCGAAGTCGATGCGCCTGTCACCGTTTTCGGTACAGTTTGACCCATTTTCGAGTAGATTCTAGCTGTGTTTATCTTCACTATGCATCATTGAACAGCTTATTGAGCAATCAAGAGTCTTGTATCGCAAATCCTTTGAGCATTCTCCTTATCGAGAAGGTCGAGACAAATAGAAGACTCGTGCTCACACACGTTTCGACAGAAGGCTTCTTCAGGTTAGCTACCACATCCACGACACCTTCTTGCTGTCTTCAGAGCGTCTTTTTAAGACTTATCTTGTGGGTGCACCGTCACTATATCAGCAGATCGCAGTGCCGAAGAGCTTTAGGGCGAGAATGTGACGCGAGAATTGCTCAGTCAAGATCCTTGCCGACCATTACGTATTGGTATAAACCGAGGAGGACCCTTGAGTTCGTGATGCCAGACAAACACTCGTCAGCTCGTATGATGCGCTCAGTTCATGAAAATTGCTGCTGCTGGACCTGTCGCAAGTGAAACACAGACGGAAGAACTTGGATCTTTCTGGGATTAAACGGTGGTTCGCTTTGTGTTGACAGTCGACATGCCCTCAGAGTGATGGTGAACACGGAAGATTTGAGGTCGTGACACCACTGCACGCTCCTTCAGTTTCGATTCATTCACGAATCGCTCACGAGAAACCGAGGTCGCAATGAATCGTATTGCGCGGAAGCTCAAGATCGGCGTCCGAGGCTCGCTCGATGTGGAGATCGAGCAAACTAGCGTCCTGCCGGGTGGCATTGTTACTGGCACGGTACGTCTCAACGTGGACAAGCCGATCGAAACACAAGGTAAGCCAGACACTTCAAAGAGAGGATGATGATAGTCTCATTTTGCGTTGGGCAGGCTTGAGTGTGGTGTTCGCTGGTCGTGAACGGCTTCGTTGGGACAGGCTAAACAAAACCGATTCAGGGTCTCCGCGCGATGAAACGTTTGCTCTGCATGAAGAGAAGGTGGGTTGATTGACCAGATTCCTCGCTAGCACTGGGCTAATCGCTTGTTGTAGATCATCCTGATCAATCCTTGGACGACTGGAAGCGAGACGCTTGCACTCAATCCCGGCAGCCTCGAGTGTTCTTTCGCTTTCGAGCTTCCCGATTCTTTACCAGAGAGCTTCACGTACAGAAGCAACCGCATCAAAGGCATGGACCGCGTCTGCATTGCCATTGACTACGATGTTACGGCGAGCCTTCTAGTCGATGGATTTCTCAAGGCCGACCTCGAATGCGTTGAGCCAATTGAAATGCGGTCGCTCTCAGTACCACCAATTCCTAATGGCGACCCGGTCACCGCTTTCAAGAAAGATGAAAATCGATTGCTGGGCTTCATCAAGCAAGGTGCTTGCGACGTGAACATGAACATCAACTCTGACGTTTTGGATGCTACGTCAACGATTGTTGCGAACGTGGACATCGCACATTCCTCCAAGCGGGAGCTACAGTCGCTGCGACTCAGTCTTGTGGAAGACATTGAAGTCGATCGCGAGCGCTCCAAGCATATCAAGAGCGGATCCCGAGTCATCTGCAGCCGATTATACGAAGAGAAGACGCTTGAGGCGGTGACAATCGACCCAGCATGGGACTATATACTCCATTTGCCAGTCACCCCCAACGACGTCTACGAGTTCGAGCCACTCCTTCCGTCCATGAGTTCGCACTTCATCCTCTCGTTGAAATACCGAGTAGTGTTGGAATGTAAGTTTCCCATGGGTCGAAGCGTCGAAGTCGACGCGCCTGTCACTGTTTTCCGCATAGCTTAAACCAGTTTTTAAATCTCATTCTGCTGTATATCTTCCCATTACATCGCTTACCTGATCGATACTTGTGCTGTTGAATCTAACGGATTGCGGCCATCTCTTCTACTGACAACCCATCAAGCAAACCTTCCTGTTGTGTAAGAATATACCTTACCACGTCACTGTAGCCCTTTCGTGCGGCCTTGAGCACGTCCGATCGGTTGCATTTAACATCAAGAGTCTTGTAGAGTCCCTGGAGACATCGAAGTTGACCAGAAAACGCCACGATCCCTGCCAAGTCGTTCGTCTGGTCGCAAGTCACTTTCTTCTCTTCGAAAAAAACCATAACAAAGAGCGAAGATGACCTCGTTGTGCGGCTGCTTCTGCTGCACGATAGGTCCATAGTCGGCTTTTGAGTGACTCGGGCAGAAGGTTGTGCTGGTTGACCAGATCAGGACCGGCACTTGATCATGATGAACGGCAGCCCAGGTGACAGTCCCGAAGAACTTGAGCAGGGGCGTGTCTAACTTGTTCTCGTCTTGGCTGGCGTATACTTCGAGCAGCCTCTGTAGCTTGTGAGTCACGAGATATTTGGCTGCCCAGCGCGTCACACGAATGAGATTTTGCGCAAGAACGTTCGGGTTACACTGCTTGAGGAACCAACTCATCACAGTGTCATCTCGAGTGTACCTCAGCAAGAACCTCAGCGACTTGTGGGTGAACAAGTCGGGATGCTGTATTGCTGCGAGTGCTTTCAGGTCCTCGAAGCATCCATTTTGTAGTGCCCACTTCGGAAACGGCGGGACGTGGCAACAAAATGCAGGTCGCCACTTGATCACGCAGCGCGTTGTGTCCCAGGACAATTTCTCCTCAGAGACAAATGCGAGGATAAACCATTGAACAATGGCTGGTTGCATGGATGCATCAGGTTGCTCGGGAACGTGCTCCAGTATCCACCGCTTCTTCTCACCACTACTGGGGGTGTGGACGATATTGCCCATTTCTGCATGGGACGCAAGGTCAAGTTGATCGTCCAGTGTCGTTCCGTGAAATGCAGCCCGCTCAACAGCGATATGATAAAGATACCGCAATATTCTAGCACTGGCACGAGAAACAATCTCGCGGTTCCACGCTCCCAGTTCTTCAATGCACCACCGGACGGATTCCAGGTCATCTGACAGAACGCACTGGAGTAGCAACTGGGAGGGGAAGAGCGGCTGATCGCTTTTCTCCATGACCCATCGAATAACCTCACGCTTCCCACAACACGTCGCGCTGACAATGCGATCGTAGCCATACCCTTGATCTTCACAGATGTATCGTAGAAGTTCAACGTCACCACTCGTTGCGGCATGCTCCACGAGGTTTCGAGGACGATGGATGGGCTCGGGATAATGTTCGAAGAGCCATCGCACAGCATCATACTCTCCCGCTGCGCTGCAAACTTGATCGCTTGGACGACTAAGGTTGGAATCATTTGGTTTGCACGAAGCCATTCCATCATCGCGATCTGACCCTTTTCCGCGGCGTTTTCGAGCATGGCGTCGCGTTTCCGCATGTGCTCTGTGCGATTGTCATGCAACCACTGGGCCATCGCCACGTCCCCACGGACCACTGCCCATCGGAAGGTGGCATCAGAGCACGTCTTCGTAGCGAATGGATGTGCATGTAACAGCTTGAGCAAGTTGAGATGGCCTTCTTTGGCTGCCCAGTCCATGAGAGGGTACACTGCGCCGTGGCTCTTTTGAGGCTCGAGGATGCCGAGGTCGGCCATTAGACAGTGGGCTTTGAACGTCTAACGGTCGTACCAGCAAACCATGTCGACGGGAGCCTCACTGCTTCGCAAAACAACGCGACATCTTGGTCTGCCTTCCGTATCCCCCTCGTTCTGATGATCCAAGAGCCACTCAACTATATGGACATGATGTGCCTGAGCTGCGCACTCGATCGCTGTCTCGTCATCATATTCGGCGATCTGGCTGAGCCAAGCCAACTGTTTCAATCGTCCAGTCCTGACCACTGCGTACCTGTATAGTTGAATGGATGGTACCGTTGTGACCAACGACATTCTGCAGACGGAGAAAGACAAACTGCTGAAACATCATCACCAACGTTGTTGTCAGAGCATCTTCCACGTCGGGATGGCCGAGAGCGGAGATGCAGGAGCTTCACAATATGCCACCAGCCGACCTCAATGGCTACTGGCACCAGCTCGTGGGGTAGAATTGGCAACAACGATGACTTGTCGTACAGCAAAGCGTGCCAGAGCGCGTCAAGGCGTTGATCCAACGCCGTGATGGCGAGTCGGACGGTATCATCGTACGTCAACAGCGGAAGAAGCAGCGGGTGGAGCCATTCCTGGACAGAACGAAGCGCACAGGAGATGCAGACAGTTTCTGCCGCTTTGTCATCTCGACGGTCTTAAGGAAAGAGAACTCACGGGGTCTCCGTCACTCTATTTCTGAATAGCACGCTTATTGTTCCGAATGGATGCTCATGGACGCAACCCTTCCAGCTTGTGTGATAATAAATCATCGAAAAGACGCGGCTGATGCGTGAGAATGCACTCCACAACGTCGATGTGGCCTTTTCTCGCTGCCTTGAGCACGTCCAGACTGCTGCACACGATACCACGAGCCCTATAAAGGCTCTGTAGACATCGTACTTGACCAGAGCACGCCGTGATCCCCGCCATTTCGTTCAGTCGTTCATCAGGGATCTTGCCGTGGGTGTGTAACCAAAGCAAACAGCGCAGTGCACCACGCTGGGCAGCCATTTTTGCGACTCTCTTCGTCCAAAGGCGTTGAGTCAACTCGGATGCATGGTCTTGTCGATCGATCCAGTCAAGGACTGATGCTTGGTTGTGCCGGATCGCTGGCCAAATGATCGAACCATAGAGCTTGAAGTCACCTTTATCCCAGAGAGCAGAGTTTTTGTCGCGCATCGCAAGCAGTACTGTGAGCAACCTTGTTGCTCCATACTTGGCTGCCCAACCAACAATTCGATAGAAATGTACCGTCAGAAACGTCGAGCCGCACTCGTTCACGAACCACTCCATCAGCGTATCGTCACGCGACTGACCAAGAATGAAGTCGAGAGTCGTCTTCGTGAACAGATCCGGATGATTAGCCGTCTTGAGAGTCTCCAAGTCACTCAGGAACCCAAACTGGACGACTAATTGCGGAAATATCGGTACTCGACAACAGAACATGGGTCGACACTCCATCAACTTGCGCATAAAGCGCCACGACGGCATTTTGCGAGATGGCGACTGACAAACGAGCATGAAATGCTCAACGTTACCCCCTCGTACCGCTTGATCTTGCTCAGGTATGTGCTCAAGAAGCCAACACACCGTTTCTTCGTCGATTTTACTCAAGTACGAATGCACCGCATTGATCTGTGAGAAGTCGAGTTGGTCTTGAAGCGATGTCTTGGCGATAGTCGCGCGTTCTTGAGCTTTAGTGTGAAGGTACTCGAGCACGCTAACATGGCCACGAACAGCTCTCCACGCTGCTTCCCTCGACCACGCTCCTAGGTTTTCAACGCACCACTTCACGAGCTCAAGACTCCCTCCATGTGCAGAGGCGTCAAGCAAAGCTTTCGCATTTTCAGTTGCCAGCTTGAGACTCGCTTCATTCACATTAGCCAACCATCGAACGGCCTCGTGATAACGACGATAGGCAGCAGCTTCCATCACTCGGAAGGAGACTTGACACCCATACTCGTGACAGCCCAGGCGCAAAAGATCCAGGTTGCCACTCAACGCTGCTTGAAGGAGGTAGTTTGGCCGGTTGATATTCTCTCCGCAGTGGTCAAAGAGCCATCGGACAGTCTCCAAGTGGCCGCCTCTGGCTGCGACTTGGACAACGAGGTAGAGCGAACCAAGAGGTACCGAGTTTTTATGAAGCCATTCCAGAGAAGTGACCTGGTTCTCACGTGCAGCCACCTCGTACACTCTGTCGATATGCGCCACGTGTTCCTTGCGATTCTCATGGAGCCACTGTATCATCTCGATGTCACCACGAGCTATCGCGGCATTGAACGCTTCCGATGTACACACGAAGCCATCCACATGCAGTCGCTGGAGCAGACTGAGGTCTCCACGCTGAGCTGCCCAGTCCATCAATGGGTACGATCTGCTGAACTTGTGTGGTGGAAGCAGTCCGTGGTTCTTCATAGCACACATGGCGCCTCCTTCATTATCGTCGTACCAGTAGAAACCCTCGTCCTCCCACACGACTTCAAAGCGCTGGAGACCCGTCTTGTGTTTCCCCAAGAGCCACTTGACCACATGCAGATGGCACGCCTCAGCTGCTTGTCGAAGTGCCTCGTTCCCATCGTACTCGGTGATACAACTGAGCCACTGGACTTCTTCCAGACAGCCACGTCGAACTGCTGCGTACATAGCTTCCTTGTCGAATCGGATTGGATGACGGCGTTGGACCCACTGACACAACGCAAATGCCTTGTCACTCGAGCGCTTGAGAGTGCTGTGCGCACGCTGCTGTTGGTGATGAGGTCGAGAGCTGCGCTGGAACAGCACTACAATGTGCCACCACCCGCTTTCGATGGCGATGGGAAGGAGCTCACGCGGCTGAATGGGGGCGATCGGAGACCGATCGTACATCAACGCATGCCATAGCGTATCGAATCGAGCGTCCAGTGCCACCACAGCGAGTCGTACGGCGTCGTCATGGGCTAATAACGGCAGGAGCAGCGCGTGAAGCCACTCGGCATTGAGCACGACGGACGCCATGATCAAAGTGAGACCAAGGGGTAACCATCACTCCGATTGATTCACATTCACTCCCTTAAATCCGTAAGAAACGGTTTATTGTACGTATCTAATCCCGCGTTAGTCACGGGTGGTGTTCAACTCGAGTGGTGGTGAGACTTCGTCGTACCAGTCGACTCTGAGCTAGAAGACGACGGAAAAGTTCGGATGCTTCGACAACACACACGGTGTGGAGTTCTAATACGGGTTCCAATGAGCCATCGGAGGCTGCCACGTCAACAAACGGCGAGCCATAAGACAGAGACCCCTACGTATATCTCGACGCCAACATGACGTCGATGTGGGCTTTTCCCGCCGTCTTGGACCCATTTTGATAACTAGACTGGAAACCAACAGTCCTGCCAAGACATGGTACGGCATTGACCAGAGTGTACCGAGTTGCCTGCAATTCGTTTATCTGATCCTCGGTGACCTTGCCATGCTCCTGCAGCCACACTAAGCACCCCCACTTGGCACGTTCTGAGGCCACTTTCACGACGCGCTTCGTCCAGAGGTGTTGAGCCAACTCTGGTGGATGGTCTTGACGATCTACCCAGCTGAGGACCGACGCTTGGTCGTGTTGGATCGCTGACCATATAACCGAACCGAAGAACTTGAGAAACTCTTCGACCCTGGAAGCCAAGGCTTCCTTGTGCCACTTCAATAGTACTGTGAGCAACTTGACCGCTCCATACCTGGCTGTCCAACCAACGATCCGGTAGAAGTGGGCCTTCAGAAACACAGAGCCACACTCTTCCACAAACCACTGTACGACGTTGTCATCGCGAGAAGCCAAGATGCGGTCTAGCGACTTCTTCGTGAACAGGTCTGGATGATTTATAGCTTTGAGCATCTTAAGGTCACTTAGAGAGGCGACTTCGATAGCGAGGCGCG
The DNA here is from genome assembly GCA_020085045.1 of Pythium oligandrum. NCBI lineage: Eukaryota > Oomycota > Peronosporomycetes > Pythiales > Pythiaceae > Pythium > Pythium oligandrum. Next base: position 2,609,028 of record JAHRIK010000002.1, read on the forward strand.
GAAATATCGGTACTTGACGGCAAAACTGCGGACGACACTCCAACAACTTGCGCATAAAGCCCCAAGACGGCTGTGGGCGGGATGGCGATTGATAAAATAGCATGAAATGCTCGACATCTCCACCCCGCATAGCTTCATCCTCCTCTGCTATGTGCTCAAGAAGCCAACATACCGTTTCTTCGTAGGCTTTGGCCAAGTAAGAGCGCAGGGCATTGGTCCGCGAGAGGTCAAGCTGGTTCCGAAGTGTCGTGCCAAAGGCTTCTGCATGTTTCTTGGCTTTAGTGTGAAGAAAGTCAAGTACGCTGGCATTACCGCGCACGGCTCTCCTGAACGCGTCTCTGGACCACACACCCAGGTCTTCGACACACCACTTCACAAGCTGAAGACTCCCTCCTTTGACCGAGGCATTTAGCAAGGCCATTGCATTCTTCCTCACCTCTCGAAAGAGCACTTCATCCGAGGCTACCATCCATCGAATTGCCTCGTAGTGACCACGGGACGCAGCAGCTTCTATCGTTCGAAACGACACTTGACATCCACACTCGTGACAACCAAATCGCAGAAGATCGACATTACCACACCAGGCCACTTGAAGGAGATAGTGGGGTCGAGCGATATTCTCTCCAAAGTGCTCGAAGAGCCATCGAATGGCATCACCATGGCCATTTCTGGTTGCAGCATGAATGGCCATTGGAAGGAAGCCAGGAGAAATCGAATTTCTGTGAAGCCAATCCAACGCGGCGACCTGGTTTGCCTCGGCAGCGGTTTCGTACTCCCTGTCGATTGTGACCAGGTGTTCCGTCGTGTTTTCATGCAGCCATTGCATCAACTTGACGTCACCGCGCTTCACCGCTGCGGTAAACGCTTCTGAAGTGCAAACGTCCCCATCAGCATATAGCCGCTCAAGAAAACTGAGGTCTCCGCGCTGGGCTGCCCAGTTCATCAGGGGATAGCGTTTGCTGTTCTGGTATGGCGGAAGGGAACCGTGTCCCTCCATCGCACAGAACGAAACCTTTTCTTCGAGGTCGTACCAAGAAATCGCCTTCGCATGCCTCAACACACCGTAGCGTTGGCGGTTATCCTTCAAGAGCCACTCGACCACATGAAGATGCTGCGCTTCGGCTGCATTTTGAAGAGCAATGTTGACATCATAATCAGCAATACAACTGAGCCACTGGACTTCTTCCAGACAGCCACGTCGAACTGCTGCGTACATAGCTTCCTTGTCGAATCGGATTGGATGACGGCGTTGGACCCACTGACACAACGCAAATGCCTTGTCACTCGAGCACTTGAGAGTGCTGTGCGCACGCTGCTGTTGGTGATGAGGTCGAGAGCTGCGCTGGAATAGCACTACAATGTGCCACCACCCGCTTTCGATGGCGATGGGAAGGAGCTCACGCGGCTGAATGGGGGCGATCGGAGACCGATCGTACATCAACGCATGCCATAGCGTATCGAATCGAGCGTCCAGTGCAACCACAGCGAGTCGTACGGCGTCGTCATGGGTCAACAATGGCAGGAGCAGCGCGTGAAGCCACTCAGAATCGAGCACGACGACCGCCATCCTATAGGCGCACTTGCTTGAAGAGTGTCTTGGATGGAGTGAAGATTTCGAAGTGAGTGGAGTGAGAGAGTTACGTAGCAAAGCTCTCCATGCAAATAGCAGTTGCCACAGATGGGAGGCGTCTGGTCGACAAGTTACCATCTTTCCTATTTGATCCGCATTCATTCCATATTCCATAAACAACGACCGCGCATCCGTATATAACACACCCCATACTTGGTCTGTGGTGCAGAGCTAGGGTGGGCTGTGCATTTTGAGTCACCATGATGTCTGGTGGAGGAAAGGATAGTGATCACAGCATTTTCGTGGAATAGTATGACGTCACGTGATCATTATTCAGAAATATGACGCTTTGCTACTGGCAACCAACACTATCGCCACTCTTGCTCTCCATCGCTCATCTCTGATGCTTCACGAAGACGTGTTCGTCGTGTTTCATCAGTGCGAGTGGTGGACCTGATTCGACGTTTGCCGTCAGATCGGATAGAGCGAGGGCTGGAAGTCTCGTCTTGGTCGACTGAGTCCGCTCTGAGTCGTACGCGACGTGACCGAGTGTAGGGCGGTCGAACGTTCGTTTGGCGTTCCAGCAGCTTATTGACCCGATTCTCAAACTGCGGAATTGTCATCAGCTCCTGAGGAGACTCCTCTACTGTTAGATTTGCATAGTAGAGCAATGCTCTCGCTGCGTCTTGCTCAGAGGAGTTGTGATCATCCTCCTCTGTTGACGCAGTCCCAGTACGCGATGACGTGAGATCGACGATATCAGGCACCAGGTGCGCTCTCAGTCGCGGAAGAGAGCTGTCAAGAGCTTGCTCGCTGCGTACTTGTTGTCTTGCATCATATCGATCGCGAATCGCTTGACAATCGCTGACGCGCGGCCGGCGACGATTTGCGTCGAGTAAGGAGTCGTAATCCGCCATCAAGTCTGCTTGTCGAGCCGCAGCGACCTGAATCAGAACTTGCTGGCGTCGAATCCTTGCCTCTTGGACAATAAGCGTGTTCTCCAAGCAAGCAGCGTAGTCCTCGACATCGGTCAATGCTGAAGCCAGTTTCTGGAGGTCTTCAGTACGACTTCGCATCTCTTCGTTCAGCGTCGATTATTCCTCTTGAGCTCTTTCCAGATCGTCACGAAGCTGTAACTCGGTCACAGAGGGCTGACTGAGACGCTCGTTGGCCTCACGAAGATCCTCCGTCACTCGATCGAGGCGATCGTGCAGTACTCGCGCGTGGTCTATCAAGAGCGCACGCTGGTGAACCACGAGAGCCGCATGCGTGACTAAGTCGGAGCCTGGAGATGGTGTTGATACTGCTAAGATACAGCCATCACACGTCAATTCCTCGTGCAGAGAACTCAGCGGCTCTTGCTTCATGCTCATGATGAGCTTCCAGTCAGCTCAAACCGTGGAACCCTCAAAAGTCATTATCCCGTCATGACTTTTGCGCAGTACGGTACTCGCCTTGAAGTGACTCCGATTCCTGAGGGGATTGCCATGTGACCCCGGCCATTGCGTCACTCTCATTGCTCAAGACGCGTGAACATAATGGACACATCAATCGTTTCTCAGTCAAATATTTTGTCGAGTCTGAGTGAGTACATCCACAAATAGGACATGTATTGTGCACGTGGTCGAGTCCTAGGTGAGGTCTGATATCGGCCGTCGGCAATGTCGTCGCTGTATACGATCGAGACGGCCGCTCCACTTCCAAGAGTTGCCACTTCGATTACCCTCGGCGCTGCTCTGCTTAGCAAGGCGGATGATACCGCGTTCAATGCCGCCATCGTCGAGGCAGTCAATCAGTATAGCGCCTTGTTGCACGTGAACGCGATGGTGTTCGGCTGTTGCTCTTCGTTTGTTTTCATCATTCAAGACCAAGTTACAGCTGCTGCTCTGAGTGTCGTCAGCTTTACGTTAATGCTGTTCAACGTCACTCTGCTGCTCGCTTCACTCCTACGAGACCTCGTCGTCCTGACAACCAAGACTTATGAGTTCTGGTTCCTCACGTTTCTCAACGTCGTCGGATTCGGTTGTATGTGTCTGGTATTCAACGACGTTTGAATCTTTGCATCGGCGGTATCCGCTGGATTTTGCCAAGTCGCTTTCTTGCTGGATGGAAACATCCACGCCCGTCAACTTATCATCCGGTCGTTTGCGCTCGCATCGCCTCTGATCTCTGGTGCTTCAACTGCCTTGGTCGTCCAGTACACACCTCGACTACAGCATACAGATATAAACATGGGACGTGGCCACGAAGGAGACATCGTCGACGTGGTCGTCCACTGCTTCACGACCATGGCGACTTTCTTGGCTGTGAAACTTGTTCGTTCAAGAAAACTCATGTTTCCATCGAGAGAACCAATTCGAAACATCCGCTGCGATGTCTACTATCCAGTGTGCCATCTCGTTCCAATAATCACGGGTCAAGGACCGTACAAGCCATCTATCCAGACGATTGCGAATCAAATTTACAGCAAAACAACACAACTGGAGTTGAAACGTGATGATATCCCAGCTGTGGTCGACGCCAACTCCACCATAATGTCCGTGAACAATTCGCGAGCAATCTGCAGCTTGCTACCTTGTATCAACCCGATCGGCTATGTTGGATTGGTGAGTTCGTGGTTTGCATGTGTGTGGCTTATATCTGGTTCGAATCAGACCAGTCAGTGGACTCCTTGCCAGATGCTCGTGTCGATCACCGGCGTCATAACCACTTTCGTCTTCGCCGTGATTTATGTTTGCCATGCCCCAACTGTTCTACTTCGCCGACTGTGCGGTTCGCTTGATGCTTGGTTTGTCTCGCTTCAGTTTTCGATCATTACACTCGGAGTGTGTGATTCGCTCTCTTGGGATGAGCGGACGTTGGCCGTCCTACCGCCTTGGATATGGTGTAATTGGATCATGATTTTGGACACGCTCACCCCACTCACGAAGCGTCGACTGAGATTCCGCTGCAAATTTGTCCGCATGACTCTGGTCATGCTTTTCATCTATCCGGTCCTACTGATCTATTGGCTTTTCTACTCTGATGCACCTCATCTTCGCAATCGTGTGTTGTTCGACCTAACACTCTTTGGATCAACGCTTTGTATGGAAGTACACAGTCTACTGGCAAGTCGTGTATTGACTATCTGGATATGGATAGGTCGCTTCTTGTGGCGCGAAATATTCCGTCCAGCAGACGCATTCAAGCTGCTCAAATATTCTGTCCAGTATCGAATTGGACCTGCAGGGCTTCCCACCCATCCTACAGCTATATACCGTGCAATCCAACCATAAGCGCACTGCTTTCCTGTGAAGTGACATCCACTTCACTAACAGAGCGAGGAAGAAGTGTGTTTTTTGCTGTTTTCATGCACTGAGCATTGGTCCAAATTGTTTATCATTCTTGCGGATGAATAGCGACAATATTCCTCTCGAACTTTCCCATGTGATACTCAACTCGGTACTTTAGTAGCTTGAATGTGTTTGGGGGGCGAAAAAACTCGCGCCAGAGAGATCGACCCATCCAAATCCACAACGTCACAACACGGCTGGCGAGTAGACTGTATACCTCCATTCGCGCTGGATATTCGAATAATGTCGTTGTAAAGAGAACTCGATTCTTCAAATTGGGTGTGTTCGCTAAGAAAATCCAATAGGTCAGCACAATTTGATGAATAAAGAGGCTCAACAGCACAAAGTGAGCGAAGGAATGACGGAAATGGAGCCTCCGTTTCGTCAATGGGGTGAGCGTGTCTGCAATCATGGTCCAGTGACACCACAGCCACGGAGCCAGCATGAATAAAGCACGGTTGTCCATGACACCGCATCGCAAATGCCCAGTGAAACGACGGAAATTTGAAATGATACGAAACACGCGTCCAACGAGCGAAGTAGACGGAGCAGGAGTACTTTTGGCGCTTGGACCAAGTGGATCACTACGAAAATGAGGGTCGATACGAGTCCGAAAAGAGTTAGAGCGAGCTCGAGCGTCGACACTAAGCTATCGCGTTTCGAATGACCAATATGCAAATAAAAGCCGATGGACGAACACAGCAATCGGATATTCCCAACCAAGGTGATGACAGTACGGGTGAGGACAAATCCAATCCGCTGAACTGGGACGATGGAGTCGTTCGCATCAACTATGCCTGGCAGGAGGCAGTGAACGAGCTTCGTATGCTTGATCGGGGAGTGTTCGACCATCTGCGAAGATCGCAAGAACGCTGATTTGTGAGGAAGATGCGGTCCTGACGGAACAAGATGGCAATTCGGATAGTACGTCTCGCACTGGATCGGCTGGCCGAAGTCGTGATTTGGGAGTGCAAGGCGTCGGGAACGAAACATTTTGATCGCCACGAAGAAAGCCACTGTGGTGTAGCAGTGTACACACAAGTCGACGACATCCATACTGAGCCTGTGGGTGAGAGGGATTGACACATGCACAAGGTGGGGAGTGTAGTGGAGCATTACAGAGCCAATACCCGAAACAAAAGCACCAGACGTCATCAAGAACGTACGAATGAGCCACGGACGAGAATGGATGTTAGCGTCGAGCAAGATGACCAAGTAGAAGTAGATGGTCGCAATCCCGTTGATCAAGGCGCGCTCGTCGTTGAACATTAGGATGGAAGAGATCGTGCACACCCAGACCAGCGACGAGAGGAACCAGAATTCGAAGGTCTTGGCCGTGAGCAGCACTAAATCTCGAGACAAAGAGAGCGGGCATAGCACTGCAATCGGGAGCATTGACAATACACCGATCGCACAACTGATCCGGATAATGTGTTGGTTTCTCGTAAGTATCATCACGGAGGCAGCGACACAAAAGCCAAGCATAGCGACATGGAAGAACCGATCCAAAGCGAGTGTCATTCGGACGATGCGTTCGTTCAGTCTCGAGTCACTGGCACGTCCAAGGATTGTGGCACCAAGAGTGACAGAGGTATCGACTGTGGGCAAGGCTGACACTGGCTGAACGGTATACAGAGTCGCCTGGGTCGACGCCAACGCGGTCACAGCATCTTTCATCAACAATATTGGTGGGACACCTGCAGTATGATCGATATTCCCTGATGACCCGCAGCTCATGGTGACGTATTCGGTCGTGACGCACGCTAGGAGCGTAAATAGACAAGTTAGGCGATGGCCTCCGCCTCTAAATCGAGTCAAAGAGAGTGTTGGCGTTAGTTATGGCGTATAACGTATCTAACGCTGCGAATCAGTATATGCCGTATATAGCGTAGTATCCGAATATAGAAGATGTTCTTGTAGAGGAGAGAGGTCCTGTTCCTTTAGAGAACAGGCAACGGCAATAGTGCACTTGGGGTGGGCAAGTCTGGGTCTGGGACATGGAGTACAGAGTGGCAAGTGCCTCGGAGAACGCACTCGTGTGACGCCATGACGACGACGGAGGACATCAAGCCGCGTAAATACGGCGAAGGAGACAATGAGGAAGCGAACTGTGGAGGAACGACATCTGCTGATGCCGTAGAAGCGAAGAACGAGAGCACGGAACAAGAGGACGATGTCAAGTCTCGACGACTGGCTTTGCTCGAGAAGATCGCGCTGTTTGAGCGTCGAGGAGCGATTCTGCCGACGGATGCGCATACGCTGCGCTTCCAGGTACACGACAGTACCAGTGGCCAGTGGGAGGCGGTGGAGAATCGCTTGAAACAACTAGCGCTCAACTGGAATCCGTACCAAGACTACAGTCCAGACGACCGTCGTGACCAGGAAAAGGCTCGAGAGCGCAGTAATAGCAAGGATAGCTCGTCGCAGAGTCCACCGGATACAAAACGCGCGACGAAGAAGCCAGGACGCGTTGTGCCGCGGAAGAAGAAGGACTTTTACGAGTTGCTGGAGCTCTCTGGACACGATGCCACTCCCGACGAAATCAAGAAGCAGTTCCGGAAGCTCGCCTTGCGGTCGCATCCGGACAAGCAAATGCAAGCGAGCGCGGCTGCCGGTGACGACACTGAGGACATTGCGACGAACGACTCGACGGAATTCGCTCGGCTTCGCTTGGCCTATGAGACTCTGAGCGATCCGGAACAGCGTGCTGCGTACGACGCCAAGCTTGCTGCACTAGCGTCTGGATCCCTAGACGATCCGCTGGTCGACGGTATTCATGTGAAAGATCAGATCAAGCTCGAAGCCGCGACGGACTTTGCGTCGCTCGAGTGGATGGCTCGCGTCAAGCACAAGATGGACGTGATGGACCGCATCGCTGAATGGGCCAAGCTACTTCAGATCTGCGCGACCGATCTTCGATTCGAGACGGGTGAAGTGTGTATTGGTCGTGGATGTGGGAAGATCGTGTCGATGGATCGTGATCTCGAGTGCTATGGATCTCCTCGACGTCGAGTCTTCGTGTGCTTGCTACACAAGTATATCCATGCTTGTGATGAGACGTGTACGAGTCACTACGGGGACACAGAGCTTGATCGCAAGGTCTGTTCCATGCGAGCGTACTGGCTGGTGCAGAATTGGTTGTTTGACCAACTTCAGATGGCAGCGAATCGTGTGAAGCAAGAAGAAGAAGAGACAAAAGGCGATGACCATCCATCGGAAGCACACAACTGTGAGCTTGTGGCGTCTGAAATCCACCTCGGGGATACTCTCACGACCTTTTCGCTAGCTTGTGCGAATGAGTGCTGCAGTGAAACGTGCCAGAAGCGCTTTCAATTCCTGGAAGAAGGCATCTTTGTCTGTCGTCGCCACGGAACGCCACATGTTTGCACCTATGAGCAATGCAACCGGAAGGAACTGCGCAATGGTCAGTACATTTGCTGGGTGAGTGGCAAGTTCTATGGACACAAGCGAGAAGACGTCGGTACTGGCACGCGAACACGGCGATTGGTGTACACAGACCGCCATGGCGAAGCGAGCGAGATCGAGATGGACGTGCCAGTCTTGCTGCCGCTCGGTAAGATGACCTCATACCTCTTGGAAGGCGGGCCGAAATCCGCGGCAGAGCGCAGCTCTTCACTGTCTCCTCCTCCTCCTAGCGACAAGACTTGGGGGAGCAGTGTCATCGATGATGAGATTCAAGAAGGCCGATCCCCCACTGTTCGACGTGCTATGACAGTCGCCAATTACAAGAGAGCACGCGAAGAAGAGACCTCACCTGCGCGAGCTCGTATCCGCCGCCGCCTTGTTGAAAAGGTCCAGCAGGCCGATTCGTCCTTCTATATCTACTTGAAGGTCCCACCTGCTGTGGCAAATCTGCCCAAAGTGGCATTAGAATTGAACGACCAAATGCCAATCGACAGTGAAGCCAGTGAAGCGCCAGCAGCTAACAACATCCTTCCGATTCGTGTCCGACCTCGAAACACACTCAACTACATCAAACACTGGATGGAAGAGCTTACAGAGCAGCAGATTTCGATCTGGGATCAACAAATCTTCTGGAGTGACACTCTCATCGGTGATGAAGCCAAGGTGATGACACTGGAGGAGCATGGTATTAGCGACGGTTGTTACTTGGAGCTTCGTCTTCATGACGATTGTCCGTTGCTTCTGGCCACATGGGGTGGTAAGCAATCCTCGGTGGGCGAATACAACACGGTCCAAATCTCGAAAGAAGCTGAAGAAGACTTGGATGAGCAGCAAGAAGAGTTTGAGAATGTAATTGCAGCGGAAGAGGACGCTTTTGAGCAAGAGCGACTCCAGCGGAAGCGTGAGAAGCTGGCCAATCGCGGCGCCATGCATCACTTGGAGGTGATTCAATATGACGGTAGTGTGCCGCGTCTTGTTGGCGTGATTCCCGAGAAGCCCCGTCACCTAAAGCAACTCACCGCAGAACGAAGCCAAGCATCTCGCCCAATCAATGTCCGAGACCTCGATGCACGGCGCACGGTGGAGAAGGACGCTATGGCAATGCGAAGTGTCGCAAATGTTGCCGAGCCGGTCAAACCCAAGGCTGAGAACAAGACAAAGTGACACCCGCTGATCCGCGTGGGAATTTACGAGGTACGGTCAGTATAACGCGCTTCCAAGAACGGGACATCCAACAAGAAGCGATAAAAGTACATAGTCAATGATGCGTTCAAGCTCCTTACGCAGTTGCTTTGATTCTTCACGTCATACTGAGTTTGCAGCTGGAAGCCAGACCACAGAGTGTGAATGAACCACACCTCTTGAAGAAAACGAAGTGTCAATGATGCCCAGAATAGCGACAGAACAGGATGGCGACGCAACTCCACGCGAACCATGAGCATGCGGACGATCTGCGAAGCGACGAATGCCCACATGGAGCACTCGCTTTCGCAATATACCATCGAGCCTGTGTCGCCATTACCCAAGATCAACACCTCCCGGACGCTCTGGGCAACGCTGCTTCGTCGAGACGATGATCCAGTTCTCAACAAGCGAGTGGTTCAAGCGATTCAACACTATCAGCCTCTCTCCACGCAACTACTGTGGTATTTAGCTTTTGCTGCTGCTTTGCGGACTTGGTGCAGTCAGCCTCGGCTGCTGACACGTTGAGTGTGATTTCCATTGTGCTGATGGCACCAGGGACGCTGCTTTGCTTGGCTGGACACCTGTATGACCAAGTGGCATTGACGGTCAAGACCTTTGAGTTCTGGTTCCTGACCCTTTTGAACGCCATCGGCTTCGTCTCGCTTTGCCTGGTGCTCCAAGACGCCCGAGTGCTAGCGCTTGTGTTAGCTTGGCTCTTTTGCGAAACTGCGTTTCTGGTCGATGGGAATTTTTACTAGCGTCGACTTCTCGTTCGCTCATTTGCAATCGCTGCACCGTTGACTAGTGCGGTTCTCGTGGCGATGAAAATCCGGTTTACACCAAGAATGAAGCACGTATCAGTACGATTTGGTCGTGCACTTGAAGGTGACTTGTTGGACATTGTGATCCAATGCTTCGCCACGATGGCCTGGTTTTTGGCTGTCATGGTCGTTCGCTCACGGCACCTGATCCTACCAGCCAAGACCCCGATCGAGACAGTGCAATGTGAAGTGTACTACCCTGTTTGTGGGCTCGTAGAAATTAAAACGCGGCTAGAGGCTTTCACTCCGTCACTTCAACCAAGACGTAACCAGAAAGCTACTGATCTCGTAAAGCTCCGGCTCATCCGAGGGGATATGCCCGACTTGGTCGACACAAACAACACATTCATATCGTACGAGAAGGTATCCTTACTGGGCGTTCAGTGCATCAATTTGTTCGGCTACATCGGCTTTTTGAGCTCTTAGATCTCGCTGCTGTGGTTCATCGTGTGGTCAAACCGTGTTGACGAACCCTCCGGTTCTCAGGTCGCTGTTGCAGTCCTGGGAATCGTTATGACAACCGTGTTCTTCACTATGCATCTTTGTCATGCGTCTTTGGTGCTGCTCCGCCGTTTGCTTGTCTCGCTCGATGCGTGGTTTGTTTCAATCCATTTCACGATCATCACCATTGGTGTATGCGACGTGGTACGTTGGGATTTTCGTTCTCCCGCCATGGCTCTGGTGTCATTGGGTTATGATTCTCGATTCCTTCACACCGCTTACGAAGCGTCGACTGGTGTCGCGACCCAGCTTGGTCACGACAACGACATTGATGCTCGTACTCTACCCAGCTGTGCTGGCATATTGGATCTTCTCCTCAGATTCAACTGATCTACATAATCGGGTGGTGTTCCGTGAGACATTGTTCGGTTCAGAGGTGCGTATGGAGGTGTACAGTTTACTCCTGAGTCGGTTGTGGACGTTGTGGCTTTGGATGGGACGATTTCTCTGGCGCGAGCTGTTTCTACCAGTCCATGCATTCAAGTTGCTCAGGTTTCGTGTCGAATACGATGTCGGGTCATCGCTTGTTGCCTCTAGTCAATCTCGATCGATTTACCCAGAATCACCCAGATCATAGATCATGTGAATGTGTGTACCGACCCCAGCTATCGCTAACTTATCATACTGAGGTGAATGGAATGGTACCTTACTCGACTGAAGACATTCGTTGGGGCATCGCTTTGCTCAGTCTTGCCCTCGAAGCTTGTTGCTCGACTGCAGCGTTCACTGTATTGAAAGCGTGGAGGCCGATAGGAACATGAACACTCTTCACGTGATTGTACACTGCGAACCCAGGACTATTGGCTTGCTCATTGGTCATTCAGCTCCTGGTTGGTTGTGCATGCGTGGACGTTATCGCCCAATTCTCAATGTGCTGGATAGATTTGTGCAAAAGCAACTGATGCTACGTGAAATTCCACTCGATATTTGAGTAATTTGAACGCGTTGGTTGGTCGAACCACTTCACGCCACAAAAAGCGTCCCATCCAAAGCCACACAGTCCACACACGACTCACTAGCAGACTGTACGCCTCCATTCGCAGTGTCGAGCCGAACAAAGTGGCACTGAAGATTTCTCGGTTGCGCAAGCCTGGTGCATTCGAATAGAATAACCAATAGACGAGCGTAAGTGGGTAGATGAAAAGCAGAAAGAGACGAGACGGTTGAAACCACGCCGCAATTGTAGCCGCTGTCTCGTCAGAGGCGTGAAAGTGTCCAATAGCATGACCCAATGGCACCACAGCCATGGAGGTAGAACGAAAAGCGCACGAGTATCCCACGAAACGGCGTCGCAAACGCCGATACATACACCAGTGAGCTGAATTGACACGAACCATGCGTCGAGGGAGCGAACCCAGCGACGAAGCAGACAGAGTGGAGCTTGTAGCACGTAAAATACAGTACAAGCGAGCGTTCCACCCAGCCCGACGAGAGTCCCAGTCAGCTCGAATGTCGATACAGTGCTGGAACGGTGGGCATGGGAAAGATGCGAGGAAAACCCCATTGTGAATCCCAATAGACCGATCAAACCAGTGGAATTGGCTCCTTGAACAAGCCATTCCAGTCGTCGAAAGGAGACAATCGTGTCGTCAGTGTTGATAACATCCGGGAGACAGACCTGAACGAGCTCAAGTTGCTTGGTAGCAGTTGGTTTTGATTCGGATACGGGCTGTGCCTTGGGTTGCTGACTTGGAACACACTAAACAAGATGACAAAAGGGATAATACGTCTCGCATTGAATCTTCTCGATTGGATCTTTGGACGGTAAAGCGAGATGGCCGGAGCGAACTACTTTGACGACGAAAAAGAAGGCCATGGTCGAGTAGCAATGGGTTGACAAGTCCACGACATCTGCGTGCGCAGTTTGACCTAGAGGGAGAGTTGTATGCACAAGCCGCGGTGTATAATGGAGAATGAGCGCGAAAAGACCGATGCCAAATGCGATTGAACCCATGAAGAACGATCGGATCAACCACCGTCGGGAGTAAATGTTGGCGTCGACCAGGAGCGCAAGATGAAAGTAGAAATTCGCAATCGTTGTCATGGTAACTCGCTCGTCGTTGAAGAAAATGATGGAAGATATCAGGCTAATCCAGTTCAGGGACGACAGGAACCAAAACTCAAATGTCTTGAGTGTGAGAAACACGAGATCGCGTGACAATTAGGCTGTGCATAGCACCAAGATCGGAAGCATCGCCGTGACCGCTATAACACTGTACACACGAGCTTCAAATGCACTTTGAGCGAGCAGCATACCCGTTCCAAAGATGCAGTACATAATAACGGCGAAATGGAGAAAGGGATTGCATATGGCTGTCGTTCTGATGATTTTTGCGTTTAGATTGGTATCGTCCACGCGGCCAAGTAACGCTGCACCAAGTGTGATTGCCGTGTCGACGGGAGGGAGCGTTGACACTGTCTGAACCGCATACTGTGACGATATAGCCGCCTGGGTTGAGGCCATAGTGCGTGGATTGACTGAGCATGTGGGCTCCGCTTCTAACTCACGCTAAATATACGGAATATTGTTGAAACTCACGCGCCCTCAAGTGCTCGGTGTCGATGAAATGACGTTCTTCAACGGGATTTTGCGGGCTTTTATCACTCACACGTGTTCAAAGTGGGCACAAGGGCGCTATTGTCTGTCTTAATTGAACTCACGAGGGAATATTCGACGCGAAACTTGAGCAACTTAAAAGCTTTAACCGGTCGAAACACCTCTCGCCATAGAAATCGACCCATCCATAACCACACCGTCCACACACGACTCACGAGCAGACTGAATACTTCCATTCGGACCTGCGATCTCAACACCGTCGTGCTAAATAACACTCGGTTGCGTAAACCAGGCGCATTCGAGTAGAAGACCCAATATACCAACACAATGGGGTATACCAGCGATGCCACTTGCACTAGACGCACCAACTAGCGCTGACAACCCAGTCGAAGCTTCATTGGAGGGGAGAACGTGTCCAGAATCATGACCCAGTGACACCAGAGCCACGGTGGTAGCACGAGCAATGCGCGTCGATCGAACGATATGGCGTCACAGACACCTATGGTGATGATGGTGAACTGGACAGAGACGTACCATGCGTCGAGGGAACTGATTAGACGACGGAATAGCGTACGAGTGGCTTGTGATGCGTAAATCATACAAAACCAGAGAGTAAACACCAGTTCGACAATGGATAGTGTGAGTTCTTGAGCAGCCATAGTGCTAGAGACTTGGATATGGACAATATGCCAGCAGAGTGAAATCCATGAACACAAGAAACCGACTACCGCGGCCACGTTTAGCCAACGAACGATTACGTTTGGTGCCTGACGCCGTATAATCGAGTCATTGGTATCGACGATACCAGGAAGTGAGTCATTGGCCAGTTCAAGTTGCGTAACTGATCGGGGCAACGGGACATCTGCCATTGATGTACGCAGAGGACTAATCGAATCACCACTATTCGTTGCATTCACCCCTTTGACGTCATTATTTCGGTCCACTGGAACGAGACGACAGCACGGAAAGTAAAAATGACACTGGATTCTCGTGGTTGGAGTGCGTGAAGGCGGGACAAGATGACGAGAACGGTACATCTTAGCCACGAAGAAGAGGGCGATTGTGGTGTAGCAGTGGATGGCCAGATCGAGCACATCCATGCCAGTACTGTTGCCGACGGGTACTTTTGCTGGTACCAGCCGGGGTGTCAATCGAAGACTTGAAACCAGTAAAACAAACCAGAATCCGACAAATGCGAGTGCAAACGACCGAAACATCCAGCGGCGCAGAAATGCGCTCGCATCCATGAAGAGCGCCACGTGAGTAAACAGGGCCACCCCGTAACACACTAGCGTTCTTTCATCTTGAAAAACGACGAAGCTGCACGCCAAGCCAACAAGAGCCATAATCGATAGAAACCAGAACTCAAACGTTTGTAGCGTAAGAGGCATGAGCTCCCACGACAGAGCCATCGAAGGAACCAGCACAACGGGATGCATGACCGCACAAGAAACCACACTTAAGATTCTCATCGTTGCTCGGCTGTTGACAATGTACATAGCCGACCCGAGTACGCTGAATACAGCGACACCAACGAGAGACACACTATCGAGATTCTTTGCAATCTGGACGACTCGCGCGTTCAGATTCGCATCACTACCACGATGTAGCAATGTCGTGGCGAGAGTTCGCGAGATATCAACCCATGGCAGTGGAGACATGGTTGTGACGACAAAGTGAGACGACATGTCAGCTTTGTCGCCGGGATGAACGCTCATCTTGCTCGTGACTTAAAGTGTGTCGGCGATGTCGAAACCAAACGATGTCTTGGGAAGAGACGATTTACTGGAATAATCGTTTGTGCTCGTCTCATAGTCTATTCACGGGTAGAGGCTCAAACGGGTTCAGGCTGGTGTTGACCACTGACAGTGAGTCAATAGCCTCACTGCTCTCTCGGACGCACCGAGCGGATCACACGGCTCCTAATTCGGGCCGCGACAGCATATTCAACACGGTATTTAAGCAGCTTGAAGGCATTTGCTGGACGGAACAGTTCTCGCCAGAGAAATCGACCCATCCAGATCCAGACCGTCCAGACCCGACTCACCAGGAGACTGTAGGCTTCCATCTGCACGGTTGTTCCGAACAAGACTGTCCGGAAGAAGATTCGATTCTGCAGCTTTGCGTCCGAATAGAAGATCCAGTAGACCAGCAGCACGGGGTAGGCCAGAAGCGCCAAGAGCACGATCCGAGTGAACCAACGCTGGTAACCAAGTCGACGCTTGGTGAGCGGTGTAAGAGCGTCGAGGATCATGATCCAGCTGCACCACAAAAACGGTGTCAGTACGAACAGCACGCGTCGGTCCCACAACACTGCGTCGCAAACACCAACTGTGACCAGTAGGAATTGAAACGAGACGAATAATGCGTCGAGGCAGCGAAAGAGTCGGCGTAGGAGCACCAATGGCGCCTGGATAACGTATATCGTGAAGAAAATCAACGTAGCCAAGAGACCGATTGTCGCGACAAGTGCTTCTGCGGTGGACGGCGTCTTGGCCGCGTTAACAGATCCCATGTACAAGTGGAATGGAAGAACAGAGCAGAGTAGCCCAGTAAAGCCGATTGGGTTGAGCCACCACTGGATTCGAGAGAGCCGTTTGAATGGAACTAGAGTGTTGTTTGTGTCGATCGGTCCTGGTTGATCTTTCTTGTTCATCGCCAGGCGCTTCAATGCCATCGTTGCGTCGCGCTTGGAGTTGGTTGACTGCTGAATATGGAAACTAGTGACCACACCAGAAGGTACGAGGTGACAGCTTGGGTAGTACGTTTCGCACTGGATTGTCTGGATCGGCGAACGAATTGGAAATATGAGCTGGCGAGAACGATACAACTTGACCACGAAGAACATTGAGATCGTCATGAAGCAATGAATGGCCAAGTCGAGCGCATCCATCGTAGTCCTGGGACCAATACGAATCTTGGCTGGTGCAAGTCGTGGGACGTAGTGAAGGATGAGTGCTGTGAGACCAGCGCCGAAGGTAGCTGATGCTGGTACGAACGACCAGACTAACCACTGACGAGAGTAAACGTTGGCGTCGATGAGCAGCGCAAGGCTTAAATAGAACACGGACATCGTCGACATGAGCATCCGGTCGTCTGCAAACATCATTACGGAGCAGACGTAGCCCACAATGTTCAGGAACGTGAGGAACCAGAACTCGAACGTCTGGATGGTAAGAAACAATAGATCAACCGATAGGGATGCCGAGACCACGATCAAGACAGGGATCATGATCACCAAGGAGCCAATGCTGTACACACCCACAGCCGTCGCGTTGTAGTCGAGTTGGGTGGCTGCAGAAAACGCCGACGCGATGGCTGTGATGACTTGCATGACCGTGATATGGTTCGTCGTAATCGCAATGATACGTTTGTTCAAACGCACTTCGTCAGGACGACGAAGCAGCCACGCGCCAAGAGTCACAGAGATATCCACGATCGGTAGTGGTTCGACTGTCGTCACGACATACTCCGTCGCCTCTTGTTGCGGAACAGGCGGGGCGGACATTGTCGAATTGATGGAGATTGCAATTGGCGCGATGATCTCACACACAGATGCCCAGCAGAGGCGAAAGTGCAGAGAGTGAAACCCTTTCGTCACAAATAGACTTGGTGGTGCAAGTGAGCTATTCACAGCGAATCTCATCTCGTAAACGAACCGAATGCCATCGAAAGTTGACTTGTTCTCCGTCCACGCACAAATTCAAAGTCACTTCTTCTCTGTCAGCTTCTTCACAGAAGACGACATCGAGAATAATCCGAAACTCGCACTGGCCGTTGGACGTCGACTGGGCCAATTGTCTTCGCAATGCTCAGGTTTCAGTAGACAGTGGCTATAGGGAGAACATCGCAGAAACGGGAAAGAACCATCATACCGTAGCAATCGAGCCATCCATAGCCAGATCGTTCTTATGACCACGCGACAAGTTGAATCCAACGGGTGACAAGGACTTGATAGCTGCTTACGACCACCAGATACCAGTAATGCAGTCATACCAAGAAGATCACGTCGCATCTTGAGGCTTGACACACAGCGTGGTGGGAGCACTGATGACGGTATCTCCTCCAGGCATGTGGAACTCGATGCGATACTTGAGTAGCTTGAAGGAATTCGCGGGACGAAACAACTCTCGCCATAGAAAACGACCCATCCAAAGCCACACGGTCCAAACACGGCTAACCAGAAGGCTGTAAGCTTCGATACATATGCTTGAGCCCAATACCGTCCCCTTAAAGAGGACTCGATTGTGTAGTCCAGATGCGTCCGAGAAGAAAATCCAGTAGGCAACGATGACAGGTTGAACCACTAAAGTCAGCCAGACAACTTGCGTGAATTTGGCCCGGTATCCGAGCCTTTTCCGTGTGACAGGCGTGAATGTGTCGATAAGCATGACCCAATGACACCAAATCCACGCGGAAAGCACAACAAGAGCACGCTGATCTCATTGCACTGCATCGCAAACGCCAAACGTGACGACTGTGAACTGTGTCGAGACGAACCACGCATCAAGAGAGCTAAAGAGGCGGCGAAGTAATACACGAGGAGCTTGAGTAAAATGTGCTGTGGCAAAAAGTATTGTGCAGGCGAGACCAACGACGGCAAGCGCAATCTCGTTGTGTGCCGCTGTGCTGGAATGAATGGCTCGACAGAAGTGCCAGTAGAAAGCGATGCTTGAACATGCTATTCCGACAAAACCGATTCCGTTGGGAAGTCGGCCGAGACCGAAATACGGAAGATACGTATCGTTTACGTCGATCTCACCTGGTAAGCCGCTTTGAACGAGCTCAAGCGGCTTGACCGTCAAGGTCGGATGCGCTTGGAAGCCTGCAGCGCCTGTTGCCTGCTGGGCCGTCGGTACAGAAGATATAAGATGACAGATCCGATAGTAAATTTCGCACCGGATCGTTTGGTTTGAGGCTTGCGACGCTAATACAAAGTGCCAAGAACGGAAGATCTTGACCACCATGAAGATAGCCATTGTCGAATAACAGTGAATGCAGATATCGAGAATGTCCATCTCTGTGCCGTTGCCGAGAGAGAACGTCGCGTGGACAAGCCGCGGGCTTATCGTAGAGCAAGTGCGCTGAGGCCAACAGCAAATGCGCTTCCGGCCATGATAAAGGATCGAAACAACCACCGGCGTGAGTAAATGTTGGCGTCGATAAAGACCGCCACACTCAAGAAGAGAAACGTCATGAGCGTCATCATGATCCGCTCATCAGCGTATACGAAAGTCGAACACGCGAAGCTGATGATGTTCAAAGACGTGAGGAACCAGCACTCGAACGACTCCAGAGTGAGAACCACGAGATCTCTCGACAAAGAAGCTGAGCATAGCAATATGACGGGTGGCATCACCACGACAGTGAGCACACCTCAATAGCCACGGCCAGGTGCCTCTGTCGAATCTGCATGCCACCTGCACAGACGCAATAGACACCTGTCGCGACCTGAAGAAGCACACGATACTTTGTCGTAGCATCGATGGTTCGTCTGTTGAAGGAAATGTCATTTGATCCGCGGAGAAGCGCTGCACCCAGCGTGACCGCAGTATCGACGCTCGGTAACGGAGCTAATGTCGCAACGACGAAGTGGGAGCATTCTGTTGATGCCTCCTCTAGCGGATGTGGCCCTGGGGTGTTTTCGCTTGGAAGACCGCAAGCCACTTGAGCACTCATGAAGGATTTGAACACTTGAGACGCGGGGGCCCTGAGCACGTGACCCAGGACGCTCGTCTCGTCAGCAATTCAGTTTTCTATACGAGGCTCAGCCCGCTTCGACACAAAAATATCACGCTGACGCATGTTCTTGCGAAACTCGACTCTTGGCTTCGTTACTACGCCTCTTCTGGTCGAGCAATGTCGTCTCACTTGAATCAACTTCATACTGAACGCGAAACTTGAGCAGCTTGAACGCATCCGTTGGCCGGAACATCTCGCGCCTAAGAAATCGACTCATCCAAAACCACACTGTCCACACCCGACTCACTAACAGGCTATATACCTCCATTTTCACGGTAGAACCAAACAGCGACACCTTTACCAGCACTCGATTGCGCAGCCGTGGTGTTTCCGAGTAGAACATGAAGTGCACCAAAATGACCGGGTACGCGAACAACATCAACAAGACGACGCGAACAAATTCACGACGGCAGTTGAGTCTTCTACGACAGACTGGAGTGAGTGTGTCCAATATCATGATCCAACGACACCAGAGCCACGGAGAGACGACGAAGACAGCTCGTGCATCCCAATACAAGGCGTCACAGACCCCGATTGTGACGATAGTGAACTGAAACGACACGAACCAAGCATCGAAAGACCAGAGCAAACGACTCAGAAGCACCAGCGGGGCGTGAAATACGTAGATTACCACAAACACGAACGTTGACAAGACGCTAGCCAAAGCCAACGCCAGCTGTGTAGTACTTGCTGGAGTCGACCGAGCGACGAACCAGATAAACGCAACCCACGTACACACCGCCCCGATATACCCTAGGCTCTCGATCCCTGCCAGGCAACCACCTGGCTCTTCAGTTCGTATCGAAGACAGTAGAACGCAATCCGAGTCGACCAGAATTGATTTGTCCTGATCAATCAACTTGAGTCTCGTTGCTCTTTCATTGGTACTGAAGGAAGCTAGTTCACCGATTCGTTTTGATCGACCCATGGGCACGAGACGACACTGTGGATAGTACACAGCACACTGGATTGTCTTGATAGCTTCCTTGGATGGAAAGATCAAACGCCATGACCGTACTACTTTGACCGAAAGGAATATACCGATGGTGGAGTTCGTGTGGACAGCCATGTCTGCAACGTCGCCTGTGAGACCTCGGCCAAGCTCGATCCTTGTGTGTCTCAATCGCGGTGTGTACTGGAGAGCAATTGCGACAAGAGCCCCGCCAATCAAAGGGGATGCGAGCGCAAATGATCGAAAGAGTAGTCTCCGTGTATGGACGTTTCCATCTAGGATGAATGTAGTCTGACAGAAGCCTGACGTGACCACAACCGCAGCGATTCTGGAATCTTGGTAGAGCGAACAAAGCGAGACGAACCCAACCGCATTCAGGAACGACAAGAACCAGAACTCGAACGTCTTGACAGTGAGAGCCACGAGGTCGTACACGTGTGCAGCCAAGCAAAGCATCGTGCAAGGGACCATGAGAAGCAAGCTGATTGTGCTAAGTGTGGCAGCACCCAGCTCTGTCTGCGCAAGAGTTATGAGGCTGCAACATACGCTGAATATCGCAGTTCCCATATAAAGAGCACGGCTGGAATGTGTTGCTGCTTGTCGAATGCGAGAATTCAACTCTGCATCGTCCGACCGACCTAGAACACGTGTCCCAACCATCAAAGACATGTCGATCAGTGGATGAGATGACACGGGCTCGACAACGTATTGTGGTGACCATAGCCGAGGACCCTGGTCGTTGGCTTGACTCTCATAACCCCCAATTGGAATTACGCGACCTTGCATTTGTTCATGTGCAAGACTTCACAGCTCTCTGACTCTCTTGTCAGACCAAATGACCTCCACAGGTCCGGAAATAGAGAGCCCTTGCTTGATACGCGTCACCTTCTCACAAATAAATACGTGTTGCCGTGGCTGATGGAGGCCTGCAAGGTTCCCCTTCACTCAACTTGGATATGGTCCCATGACCAATGTGAAATGATGGTCGAGAAAGCGATCTCCGAGTCCGATTTAAGTGATATTACGAACTATTCTCTGGATGGATTGTGGCTGTGTTTATCATACTCGGGACTTGATTCACAGGGTACTCAACTTGGAATTTGAGTGGCCTGAAGGCATCACTGGGACGAAAGATCTCCCGCCACAGAAAGCGACCCATCCAAAGGCAAGTCGTCACGACTCGACTCGAAAAAGCGCTGAACAACTCCATCTGAACACACACGTTGACGACTGACCCTCTGAATAAGACGCGATTCCGCAGCTCTTGTGCGTCAGAGAAGAAAACCCAGTACGCCAGCACGGCAGGATGCAAAACCAAAGGAACGTGCAAGAGCAAACTGAACGGTCGTTGATACGCGAGTCGTTGGCGGGTCCGAGGCGGGATCGTGTCCACAATCATGATCCAATGGCACCAAAACCAAGATGATAGCACGAAGAGAACTCGACTATCCCAGTGCACAATATCGCAGATACCGATGGTAACGATGGTGAAGTGAAACGAGGCAAACCACGCGTCGATCGATCGAAGCAGGCGGCTACCAAGCTGTGGATGCGCATGACGAGCGTAGACAAGGACTACCGTGACTGTGTTCACAAGTCCGAGGATCGCTAGGAAACGATGTGCGCTCCTTGGGTGGCTGGAGATGTCGGCTTGAGCAATATACAGGTACAGACTGGAACAGGAACACGCCAACCCGAGATAGCTACAGCCATTGAGCCAATACTTGTATCCTCTCAGTTTGAAAGACTGGTACATCACGTGGTCGGATTCCACAATGTCGGAAGGTTGACTGCGATCAACTCCATACGCGGTACGCTGGGCTTGGGCACGACGACGCTATCAACGGAAGTCGTACCAGACACTGTCAGTCGACAGAGTGGGAAGTAGACTTCGCATCGCACACACTCAACGGGTTCCCGAGTCGGAAAGACGATGCGCCAACTACGGCTCACCTTGAAGGCCATGAATATACCCATGGTCGAAAAACAGTGAAGAATCACATCAACGAGATCGATCTTGACTCTGGAACCAATCGAAACCATTGCACTGATATCTTGGGAACTGTAGAGCATCACCTCTCTACAGAGGGCGATGGGGAAAGCGAATGCTGCGAGCGTAAACGAGAGGAACAAAAGTCGCCGCGTGTGCGAATTTGCATCGAGCAAGAAGGCAAGCTGACAGTAGAGAAAGATCCCGGTATTCAAATATGCACGCGTCGCTTCGTCGACGAAGAAGCAACAGCCATACCCAATCACGTTCAAGCTTGTGAGAAACCAGAACTCGAACGTCTTCATGACAAGACACCATCTCGACTCCAAACGAAGCGAACGATAGGACCCAAATCGGGAAGAAAATCACAAGACTGGCTACACTCATCGCGGCAACGTGAGACTCGCCCTTCACATATGGAGCCGTGGCCCCACATAGAATGAACACGACAATGGCGACGTGCATCAGAGAGCCAAACCGATCTGTCAAGTGGAGAATGTTCGCATTGAATGCTTTGTCCTTTGTGTGACAGAGCAATGCTGCGCCGATCGTGATATTCGAGTCAATTGTCGGAAGTATTGACAAAGCCTCCACCACATATCAAGAAAACCTTGTTGCACTCGACTCGGGGGTGCTTCGCTTGATCGCACGTCATCACGTTTCATAGCGTTCGAACGAAACGAAATGAGTCTTTGAGGGAGCCCAAGCGCACAGCACAATCTTGCTGATAAGAATAACTTGGCGCTTGAAATGGTTTCGCCATGCTCACTGCAGATCGAGATTACCCTTAGCAAGGCACTTCCGGATAGATCAGCACTTCTAGAGTCCAAACCAACTGGTTCGACGTGGGTACTGAACACGGAACTTCAAGAGTTTGAAGGCGTCTGCTGGACGAAACATCTCGCGCCACAGAAAACGGACCACCCATACCCACACTGTCGGCATTCGACTTGACAAGACACTGTACGCCTCCACTTGCGCTGTTGAGACAAACAATGACAGTGAAACGAGCGCGTAGCCGCGCGAAAGAGTAGAAAATGAAGTAATAAGCCAGCACGATAGGGTGAACCAAGAGCGTCACCAAGACGATGCGAGCAAAGACTCGATGGAAACCTAGATCCCGACGGCCTTGCGGAATAATAGAGTCAAATACCATGATCCTATCGCACCATAGCCACGGAGATAGCACAAATAGCGCGTGTTTATCCCAAAAGAACACGTCACAAACGCCGAGCGTGATGATTGCAAATTGAGATGGCACGAACCAGGCGTCGAGAGACTGGAGAAGGCGCCTGAGCAGCACCAACGGAGCATTACACAAGTCGATTGCACTGAAGATCAATGTTGTTACGGCCCCGACTGTTGCTAATGTCAACTGAGCAATGGTCGGTTTGCCAACGCGATTTGGGCGAGCAAATATCAGATTCCATTGGAAATACTCACTGGATATACCGCTGCGACATTCACCAAATTTGGCTCCACAGCTACCGGATAATCCACTCGGAACTTGAGTAGCTTGAAAGCGTCCACCGGTCGAAACAGCTCACGCCACAAAAAGCGACCCATCCATAACCAAGCGGTCACTATCCAACTTGCAAGAAAGCTGTACAATCCCATTTGGACTGAGACACTGGCAACTGATCCGCTGAAGAGGATGCGATAGCGAAGTTGCTTTGCATCGGAATAATAAACCCAATACGCGACGATTAGAGGATACATCACGAGAGCTGCATGGATCAATAGACTGAAATGATGTTGATACGCGAGCCTTTGTCGAGTCAAGGGCAGTATCGTGTCCACAACCATCATCCAGTGGCACCAAATCCACACAGAGAGAAGAACCAAGAGAATACGACAATCCCAGTAAAGGATTTCACACATGCTGACCATAACAATGGTGAGCTCCGCCGAAGCATACCACGCATCGATTGATCGTAGCAATCGCCGAGTGAGACGCCGATCTGCAGACCGAGCGTATTGGATGAAGACCAAGAAAGTAGCGACAAAGCCGATAATGGCCAGTGCGAGCTGAAGAACGGTAAGCTTACTGGAGCTGTGCGCTTGAGGAATATGCCAGCACAGAGCGACACTAGAGCAAATCAAACCGAGATAGCCGACAAAGTTAAGCCATGACCTGTACCTCGTCCACCCCTTCAGTAGTCTGGGCGCCCCTTCTGTGTGCTCTCGGTCGAATATCTCAGGAAGGCTACTCCTGATCAACTCAAGGCGGCTTGGCGCATTCCTAAGAGCAAGGAGATCACGTGGTGGTGTAACGAGTCGACACACTGGAAATAGATCTCGCATTGAACACGCCCAATTGGTTCGCGAGACCGAAGGATAAGTCGCCGATTGTGACCTACCTTGAAAGCCATGAGCATAGCAATGGTCAGGTAGCAGTGCTGACTCAAATCAACGAGGTCAATTTGGACTCTGGAGTCAATGGATGCCCATTCGCTCACACTTTGGGAGCTATATCGCATTGCCTCACCACTCAAGCCGATAGCAAAGGCAAAAGCCGAGACGACAAATGAGCGGAAGAGAAAAGAGAAGTCGACGCGTATGCGCGTTTGCATCGAGAAAAAAGGTGAGCTGACAGTATAGAAACACCGCCGTATTTAAATACCACCGAGATTTGTCGTCCACGAAGAAGCAACAGACGTAGCTGATCACATTCAGACTTGTGAGGAACCAAAATTCGAATGTCTTGACCACGAGGCACACGATGTCGAACACCAGTGATACGAATGATAGCGCCACGATTGGAATCACGACTGCAAGGCTGAGAAGGCTTAGTGCAATGAGCATTGATGAGTCTCTTGTATACGGAATCAATGCTGCACACACACCGAAGACTACGATTCCAAAGTGCATCTTTATTGTGATGGCCGCACAATGATCCCGACTACCGTCTTCCGGTTTTTGCTTTCTGAGCGCAAACCCAAACGCTCCATGTCCAGCATGACAACAAACTGCTCGGCGGGGCACTGATGCCACACCTGTTTGATACACAATGACGAGCAGAGATCAAGTTGGTTTTCATTCGGGCGCGACAGGATGTATCACTGCAGCACTGCTGGAGACCAAACCAGCAGGCCGGACCTGATACTGGACACGGAATTTTAAGAGCTTGAATGTATCGGCAGGACGAAACACTTCGCGCCATAGAAAACGCCCCATCCAAAGCCACACTGTCCAGACTCGGCTCAGCAGCAAACTGTACGCCTCCATCCGAAGAATCGAGCCAAACAGCTCCACGCTCACAATCACTCGGTTCCTTAATCGAGGCGCGTCGGAATAGAAGATCCAATAGACCACCACGATCGGGTATACCACCAGGGTGACCAACACAGCGAGAGTAAAACCACGTCGAAAGCCAAGCCTGCGTCTTGTGAGGGGAGTGAACGTGTCGACGATCATGACCCAATGACACCACAGCCAAGGAGGCAGCACAAGCATCGCGCGCTGATCCCACATCAAGGCGTCGCATAGCCCAATTGTGACCGTTGTGAACTGGAAGGAGACAAACCAAGCGTCTAGGGAACAAGCGAGCCGACGAAGCAATGCAATCGGGGAGTGAAGAACATACACCGAGTTGAACAAGACCGTACTCGCGGCGCCAACCATAGCTACTATCAGCTGGGACGCAGTTGGCTCACCTGAGCGATTTGAATGAACGATAAACCAAACGAACGCGATCCACGAACATCCTAGTCCGACGTGACCGAAGACATTGATCGATCGTATCCAACCACAGAACGGCTTGATCCCCAAGAATGACAGCACCGTGTTGTCAGAGTCTACCACGATAGACCTGTCTTGCCGAACCAGTTCAAGTCGTACTGAGTTCTTGTCTCGCTTCCTTTGTTGGTTCGGAATGGACCTTGCACGCGGCCCAAGCCTTGACCCCAGCGGCACGAGATGACAGACTGGGAAATAAACATCGCATTGAATCACCTTGACTGGCTTCGCAGATGGCATGATCAAGTGCCTTGACCGGATGACCTTGACGGCCATGAAGATCGTCATCGTGCTGAAGCACTGGACAACCACGTCAACAATGTCTCCATGGTGATCTCGGCCCAGAGGAATCGTTGCATGTTTGAGTCGAGGCGTATATTGGATTGCTACTGCTGTGAGAGCAGCACCAACCAATGGAGACCCAAGAGCAAATAACCGGATGAGAACTCGACGAGCATGAACGTTACCATCAAGGATAAACATAATTTGACAGAACCCAGACGACACAACGCAGGCGAAAACCCTGGCGTCACTGAAAAGCGCGCACATACAAGAGAAGCCGGCGGCGTTCAAAAATGAGGTGAACCAGAACTCGAAAGACCTGGCTGTGAGAACGACCGGGTCACGTAAGTGAGATGCCACTAACACCACCAATACAGGTAGCATAATGACGCAGCTCAAGACGCTCAAAGACACCGCTGTCACTTGATTTTGGACAAAGAACGCGATGGCGCAGCAGAACCCAGACACCACGGCGCTTATCGGCAGCAAGACGTTGTATTTCTTGACTGCTTGAACGATGGATGCATTGAATGCAACATCGTCAGCACGTCCAGCGAGGGCTGCACCAAGCGTGACAGACGTCTTGATCGCTGGGAGTGGTAGCACTGTCTCGATTTCAAACCTAGAAGACGTTGATGCGGGAGTTGGATGCTGGACGGTCCTTCGTTGTCTCATCGCAAACCAGTGATCAACGCTGAGTCTCAGTGGACGAGCAAAGTTCAATTCCCACGAAGTATCTGGAATCACCAAGTCGTCCTATTTACGGAGCACTCCATTCTGAGGATGTGGGATAACTCGTTGCATCACAAATGATCCTGCGAACTGTGTTATCACGGTGCATGCTCAAGTCGTCCCACATACATAGTTCCGTGGACGGTCATGCAGATGAATGCAAACTCGAACCGATAGAACACAGAATTCGAGCATCTTAATAGTGACCACCAACATCCGTCCCGATCATCTGGCTAATGAGGAAACACCACCCAGCGCTCCTTGTGCCCGACGTACACGCTGGTCCCGCATCAAAGCATAACATACGCCGATCGTAACAGCAGTAAACTGAACCGAGGCGAACCAGGCGTCCAGCGAGCCCAAAAACCGAGGAAGAAGTTGCAGCGGCGACTGAAGCACGCACGTAAACTCGATTATGAGCGTCGCGAATGAACTCGACTGGCAAGAAGATGGCAATGGTGTGAAACATTTTCCGCAAAATCACTTTCGATATCACGACCAAGATGAATCGCCGAGTGCTGGAGTCGAGCAGTGTATCGCATTGTCATCTCTGCAATCAAAGCCACCATCACCGGAGAAAGCAAGTTGCAGCTCAGTCAACACAATACTAGCCTGGAGGAAGCCTTCGAGTTGGCTTGATTTCACATCATGAGGGCACCAAGGTGGGTCGCAGGCGTTGAAAGACTCGTTTACGTCCAACTGATTCGAACAATCGCGGCATCAGAGCTGAAATCCATGTGCGTACACGTTTCCCGAACAGAGAACTGTATTTGCCTATTTGTGGATCCTGGTATTTCGAGGATTGACAACACGCCACTTCTGCGGCAAGCAGGGAGAGTCGACACGTTGGTTCACAACGTCCATGCCCAACCTGGCAAGCATCGCACCGTTGTCGTCACCACCAGGAGATGTTTTGCTCCAAAATGTTGGTCCGCACAACCTTGCAGTCCAGTCATTTCACTCAACATTGCTTGCTGCACTTCGTGTCACGTGGATCATGCTTCGAAATGCAGTGATCAGCGTCACCTGTGTAGGTGTAATGACCTTCTACTGCAGCCGTGGCAACGTCTTCTCACGCCAGTCACTCGCAGACCAGTCATATGGATCCTTTCTTGTGGCGACTGAGCTGTGGTGCGAGTCAACCTTCGTCGTGATCATCGTTTGCACCGAGATTGTGGGATTATTGATGAAAGAGCGCTTCTTGGTTTCTCCCGATCGTCGTCCAACGTTCTTCTTCTGTGCGCGTCGTCTCATCCGACGACTATGGCTGCAGGTCTTCCTATTTCTTGCCGCAGCAGCAGGTACATCAACGCTACTGAATGCCGCTGCGCCACCCTCATGGCGAAGATTCCGACTTGACACGTATCTTCTCTGCATCTTCTGCCATGCATGCTTCACACATAGCATCGTTGCCACACGACAAGTATTCAAGCTCGAGACCGTCCGTGGGAGCGAACGCGCGGCAAGACACACCAGACCCAGTCGCCCTTGGAAATACTCACGCGCTTTTTGCCGGACCTTCGTCGAGCACATTCACAACTTCTTCTCGTTCATTTTCGCGACCGGACTTGTTCACATTACGAGTGAAATCAACCTCACCAGCCAGCGTAGCGTCTTAACGTACACGGCACTCAGTCTCGTCTCTAAATTGATTGCACAAGAAACAGCTCGCATCTTCTTGCTTCGAAGACGCGTTAACGATATCCGAACCATGGCGATCATCGTTGGAATGCCGACTGTTCTGATCGATACGCAGGTCCGCATCGTCATTCAAAGAATGCAAAGCTTCAGCTTCTCGGTTGTTGGCACTGTCGGTCTGGTGATATCGGAGATCGCTCTTCGACTGGTCAAGGTACTCATACTCAAAATTCAAATCCGACGAAAGCAAACACGTGT
Organism: Pythium oligandrum; assembly: GCA_020085045.1. Classification (NCBI taxonomy): domain Eukaryota; phylum Oomycota; class Peronosporomycetes; order Pythiales; family Pythiaceae; genus Pythium; species Pythium oligandrum. Next base: position 2,637,752 of record JAHRIK010000002.1, read on the forward strand.
TGCGACGACCAAGCACACATCACCTGGTCCCACCAGTTCAAACATTCCAACACATGATGAAGTGCGGGGTACACGAACAATGGATGAATGGAAGAAACGAGTCCTCACATATCACATCGCAGAACTATACGCCGACATGCTCGCAGAGTACATCGCAGCAGGCACTGCGCTCGCCATGGTCGCCTTCTACTGGGACCATCCCAAGTATCAACTTCGCAAAGCAACTGCCGAGGGCCTCGAGTCTTCTCTCACTCAAAACGGCCTCAGCTCGCGTCAAGTGTCACTCTTCACTCTCCAGATTGTCGTCGAGATCTTCGTCGACTATGTTTCGTGCGTCATCACCATTCGACATGGAATAAGCTTCGACACGATGAAAAAACATGCTATGTTCATTACCGCCGTGTTCGTCAGCTTGGCAGCATTGAACATGCAGATCTCGGCCTTGAAGTATCTTAACATCAACGGATGACGTCTTGATTGAATGTGGTGTGCAACGTCTCGACCAGAATCTGACGCAACACCCCGAATCCGATACTTATAAGTATTCTGAATGGCTGACTCACGATGAATGTCTACGCAGACTCCAACTCGACATGAATGGCTTAATCGAAGTGGAGTAAGCTTAGGCGAATAGATGTCCAACCTCACGATCGAGGAACGACAAAGACCAGAATCCGGACCGCCACATTACGCACATGAGCATCCACGCAGAGTGTCGGGTGCACACCAATACCAATCGAGCTGAGGAGCCGGTGAAGAACTTCCAGTGATCAGTGAAGCGCATGAGCGAGCTCACATTTAGTGATAGAACCAACCAGAGCTGAGACGCAGTGGTCGTCTTGTCGATTCGACTGAGGAAGGTACCATACAAACGCAACCATCAGATCATCGAGACAGAATAACACATCTTGAGCTACAAGTCCAGTCGGGTGGCGCACTTGAAGGAGAGCCAGGTGAATGGTCGAGACCGCCAGTATGATGTATCACAGCAAGAATGCTTGGATGTTGAAACCAAGATATGCTGATAAATACGCAGCAATCCCGGCAAGCGATCGCACCGGCTAAATTTTAGACCAGTCGGGTGACGAATGCTGAATGCCTTGTCTTCGCATCGTTGATCCACCAAATTTGAGCATCGGGACTGGATTTCAAATTCCATCACGCAAAGTCGACAGAAACTGAATGTGAGACGACTTCCTATTTACGGATCTTGGTCGTTCTAAAGAGTAGACAACACGTCGCTTCCATGCCATTCCACTGAAAACACGAATGAGTCGGACCATCGAGAGACAATGTCAATGAACAAGCTGTCGAGCATCGTGCCTTTGTCACTGCCTTCGCGGAATGCTTCACTGCAGAACCTTCGTCTGCATCACCTTGGAATTCAGGCCTTTCGTCCAACATTACGAGCCGCGCTTCGTGTCACGTGGATCATGCTTCGAAATGCATTGATTAGCGTCGCTTGCATGGGCGCGATGACATTTTACTGCAGCCGCGGCAACGTCTTCTCGCGTCAGTCACTAGCAGACCAGTCGTACGGATCCTTTCTTGTGGCGACTGAGCTGTGGTGCGAGTCAACCTTCGTCGTGATCATCGTTATCACTGAGACTGTAGGCTTGATGAAAGAACGTTTCTTGGTCGCTCCAACTCGTCGTCCGACATTCATCTTCTGTGCGCGTCGTCTCGTCCGACGACTATGGCTGCAAGTCTTGTTATTTCTCTCAGTGGCGGCTGGCACGTCTATCCTTCTGAATTTTGTGGCACCACCATCATTGCGAAGATTCCGATTGGACACGTATCTTCTTTGCGTCTACTGCCATGCATGCTTCACACATAGCATCGTTGCCACACGACAAGTATTCAAGCTCGAGACCGTCCGTGGGAGCGAACGCGCGGCAAGACACACCAGACCCAGTCGCCCTTGGAAATACTCACGCGCTTTTTGCCGGACCTTCGTCGAGCACATTCACAACTTCTTCTCGTTCATTTTCGCGACCGGATTTGTTCACACTACGAGTGAAATCAACCTCACCAGCCAGCGTAGCGTCTTAACGTACACGGCACTCAGTCTTGGCTTCAAACTTCTTGCACAGGAGACTGCTCGCATCGTCTTGCTTCGAAGACGCGTTAACGATATCCGAACCATGGCGATCATCGTTGGAATGCCGACTGTTCTAATCGATACACAGGTCCGCATCGTCATCCAAAGAATGCAAAGCTTCAGCTTCTCGGTTGTTGGCACAATCGGGTTGGCAATATCGGAGATCGCTCTTCGCCTTATCAAGGTACTCATACTCAGGATTCAAATCCGGAGACAGCACCGACGAGCTTCAATAGCTACACCATCAGCTTCGGCACCCACAATTGCAGAACTCCCCGTGGAAGACGAGGAACAGGCCGCACGAACAATGGATGAATGGAAGAAACGAGTCCTCACATATCACATCGCAGAACTATACGCCGACATGCTCGCAGAGTACATCGCAGCAGGCACTGCACTCGCCATGGTCGCCTTCTACTGGGACCATCCCAAGTATCAACTTCGTAAAGCAACTGCCGAGGGCCTCGAGTCTTCTCTCACTCAAAACGGCCTCAGCTCGCGTCAAGTGTCACTCTTCACTCTCCTGATTGTCGTCGAGATCTTCGTCGACTATGTTTCGTGCGTCATCACCATTCGACATGGTATTCGTTTCGACTCAATCACAAAATACGCTGCGTTCATCACTGCGGCATTTGTCAGCTTGGCGGCACTGAACATGCAGATCTCAGCGCTGATGTATCTTGACATCACTGGTTAACACAATCTGACCAAAAGCTGTCGTTCCGGTGCTGCCTGAAATAGCCTGACTTAGGAGGAAGTCGAGTTCACCACAGATCACGAAGTCCAGCCCTCCAGTCATCACACCTGTACAATGGCAAGACGAGGGCCGGCACAACCCAGTACAATCCAAGCATCACCATGGACTTCGGCGCTCTATATCGTCTGGATCATGCTGAGGAATGCCACCTTGAGCATTGCATGGATGTGGATCATGACGTATTACACCAGCCGAGGCAACATCTTCGCCGGACGACCCATCGCTGACCAATCATACGATCATTTCTCGTGGCAACCGAGATATGGTGCCAACTCACGTTTTCTGTAATCATTGTGCTCACTGAGACTGTCGGCCTCATGAAGGAACGCTTCTTAATCGCACCGAATCGACCACCACCCTTTCTCTTCTGTTCATTCCGCCTTGGCCGCCAAGTGTGGATGCAAAACTTGCTCCATCTGGCCGTCGTTGCGAGCAGCTCGTTTTTGATCGGCACGGTCACTCCTCATTCGTGGCGAAAATATCGCATCGATGCGTACTTGATCTGCATGTACTGCCATGCATGCTACACTCACAGCATTATAGCGACGCGGAAAGTGTTCAAGCTGGAGACAGTGCGCGGAGCTGCCCGATCAGCGACTCGAGCAATCGTGGCGCACAGATGGCAGTATCCGAGACTTTTTGTACGCGTCTTCTTCCAGTATCTCCACTCGGGCATCTCATACACATGCGCAACAATCTTCGTCCACATCACGAGTGAGGTTGACTTGACCAGTCAACGCAGTATCGTGGTGTACACCTTGGTGAGTCTTGGACTAAAGCTAGTCGCACAAGAGTGCGTACGATACGTTTTGTTACGACATCGCGTCAATGACATTCGCACAATGGCAATCGCAGTGGGACTGCCACACGCAAGTCCGTATCGTCATTCAACGGATGCAAAGCCTCAGCTTCTCGATCGTCGGTACATTGGGGATGGCTGTTTCCGAGATTGCGCTCCGTATCGCAAAAGTCGTATTTCTCAAAATTCAGTTCCGCCGGCGCGAGCGCAGACTATCAATCCGTCCTATCGCCAACACTGAAGAGTCTTTGGGCGAAAGTATCCGTCAACCCAACAAGCCTTCTCAGTCAGCCGACCTTCCTTCCATCCCGCCAGACGACTGGAATCGCCGAGTTCAAACGTACCACGTCGCAGAACTTTATGCAGACATGCTCGCAGAATATATCGCGGCAGGAAGCGCACTCGCCATCGTCAGATTTTACTGGAACCACCCAAAATACCTCCTCCGTCGCGCCACCACGAATGAAGACATTCCATCCGACTCACAGTACGGTATCAACGCGCGACAGTTCGTGGTCTTCGCGACGCAAATTGGAATTGAGATCATCGTTGACTATGTCTCGTGCGTCATCACTATTCGTAGCGGTATCGGCTTTGCAGCGATTACACGGTACGCGACCTTCATCTCAGCCGTCTTACAATCATCGGCTTCCCAAAGGGCAGTAACTTAATGAGCTCTTGGTTCCCATACTTCAGAGTTTATTCGTGTCACGACACTGAACGCCATGATAAACCCTGGTTCGAAGGCAGTCATGATCCTGGACCACATCGTCGGATGAACATGACACGTCGAACAGCTTCATCTCGCCAATCGCAGTCGACGGACCTGAAATATCCACGTAAAAAAAAATAGCTTGAGTCGATACGTCCGGAGCCTTTTTATCCCCGACAAGCAGCAACGCACAAGGCCTCAGCTGATTCAATTGGTGAATACCTCTGTACGGTAGGTTTCCGCGGAATGGTTGGCCAGGAACACAAAGCAGACGCCGCCTCCATACCAGCATCACCATGGAAATCCGCGATGCGGCTGATCTGGATCATGCTGTGGAACGCTGTACTCAGTATCGCGTGGATGTGGTTCATGGCGTATTACACCAGCCGTGGCAAAGTTTTCGTACGAGTATCAATTGCTGACCAAACGTACAGCACATTTCTCGTAGCAACAGAAGCTTGGTGCCAGGTCTCGTTTGCCGTGTTCATCCTAGTCACCGAGACCGTCAGCTTGATGAAAGAGCGCTTCTTTGTCAATCCCGATCGATGTCCAACCTTCGTCTTTTGCGCGTATCGTCTCGGGCGGCGAACGTGGATACAAATCATCATCTACATCGCCGGTGTCGCCGCGAGTTCCATCGCAATCAATTTCGCAATCCCACTAGCATGGCGCAAGTACCGCATCGACTCGTATTGTTTGTGCTTGTACACACACGCCGGGTTCACACAC